>CM063525.1:36071362-37287924 GCA_032199755.1 Ambrosia artemisiifolia
AGGCTAAATATGTAACTCAAGCTAAATGCTAAGCTATCTAGATACATGGCCCATTTGTTGCAAGTTAAGGCTGTGGCATCACGGCTTTTGGTATTCCTTAACAGTAGCTAATTCCTTCTTCATCAAGCATCATATAGAGGTTTCATTTAGGTAGCAAAAAAAAAAAAAGAGAGAGGCTATGTTAAGAGGTTGTTAATCTAACACAAGGGTAGAAAGGTATAAGAACATAGAAACTCACAAAGGTGGAAGATCCAAAGCTCAGGTAATGAAATCATGAATAGTTCCACCTTTCATAACTACTTGTCGGCTTGAAAATTCTCATAAAGGCATTGAAGCAAGCGACCATATTCCGAGTATATGGAGAAATCACCAGTTTAAGTTGACTATAATTAGTTAAATGAAGCACAAATTTCTGTGTAGCTATAAAAGCAATGAAGAGGTCGGCTTCCATGAAGAGCATTTAAATCATCATCAAGACTAAATGGTAGAGTATCTTCTTTGTTATTTTGTTCTTTCTTAAAAGTTGGGCTTGTAGGATATGAAAACCCATCAGTTGTTCTACGCGACCTCCTATCTCTACAGATACCAGAACGTTATTTAATTATTTAGCATGCAGTAAAATGCATTTATAGATGGAAGAAGCACTTCTGCTTATAAGTTACCTTAACAATCCATCAGGTCCATCAGGTCTAGTTTGGTGATGAATGGGTGTGTGAAAACTCCTCAAAAGTCAATCTTTCAACTCTGCATCAAAGTAATCAAATTCATAAATAAGTTAACAGGGATCAGAGTTCTCAAGCCATCATGAATTGACCATAAGTAAGATGGTTATTTTATGTTGACTTTACTTTAGCAATTTCCTCCTTTGAATTATCTTATATGTAGGGGTAGACTTGTTTGATCCTGTATTCTAGCAATTATCTTCTACACTATTCAGCGTAGGGGTGTGCACGGGTCGGTTCGGGTTTTGGCCTTAACCGTAACCGAAATGTTCGGTTACCACGTTTTCGAAACCGATCGGGTTCGGTTATTTCGGTTTCGGGTATTTCGGTTATTGTTTGGTGCGGTACGGTTTTGGTTAAAAAGTCGGGTTTTTTTTGTTAAGGCAGAATTATGAATCATGCAAATATAATACAAAACTCATACAACCAAACCAAAATGTTATTTTCCATCCATACCTTACCCACCTTCACCTCCTCACGCACAGTAACTTTGCTATGAAAAATCATCTCCTCGAGCTTCGGAACTTCCTAAGGATCAAATTCTCGAGCTCCATAACTACCACCTTATGAGGATAAAGAATTTTTTTCATCCTTTAATATCTCTGTTTACTTATAATACATAGTAAAACTAAATTAAAACAACATATCAAAACAATATTAGTAATTGTAAATAAGTAAAAGTAAAACAAAATCAAAACATGCAGTGAGCAGAATTCCAAAAACAGATCAGTTAATGCTTCATCAGCATGACCAAAATATGGATTGGGTTTTTATTATGGAGCATTCTGATGTTTGGAAGTACAGCCTACTAATATTTGTGCTCCACATATAAAAAAATGGATCGTGCATCTTAAAGTAACATATCGGGTCGGGTCGGGTTTTTCGGTTTGTAAAAACATAATAACCGTAACCGAACCGAAATTCTCGGTTAATAAAAAACAAAAACCGAACTATCGGTTACTATTTCGGTTTGGTTTTTTCTGTTATTTCAGTCACAGTACGGTTAATTCGGTTTTCTGCTCACCCCTAAATTTCAGCGTATAATCTATTTACGACTCGAACATGTAAAACACAGCAAGCTAAAAACAATCTCAAAATCTCTAGCATCCGTAATACCTATGAGCAACTTCCTTCCCCACGCTATAACGAATTTTCTTATCAAAGCATCTTTCTTTCCGCTTTTATCTAAACTGACTCAACTAAGCAGCCCTTTTCGAATTATCACAATATCAAGAACATCTTTTATTATAAAGATTGCTCAAAAAGTAATATCTTTCTAAAGTGCACACACACACGCTTCATACTGTGTATGAGAGGGAGGAAGACCTGTAGTTAACATAGTAGTTTATTCAGCTTCTCATATTGTTTCTCAATTGCCTGAACCTGTTAAAAGAAAAATAACCAATAACGGGTTAAATTAATGAAATTACACTTGTATAAATAAAAAAAAATTACAAATTGAAACTAAATCTTGAAGCATCCTCAAACACAACCCATGCCTGACCCTTATGTTAACTAAATCTTGAAGCATCCTCAAACACAGCTGATGGGAGAAAAATGGTTGGTGAAACCTCTTCGTCGACCAGAACCCAAGACTATCCCGGGAAGATGCGTGTGGCAACAAAAAGATGAGATCAGACCTTGATTGAGACAATAGTGAGAAAATATACTCAAAACAATAAAACATAGTAAGAATAGCACATAGAAACTTACCTGATGGTTGAATCGAAAGGATTGAGAGGATTCATATAGATAGAAGAAAGATGCGATATCAAGAAGCCGTGAAGAAGATGACGTGAATCTAGGGTTTAAGAGTTTGAATAGGAAAGTATTTGATCTTGGGTAAAAGAAAATGGGGATATGAAGATTCAAAGATTGAAGATTGAAGATGCAGAGAGGATGGAAGATGTAGAGATTATTGTAGATGAAGCTTGAAGATTCAGAGATGATAATAGAATTGTTATTAAGGTTTAGAAGAATGGTATTAAAAAGAATGAGAGATTTAGATTAGAATTAAGATTGTTAGACGGGTCAAGCCTAGAGCCCGATGGATTTTGAACGCCATGGAGGATCGAGAGAGGCAAGAGGCATGGCTGCAATTTAGGGTTTTGGAGTTTTGGAATGAGAAAGATGAGCGTAGGCAGGAATTTAGTGGGAAAAAGAAAAGAAAATAGGCTATATATGGCGGGTCAGAGATACAGGGTTTTGGATGGGTCGGAGCCCCAAGGATGACGTGGACACTCTACGAGGCTCCATTCAACCCAAGTGACCTCAATTATTATATAGATAGATGTTTGTGAGTACATATTTTACACTTCTGGCCTCTGTACCAATAGTGTCATGGGTTGCTATTCTAATATGTTTGTGATGTGTATTCTATTGAGTTGCTTTTAAAGATTAAAGCTAATTTCTTCAATTCAAAGACTCAATATCTCACAAGTTTTTTACAAAATTTGAATTAGTTTTGTTTAATTTATTTTTACAAAACAGCTTATGAAAATGCTGAAAGATGTGGTTCTATGATTTATGGTTATGGTTATTTTATTCATGAATGTCTGTTACCTCCATCCCAATACTAATGAATCTAGAATTTCATCGACCTTACTTGAAAATAGTTTTGAAAATATGAGATTGCTAATGTTTCATACGGGACTATGTGTGATAGCAAATCGAAACACGTAACGGATAGATAATTTGAAATCACAACGAAACGGATAGATCTAACGGTCTTTTGTGATACAGAAACACCACACAAGAAACGATTAGGGCAAACTAAACGATAATCAAGATACAGATACACCACTTGACTCTAATTTAGGCTCCAAGAACACCATCCAAGATGCCACTCTTGAACTAGCATGGAAACAATATTAACTCAACTCATAATCCAATGAGTAAAATTAACACAAAGAACTTTTCTCAAAACAAAACTCACTGCCTTCTTCATTGAGATAATAGGATTACATATAGGAAAAAAAAGAAATTACCCTTACCCACTTACACTAGTTATGGAAATAAAGTACTACTTAACTTGCATAAGGTACAAGTCAATAGAAGACAAAAACAAACTACTAAAACATGGGATAAAACTTCTGTCATCGTGGGATGCATATTGTGAGTGCATGGAAATTTAGCTACCATAAATAATAGTATCTATCAAAACCAAGCTGACCCAGTTCATGGCTCCATTTCTTTTTTGTTGACCCGGTTGTATATCATTCTCTTCTTCTTTAAGAGAGTTTGTCCCCAAACTCAAAACTCCAAAGGAAAATCTGAATAGAGTGTCTAAGCGAAGGTTTATTCGGGCTAAAACATCCGCCCCGTTGTTCATTTTTCCGGACTTACGTTTAATGGAGAATTTAAAAACTTTGAAGAACTTGAGACACAACTTGAAATGAGATGGAGGATGGCCGATGGGCTTATATGTATGGGAATTATAAATGTCCTTAACTTCAATTGAACCCCACTTTTGCAATGGTTCTCTTGCACAAACTTTACTGATCACTTGTTCTATTGGATATGTGTAAAGACCATGTAATGAACTAACAAGGCTTGGTGCAGATTGTTGAACCATAAAGAGTAGTGTAGGACTTGGTGCTAGATTTCTTTTGTTGAATATTGGGATGTTGCTTTCAAAAATAGAAGTTAAATCTTCCAAACCATTATGATCGACAGTAACATTTGATTGGCCTTCTCCTTTACTCAAATTCTCAAATGTAGGCTCAACCTCTTGAACAACAATCCCACCAAGAGCATTTCCTACAAAAAAATATTCTTCGACATCAGCGATAATCCCGTCATGATTATATCGGGGCTCATCATCTTGTTCGGACTCAATCGGTTCCTTCATCTTGTTTCTATCAGCCTCGACATATGCTTGGCTGGTTGCAACATTGCTTATGTTTGTTGGTTGTTTGGTAACTTCATGAACTTTCTTAGATAACTCCGAAAGCCGATCTTGCAAAACCAACAACTTAAGCTCCCAAATCTGATCTTGTAATTCTCTAAGTTGACGTGACATCAATCTTTTCTTATACACCATTGATGAGACTTTTTTTTTGAACTGAAATATAAATAAATGTAGAAGAATGAGTCGAAACAAGATCGCTTCAGCTCTTATACCAAATGATAGCAAATCGAAACACGCAACGGATAGATAATTTGAAATCACAACGAAACGGATAGATCTAACGGTCTCTTGTGATACAGAAACACCACACAAGAAACGATTAGGGCAAACTAAACGAGAATCAAGATACAGATACACCACTTGACTCTAATTTAGGCTCCAAAAACACCATCCAAGATGCCACTCTTGAACTAACATGGAAACAATATTAACTCAACTCATAATCCAATGAGTAAAATTAACACAAAGAACTTTTCTCAAAACAAAACTCACTGCCTTCTTCATTGAGATAATAGGATTACATATAGGAAAAAAAAGAAATTACCCTTACCCACTTAAACTAGTTATGAAAATAAAGTACTACTTAACTTGCATAAGGTACAAGTCAATAGAATACAAAAACAAACAAACTACTAAAACATGAGATAAAACTTCTGTCATCGTGGGATGCATATTGTGAGTGCATGGAAATTTAGCTACCATAAATAATAGTATCTATCAAAACCAAGCTGACCCAGTTCATGGCTCCATTTCTTTTTTGTTGACCCGGTTTTGATAGATACTATTATTTATGGTAGCTAAATTTCCATGCACTCACAATATGCATCCCTCGATGACAGAAGTTTTATTCCATGTTTTAGTAGTTTGTTTGTTTTTGTCTTCTATTGACTTGTACCTTATGCAAGTTAAGTATTACTTTATTTCCATAACTAGTGTAAGTGGGTAAGGGTAGTTTCTTTTTTTTTTTTTCCTATATGTAATCCTATTATCTCAATGAAGAATTGAAGAGGGCAGTGAGTTTTGTTTTGAGAAAAGTTCTTTGTGTTAATTTTACTCATTGGATTATGAGTTGAGTTAATATTGTTTCCATGATAGTTCAAGAGTGGCATCTTGGATGGTGTTCTTGGAGCCTAAATTAGAGTCAAGTGGTGTATCTGTATCTCGTTACGTTCTAGTTTTGCTCAACGGGTTCGAATCGAGTGGTGTGACTGTATCTCGATTTACCGTTGGTTCGTAATTGTTTGAATTTTTGAATCCTAATTATTTCCGTTTGAGGTTTGGTGCCATCAATGTGTGTACAGTTGTGATAGGATCTATAGTGTTGTCTTTGGCATGGGCTATATTTTTTAGTCCCTTTATCCTGTTTTCAACTTAACTGTAATTAGGCTTTATGTTAGAGGTGACAAAATGGGTTGGTCAAAACATGTTATTTCTTAATACAAACCGGGCCGGATTAAGTCGATTGCTGAATAGTTTCTATTTTCTCGATTCTTATGAAGTTGGAGAGCTATGTTATGCTGTTGAACATATATTTTTTGCGTGAGCCAACAATACTTCAGTTAAAAGCTCCCATCAAAGTGTATTTCTAAAATCTTCATCATTGTTTATTTTTGTAGTTTTAATTGCTTTTTGCTTCATGTACTCGTGTGACACTTTGAGGGTATGGATTGGGCTTAGAATTCCATATTAGATCTGTTCCCATAGTGATTCCCAAGCTCAAACCAAATATCATAGTAATTTGATCTTTATTTTAGTTGTTGGTCTTTTTATTAAAGCCGAAATTTGCAAATTTAGCACCCTCTTTCATGCAAGTGTGTGGTTTGGCATAATGTTACAGCTGACCATCTAAAGTCTTTTATACTTTGTTTTGGTTTTAGCTAGAGGTCATAATTGCTCAATGTCTGAACAAGAAATATTTTAGTGCAGGACAAAGTGGGCTGGGTCAGAAAACTTGTATGGCATCTATTTGTTTTCCATAAAATAAATAACATATTAAACTAGTTTTTAGACCCGCCGCGTTGCGGCGGCGTCGAATTTAAACGAACTCGAATTTATATCATTAAATATTTGACATGACTCGTTTTTAAATGTAATCTATTACCATTCAAGTACACACAAACCAATTGATTATGTTACCCGCCGCGTTGCGGCAACGTCGAATTTAAACGAACTCGAATTTATATCATTAAATATTTGACATGACTCGTTTCCAAACCTAATCTATTACCATTCAAGTACACACAAACCAATTGATTATGTTACATAAGTAATCTGAAAACCAAATTTTAGTAGAGTTTACCAACAATGGTATTTATTTTGTATCCATCAGGTAAAAATAATTGATTAGAATACAGTTTATATGGTGGCGGTGGAAAAAAAAACAACACCTGTGGTGAATGGTGATGAAGACAAAGAGTAGAAGAACATGAGTGGAGCAAATCCATAGGTGTAACATCCCAAAAAAAAATCACCAAATAATATTTGGACAAAACAACTAGCTGGATTTTTATGGAGTGGGTTCGTTGTCGTGTTCGACTTTTGCTAAACGGACTTAGAGGCCCGGTGATTGTTTAAAATTGAACCGTGGATGAGTTTAAACGCGTAAATGTTGTTTAAATGAAACACGAGGGACCGGATGTCATTGTTGATAAATGATTTGGTAGCTTTGGGAGCAAGTTAATATCCTAATAAAGACCAAGGACTTGAATGTAACTTTAAATCATCATCATCTTATTATAACCCTACCATCGACATCCTGCCGACATCGACCCAATCATATTTTCCATTTCCGCAACGACATCGCTTGATCATAACCACCATTTTTCCTTTCTTTCTTGGAACATCCCATGCTCCAAACAAAAACCAAGCATTCGCATGTCACTTGGTAATTTTAGTCCAAGGTGTGAATGTGGTTTGCAATACCAAATCATCTCGGTGTATTTAGTTCCTCTCGATCAATAACAAGTTCTAGGGGAACAGGCCGAGAAGCAGAGAAAACTAGTGTGAGACGAAAGCGGAGGTCTACGATCGTGGTGGTTCGGAGACGATAGTGATCGGACTTGAATATCACCATGAGGTAACTCTGTTTGTTCGCTTCATTATAGAACCGGTTATGATTTTGATGGCGATTGTTTAGTGTGGCGATGTTGTGTTGGCGAGGTGTGACGGTGCAGATGTCGGTCTGCGACGGTTCAGGTGGTGGTGACCAACTACGGCTATGGTGTTCGGCGACAATGGTGATGGCGAAGGTTAACGAGTGACAGGTAACGATGATGCACACGATGGTTAAGGTATAGGAGATGGTTAACATGCTTGGAGTTTTATAAATGGTTTGCAAGATGGTGAGTTGTTGGCGTCTCTAGGGTCAAGGTGGTTGTTTCTTGGTTTATATTAAGGAATGAGAAACCATATTAGTGCATGGCAAACTAGGGGACTACATGAAAAAAAAAAAAGAAATTGCGTGGATAGTTGCTGTCATATTTTGGCTGATGTGGGTTGGTTCTATTTTTTTTAATTATATATGAGGATGATGGTAGAGGTGGTCATGATGTTAGAA
The DNA here is from genome assembly GCA_032199755.1 of Ambrosia artemisiifolia. NCBI lineage: Eukaryota > Viridiplantae > Streptophyta > Magnoliopsida > Asterales > Asteraceae > Ambrosia > Ambrosia artemisiifolia. The sequence goes on from CM063525.1 coordinate 36,079,551, forward strand.
TACGGGGTTCAATGGAGATGGATGTTTAATGAGAAACTAGTCATGGAGTGATTAATAATGTGTTGAAGTTCAAAGTGTGTAGGTTATGGAAGCCATTCTATGATTCGCGTTTCCCTCGCGCACTAGCTTTTAGTGGTAAGAGCATTTTCGTAAGGTGCCCACTCTTTTAATTATTATTTCTATTATTTTGGGCTGACGTGCATGCTAAACCATTATTTTTATGAAGTCACAAAATATTTTCATGAGTTATAAATATTTTTGTGTACGATTAAAATCCATACTTACTCATATATATTATTTTGGCATGAAACGTAAATGGGCGGAATACGCCTAATGTGTCATTATATGGTTTGAGTTATATGTGTTATTAGAAGTAGGATAAGCCTACTCTGATTTACGGCATAGTTTTTGTCATGGTTTTCACATAGCTTATGTCTTATGTGTTATTAGAAGTGGGATAGGCCTACTCTGATCTATGGTACGGTTTTTGTCATGGGAGTACAAAATATTTTTATGATATATAAATATTTTTGTGTACAAATGAAATTCATCTATACTATATTATAATGCATGAGGCAGGGACTTCTTAAAACTTAAGTAATACAAATATAATTGCTTAAAGTACAACACTTAATGCACATGATAAAGATATTTTAAGGGCAAATATGTCTTTTAGTTAGTTTCTAACTACTTATACTAAAAAAATTGCTTGTAGAAGCAAAGCCAAGAGGAGGTTAAATAAACCCGAAATAGGTGGAGAGGATCAAGGTCTCAAATATATCTTTTAGTTAGTTTCTATAAACACTAACTTCTCTGCATTCCTAAATCCTCACAAGCACTTTCAAATTTTGAATTCTCCATTGTCTACAAAGACAGAAATAATCAAAGAGATAGAGCCTGAATCCACTTTCCATTTCCTCAACCCCCCCCGGTCGCACAACCTCCACCCTTAAAATCTCATATATTCTTTTTATACAATCGTGTTTGATGTTGGTTTAGAAGGAGAAAGATCCATTTTGGTTCACAAACGTTTTTAGGTTGTATCTTCAATCTTGTTTGTTCTACAGTTCGTGTTAAAGCCAAGCGAGCCAAAGCTAAGGTTAACTGAGTTTTAGGTAATTTTGTTTCTGATGATACTTGATTAATGTTTTAGACTAGGCTTATTATTTTAGTAAAATTTTGATAATTACATACCTAGCACCAGATAGGTCATGTGAATTTTTTGTTGTTGTTGCTGATGAACTTAAAGCTCATGTTTACGGATTTGAGTATGAATCTAATCACTTATAGGAATCTAAGAGCATGCTCCTGCTTTAGCTTTATGCCCTGCAACATACAAATGTATCTCAACTTCTAAGAATATTAGTGTCATTTTCCGCTATACACCACCATGGTAAGATGTCATATGTTCTTATTTTCTGACTTTGAGTATCAATAAAATTACTTTCATTTTCAAAATTTGTATGGATCTATCTAATATATGAGGAGGACAATAACTACATATAAAAGTATAAATCTACAATGCATTCCCAAATATACGTACACTTACTATTATGAATTAGTTCTTCGTGTGGATACGAGGATTTGTGGACATAATAATCGAGAGCCATATGGTTAGGAAGACTCAATAGAGGAGAGGTTAGACCATCAAGGCCGGCGGTTTCGCTACGCATGTGGGCTTATGAATAACGAAGTCGCAAATACCAAAGGGATTATGAACAAGAGTCAACCTTCGGTAAGAGACAACTAACCTTTGCCATCATTAAATGAAACTAACTATATTTTTTATTACATATTTGCCAATTGTCATGTTTAAAATGCTATTTAGTTGACCGTTGTAGTATTGACTATGCGTTTAATTACATATGCATTTAGTAGAATCTCAATGTTGATGTTTAGCTGATGCAACTTGAATATATACTTAATCTTGCATTAATATGTGTATTTTATGCAACCAAATTATAGGCAACAAGTTTGCGTGGCCGAAGGAAGGTATACAAAAGTCGAACCTCATTTAATTCTAGCAGATTGCTCCCTTTTCTGATTTAATAAGAAATGACAGAGGAAAAAAACCATCAACACATGTGTAGTATCTGAGTTGGTTAGGTGTTAATTTAAAATATATGGATCAGTGCACATACGACCCATATCGCCAAAGTGTATCTAGGCCATACGACCCGTATCGCCAAAGTCTATCCAAGTCATACAACCCGTTTAGGTCGACCAACAGTTTTGCGCATATATCACCCATGGGCCATGGTAAATTTCATCAAATATTTAATAAATTCTTATGCAGGTTTATGATATCATCTTATATAATCCCACTATATGTTCTTTCATATTTTGTCAGGGAACGTATCAAATTGCTAAATTGAATGGCACAAAAGTTTCTATGAAGCTATGAGACAAAGATAGCTATTCTGACGATGAAAGCATTTATGTGGTTAGATATCGTTTTTCCATATGTTAGCCTTTGATATAAACTAGATGGAATATTCATTTGCAAACTGTTGTACAACTTATACCTATAACTCAAATATTTTTCTTAATCATTGTGTATATAGATAGAATCATAAAAAAATTGGTGGATTGGGTAATGTGGCATTGAACACGAGTAAGTTTAGGTGTTGGCTGGGTTGACCTCATACAAAGTCATACACTTTTTTTTACAAAAAAGTACAATGTGTGATATATGATTATTAGTGAAGTTTCATTATTTTTAAAGAATCTGTATTTTTTTTTGTTTGGAAAGTTTTATCATTTATGCACCAAAAACTTCTCCTGACTTTACCCATTTGTGATTTAACTGTTGTTTGCATAGAATTTTCGATATCAATTCAAAATATGATCCTTTATCAGACATGGGGATACATGATCCAGTGAGGAGATGGCATATCAAGTAAGTAATTGATGTGTATTTTTATCGAGTTTGAGCTATTAAGTTATGAAGCAAAGATTAGATCAATACATGGGAAGCGAGCTAGGTATTTGCCTCTACTAGAATATGAAAAAATCTATCCACTTTATTTCATTAATACATGTTAGTAAGAATGAAGATTTACTTACCCATAGTTTTTATGGTACTTAATAGTGATAAAATATAATATGGTTAGCAGTAGTTGACCAATCAAGGAATATGGACATTATTTATGGACAATTTGACTTGGACTAAGATTTTACTCCGTAACAATTAGGGTATAATGTGAAAATTAATTAATTATATAACTATCCAGTTTTTAAAATGGACCATTATTTATGGACAATTTGAAACGGCCATAATATATTATCAAACATGATTGTGGAAAAAAAAAGATTATTGGGGTTCTTGGATTTCTTGAACTGCCTATCAAGCTATCAACTTTTTAATCACCCTTAAATACCCATAATCTTTTGTATTATTAATGCAACTCAAAACATGTAATAGTGACTTTGAATCTAAGCCGGAGCTTTTAATTTTTTTTTGTTAACTTCATATGTAAACAAATGACCTAATAAAAGGTTAATTATGCGCTTTCATGCTGCGAAGTATGGGTCTATGTTAGCCCATAAGAGGATTATTGCTAAAAGGTGTGAAATTTATTTTTCTAGATAAGATATAGAGAATACTACAAGCGACGAAGAAAGTCAACAAGGTCGAGCATGCTTTGCTTTGCGCAAGTCTTTCTGTCACCATTGTCATCGACGAAAAAGAATAACAAAATCACGGAGGTCAAAATACGGATGAAAATAGCTTGTGTTCACGAGCACTTTTATAGCGGTTGTTACTTTAGCTTTTTGCTGACTTCCTAATATATTTGTACACTAACCTTAGTAGTTAGTATAGCCATTTTTGTGGTTTAATGTGCTTGCATAACGAAATTACTTAAAAAGATTTGACTATAAAATTTAGTTCGTGAGGCCAAGTAAGACTCGCAAAGGTTGTAGTCATTCAACTAAAAAAACAAGGATTTTTTTAGTAGCACAATTTTACGACCCAGTCTGGTCATATGGCTGGAGTTTTTTTAGTATAAACTGTAAATCAAACCGTTCGTTACATTTTGAAATCGACCATTTGAAAGTAAACTAAAAATTGACTGCAGAGCCGTACCGGTTAAGTTTTAGATGGTTTCGTGGTTTTAAGTCAAACCGTTAACACCCCTAATTTATATGGGAATGAAGATGCAACTTGCAAGTGCTTTCTCTAATTAAACACCGTAATGGTCTTTGCTTGGAGGTATAAACTTTATGGCAATATATGTAAATATATGTTTCTAGCATGTATGTACGACATACATGTAACCATGTATGTCAATGGTGTAAATGGGTAAGAATCTTTAGTGAGTAGATCACCATAGAGGATTAGTAAACTAATAGAAAAAAAGTATGACGCTGTAAATTTTTTTCCCGCCGCATCGTGCGGGTTCCTTACTAGTGTTAATAAATATATATTTTGGCATGAAACGTAAGTAGGCGGAATGCGCCTAATGTGAAGTTATAAATATTTTTACGTACGAACAAAATCCATACTAACTCAAATATATTTTTCTAGGCCTAAAATGCGAGTAGGTTATTATGTTTTTATACCTACATGTTTGAAGGCAACTAGAATAAAATATATATTCGGATAGTTGTATATGTTTATACGTATATAAAAATGAATGTACCTATATATATGTGTATATATAGGTTTAAGTTATATGAGTTTCTATAAATATATAAACAATGTTTGGCGACTACCTGACCTTGTAAACTGGGCCATGACAGAAGTGGGATATACCTGCTCTGATCTAAGGTATTGGTTTTATGTCATGGTTGTTGCTTAGTTCATGTATACTTGTTATTATATATAATAGACTATGTCGAGAGCTACCTGATATGTCGAACTGGGCTATGACAGAAGTGGGATATGCCTGCTCTGATCTCTGGTCTTGGTTTTGAGTCAGGATTGTTACATAGTTCATATTATATGTATTTTTATATACTTGATTATGACAGAAGTGGGATATGTTTGCTTTAATCTCTAGCTTTGGTTTGGCTTAAATAGATTGGATTGTACTTTATTGGTAAGCGGGATGCGCTTATTATATATTTGGTAAGTGAAGTCTTGAGGTAATTAGGCAAAGTATGCCTATCCTAGACTTTGATTATGTTTTGCTTGGGTAAAAACAAATTAGCGGATTACGCTTATTGTTAATTCTGAGGTTGAGGTATTTTGTTAATTTCTATTTTGACAAATACTTGTTTATATGAATTTATAAAACTTGAACTCACTCAGCGTAGCTGACTTTTTGCATACACGTTAGATTGATTTCAGGTTAAATGAGAGATGGATGAATGACTACTTGGCGATGCATGAAGCTACCTAACAATTGAAGGCATTTCTAGTCGAAGACTCCGATTTATGGATTAAGTTAGATATAAATACTTACTTTTATTCTCAATCGGAATATTTTTCCATGTTTTGAGAATTCATTGAATGTTTTCCGCTGCGCATTATTTGATTTGAATAAACTCTTTCAAACTTTAAAAAAAAATTACACATGTTTTCTTATATATTTAAGAATATTAACCCAACTGTTTGACACCGGTTTTGCGGGTCTTACAATAGGTTTGAACAAAAAGCACGTAGAAAAGCAAAGGCTGGTGTAAGAAATAAGAGGCCAATGGCAAAATCGTAAATATTATGTCAAACCTGTGCAATTAGTATACTGTAGCTAAGAAGTTCAATCAAGAGTCTAAATGGCAATTTTGTGAATATGCTGGAAATAAAGGTTTCTTTTGACACTGTAGCTAAGAGTTGATTCAAAATGTAAGATTAGATAATGTCAAACTTGTGCAATTAGTATACTGTAGCTAAGAAGTTCAATCAAGAGTCTAAATGGCAATTTTGTGAATATGCTGGAAATAAAGGTTTCTTTTGACACTGTAGCTAAGATTTGATTCAAAATGTAAGATTAGATAATATGATACAATAATGAAACGTATCTTTAGTCAGCTTTCCGCTTATTAAAGTTATAATAATCAGATGTTTTAGTTGACTTTTTTGGGACAGATTAGATCATTCTGCGGCTGGTGTAGTTCATTCAGAGAAGGAGAGTTTCAAGGCGCTGATGAGGAATGTGACGGTTACAGGTATGCAAGATAAATGGGAATGGATAATAGATAACTCGGGATGTTTCTCGGTTAAATCTGTCAAATAGTGGCTGCAAAAACGGATCGACAAAGACCAGAATTCGTGTTAGAATGGTGTAAATGGGTGTCGGTTAAAGTTAACACTTTTGTTTGGCAAGCGGAGATGGACCGGTTTGCAACCAAAACAGCTTTGGAAAGACGGAACATTCGGGTCGAGCAAAACGTTTGTGTTTTCTGTGATCAGGAAGGAGAGTCTGCTGATCGTATATTGTCCGGATGTATTTTCGCAGCCGAGGTGTGGGCTGCCATGTCGAGATGGGTTAAAGTCCCTAATATGTTTGTTTTTTCGGTGAGGGACATTGTTACTTTGCATCAAGTGGTGGGACTAGAGGGCATGAAGAAGACCGCGTTTCAGTGTATTATATTCATAGCTATGTGGTCGATTTGGAAGGCGCGAAATGCTTGGATTTTTTAGGATAAGAAAATTACAAGCTTGGAAGTGGTCATGGAAGTTAAGATATTAAGCTTCTTGTGGTTTAGGAATAGATAAAAAAATGGTTGTATATATTGGAAAGAGTGGAACTCATTTGATATGGTGTAATTGGTTTGTTTCGCCGCGACTCTTTCTCCTTCTTGGAGAATGAGTTTTGCTCTAACCGTTACGAAAGTTGTCGTTCGGGCTCGGACGAAGGTTCAACTATAGGTTCGACTAGTTCAAATGACGGGGTTGAGGACATACACATAAGGCTAAGCACAAAATGTTAAATAATAAGAAAAAAAATGAAAAATGACTAAATACAATTTAAAACAGAAATAGTCACAAAAAGAAAAAAAAATTTATTTTGTTTTTGTTTTTAATAAAGAAAAAATGTATTACTTAAAAAAATTCGTAACGGTTAAATAAAAAAAATGACTAAATCAGTGACTCGAATGGTTCTTGAAATATGCCGCGTCCCCGGCAACGGCGCCAAAAACTTGATGTGTGCAAAACGTATATATATATTTTATGACACAATTCGTAGTTTTAAAAGTGGTTTTTACTCTAAATTAAACTACACACAAAAGGCAAGTGTACCTATCGTATAGTAATATAACTTTTAATTGGTAAGAACCGGATATCAAATCCGTGGACGCGGTTTCTCAATGCTAAACTTTTGTTACTGTAATGTCTGTTTCAAGAGTTTGTTTTAATGTCGTAAATTAAATTATAAAATGTAAAGTAAATAAAAATGGTTTTCAACAACAGTTTTAATCAAGAGTTATCTAAACTGAGAATCCACTAAAAATATGTGACGATCATGAGGTGAGGAATGATGGTAATGCAAAATTCTAAGATAAATTAAGTTCCAGTTATGGTTGCTTAATTATATGACTCTTTGGAAAATTAAAACGATAATCACACTTTAATCACCGAAAATCATTCTTTGACACTTGTTTTGAGTAAATCATGTTAATCTTTAAATGCGAGAAAGTCGTTTGTCAAAATCTCTAACTCGACAACTTTAGGGAAAACTAAAACGATAATTACACTTTAAGCACCCTAAGTTGCTTTTATGTAGAAAAATATATAATTATCTTCAAGTGGTAAATCTTTGGTAAAAATATGTAAGATTCATAATTTTGGCCTTAATTACTAACTCCCAATTTTATTATCCTTAGAATCTGCCACAACATTTTTATAACCTTTCCAAGTCCAAAATGCAAGAATTCTTAAATGGTCAAATCTTTTGTAACAAATTGATTAACACTTCCCATTCCCGGTTTCATGCTAAGAACCTAAATTCATTAATCAATATTTACCTATGTGTTTTCCAACCTTCATATGTAAATTTTCACTAAATCAACAAGAACTCAGATTTTAACCAAACAAGAAATTCTAAGAACATAATCAAATATCTATCATGAAGATTAACATAACTAATTACCACCAATCCAAACAATAATCGTATCACATAATCAAAAGTTTCATCGGGTCTAGATAACTAAAATGCGTAGCCCATAAGGCTTACAAAAACACAAACAATCATAATTATAGAGTTAAAATGATTCATACAGAAAGATTTCAAACCACAAACAATAAATGTTTGGTGCCGGAAGCTTGATAAAATGGTGTTGTTGGATGATTTCCAAGCTTTCCATGCCTTCTCCATGCTCCGAGGACCCCAAAAATGCCTCTTTTTGATCCAAATGATGCTAGAATGGTGACTTTGAAGTGGAAGAATTGTTAACAGAAGCTGGAATGACCATGTTCTTCGTTTGCGAGCTGATAATAACCAATTTGTGAAGTGCCCGTCAGGCTGGAAAGTGAAACAGCTAAGAATCGCATTAACTTGGCCCCACGGACCACAGAGACAATAGATAATCTCCCGCGCTCCGCGGAGGATATAATATTATTTCTGAATCTGAAGACACGCCGCGGACCGCGGAGCAATATTCAATCCTCCCGCGGTCCGCGGAGGTTTGTGCATGGAAAATGTGTTTTCCGCATCGTTTTCAACCGTTTCTCGCTCCGATTCCCGTTCCGGCTCGTATACTCTCGCTTAAGGCTCGTAAAATGATCTTTTTAGCATTTTAAGCGTTTCTTCCATGATCCATGAATAATTAACTAACTCCGGGAAAATCTACACACAAATAGACACAAAAAATACCAATTTAAACTATAAATATGTGGTCCTTTCGGACTCACATCAGTCTCAACCATCGAGCTGCCATCAAAGAGCTAATATATTAAAAATCTTTGTAGAAAGTATATATTAAATAACAAGAAATGATAAAATTGAACTAGTGGGAAGCTGGACATACTAAAAATGCCAAAATACAGAAGAATCAAGGAAGATATGCAGCCTGACTATTCTAAAGTTGTTGCTGAATCAGAACAATATTGAGTTGCTAATATATCTTTTAATCTTTTATATATATTTGAATTCAACCACATAAATAAACAGAACAATATTGAGTTGAATTGTTTGCAATATGATTACTACGAACATCTTAGAGTCATAATCATTATCACTTGTTTTCCTACCGCCTCTACTGTTTCAACTATCAAAGTTGGTGACAGACTCAACCACACTTCTCAGTTTGTTTCCCCTCGTAGGAAATTCACTTTAGGCTTCTTTACCAATTCTAACACGAACCGCCTGTATTTAGGAATTCGGTACACTGGTAATAGCTTATGGTGGACCGTGTGGACTGTCAAACCATCCACCCCGATCATATCAAACTCTTGCGTCCTCATGATCCATCCCGACACAAGGAAATTAGTCATTTCAACTGGAGGAACAAAGCTTTATAGGGTAGCTATTAGACCGGCTATATTATATGGCTTTGACTGTTGGGCAATGATGTTATCAGTAGTTTGTGTGTGTGTATCTTTTTTTTGTAGGATCGACGAACAGGTCAACCGACAATCACGAGGGTTATATTCAGAGTGCGCAAACCTCTGAATATGTTCTAATAACAAAACCAACTAAGAAACAATGATATGCGAGTAATTAACAAAACCACCGAATTGCGTATCGAAGATTCCAATTGTCCCAGTTGAACAAGACTTCTCTTCAAAGTTCTATTATTGGCATTATGATGTAGCTACTACCGAAGCAGTGATAGTCTTGAGCAACTCACCAAAGCCTTGCTGGAAGATCAGAATATGGGACCCGATGTGGCTAATCAACTGTTGAGAAAAAAATGTGGAGACATTGTTCGTGTATCCCATTCAGCACCTAAAGACGAAGCAACTAAAGCAATGAAGTTTCAAAGGGTGATTCGCTTCTTTCACGCCAACAAAGTTCACGCTGGATGCGACTGGGCAAGACTTACAAGGATCAGGACGATGTCAGATTGAAGAGAAGACTGAAGTTGCTGCTAGCTGTGTTTTGTTTGTTTCTGTTTATGAGTCTGTATAGTTGTTTTGCTATGTTATAAACTTTGTCTTTTGAAGTATCTGTACATACACTAGCCTGGTCCAAGGGGGAGTCTGTCAGTACATGATGTCCCTAGGCCCACTGCCCCTGGTGATCATAGCACTACCACCAGTGCTGTGAAACCCACACCAGCCACCACCAAAAAGACCACTCCATCCAAAACACACCCCAAAAAGAAAACCAAAAAGGTGACTCTGGAGGTTGAGATACCAGAGGATATTCCTGTTGTAACACAAATGCAACAAACAACCACTGTTGATACTTCCTCTCAACAGTTGGAAAAGTCTCCCACCAGCCAAACTCCTCATGCATCCTCTCCAAAGGATCATGTTGTAAGCCCAGGGGTCACACATCATGTTGCAGATATTTCCTTTGAAAGTCTGTTGACAAGCTCATCTCCCGGGGCTACTACACTCATCACTTCACAATCCACACCATCAATTCCCCCAACTATCATACCATTGTTTGAAGCAATTGACAAAACTCTGGCAGAAACCAGTTCCACTCAACCACCCATCACTGAGTGCATACCTCAACATGTGACTGGGCCAGAGAAAAGTCAATCTGCTATCCCATAAACAGAGGAGGCTACACCCCTTGAGTTACATGTAACTCAAGGTGGTCTGTCAAGTAAAGCAGCCACTACTACTGTAGAGACCATAGTCTCACAGCAGGACAGTGGTTACATCCATAAGCCTTTCTTGATGGCAACAACTGAGATGGCCACTAAAGTGACATTTACACCAGTTGGAAGTCCCCAGTACCAAGAACCAGGGGCATCTGGTGGTTTCTTCATGGACTCACCTCCTAGAACCCAACCAGATAAAACTACCACCTCTGGTAGGGACTCAGCTGATCCTATTAACTTAGGTGATGGGTTAAGATACAAGGAATTGACGGACAGGGTGGATAAAATTGAATCATCAGTCTCTGACATAAAGACTGATCTCAAAACAATCATGCACACCCTGCAAGAGCTTACAAAGAAGCAACCCTCCACAGAAGACATCTCCTCTGAGCTCTGGAAGTCAGTGAGTCCTATCATAATAGCTCACAGAAAACTGGCTGACCAGACTCATGAAACTTACATGAAGGAAATCAGAACCATGGTTGATGCCAGATTCAATGATACAAAGGCAGACATCAAAGCTATTAAAGAGCACCTTCTCAAAACTACTGGCTCATTTCCCACCACCATACTCAGTGATGATGATGATCATGAGTTCACAAGGGATGATGCCAAAAAGGGGGAGAGTGGAAGGGATCATCTCAAGAAACTTAATCCCTTTGGAACTAAGCCTTCTGAAAAAGGTCAAGACAAAAAGTCTTTTGATAAAATGTCTGTTCCAGCTGAAACCAAGCCTTCACAAAAAGGTCAAGACAAAGAAAAGTCTACTTCAGCATCCCAAACTCCCACCTCCACATCCATTGCCTCTTCACACAAACCTGACAAAGCCAAAGGAATTGATGAATCCGCTAATGTCATGGCTGAAGAGGCTGCCCAACACAAATCAACAAGACTGCTGGCTAAAGAAGCCAAAGCTGAAAAGTTGATTGAACAAAGAGAGGTTGAGCAACAAGAAAAGGAGGATGTGGGATCTTCTAAAAGGAAGAAAAGGCCTGCACAACATGTCAGGGTACCACCCTCTGTCCTTAAAACCAAAAGGCTCACCTCTGAACCATTCATCACCACAAAACCACAAGAACCATCCATCCCTACTCCATCATCTGGACCACCATCTCCCACACTTCAATACAAAAGAAGAAAGACTACTTTTGTTATTCAAGAAGATGAGTCTGATGATGACACAGCTAAACATCCTTCATCAACCCAACCACCCATTGAAGCTGTTCCCATCTCTTCACATCCACCAAAACCACCATCACTAACCACTCCCATTACCATTACCCTAGCAACTCAATATCCTCTTGAGATTAATGCAATCAAAGGAGAGATTGAGTTGTTTTTCACCTCAGATGATATATCTTCAGTCACCTTCCCTTCCATTCCTAAAACCTTTGAGAAGCCCAAAAACCTTGAAAAGTATTTGGAGATTAAGGCTCAACAGGCAGACATGATCATAAAGGAAAGGTGCATAGGGAAGGATGACAGGGTAGCCACAAGCATCACATCTGCTGTGCTCAGCCAATTGAGAAGAATTGAAGACTATGCAAAAGAGCTGAGCAACAGTATGTCTGATCAACCAATGACAGAAGATGCTGAAAAGGAAGTCAAGGAAGCCTGCATTAACCACATCATGACTCACAAGCCATACAAAGCCACCAGACAACAATTTGCTGCCTGGACCACACAAGCCCTCAAGGCTGAGATTGATAGAATTGAACAGATGTCAAAGAATCCAGTCAACAAGCCAACTCCTCCAAACTGGTCCAAAAGCAAGACAAATCCAAGAATGGCTCTGAAGTTAAAGAGGATGAGGGCAGAAATTGTGGAAGCTAAGTATGGTGAGATGAAGTCAGTGGCAAGGTGGAAAGAGCTTAGACTGGTTGAGACCTACAAAAAGCTTGAACAGGCTAGGCTCACAGACCCTACACTTCCTAAGAAGCCTGTGTACCCTGAAGATATTCAGCTGACCAAACAGACTTTGACAATGGAAAGTCTGGTGTCTACTTCAGATATCAACATTGGTGCAATCAAACATCTGAAGAGACATAGGGAAATGGCTGCTGCTGACACTGAAGAGAGTGCTAAAGAAAGCTATGACATATATAGAAAAGAAGGTCTGAGGAATCAAATTCTGAGTCATTCAGACCCAGTCAGTGACAAGCTTAGGGAAATGATTGGTAGACCTCCCTCACCCAACTCATCATCAATAAAACTTCAACCCAGGAAACCATCAGATTCAAAAATTCTAAAGTGGAAGTGTAACAAAGTCACCCACGAATTGACTCTGCTCAGGTCTGATGGAGATGTTCAACATATCAGCATGAATGATGCTTATGGGCTTAATGAGAAAGATTTAGAAGATCTGCTGAGTCTTGAACTCGAAAGGGATGCTGAAGACCTATACTCTCTGAACTTTGAACTACAATTCAAAGGACAAATCAGAGAGAAATTGATGAGGAATAAAGATCAACAATAAAGTCTAGATTTTGGCATCATCTGTTCTAGGGGGAGATTGTTGGGTTGCTATCGAACCCTTTGAAGAACAGATGATTGGAAAGCCAAAACAAGACTATCTTACTTGATCCATAATAATAATAAGTATATACACAGTTCCTAACTATTACAAGATTGATATCAGCAGTTACAAAGTACTGAAGATCTAACAACTGCTGAAGAGTCAAACAGCTGATAGCCAAAGTGCTGAAGACCAAACAGCTGTTGATTAAACAGCTGTTGAGCAAACCTCTGATGAAGTAAAGTGCTGAAGACCAAACAGCTGTTGATCAAAACAGCTGTTGAGCAACTACTGATGAGCAAAGGTCTGATGAGCAAACCACTGCTAAGGAAACCACTGCTGAGAAGATCTGTTGGAGTCAAACAGCTGTTGGGCTCCAACAGAGTTTTGCAACTACTGAAGAACAACAGAGGTTACAACAACTGAAGACTATCAGAGTTTTACAACAACTGATGAAGACATCAACAGCAGTTTCAGCAACAGCAGTTTCACCAACAGACTTTATTATAATAGAACAGTAGTGCTCTTGTGTCAGTACTTTATCAGTCATTGTCTAGCATGGCTTAGTGCGATTGGCTAGCTGTATTTGTAATAGTTTATTAGCAACTTGATCACGCTCCTAATATCCTGAAACCCTATAAATAGAACAGTTTCACAACTGTTCTATCCATCGCTTAGATCAATATTCATTAAAGGATATTACTGAGTGATCAAGGGCTGAGGGGGAGCTGTGTACTTGTACTGTTTAATCTTATAAGTTTAATAAAAAGTATTTTAGTCATCAAAACAGTATTCCCCTTTGTTGTGATAATTTCCGCTGCATTTTCATTCATACTTCATCCATTTCACTGTTACATTAATCGTACATCACAACAATCAAGCCCTCTGATCCTAACAATTGGTATCAGAGCTTGGTCAGTTAAATTCGATCTAACAATCAATTTAACGTAAAAGATCAGCTCACAATTATTGATACTCAGTTGTAGGTTGATCGCCTGGTAAAAGTCTTTTTATTCTAAAAATAAATTTTCAAAAACCTTGTCTTAAAATCAACCTAACATGTCTCAAGTTAATGACATGAGCAACACTGGCACAAGAAACAAGCCACCTATGCTTGTCAGATCTGAATACAATATCTGGCAACGTAGGATGGGACATGTTCTTGCTGAACAAAACACTGGGTGCTGGAAATCTGTTATCTTTGGCCCTCATGTTCCAACAGTCCCAAGTGCTGAGGACCCAAAAGTTCTAGTGAAAAAGAATCCTGAAAACTATTCTGAGCAGGATTTTCAAAAATTTGAGTTAGATGCCAAAGCTTTCAGCATTGTAGCAATGGCTCTACCAAATGATATCTATGCTGGACTATTACACTGTAATAGTGCAAAAGAATTGTGGGATGCTTTAAAAGAACAATTTGGAGGAACAGAGGAGGTGATTGAAAACAATCGTGAAATTTTAAATCAACAATATGAAACTTTCAGTCATGTAAAAGGGGAGTCATTAACCCAACAATTTGAGAGGTTCAGTTGCCTCATAAGTGAACTAAAACTGGTAGATCTGACATTTCCTAACTCAACATTAAACCATAGGTTTTTAAGATCACTACCTGATAAATGGGACACTATAGCAATTGTAACCAGAAACTCAATTGGTTTCAAAGATTTAAGTTTGACCCAGCTTCATGGCAAGCTCTTAACTTATGAAAGAGAGCTTAACCAGAAAAAGAAGCTCCAGGATTCTGGAAAGGTGACTGATGACTACACTTTTGGTAGCACAGCACTTTTTGGTCAAGAAGAGACCTCTAGTAGTGGAAAGGACGAAGGGTATGATCATTATATTGACATAACCACTGGTTTCAACACTGATCATAACTCACCAAGTTATGCTCTTGCAGCTAATAATGAGATCTCAAAAACTCTGATTAGATAAAACAACTGCCCTTCAAACATCTATTGGCTACAGTCATCAGATGTTCCATTAAAAGGTTGAAAAATCTGATCAAACAACTGTTCAGATAAAACAACTGTTTTCAAACATCTGTTGACTACAGTCATCAGATGTTCCACCAACAGTTGAAAAATCTGTTGATCAGATAAAACAACTGTTTCCCAAACATCTGTTGACTACAGTCATCAGATGTTCCACCACAAGTTGAAAAGTCTGTTCATCAGATAAAACAACTGTTGCCCAAACATCTGTTGACTACAGTCATCAGATGTTCCACCACAAGTTGAAAAGTCTGTTCATCAGATAAAACAACTGTTGCCCAAACATCTGTTGATTACAGTCATCAGATGTTCCACCACAAGTTGAAAAGTCTGTTCATAAGATAAAACAACTGTTGCCTAAACATCTGTTGACTATAGTCATCAGATGTTCCACCAAGAGGTTGAAAAATCTGTTTCTCAGATAAAACACCTGTTGTCTAAACATCTGTTTGACTACAGTCAAACAGATGTTACAACAACTGTCACCCACTATCCACTAACCTCCATCAGATGTTTGCCACGTCTGTTCTACAAACAGACTTTTGGCCACATCAGCGGTTACTTTTTCAAAACACTATATAAACCCCTGTTATTACAATAACAGAGCTTTCACCATCTCTTTGTCTTCAACCTTCTAAAATCCCATAACTGCCACCCATTTCAATCTTCCGACTTCAATAATACCCTAATTCCATTAAAATGGATCTTCAATTCAAATCCCCACATAATTACAAGCCATTTCTTGAAAAATCAGATGACAACAGTCAATTCCACACCATCATCGATCTCCTCAATAACTGCAAATACAAAAACGCCCTAACTTTTGATGCACCCATCTATGAAGACACCCTGCAAGCCTTTTGGCTAAAAGCAGAAGTCCAATACATAGACAAAAAGCCAACCTCCATCACATCCACCATTGGTAAAACCAATATAACCATTACCCCACAAACCATTGCCACTACCTTCTCACTGAATGATCTTACAGGTAGTGACTCTTTCCCTAAAACTGAACTCCACACAGAGTTCCAAGAGAGAGGCTATGAAGGCCAATTCACTGGGGCTACAATGTTTAAGAAGTTTTTCCCCCCAGAAATGAAATTTCTTTTTCATACTTTACTGGTCTGCCTCTCTCCTAAAACAACATCTTTCAATGAAATACCACTGAAAGTCCAGTACTTGGGATTTGCAATTTTAACAAACACTGATTATAACTTATCCCAAGCACTATTTTTGGACTTGGCAAACAATGTGAAGGGGGTTCAGGCTGGGTCAAATAATGCTTTCTTGCTATATCCAAGAATTTTAAGTGTTATCCTACAAAAACTTTTACCTGCAGAAGAGTTTAAACTAGGTGAACCACTTCAAATGAATAGCTTGACTACTGAAACTTTTACAAGGATGTTAGGTCCTAATTATGAAAAATCTGTACAAACAAAAGTTTCTAAAACACAAGCAAAGAGGGTTAGGACAACAACTGCTGTCCAAACCTCTGTTGCTGGGCCCACTGCCCCTGGTGATCATAGCACTACCACCAGTGCTGTGAAACCCACACCAGCCACCACCAAAAAGACCACTCCATCCAAAACACACCCCAAAAAGAAAACCAAAAAGGTGACTCTGGAGGTTGAGATACCAGAGGATATTCCTGTTGTAACACAAATGCAACAAACAACCACTGTTGATACTTCCTCTCAACAGTTGGAAAAGTCTCCCACCAGCCAAACTCCTCATGCATCCTCTCCAAAGGATCATGTTGTAAGCCCAGGGGTCACACATCATGTTGCAGATATTTCCTTTGAAAGTCTGTTGACAAGCTCATCTCCCGGGGCTACTACACTCATCACTTCACAATCCACACCATCAATTCCCCCAACTATCATACCATTGTTTGAAGCAATTGACAAAACTCTGGCAGAAACCAGTTCCACTCAACCACCCATCACTGAGTGCATACCTCAACATGTGACTGGGCCAGAGAAAAGTCAATCTGCTATCCCACAAACAGAGGAGGCTACACCCCTTGAGTTACATGTAACTCAAGGTGGTCTGTCAAGTAAAGCAGCCACTACTACTGTAGAGACCATAGTCTCACAGCAGGACAGTGGTTACATCCATAAGCCTTTCTTGATGGCAACAACTGAGATGGCCACTAAAGTGACATTTACACCAGTTGGAAGTCCCCAGTACCAAGAACCAGGGGCATCTGGTGGTTTCTTCATGGACTCACCTCCTAGAACCCAACCAGATAAAACTACCACCTCTGGTAGGGACTCAGCTGATCCTATTAACTTAGGTGATGGGTTAAGATACAAGGAATTGACGGACAGGGTGGATAAAATTGAATCATCAGTCTCTGACATAAAGACTGATCTCAAAACAATCATGCACACCCTGCAAGAGCTTACAAAGAAGCAACCCTCCACAGAAGACATCTCCTCTGAGCTCTGGAAGTCAGTGAGTCCTATCATAATAGCTCACAGAAAACTGGCTGACCAGACTCATGAAACTTACATGAAGGAAATCAGAACCATGGTTGATGCCAGATTCAATGATACAAAGGCAGACATCAAAGCTATTAAAGAGCACCTTCTCAAAACTACTGGCTCATTTCCCACCACCATACTCAGTGATGATGATGATCATGAGTTCACAAGGGATGATGCCAAAAGGGGGGAGAGTGGAAGGGATCATCTCAAGAAACTTAATCCCTTTGGAACTAAGCCTTCTGAAAAAGGTCAAGACAAAAAGTCTTTTGATAAAATGTCTGTTCCAGCTGAAACCAAGCCTTCATAAAAAGGTCAAGACAAAGAAAAGTCTGCTTCAGCATCCCAAACTCCCACCTCCACATCCATTGCCTCTTCACACAAACCTGACAAAGCCAAAGGAATTGATGAATCCGCTAATGTCATGGCTGAAGAGGCTGCCCAACACAAATCAACAAGACTGCTGGCTAAAGAAGCCAAAGCTGAAAAGTTGATTGAACAAAGAGAGGTTGAGCAACAAGAAAAGGAGGATGTGGGATCTTCTAAAAGGAAGAAAAGGCCTGCACAACATGTCAGGGTACCACCCTCTGTCCTTAAAACCAAAAGGCTCACCTCTGAACCATTCATCACCACAAAACCACAAGAACCATCCATCCCTACTCCATCATCTGGACCACCATCTCCCACACTTCAATACAAAAGAAGAAAGACTACTTTTGTTATTCAAGAAGATGAGTCTGATGATGACACAGCTAAACATCCTTCATCAACCCAACCACCCATTGAAGCTGTTCCCATCTCTTCACATCCACCAAAACCACCATCACCAACCACTCCCATTACCATTACCCTAGCAACTCAATATCCTCTTGAGATTAATGCAATCAAAGGAGAGATTGAGTTGTTTTTCACCTCAGATGATATATCTTCAGTCACCTTCCCTTCCATTCCTAAAACCTTTGAGAAGCCCAAAAACCTTGAAAAGTATTTGGAGATTAAGGCTCAACAGGCAGACATGATCATAAAGGAAAGGTGCATAGGGAAGGATGACAGGGTAGCCACAAGCATCACATCTGCTGTGCTCAGCCAATTGAGAAGAATTGAAGACTATGCAAAAGAGCTGAGCAACAGTATGTCTGATCAACCAATGACAGAAGATGCTGAAAAGGAAGTCAAGGAAGCCTGCATTAACCACATCATGACTCACAAGCCATACAAAGCCACCAGACAACAATTTGCTGCCTGGACCACACAAGCCCTCAAGGCTGAGATTGATAGAATTGAACAGATGTCAAAGAATCCAGTCAACAAGCCAACTCCTCCAAACTGGTCCAAAAGCAAGACAAATCCAAGAATGGCTCTGAAGTTAAAGAGGATGAGGGCAGAAATTGTGGAAGCTAAGTATGGTGAGATGAAGTCAGTGGCAAGGTGGAAAGAGCTTAGACTGGTTGAGACCTACAAAAAGCTTGAACAGGCTAGGCTCACAGACCCTACACTTCCTAAGAAGCCTGTGTACCCTGAAGATATTCAGCTGACCAAACAGACTTTGACAATGGAAAGTCTGGTGTCTACTTCAGATATCAACATTGGTGCAATCAAACATCTGAAGAGACATAGGGAAATGGCTGCTGCTGACACTGAAGAGAGTGCTAAAGAAAGCTATGACATATATAGAAAAGAAGGTCTGAGGAATCAAATTCTGAGTCATTCAGACCCAGTCAGTGACAAGCTTAGGGAAATGATTGGTAGACCTCCCTCACCCAACTCATCATCAATAAAACTTCAACCCAGGAAACCATCAGATTCAAAAATTCTAAAGTGGAAGTGTAACAAAGTCACCCACGAATTGACTCTGCTCAGGTCTGATGGAGATGTTCAACATATCAGCATGAATGATGCTTATGGGCTTAATGAGAAAGATTTAGAAGATCTGCTGAGTCTTGAACTCGAAAGGGATGCTGAAGACCTATACTCTCTGAACTTTGAACTACAATTCAAAGGACAAATCAGAGAGAAATTGATGAGGAATAAAGATCAACAATAAAGTCTAGATTTTGGCATCATCTGTTCTAGGGGGAGATTGTTGGGTTGCTATCGAACCCTTTGAAGAACAGATGATTGGAAAGCCAAAACAAGACTATCTTACTTGATCCATAATAATAATAAGTATATACACAGTTCCTAACTATTACAAGATTGATATCAGCAGTTACAAAGTACTGAAGATCTAACAACTGCTGAAGAGTCAAACAGCTGATAGCCAAAGTGCTGAAGACCAAACAGCTGTTGATTAAACAGCTGTTGAGCAAACCTCTGATGAAGTAAAGTGCTGAAGACCAAACAGCTGTTGATCAAAACAGCTGTTGAGCAACTACTGATGAGCAAAGGTCTGATGAGCAAACCACTGCTAAGGAAACCACTGCTGAGAAGATCTGTTGGAGTCAAACAGCTGTTGGGCTCCAACAGAGTTTTGCAACTACTGAAGAACAACAGAGGTTACAACAACTGAAGACTATCAGAGTTTTACAACAACTGATGAAGACATCAACAGCAGTTTCAGCAACAGCAGTTTCACCAACAGACTTTATTATAATAGAACAGTAGTGCTCTTGTGTCAGTACTTTATCAGTCATTGTCTAGCATGGCTTAGTGCGATTGGCTAGCTGTATTTGTAATAGTTTATTAGCAACTTGATCACGCTCCTAATATCCTGAAACCCTATAAATAGAACAGTTTCACAACTGTTCTATCCATCGCTTAGATCAATATTCATTAAAGGATATTACTGAGTGATCAAGGGCTGAGGGGGAGCTGTGTACTTGTACTGTTTAATCTTATAAGTTTAATAAAAAGTATTTTAGTCATCAAAACAGTATTCCCCTTTGTTGTGATAATTTCCGCTGCATTTTCATTCATACTTCATCCATTTCACTGTTACATTAATCATACATCACAACAATCAAGCCCTCTGATCCTAACACCCAATCATAACCCTAATCATTAGTTTTTGCCACACACACTCTCCAAACACCCTCCCCTAGTCTGAGAAGTCTGGTTTGATCATTGTAAACACTCGAGCTCTGTTTTATGAGGCTATCCACTATGCAACAACAGGCTGATTAGGGCCTACTCGACTGTTGTGAGCTAGCATTTAGCTCCTAATCGCTAGTACAGTTCTAGCAATTGCAAGCTAATAGCCTCCAAGGTAGCCTAATTGCCTGTCAGCTCCAATCACGCCCAAAACGCTTATAAACACATCCAAACACCCCGAAACGCGTCCAAAAAACTTATATGCTAGCCTAGGGACATCATGTACTGACAGACTCCCCCTTGGACCAGGCTAGTGTATGTACAGATACTTCAAAAGACAAAGTTTATAACATAGCAAAACAACTATACAGACTCATAAACAGAAACAAACAAAACACAGCTAGCAGCAACTTCAGTCTTCTCTTCAATCTGACATCGTCCTGATCCTTGTAAGTCTTGACCAGTCGCATCCAGCGTGAACTTTGTTGGCGTGAAAGAAGCTAATCACCCTTTGAAACTTCATTGCTTTAGTTGCTTCGTCTTTAGGTGCTGAATGGGATACACGAACAATGTCTCCACATTTTTTTCTCAACAGTTGATTAGCCACATCGGGTCCCATATTCTGATCTTCCAGCAAGGCTTTGGTGAGTTGCTCAAGACTATCACTGCTTCGGTAGTAGCTACATCATAATGCCAATAATAGAACTTTGAAGAGAAGTCTTGTTCAACTGGGACAATTGGAATCTTCGATACGCAATTCGGTGGCTTGACCTTGTGTTCCCAAATTGGACTTTTGGTTTTCGGATGAAGCTTATCTGTTTTGTAAGACTTGGGATATTGAGGTTGAAGAGTTTCCCATTCTGTCGCGCTTTCGAATGTTTAAGAAACCTCGAAGAGAAGTGGCGGACTCATGATACAAAGGATAGTTTAATCTAACTAGGTCACGAACATACCAGAATGGTAAACTGAGAACCTTCTCGAAGGGCTGAAAATATAGCCATACTTCCTGCCATTTGACTCCCAGCATCTTGACATGTTTGATGTAAGCCCAACTGATTACATTACCAGACATCTTCGACAGTCGCTTCTTGAAGATAGACGACCGCTCAGGATCTTTCTTCTTCTTTTCCTCTTCTTCTGATGTGAACCATTGGGGATATTTCTGCCTGATCTTGTCTTGTCTTTCTTTTACTTTATCAGGAATAGGAGTAGAATTAGTCTTGAGCTTCTCCTCTTCCTCATGAAACATCTCCTCAGAAATATTAGGTATCCCGGTGCCCGAATCATCAACAACATATTCAGGAATTGGCACACTGGTTCCATCTTCCATCTCAACCTCGTTGTTATCTGGATGCATCTCTGGAGGAGGGCTGTGACTTGCACCGGAAGATTCTCCGCATGCTAAGCCGAAGAACTTTTTCAAGTCATCAGATGTCATCTCATGTGGTATTTCACCCTCTTCCAAATCATACTCTGGAGACTTGGGTGGAACGAGTAAGTCACCATCGTCATCATAAGCAAAGTAACTGTTCAGTGGCTCGACAAACTCTACAGTAACTACAGCCTTCTTTAAAGATTCTCGCAGTTGCTGAATCTTGTCTTGGACAGGCTCCCCCTGAGCAAAAGAACCTGCTTCGAGATCCTTCCCTTGTTTATCATGACTCTTCTTTGTACGCCTCGCTCCAGAACCGGCAGATGATCCGCCACCACCTGTGGCTCCAGGATCACCACCACCACCATCTTTACCACCATCATCATCAGATTCATCATCATTGTCATCATCGTTATCATCTTCTTCATTGTCTTCTTCCTCTTCATTATCACCAGCACCAGCTTCAGAACTTGTACCACCAGTGAGTCTAGGACGAGTTCCAGCTAACTCATTCATTCTAGTCCTCAGTCTCGTGTTTTGCTTCTTGTATCTGGTGATTCTTCGTTCATTGTTTACGTTTGCAAGCTGAAGCTGGCTGTATTGGGATTCAATATTGGTAAGTCTAGCTAATGTGCTTTGATTAAACTGTACTAGTTGCTGGTGAGATTCCATAAGCTACCTATAGACTCAACTATCTGTTGATTGGACAGTGTAAGCATGTTGTTGGATGTTTGCAGCTCTTTGTTTGATTGGATAGTTTCACTGATCAATTCTAGCATAGCCCTTTCGTTTTCTTCAATTGTTGCATTTTTGCTCCTTAACTCAGCAATCTCACGCGCTTGTGCAGCAACTATAGCAGTTAGTCACTGACCTGGCGTTGAAGTTGATCATTAGATGCCGGTGCTAAGGAGGAGGAGGACTGATCAGTAGACTTAGAAGCTAACGGTCGAACTTCATGTCTTAGCTTCTTAATCATGTCATCGATAGGATTTGAAACAATCTGAGAACTAGTCGCTGCTTCAGTAACTGAGACGTGGTCAGTGAAGATTACTGAAGCAGGCATCGACATGGTCTGCACCTGATGATGTGGGAACTGAAATTGTTGTTGTTGTTGTTGTTGTAGCTATTGTAGTTGTTGTTGCTGCAGCCGGGGAAGACTGAGTATCAATACTCCCAAATGCTTTTGGAAGATTAAGATTAGCCCGTCTTGCTCTCTTTGGAGTCTTTTCAACCGGTGGTTTTTGCAACATCCTTTTCTTTCCCCAACCTACATCTTTCTTAGCTTTGGTCTTTTGTCTCTTAGGAGGAGGAGGAGTGTTTAGCTCTGCGTCAATTTTTTCAATGTCATCATCTGGATCCACAGTAAAGGTAGGATCCTCAGCTGCGCGAGCTTTCTCCTCTATTAGCTTTCTCTTTATCTCTGCCTCTTTTCTGGCAAAAGCACCAGGGGAGTCATCATCTGTGTCATCTGAGTCATCTTCATCATCTGTTATGTCAACGGGGCCTTCTTCATCAATTGGTCTCTTTTCTTTTGATGAATGAGACTATTCTTGATCTTTTGCTGCACTGGAGGGTTCATTTGTATCTAGAGCGTCCTGTTCAAACATATCATCATGAGTAATTGCAGCATCACCAGTACTGCCCGGAACGTTATCACCCAATTCAACTGTCTCTCTGCCTATGTCATCACCTTCTTTGAAGACTTGTCTGTAAATCATAATGTCATCTTCTGAATCACTGTTATCGTCTCTCCACCTATTTCCCGGTGGTGACTCATAGTCATCTCTAACCAAATTCCCGTAAAGACGTCTACTTGGTGGATGCTCACTCTTTTTCTTGTTTTTGTAGGACGTCATTCTATTCAACTCTGTCTCGTCTATGTCATGAATCGTGATAATCTCGTCCAAATTCTTTGCTAAGTATGGAACTTGGATATCAATTATCATTTGCAGAAAGTGAGGATAGACTATTAAACCCCACTGCCAAAGCAAAAGCCCATTAAAAACTTTATAACAAAACCACATAACATGACCAGCCCAACAACCCTTTTTGCTTTGACGGGCTAAAGTGCATTTGTTATGGTAAGCCCAATAGTTGATGCTGGCATGCCAATCTTCTGCTGGTGAATGCTGATGGGCTCCCTCCCCCCACCTGGTTTGGACCTTCCTAGTATTGTCAATGGGCTCCCCCAATCCGCTCTGGATGCGAGTATTCATCCGAGGCCCAAGAGAAGGAAGAAGAAGAAAGAGAAGAAGGGAGTCTGGGTTTTCTGTGTGACATTTCATCGAATAGTTTAAAGGCATCATCTAAATTATAATGGCCATTTGAAGAGTGAAGAAAAGAAGGTAAAAAAGTGGAGTGAGGAATGAATTGTAAACCTAATTGGGAGGAAGAAGAAGAAGATGAAAGAGAAGGAAGGATTAGGAAGGAGTTTGTGATGAAATTGATACCTTTGAGGTTGGAGCGACTCATCATCATCATCTTGAAGTCACTGATTCCACCCTTACAACAACAAAAATAGTTAGAGAGAGACGTCAATTTCTTTTGCTTCTTCAACCTAAGGTCATGTGTAGTGGCCCGTTATAGGGCGTTTTGAAGCCCCATAGCGCCGGGGAACACCGCCCCCGGGAGCTATGGAGGTGTTATGTGTGTAGTAGTTATATATTCAACGGGCGTTATTGATTTGGTTTGTGTGCAAAGACCATTCTTCACACACATACAATACATACATACATCCTTCAACCCACAAACAAATTCAACACACAAACAAATCACCACAATGTCGTCTCCTCCCTCCGAAGACTCGTTTGTCGATCTATAAAAACAGTTTTTTCACGATGACGGCGCGGAAGAGGAAGAATCCGTCACGAGTGCAGTTATGCTAGCGTCAAGCGCGATGCATCATATAAATAATTCCACCCCATGGCGATGGTATAGTTGCCCAACCGCATGGGGAGGTCAACATACACGTGGTGACCAAAAGGGACCAACGTTGGTTTTATAAGCAGTTGCCTCACAAGACCTGTGGGTTTGGTTGGCCTTCTTTGGTCTCGCCGGGTGTATGAACGACATAAATTCTTTTCAGTTTTCGTCGTTGCTAGAGTCTTACATTGGCGGAACAGTTCGAAAGCTGGGTTTTATACAAATAATAATTACTATGAGCATGGATAATACTTGAGGGATGGTATATATCCGGAGTATTCAATGCTCGTCAAAACGTTTAATCAGACACAAGATCAAAAAAGGAAATATTTTAAGAGAGTTCATGAGTCCGCAAGAAAGGACATCGAGAGGTGTTTTGGCGTTCTTCAACAACAATGGCATTTTGTTAGAAATCCTTGTCGTGTGTGGGAAAAAGAAAGGATTAGAATGGTGATGTATGCTTGTATCATAATGCATAATATGATACTTGAAGGCGAAGGAAAGGCAATATGCCCAAACTATTTTGCAGAAGAAGATGTTCAAGGGATGCAAGCGACAATGAAGGAGAGATTCCAAAACAGTACCATGTTGCGTTCCAAGGATATACATAACGCGTTGAAGGCAGATTTGGTTGAGGAAGCATGGGTGATTAGCCCGATTCATCACAACCAACAAGAAGAAGAAGAAGAAGGAAGAGGAGGAGGAGGAGGAGGAGAAGAAGAAGAAGGAGAAAACGAAGAAGAAGAAGAAGAAGTAGAAAAAGAAGAAGACGATGACGACGAGTAGTTTTTTTAAGTATTTATAGTTTTTTAAGTATTTGTAACTTTTTTTAAGTATTTGTAGTTTTTTAGTATTTTGTAATTGTTTTTAGTATTTGTAATTTTTTTATTTAATTAAATATTATTAGCTATTTAATATTATTATTTAAATAAGAAAACAATAATTAACCAATGATTACCCAATCATTTATAAAGCCCCATAACGCCCATTCCCACTACACCCTCTTTTTTCATAACGCCCCATAACCCCCCTTCTATTACTTTATAATATTTTAATCTCATAACGTCCTATAACCCTCCTCCACTACACATGAACTAACACACACTCTGGGCTCTGCAATATATGATTTTGGTTTTGGTAAGAAATGTAGAAAGCATGCCCTAAATAAATCTTATCTAACAACAAACAAGCAAGCTGTTTTTTTATTTTGATTTAACTAATGTGGTGGAAATACTAAATGGTGAAATGAGAAGTTTTTTTTAAACAAAAACATATGTTATATTAATCCTAACTAGTGTTTAACCCCTCGCGTTGCAGGGACAGTGACCGTAAACTTATTCTAAGTATCAAGCAAACAACGACTAAAACCGGAAAAATCGTAAATAAAAACATGAATTTATACAGACGCATGACGTAGACACTCACGTAGTCACATATATGTAGACAACAAAAAGACATTGGTGAAAAAATAAGCATAAAAGCACGAAAACGCGTTAAAAGAAGTTAAAAACATATTGGGTTTTTTACCGGACGTAAAAAGTTAGTTTATTAGAATTACATAAATAATGAAAATCTATCTATATAATAATTGAGGTCACTTGGGTTGAATGATGGCTTAGGAGAGAGTTTAAGGTATCCATATTGAATATGGAGCTCCAACTTGCTCCCTATAAATAGTCTTTTCTATATTTTAATTTCCTACATTCTTCCATTACACTCTCAAATCCTCACTAACAAATCTTCCAAACCACATTCATCACTCTTCTTTTTATTCATTGTTCATTCTAGGTAAGTCTCTTTTTCAAGTAGATTGAAGGAAATTCATCCATTGTAACGTGTTCTGATTCATAAACGTTAAAAATAGGCATATCATATGATTCTCAAACCTGGAAAACTTTTATGTTATCGTAACATCAATCAATTACTTTGACATAAACCGGTTTAATATTCAAAGAGGAAATCATGTTTTATAAAGGTTAGTAATAATATGGAATCACTTCAGAATGTGGAAACAATATTCAAACCTTTATGAAGAAATCGTGGTTTATAAAGGTTCCAGATTCGTTTTCTTTATGTCATCGTTTTGTAAAGTAATCGGATGGTATATATTGACTCTTTTTTGATGTTTTTTCATTTGATTAATATGGAACCACTCTTTTTTGTAAAGGAATCGGTTAGTTATAATATGGAATCACTTCTGAAAGTGCAAACGATCTTCAAACCGTTGTGAAGAAATATATTGAATGTTTAGATGTTTTTTCATTTGAATACTAGAATACCATCCACCGCTGCAACTAAAACGTATGTGGTAGATCTTTTTTTGTGCGTGTGTGTTTATTAATGCGAAGTAGCTATTTTTCTAAAAGCAAAATGTCATTGTTTATATCTTTTATTATTATGTGTTTGTGATTAGTGATGTTAACTATTATGTTGGATGGGATGCATGACTTTTAAGGTCGAGATATGATGTTCATATATTGTTCATAATTGTTCTTAAAGATCTCATATGGTTTGGTGTTAAAGAGTGGATTGTTATGTTAATATGATTTGATCGAGTAAGGAGCCAAATCTCAGTTCGGATTCTGGATATGGATCTGAAATAATTATGGAGCATTTAATTTTGGATTATTAGTTTCCTAAGTTTGTGCCACATATTTGGAAAGGTAGTAAATATCCTTGAATGCATTAATTATCAGTTGACCAAGAAACTTAGGCGCCAAGCATAATTTTTTCAAAAATTATAAAGGAGTCGGGTTTATAATAATTCATTTTTCTTTTATTACTTCTTTTTGTCATATTTATTTTTAAGTTAGCGTATTTAATATTTACGTTTTTAAGACTGCTCGATAAGCTTTTTCTACTGCATTGTATATACTCTTTGAATATGAAAATGCAAATGAGACAAATGCTATTGTTTTGGGGCACACCAATGTCAAATGTAATGTTGTAATTGCTTAGGTACATGTTTTTTAAATCTTTAAATTTTTATAATTCAGTGTTTTCTTTATCTTTAAATTGATTTTGTAAATTGTTTATTCGTGTTTTTGTTTACCAGGTTATTGACTGATTATATGCATTCGTGTGTTAGGGTTTCGATTTATAAACCGAATTTTGGATCATCAGGAGTAGGGCGGACTTTTAATAAAAAAGTTGTTGAAGCTATGTCGTCAATAATATAGGGTAATGATATGTACCCAAGAGTTAATTCTTTTGTATTAATTATATTGACTGTCAATCAATTAAAATAATTAATGTGATTTAGGTTAACCATAATAGGTGGAGTAATTTTAGGACAAAATTTAAATTTCAAATACTAATTTGCACTACATAATTAATGCTTTATCATAATTTACGCTTTCTATATACATACTAAAATTTAAACTTTCCATAATACAAATATATAAGGAAAAAAACACTTATATTATAAGTGTATACTAAATTAAATAGATTTTGTTACAGAAAAGTATGTTAATTTATATATTTAGTTTACATTTTATAAACTACCATGTTTGATATATAACATCAATACATATATATTTAGATGCAAAAGACGTATTTATAATATGTAAACAACTAACAAACCAATCATTTTTATAATACGTTTGAATTTCGTAAGACATAATTATTACTCGTAGAAATGAATAAACAAAAAAAAAACACATTTGGTATATTTTATTTTTGAATTTCAAAACTTATAAATCTTTTACACCAAAATACTAAGCACATAATGGAAACTTACCAATTTTACTTATACGACTTTAATAACCAATCAAGATTTGATCCTGAAAACTATATTAAGCGTTTAATGTGATTTGTTAAGATTTGAATAGTACTTCACATTTATTCTTTTGTATTAATTATATTGACTGTCAATCAATTAAAATAATTAATGTAATTTAGGTTAACCATAATAGGTGGAGTAATTTAGGACAATATTTAAATTTCAAATACTAATTTGCACTACATAATTAATGCTTTATCATAATTTACGCTTTCTATATTCATACTAAACTTTAAACTTTCCATAATACAAATATATAAGGAAAAAATCACTTATATTATAATTGTATACTAAATTAAATAGATTTTGTTACAGAAAAGTATGTTAATTTATATATTTAGTTTACATTTTATAAACTACTATGTTTGATATATAACATCAATCCATATATATTTAGATGTAAAAGACGTATTTATAATATGTAAACAACTAACAAACCAAACATTTTTATAATACGTTTGAATTTCGTAAGTCATAATTATTACTTGTAAAAATGTTTAAACAAAAAAACCACATTTAGTATATCTTATTTTTGAATTTCAAAACTTATAAATCTTTTACACCAAAATACTAAACACATAATGGAAACTTACCAATTTTACTTATATGACTTTAATAATTAATCAATACTAATTTATCAGTTAATTTTGTATATTATATTGTTCTAATTAGTCATAAATGCTATTTAAAATATGATGACAATAACTTCGCTAATTTCAATCAATTTTCATTGATTGACGTCTTAATACATGCCTTCCATTTTTGCACTTCATCTATATAGATAGTTTTATCAAATCCATCTCAGTTGCTCTACACAGAATTACTTGATTGTGCAACAGCATTCCAACTTACTAAAACTAATATTACGGTTTTTAAACCCATTTATATCTTATTGACCGAATTGAATTTTTCTATTACTATTTTACGAATATATTACTAATTACTAATAATTACTAATACTAATGAAATTAATGAAATTGAATTTGAATTGGTAAGTCAATTTGAAATATAAATAATTTAATAAGACAAAAAAATGGTAATAAATTTAGGTTTACTATATTTGCTTTACTATAATAACTCTCATTAAATTTATTACCATTTTTTTGTCTCATTAAATTATTTTACGAAATTATGTCTCATTAAATTTATTAAATTTAACTCTAATTTCAGCTTACCATAATTTAATGAGACGAAATTAAGTTTAATACGAAATTATTGTTGGTAATTATGAATCAATTTAATTCGTAATTATGAATCAATTTAATTCCTATTTATGAATCAATTTAATCAATCTTTTATTATGTATGATGATTGATTATAAATCAATTTATAATCAATAAGTTAGACTTACCATAACTTAATGAAACGAATTTAATTTTAATACGAAATTATTTTTGGTAATTAGTAATCAATTTAATCCGTAAGATGGAACGTCAATTTAATCCATAATTATATATAATTTTAATCAATTTTTTTATTATGTATGATTGATTATAAATCAATTAAATTTGTAATTTCTACTTACCATAATTTATTTATCGAATTTATGTATGATTGATTATGAATCAATTTTACCATTTTTTTGTATTAATGATTCATTATGAATCAATTTAATCCATAATTTAAATACAATAAAGCATTCAGTTGTATATTATTCAAAATATGGAATCGATTAGGAGTAGAAATATTAACTCAATGAATATTTTAGACAACCATTTTAAACATATATCTATGTATACAAATTTTAAGAATCGATTAACAACTAAAGTTTTTTTTTTAATTTTAACACTTATTATACAAATCTTTTATTCTAAAAAAATATGTTATGAATGTGTAGTTATCTAATTGTTATGAATTGATACTTAACTAAGTATAGAGTGTAACTTTCGAAAGAAGGTTTTGTGTTTTGAAATTAGATTTCTAAAATTGAATGAATTTTACACAATTATGGCATAACTGGTCATCAATTTATAGAGTAAATTAGATTTTCTAAATGTAGCGAAGATTGATTGACTGATTGATTGATAAACCAATCTTTACCCAAATTTTCGCAACCATTAACTTCAATAGTTATTTAATCTCATATTTTTACGAATTCTGATTGAATTACTGATTACGAATGTTTTTAATATAATTGATTTGAAATGCGAATGTTTTTAATATAATTGATTTGAATTACTGATTACGATTTTAAGGTTATTTATTAAGATTTTTAATCTCATTTATTTATATTACTATTTTTACGAATTCTGATTGGTCTCCATAGCAATTAATAATATTTATTCATTTTTAATGTTATTTATTAAGAGTTTTAATGTTATTTATTGACATTAATAATAGTTGACCGAATTTAATGTTATTTAGTAAAAACAATTAATCTCATTTATGTATATTTCTAATTTTACGAATTTATGTTTAAAATTATTGACCAAATTTAATTTTTTATATTATGACTTTCATTTAATCAATTCTTATTAAAAGATAATCATCAAAATCATTTCAATAGTAATATGCTAATTTTAAGATGTCTATAATAATTTGTCGATAATTGGTAAGTCAATTTGAAACGTGGATGTTTTTATGTAACTGATTTGAATTATTGATTACGATTTTAAAGTTATTTATTAAGATTTTTAAACTCATTTATTTATATTACTATTTTTACGAATTCTGATTGGTCTTGATTGCAATTAAAAAGATTTACTCATTTTTAATGTTATTTATTAAGAGTTTTAATGTTATTTATTGACATTAATAATAATTGCAAGAATTTAATGTTATTTAGTAAAAAAATTTAATCTCATTTATATATTATTAATTTTATGAATTTATGTTTAATATTATTGACCGAAATTAATTTTTTATATTATGACTTTCTGTAATCAGTTTTCATTAAAACATAATCATCAAAATCATTTTAATAGTAATATGCTAATTTTAAGATGTCAATAATAATTTGTCGATAATTGGTAAGTTAATTTCAAATGCGGATGTTTTTAATGTAATTGTTTTGAATTATTGATTACAATTTTGAGGTTACTTATTAACATTTTTAATCTCATTTATTTATATTACTATTTTTACAAATTTATTTTTAATATTACTGACCCAATTTAATTTTTCTATTATTTTTAATATTATTGACCCAATTTAATTGATTTCAATTATTGATTACATTTTTTGAGGTTACTTATTAACAATTTTAATCTCATTTAGTATTGATTTTCACCGTGGTTTTAGCTTGATTTTTAGGTCATTGGTTATGAGTCAAACCGTCAAAACAGTTTAGGGTCTTCTGGATATATTTACCTTAAATTCTTGATGATAATACAATTATAATGCCAAATGTCTTTCTTTTCCTCACCAGAGTTGTTTTTGACAAATTTCACTGTTTTGTTATTCAAATGGTTCAGGGATCCTATAAGTAGACATAAATTCTTTTCAAAAGCCACAAGTTTCAAATCATCTTGCCATGTCAAACCGTGTTATAGAAGCTAAAATAATTCACGGAGTAACATTGGAATGCGAACTTTTTTCCAAAGAATTAGGCTGTCCCCATTTGATAAGAAGATTCCTTTCAAATTTAACAGAAGACAATTCCCTCTTACTTTATGTTTCGCAATGACAATAAATAAGAGTCAAGGACAAACCCTATTTAGGGTAGGTCTGTATTTGAAAGATCCTGTTTTTACACATGGGCAGTTTTATGTCGCTGCCAAGTGACAAAAGTAGAGATGGCCTGAAGATACTAATATTGGGCAAAGTTGACAGCGTTAATAATAAATAGCAAATGTTGTCTATAAAAAAATATTTTGAAGTTTGTGAATAAGTATGCGATCATATTTTGCATAAATTGTTTAATTTTTTTTTTTATAATTTTTGGGTTGTATGATTTGTTAAACTACATTTATTTACTTTGAATTTAATCTTCATTTGTATGTCGTTACAATAAATATATGTTTATTCATTTCATTATTTGTTTTTAAATCACGTCAACTCAAACATTTGTTGATTCATATATATGTTATTGGGTAACATTAAACTTTTTTATGATAATATACAATCAACCAAAATTCACACGAATTGTATTACGTAATTTTCAATAAATAAATTTGCATACTACAATCTTTATAATTTTTTTTCATTTGACATGGATATGTACCGCGTGTACACGCGGGGCTCTAACCTAGTATAAAGTATTAAAAAAACAAAACATTTAATGCTCGTCATATATTTTCCACTTTCCTATTCCCTTTTTCTTTGTGTGTATTATTTCACTCATCCCAAAAATCACCAATTTCTTTTTAACCCAATCATTTCATCTGCACAATGTAAACCAAAAAAATACACAGCTAGGGTTGGACGTTTGGTGTCGAAGGCTTCAAACGAAGCAACAATTGTTTTGTGGCCGTACATAGCAAGTGTTTAAAGCGTTGTACACACGGGAAAGGTGGTTTTGGTCGTACGAAACAGGTGGTTGGGTCGTCGGCCACTCTCTGCAATCAAGAAGCCGACATGGATAAGCCACCGCCGTTGTCGTTAGCTCAATCTTAAACCAACACGGATGAAACAACAAATAACAGAACAAAATTTATAAAAAATATTTGTCATATGAGATGTGATATAGTTATTGACATTCTTAGTTTTGCCTTACACGTGTAATTTAGAAATGTTAAAAATAAATACAATTGAAACCTATTTGAAGAAGGTAAAAGTCTTCCTGTTCAGGCTGAAAGGGTGTGGTATCGTGCACGTGGTAGTGGAGCTAAGATGGTTTCGTGGAGCATTGGGGAACGCCGCCCCCTTAATCATGCTCGTAGCATTCATGGGGATCTCCACAAGCTCCCAATAATATATTTTGGTTCTCATTGTTCACACACTCCCCAATCTTATTTTGATAGGTTCATACAACTCATATAGAAGTTTTTTTTTCATTCTATATACGGCCACGTATGAATGTCATACGGTCGTATAATTAGATGACAAGATAAAAGTTGCAACAACTTTTGTCTTTTCATGTGATTCTATAAGGCCCGTATAAAACGCTTCAAAATAAGATTCAGCGTGTGCCCTTATTAACATCCTATACTTGCTGATTTACATAGATGGTGACAACAACCCTGGATAGTTGAGGAGAGAGTGATAGAAGAAGATACTAAAGTGACGTTGAGGAAGATGATGTTGTTGTTGTTGTTGTTGTTGTTGTGGTCACTAGTGACCACACCCCATAGTTGTACCATATTTAACTTACTGGAACATCTTGTTCTTGACTCGTAATACCAGCGTAAACCCGGTTCAGACAACATAGACCGGGGAGTGAAGGGTTAGGGTATGACAACTCTGTTAAAAAGAAATTCATCTTCCAAAAAATGATTTATTGAACCAACATGGCCAACTATGGTTTTGTAATGTTTCCTGTACGTTACTATGTATATTGGATTAACTGTAAACTAAAAGAATTATGATTTATTGAACCAACATAAATTGGGTATTTAAGGTTTATGATGGGTCAAAGTGGGACGCTCATATTTATATTTATTTGGCATCCTGAAGATGTTTCCTAGTGGTGGGCATCACCATCTCTGTTGAAAGCATAGCCTTTATACCAAATTCCAAAGAAAATGGTGTTTGGCTAGTTGCATTCTTAGAAGTGGTTCTATCAGCTCATAACAAAAATGGAAGTTCTTCTGCCCACTTTCCTTTCTTTTGTCCTAGCTTTTTCTTTAGATTGTTAACAATGATCTTGTTAGAGGATTCTGCTTGTCCATTAGATTGAGGATGCACAGGTGTTGAAGTTATCATCTTGATCTCCCAAGCTTTCACAAAAACTGGTTGTCCTCCTACTAATGAATTGAGATCATTTATTCTCAGTTAGAACACCAAATCTGGTAAGGATGTTTCTCTTGATGAAGGATACTACTTGTTTATCTCAGATTTGTACAAAAGCTTCAGCTTCTATCCATTTGGAAAAGTAGGGGCGGCAATTATTGACACGACCCGAAAACCGACCCGAACCCGACACAGAAAAACATAGATTTGGGTCAACTAACATGAGCCGTTTAAAAAAATGGGTCGGGTTCGGGTCAACTAACACGACCCATTTAAAAAAACGGGTCGGGTTCGGGTTGGCACATATATAAAATGGGTTGACCCGTTAACCCGTTTAAGTATTTAGAAAAAAAATATATTATATTTTTTTTACTCTTTCCATTTCTATTTACATGGTTAGTTATAATTGTGTTATTTTTGGTACACTATATTATTTATTTGTCACACTTATATACTCACCATTAAACATTTTATTGATAACCCGCTTACAACCCAACAACCCACTTATAACTCATGAACATGTATTACTCATTTAAAAATATGGGTTAAACGGGTCGTCTTCGGATTGACCCGGATTTTATGTGGGTCGGGTTAGGGTTGAAATATTTGACACGAATAATAATATGGGTCGGGTTGCACATTTCAACCCATCAACCCGCCAACCCGCAACCCATAAACCGCCAACCCATCAACCCGACACAATTGACACCCCTATGGAAAAGTAGTCAGTCATGGCTAGCATGAACACCTTTCCATCAGGAGCTTTAGATAGTTTCCCCACTATATCCATTCCCCATTTCATGAAAGGCCATGGAGAAACAATAGGATATAATGGTTCAGTTGGCCAGTGTATGATGTTGTTGTGCCTTTGGCATGCATCACACTTTTGAGAATGTAGCATAGCATCCTTCTTAATTGTTAGCTAATAGTATCTTGTCCTAAGGGTCTTTGAGTATAAAGCTCTCCCACCTGTATGGTTTCCACAATCTCCCGCATAGATGTCCTTAAGAACTTCCTTGGATTCTTCCTTCTTGAGACATCTTAAATATGGACCTGCAAGATATTTTCTATACAATATATCGTTTTAAGATTACAAAATTTTTTTACCTTCAATCTTGAAAGCCCTAGCATTTTCTCCATCAGGAATGTCACCATCCTTAAGATACTTCACTCTAGGGGTCATCCAAGATGAATCATCTTGATCCTGAGTACTAAGGACAGTGTTATCCTCAGGATGCAACTCTTCAATTGCCGGTTTGAGGATGTGAATGATTGGAATTTTGGATCCTTCTGGTAAATTCAGAGAGGATCCTAAAATGGCCAACGCATCAGCTTCAACATTTTATTCCCTAGGTACCTATGTTAATGTAAAATCACCAAAAGAAGATGCTAGTTTTCTTACTATTTCAAGATATATAGCTAGTTTCTGACCTTTAATTGCATAGGAGCCATTAAAATGGTTAGTTATCAACAAGGCATCAACAAATACTTGTAAATTCTTCATATGAATATCCTTAGCAAGATGTAAACCAGCAATGAGAGCTTCATATTCAGCCTCATTATTGGTTGTTTGAAATTCACATCTGATTGCTTGGGGTATATGTCCCCTTGTGGCGATTTCAGTAGTATCCCTAATCCAGTACGTCTTATGTTTGAAGCACCATCTGTATATAAAATCCATTTTTCCATATTTTCATTACAGTGGAGACTAGAAACTTACACGTTCACAATCCTTATCACTTTCCTTGTTGTGACTCGATCTTCTTTTCAAAGCTTGAAATCTGTTTTCAGAAATGTTATGTAATTATAAGCTTTTCGTGTCATACACGTTGGTTTTTATCATTCACGCCATTTTTAAATCTTGGTCTTTTGAAACACATTTAATTTATATGGTTTCCTCTTGCATTTTATAAACTTGTTTTGCATATTTACAAGTCAAATGTAAACCTTCTTGTTTTCATATAACGGATCCAATATATGTTTTCGGGAAAAGAAACTTGTGACTGATAATATGCCTTATAACAATTATCAACTCAACTTCTCGTAAACACATGAAAGTGTGTACTTACGAAGTCTTTTCATGTGAACCTATTTTGAATCTAAAACATTCTTCGATTTCTAAAAAGTTATTCTCATGCATTACTACTATTCTTTCAACTATATCACAAAGTTCGAGTAAACTACATTTTTTATAAACAAAAATTTATCTTTTTACACTTGCACTCTCTCAGACGCAAAACTTTTGGTTTAACAAAATACCTGGGCATCTTTCCATCGAGAATGTTGCTACCATTTAGTGTATATATGCAAAACTACTAAGCTTTAACTCGCATGACAGTAGGCAATACGCCTGTTCTGCGCACCCTCATTTGCAGTAAATTTCTTTATTTTATTCTTGCACCACTTTATTTGCAATTATTCTCGCACATTATCTTATTTGTGGTTATTCTCGCATTATTTGTGGCTACTCTCACACGTTAGTGCACACTACCTATTAGCAGTTATATTTGCATCACTGATTTTGAGCATTAGTTCAACTCGTTTACTCTCGTTTGTGCTATTGTGCTATTTACTCGATTTATGCTCTTTCGAATCGAAATTTCATGCTATTCTTATATACTTTTCATGAACGCTTACTTTGAAAGTATATTTTGAAGCATATTTTGTACGCATACTTTTCTATTTTAAGCAAAACCCTGTTATACTTTTTTCAGTATTTTGTTCATTATCATGGTCAACGAACATACTAAGTGATAACTCGCATGAGGTCTAAGCCAGTGCCCCGTAAGACTCGGGCCGGAGTACTCCTCTAACCCGAGGGGAACGGTGTAATCCTTAGAGTATATCAATATGGGTGTTTAGAGACAAACGATTTGAACATAAATTGACCGGTTATTTGTGCAGGTGATCCCGAAAGGGCAAGGACCGCTATCCGTGCCTGATACTTACCCCTTATTCTCATTATGGTTATTCGGGTGAACCCGATAGGGGAAGGACCTCTAACTGCATCTTATACTTGAGCAGTACCTATTCCTTAACACATTTTAATTGCACGCATTGTGTCTAGTATGATTATGTTAGTGTCGTGGAAAAGCATAACACCCTAATGTAAGGTAAACCGGTGATTACGGTCCAGAACATAATTATGGGCTTACAGGTACATCGGGGTGGTGTGTAATTACACTGTTGAAGAATTTTGTTGATCAGACTATTGATTTCTTTCCACAACCAGTACAACAAACTCTGTATGGGTTTCTTGGTAGCGCCGATCCGAGTGTTGATTTCTTTCCGTAACCACTACAATGAACTCTGTATGGGATGCTTGTTAGCGCCGATCTGACCGTTTGATTCAAAGGCTTAACACGAGTACGGGGAAGTTTTTGTCGGAGAGATATCTGTCAACGATGAAGGCAACCTGAAACAACAAGCAACAAAAAGGGTTGCTTGTTAGCGCCGATCCGACTGTTTGATTTAAAGGCTGAACATGAGTATAATCAAACTATCAAGAATCGGAAATTAGTAAAACAATTGTTCAGGCAAGCAAGTAAAATTCAGTTGTTTTCGGAGAGATATCTGTCAACGATGAAAGAAACATATTTGAAATCAATGGGAAGGTGAACAATTCCTGCTCATCATGAGGAATATCTAGCTCATCGTGGATCTTGGATTTTACATTGCCAAAGGTCTTGATGAATATCTTCATCAATCTCCTTGATCTACGCATAAGTGTGAGAGTCGATTTCCCTTTGAGAGTGACTAACAAAGAGATGGCCTTTTGATGAATGTATTATATACAAATATTTCCATCTTTCACTGTGAGGGTGGTTATTATTATTATTTTTTAAAATTTTTAAATTTTATTACAAAAATTATATTAACAAAAATAAAAAACCAATTCAAAACACCAAAAAATACCCCAAAAGAAAACTTTGATTCGAAGCGCCTCGCTTTGGTCAAAGCGAGACGCTTTGGGTCAAAAATCACCTTTTACTGACCTCGTACCGAGGTTGTTAAAAAAGTAACCAAAGCGTCTAGCTTTGGCCAAAGCGAGGCGCTTTGAAAGGGGTGGAAATAGAAGTGGGGGGTTTTATTATAACCACCCTATTAATATATTATTATTACAATATCGTAGACTTAATCTTGACTTGTTAGTAGTAAATATTTTGTCGTCTGATGTATGTAATTTTTCGTATTTTCTTGTCGGAGTGGTGAATAAGGTGTTCAAACGGATTGAGGATCGGGTGGATGTTTGTTGGAGGGGAAGAACGTTTAATGTTTGGGTGGATGAGAAGGCTGAAGAATGGTTTCCTGATGGCATTGAGAAGTTTGGTGAGGATGTTCCTTTTGAGGTTGTAGAAGAGGAAAAGTTGGAAGATAATTCGCATGATAGTGGGAATGGAAATGGTATTTTAGAGGAGGGTGAGTTTCTTTGTGAACAAAGGACGAAGACTGTTGAGCAGGTGGTGGATAATATTCGGAATGAGGTTGAGCAATCTGTGGGTGATGGGGCCGGGTGTCATAAGTCAGGTGTGACTAACAGGAAGAAGTTTCGCAGGAAGACTTTGTTTAATAATCGGAGTGGAGGTAGTGGTTCGCTAGAACGTCCGAAGAAGAGGCCGAGGGAGAACAACGATAATTTGGACTAGATAAGATAATTGGTATCATGTCTAATAGTCCCGATCAAAGCGATAGTCGTGAGGCAGACGAGAATGATGTGTTTGTGACCCTGGATCTCAATAAAAAGGTTAACGGAAAACCGGGTGATGGTACTTTTGATGTGCAGAATGATTTGGTTAACTGTGAAGATAGTGTGATTCACCCAATAGATGTTGAAGTGGAGGCAACTGTGGAGTTGAGTAAAGCATTCAGGGTGGAAAATTTGGCGGTCTTTGTTCCGAATGTTTAAGACGAGTTCCGTAAGGAAGGATTTCAAGGTGTTGATCAATGAATCTCATTTCTTTAAATATTCATGGTATAGGACATCATGGCAAGGCGGATTGGGTTCGGCATCTTTGGGCTCAGTATGAGGTTAGTTTTTTTATCTTACAAGAGACTCAGTTCGGCTCTGTGGATTCAGTGAATCTTGGGCGTTTTTTTGTGTTTGGAGATTTTCGATATGAGTTTGTGCCGTCAACGGGTAGGTCGGGTGGCCTTTTGTCGCTATGGGATCCTCAAGTGTTTGATTTGGATAAGGTGGTTAAGAATGTTAATTGTCTCCTTGTTTCTGGTAAGGTTAAAGGGAGTGGGTGCCCTCTTCATGTGTTAAATGTTTATGCTCCGCAGAATATAGTGGCGAAACGTGTTTTGTGGGGGGAGATTAGTGGGTTAATTGGTGATGCTGATGGTCGTTGGATTGTGGCGGGGGATTTCAATTCTGTTAGGAATTTGGAGTAGAGAAGGAATTCTATTTTTAATTTGGCTGAGGCTAACGAGTTTAATGATTTTATTGATAATTCAGGGTTGCACGAGTACTCCTTGAAAGGGAGGCGTTTTACTTTTGTTGCAGGTGTGAAGCTAAGCCGAATCAATAGGTTTTTGTGAGTTGGGATTTTGTTATGGAATGGCCGTGTGCGGAATACATTGCTTTGGAGAGATTTAAATCCGATCATAGTTCGTTATTGTTGAAGACAGATTCTAGAAACTTTGGACCTAAACCTTTTAGGTTTTATAATTCCTAGCTTGGTCGAGAGGATTCTGATGCTCTGGTTAGAAGCTCGATTGGTGGAGGTTTTGCTAATGGATTTCCGGATTCTAAATTGTTGTCCAAGTTCAAATTATTATGCCATAAGATCACTGTTTGGGCTGCTGAGTGTAAAGCGAAGGAGTTCGAGGAGAAGAGGCTGTTAGAGCATGAGTTTTTGATTTAGATCAAGCGATTGAGGTGAGAGAGCTTTCCGAGGAGGAGACATGGTCGATGGCAGAAATTAAAAAGCGTCTTAGCGAGATTGATGCGTTTCATTATTATGATTTGAAGCAAAAGGCTCGAAGGATGTGGGCGTCTCATGGAGATGATAATTCGCGGTACTTTCATGGCATTATTAATAAACACAAGGTGACTAATTATATTACTGGTATGGAGGTGGGTGGGCAATGGGAAACGAATCCGATAATTATTAAACGGGAGGTCATGAGGTTTTTTCGGGATAAGTTTAAGGATGATATGGTACTCGGCCGAGTTTAGTGTGTTATAGGCTCTCCAGTTTATCTGCGGGGGAAGCTGATGGGTTGGTTGCTGAGTTTTCTTCTTCGGAAGTGAAGCGTGCAGTTTTTGAATGTGGCGCTGATAAAGCGCCGGGGCCTGATGGTTTTAACTTCAAATTCATTAGACATTTTTGGGATGTGCTTGAGAATGATTTTGTGGAGATATTGGGTCACTTTCATAGGGTGCGGCGGTTTAGTCATGGGTGGGTTCTTCTTTTATTACGCTGATTCCTAAAGTGAGTGATCCGTCGAAGTTAGGGGATTTTAGGCCAATTAGTCTTATTGGGAGTATTAGTAAAGTGGTTTCGAAGGTGTTAGCTAATCGGCTGAAGTCGGTCATGTGTAGGCTTGTATCTGAACAACAGTCGGCTTTTCTTTTCGGGAGATATATTCTTGATGGCCCTCTGATGGCAAACGATGTCATTGATTGGTCTAAGAAGAGGGAGAGAAAAATGTTTTTGTTCAAGATTGATTTTGATAAGGCTTATGATAATGTCAACTGGGAGTTCTTGTTGTCAGTTAT
The DNA here is from genome assembly GCA_032199755.1 of Ambrosia artemisiifolia. Classification (NCBI taxonomy): domain Eukaryota; kingdom Viridiplantae; phylum Streptophyta; class Magnoliopsida; order Asterales; family Asteraceae; genus Ambrosia; species Ambrosia artemisiifolia. The sequence goes on from CM063525.1 coordinate 36,120,860, forward strand.
GGGACAGATGGGCTTTCCTCCTATAGGGTGTGATTGGATACGTGGTATTTTGGTCTCTTCTAGATCTTCTGTTCTTGTGAATGGTTCGCCCACTTTTGAATTTGGTTGCCAAAAGGTTATTCGACAGAGAGATCTGCTTTCGCCTTTTTTGTTTATTATTTTGATGGAAGCTTTTTCTGGTATGTTGAATCAGGCGTCTGACATTGGTGCTTATCATGGTGTTCGTCTCCCTAATGACGGCCTGGTTTTATCTCATTTAATATATGCGGATGATGCTATGCTTATGGAGGAGTGGTCTTCTTTCAATTTTACGAATATGAGACGTATCCTGCGTATCTTTTATTTATGCTCGGGCTTAAACATTAATCTGCATAAATCTGTGTTATATGGTGTGGGAGTGGAAGATGAGGTTGTGGTGGGTATGGCAGAGTCGTTGGGGTGTAAATCAGGTATGATGTCATTCACTTATTTGGGTATCAAGGTGGGGCGAACATGAACAGGGTGTCGAATTGGGAACCAGTGGTATCAACTTTTAAGAGGAGGTTGTTGACGTGTGCGGATATACACGTAATTTTACAATGAATAAACACACGTTTCTGCTTTAATATTTATAAAAATGGTTTCGACCTTCATATTAAAACACACACAATAGGGCAAGTGTACCCTGTCATATATGTAGTAAGTACAGATAAGAACCAAGTATCGATCCATGGACGCGCGCGGAGCAATGGTACTAAAACTCTATCCCCGATTTACCAGTAAGTAAAAGATAAGTTTGGGTTTTGTTTAAAACTAAATTAATTCTAAAACATGTAAATAACATATATAAGACTCCAAATAGAAAATGTAACTATAAACACAATCCTAGCATGTTATCTACATATCCTATGAAACACAGGCGTGTGATCAACATTCCCATTTTCCGACAGTTAGTGTCCCTTTCGGGCATCCTAACATGACAACTATACAGAAAGCTAACACGAATACACACGTTAACCGCTTCAAGTTGTTCATTAGTGAGCAGCTGATATAATCTCATGTGGATCTTTAAATAAAGGTTAGTATCACCTTTCGGGAGTCCTCAACCGCACTAGTTCAGGAAAGCAATATCGAATACACAATAGGACCACCTAGACTAGCATAAAGTAGAGCATTGCACAACCTATTCCATTTTACCAACTTTGAACACAAATCTACTAAGATCGCCATTTTCACCAAAATAACTAACAAAGATAATTAACCGTGTCAAAGATTGGTAACAACACCATTAAGCTTTTAAAACTCTTTTACGTGCCGGTAAACATTCATAATCGTCATTTAAGCGACTTTAACCAAACCAATACCCGGTTACAGTTTCATGGTGTAAACTTTATTAACAAGTTAACTAGTCTACTATCAGATGACTAAATGGACGGTTTCTTCAACAAGTAATCCGCCTAACACATCCGACAATCATCAAAGTAATCCAAACACGACTACAAATCTAACAACAACGAAACAAGGTTGCGCTTTGATCATCAAGATCCAAACATGAAAAACGCCAAATTTATACAAAACATGATTTCATACAAACGATTGTTTTTACTACTAACGATTACTAGATATTATCCGTAGACTATAATAAAATACATAAACGACACAAACAAGCCAAAATATTCAGATTTGAACCAACTTAAAGTTTATAGATCAAACCATAAATCTTGAATGTGAAGGATTGGATGATGAAAGATGATCCGGTTTGAATCCCGAGCTTGTTAAACGCCTATCCAGCCGCTTGGTTCGTCCAGAAATCGCCCAAAATCGCCTCTCCAAAACCCAATAATGAAACAGTGGGTTGTGTTCTGTATTTAAACAGATTTCGAAGGTGTGCACGGTCAGGTGCACGGCCGTGCTCCTGGCCGTGCACTTTTGCTTTGTTGAGTTGACGTGCAAGTGGGCAAGTGGGCAAGTGGCTGGGTCATTCCTGAAAATATCTTGATTTGGCACGGGGGTGCCACCAGGGCGCACGGCCGTGCTGGTCCAAGTGTTGCCGAGCAAACAGGGGTGCACTGCCTGGTGCACCTGGCCGTGCACTTTTGTTTCCGAGCAGATTTGACCCGCACGGGGATGCACAGATTTGGCACCCCCGTGCACAACTTCCAGACTTGGTCATTTTTGTAGAATTTGTCCGTCTTGTCCGTTTTTCGCCCGGTTTCTTCGACTTTGTCTTCGAGGCGCCGTTTAAGACCTGAAATAAATATATGAAGCGGTTAAGTACCAATTTTGTGCAATTAGGATCGAAAACGCGTATTTTGGGAGTTTAATCGGGGATTTAAATATGTATATTTTAACGTATATCAAACCTCCCCACACTTGAACTTTGCTTGTCCTCAAGCAAACAACAAAACATAAATAAACGAAAAACTCGCCAAGAGGCAACAAAGACAAAAATATAACATGTACAAACGATAATAATCAAAGCCCACATAAGATATAAACAAGAGACAAAATACTAAAAAGCAACGACTCGCTTCCGATCCACAAAGCATGTTAACCCGCACACGACTCACAATGTTCACACACACTCGGTTTTATTTATGATACATACGTGTAATGTGTATGTGTAAATCGCTCCATTGCCAAGACAATGAATCGTGTAATATCATAAGCTTGTCAAAAGATCTAGTCTTCACCAACTAACGTGTGAAAAAGCACAAATCAAGAGGTCTTATGAGGTTTGTAATGTCAGGCAAGGGTAAGGGTGTGGAATGGAAATATAAAGAGTGACGAAGAGGCTAAAATTTGGCGGTTAAGTCTAACTAAAATGAAGCAAAAACTACTATATAATACATACGCGAACATAACCGTATTTTATTCAAATCGAGCTAAACACACAATTTCTAACTTTAAAGCTCTAAAAACTGCTCGATCACTGCTAACTCACCCTATTTTAGGGTGTTCTATTTTTATGGAATTTTCTGGATTTTTTTTATACATATCTATGATATAACTAATATAGAAACACGAATATAATCAACTGATATGCGTCAATTTATACATATAAAAGCCCCAATTTAACTCCCATTTATATATGTTTTTGGCCTTATACCTGATGAATTGGTACTTATTTGGTATCATTATGATTACAGGTCTTAAACGGTGTCCATGAAGCAAACCGGATAAAAAACGGACAGTTTCTGCACATTATGCACAATCTGCTGGTGTTGCACTCCCGTGCGCCCTGGTGGCACTCCCGTGCAGACCAACTGTTGGTGCAAAGGATGTGCACGGTCAAGCGCACTGCCGTGCAGCTGACCGTGCAAGACCCAGTGCACTGGGGTGCAAGGGATAGTGCAAAGGATGTGCACGGTCAAGGGCACTGCCGTGCAGCTGACCGTGCGGGCTAAAAAGCCCAGTCCATTTACGTGGGGTATAAATGCATCCTTAACTTCATAAACCTAACACTCTTGCACCCCCAACCGCACCCACGTTCCACACTGCAAAATTAACCAAAAACCATCAACTTTTGCTAAGTATCTTCGCTCCCTTCCTTCAAATCAACCAAGGTACGAATCACTTCATAATGTTGCACTTGTTTTATGTATTTTTAGCAAAGATATGTTGTTATTTCGTATTTTAGGGCATGATTTGGGGGTTTTCTTCATAAAGTTTAACAAACCCACAAATTTTGTTTATTTTTAGTTAAACTATTCTTTTCAGTATTTGAATATTTCAGTATTTTAGTTTATTTTGTGGATGTGGATGAATGGGTTTGATGAGTTTGTTTGTGTCGAGAATGTTGATTGTGCAGGTACCTGGCGAGCACCGTTGTCGATGCTCATACTGTCTATTCACCCGAGCGTTTCTTCGATACGAGGGGAGTATTATTCTCCTTTTTCACACTATCGATAGCTAATTTATAAACGCTTTCTATTGTCACATTGGGGACAATGTGAGTTTCAAGTGTGGGGAGGGATTATATCTTGTTTTGTTTGTCCTCTTGTGTGTGTGTATATATATATATTAAAAAAAACCTTTTAAAAGTACATATATGTATATATATATTCTTAGAAACATCAAGCCTAACTAATTTTTGATAAAGATAACTTGAGGCGCGACAAACAGATGAGATACGAGCATGTTTGATTCGTACACTTGCACCCATTTCCTTTCGGTTACGTGAGCATTTGAGCCTTAGAATAGATTTTCATTTCTTTGACATGCTTTCGAGTGAGCCGGATGTTTTGTGTAATTTAGAACTTGTCATTAGCATACTTCTTTAGATCAGAAACGTGTGAGACTGTATGAATATGATTGAGGCATTTAGGATACCCTTTTGTTTTAGTCTTTTCTTTTCGTTTTATCTGTTTCCCGCACCCAAATGTTATCCACTAGTTAACCATGTTGAGCCTATATCCGTGTTTTTTCTTACTTAACCCACAATTTCACCACTAAACCAAATTTAGCCTTTTTCTTTTAAACCTTTTGTGTTGGAACTCGGTTTAGGTTATTGTTTGACTCGTTTTGTGTTATAGTTCATGTTAGGGCTTTTAGATACCGTGTTTTGTATATATTCTCGTTATAGTTTTCAGTTATATTCAGTATTGTAAGCTTGTTATTAAAAAGAAAAAAAAAGAAAAAAAAGAAGAAAAAGAAAAGAAAAAGAAAAGAAAAAAAATCAGAAAAATCCAGAAAAATAGTATACCCTAAAATAGGGTGAATTAGCAATGTTTGAGCAGTTTTCAGGGCTTGAAGGTTAGAATTTCATGGTTAGCTCGAATTAAATAAAATTCGCCTATGTCCGCGTGTGTTTTGAATAGTTGTGTTTGTTTCTGTTTAGTTAGACTTAACCGCCGAGTTTTAGCCGTTTCGTCACTGTAAATACCCATTCCACACCCTTACCTTTGCCTAACATTACAACCCTTATAATACCTCTTGATTTGTGCTTTTTCACACGTTAGTTGGTGAAGATTAGATCTTTTGACAAGCTTATGATATTGCACGATTCATTGTCTTGGCAATGGAGCGATTTACACATACGCATTACACGTATGTATTATAAATAAAAACGAGTGTGTGTGAACATTGTGAGTCGTGTATGGGTTAGCATGCTTTGTGGATCGGAAGTGAGTCGTTGCTTCTTAGTTGTTTTGTCGCCTGTTTTTATATCTTTGTAGGCTTGTCTATCATCTTCTGTACAGGTTATATTTTGTCTTTGTTGCCACTTGGAGAGTTTTTCGTTTATTTCTGTTTAGTTGTTTGCTTGAGGACAAGCAAAGTTCAAGTGTGGAGATGTTTGATATGCGTCAATTTATCTATACTATATTAATAAGCATATATGAAGGGCAGAAATGGTCTTTTTACATGTACAATACTTTCAAGCATTATGTATAAGAATCCAATGCATAAAACTCTTAAACTCTTTAAAGGTGCAAGTGGTAATGCATCATGTACAATACATTAACTATAATTGAAAAACAAAATTTGGGCGGCCACTATTTTTCATTCAATTTTGAATTCCCGCTCATCCCCAGTTCCCCATACACCTACCCATTTCCCTGACCCTAATTCTGATTCATCTCTCATTCCTATTCTTCTGTCTGCCTTTTCCTCTCTCAGACGACGAATGCCAAGAAGCAATGTTTTGATCTTCTAGATCTAGGGATTTGATTCCTCTGTCAATCAACTGCCAAGAAACCCAAACAAGGTGATCATTGCATCTGTTTTTTCAATCTAGATCTACGGTTTTGATTCTATTTTATTGCTTTTAGATTCCGTTTTTGTGTTACTTGATTATATATGGTTTCTCATTTTTGTAGTTTTTATCTGTGTTTTCATGTTGTTATTTAACAAACAGTTTCTTGAGGATGTTGGCATCTTTTTTGTTTTCGGAGAGGATAAACCGCAGTTGTTAGTTGACTCAAGGGTTAAATCAAGATGGGCGAGACTGTTGGAAATAGGTCTGAAGGGATAACGGGTAGCGCTTTGGTCAAAATCAAGATGGGTGAGACTGTTTTAAATAAGAATGGCACGTCATCTTTTTGGTAGTTATTTTTATTTTTTGAAAGCTTAGCCTGTAATCTAAGTTATCTTATTAATAATTTAGTTATTTACTATGTCCTTTGTTTGGCAGGATCCTTCAATATGCGAAGCTAGATATGCACATGGATGTTGTGGACACAATTTTAGATGCAAATGTTTCTTGCATGAAGGTAGTAAGAAAATAGTATACTTAGAGGTATGAAATGGATTGGTTTACATTAGTTGGGTAAACGGGTCAAATTTGTTCATGCCAAAATGTGTCTTTAGTGGGTCGGGTTTACCCGTTACTTTTCTTATTCTTTTGAAATTCATACTAGACAATATATCAAATGAAAATTTAGAATTCATTATTTGAAGTTTTAAAAACGCTAACTGGTCAACCTGTCCTAGCCGGTTTGGATATGTTGTTTTGCAAACAAGCCAAGAAGATTATTTGAAAAACTTTTGTGCTTCATTCATTTGCTCCCATTTTTTTCTTTGTTTTTCTTCTGCACATGGACTACAAAGTTTCAATCAAAATTTAATTTTGAAATGTTTTTAAAACTGTTCAGATTGTAAGCATGTTGCCGATCTTCACCCAAATTAGTGTCAATGTAATTTATCATCAGCAAGAAACTACCACGGATATAGCTGATAAACATATGGCAAAGAGCTTTCAAATTCTAAAGGTATTATTATTTGCAAAGAACATATTTAATGAATTTATGAATCTCTTTACAAGCCTGGAAAAAGGTCGGGTTGGGTCAATAAAAGATTTTGGGAGGTTTGTTTTGATTATCCTTCTTTGTTGGGGATTACATTTAAAAAAATTTACTGAGCTTGATAATCATACTAATTTTATGTTTTGAACAGTGATGTTTTTTAAATGAAATTACAAAGCAAAATAAGCTTGCCCCTATATAGAATAACTTTGGTAGACATTTGTGTTATAGTTTAGATTCATCTTGAGTACTAGACTAATAATGCAAATAACTATTTGGTTGAATAATGTGTACCTTGTGTATTAACTGATGCATAGCTGGCTATATATGATAGTTGTATTAATAGAAATCTTGTCTTTATATTGATGATACCTTTTGATCTTGTTTAGCAGGCTTGAGTCATCACTCATCTCAATAGACTATAGTAGTTTTGTACAAGGATAAATTAAGCCAAAGAAGATGGAACATTGCGTTAAATGTGTAACTGGCAATTCGGTGACAAGTGCAAAATATATATGGTTTGATGCCTATTCTAGGCCTTATGTTTTGTTCTTGGTTCCGAATCCTAACAATAGAGTTTTGGTTATAGGCCTTAGTGTTTGTTCTCTGACTCACTAAACCCATTTACGTAACTAAAATATCTGCATTAATGGGTTCGGTTACGGTACTTGAAATGTTTGGAATTCAGTTATGGATTCTGGATCGGTTCGACCTGGTTCCGGTGGTATAAAGCTTTAATGAAGATGCACAGGTGAATTTCGAAGGCACAAAAGGTGTTCGAACACTTTAAATATAAAAAAGATGGTGGCGTTACCGCCCTACACTACCTAAAACTTATTTATTTAATGAGATTCAATGCTCTCAAGTCAAACACTTTGAGTTTTTTAGATTTCGCTTTTCAAACACTGAAATTTTGATGATATAAAGGTTTGGGCAGGTGACTCCTATTGTGTACGCTAAGCATTTGAAAACATTGAATGTAATAACGATGAGGATTTCTAAAAAGAGGAATGAAGAAGATTGATTCATCAGAAAGGTACAATAGAATATTGATTCACTATGGCAACTGTTAATTATTTTGCAATAGGAAAAAGAGTCATTACAACCATATGTTTCTCATGGTGGTGATGTGGATGATAGACCTATGACGTTTCACATTTGACAACTTCCTGTTTCTGGCAGCCATATGTTATCCAAGGTGTGGTAACTTGGTGTTTCAATTACCGTGCCGATGTCATCTTTTTTTTCTTTCTATTTTAATTACATTCAGCATCTTGTTCGACTGGCAATTTTAACTTCAATATTAATGAAAGTTTGTCTTGGTTGTTCAAGAAAAAAATAGACTGAATGCATTTGGTAGGTAGTGTGCTGCTATTATACCTTTTTGATCTACTGAGAATTCTTCGCCTTTACCCAACATAGCTTAAAAAATGTACGCCTTTATTCTCAAAAAGGTATACAGATTCCTAATCAAATCTTATTTTCTTGGTAAACCATGGTGCACACTAATCCAACCATACTCCTCGACAAACGACAACGCTAGGAACCTATGATATATCAGGACCGATCCATCATAGCATCCATGTCATTTAAGCCCGAAGCACAGATTGATCCATAGGTTCCACTTTGCTTTTTTGTTCCAGATTTTAAACTTTCAATACTTATACTTTACTCCAAGCCTTCTTAAACATAACCTCTTTTTGAACTGTCACCCAAAAAACTCATATATGTCATAATCGGCTACCAGTGTGCAACACTCCCAATATTATGTTTTTGATAGTTGTTTGAACCATGTTATTCCAATTTCGTTTTATTTTTCATATGCGGAACGTATTAAATAAATAATAATCTACGTTTTCATATCGTTTCTAAATCATTATATTGCAGTTACATTGAATAAAGGAACAAATATTTAATTTAACAAAATGTTCATATTTCACATACTATAAATTTACACAGAGAAAATACCACAAAAAATAACACAAAAAGGGTACCTTGTTTTTAACTGAGTATGGTTGGTAATGACTCTTATTCTCCTCAGACCCTACCTTAGCTTTGCTATAGGTGGGATTAATTGAGTATTTTGATGATGATTTAATAGCATAGATAAACCATACCAATGCAACAAATAAGAAAAATTACTATAAATTATATCACAAGAAGGTTGATAAACTAACATAAAATGAGCCCTGCTTTGTAAATTGTCGTCGCCGCCGCATCGCGCGGGTCTCCTACTAGTACATATAAAAGCCCCAATTTAACTCCCATTTATATATGTTTTTGGCCTTATACATGATGAATTGATACTTATTTGGTATCTTTATGATTACAGGTCTTAAACGGTGTCCATGAAGCAAACCGGATAAAAAACGGACAGTTTCTGCACATTCTGCACAATCTGCTGGTGTTGCACCCCCATGCGCCCTGGTGGCACTCCCGTGCAGACCAAATTGGCACTCCCGTGCGCCCTGGTGGCACTCCCGTGCAGACCAAATTGGCACTCCCATGGCGCACTCCCGTGCCAACGCAAGATATTTTTAGGAATGGACCCAGCCACTTGCCCACTTGCCCACTTGCACGTCAACTCACAAAGCAAAAGTGCACGGCCAGGCGCACGGCCGTGCACCTGACCGTGCACGCCTTCGAAATCTGCTTAAATACAGAGCAGAACCCACTGTTTCATTATTGGGTGGTATTGAGTTTTGGAGAGGCGATTTTGGGCGATTTCTGGACGAACCAAGCGGCTGGAAAGGCGTTTAACAAGCTCGGGATTCAATCCGAATCATCTATCATCATCCAATCCTTCACATTCAAGATTTTTGGTTTGATCTATAAACTTAATCTTGTTCAAATCAGTTTTGTTAGTGTTTATTTGTGATGTTTAGCTTAATATTTGTAACCTACGGGTAAAAACAATAGTATTTAGTAGTTTAAACAATCTTTGTATGTTAATTGTATTTTGTATGAATTTGGCGTTTTTCATGTTTGAATCTTGATGATCATAGCGCCACCTTGTTTCATTGTTGTTAGATTTGTAGTTGTGTTTGAATGACTTTGATGATTGTCGAATGTGTTAGGCGGATTACTTGTTGAAGAAACCGTCCGTTTAATCGTCCGGTAGTAGACTAGTTAACTTGTTAATAAAGTTTACACCATGAAACTGTAACCGGGTATTGGTTTGGTTAAAGTCACTCGGATAATGATTATAAATGTTTACCGGCATGTAAAAGGGTCTAAAAAGCTTAATGGTGTTGTTACTAATCTTTGACACGGTTAATGATCTTTGTTAGTTATTTTGGTGAAAATGGCGATCTTAGTAGATTTGTGTTCAAAGTTGGTAAAATGGAATAGGTTGTGAAATGCTCTACTTTATGCTAGTCTAGGTGGTCGTATTGTGTATTCGATATTGCTTTCCTTAATAGTGCGGTTGAGGACTCCCGAAAGGTGATACTAACCTATCTTTAAAGATTCTCATGAGATCATATCAGCTGCGCGCTAATGAACAACTTGAAGTGGTTAACGTGTGTATTCGTGTTAGCTTTCTGTATAGTTGTCATGCTAGGATGCCCGAGAGGGAAACTAACTGTCGGAAAATGGGAATGTTGATCACGCCTTTATTTCTTATTATATGTAGATGACATGCTAGGATTGGCGTATTATAATTTATATAGTTGTATTTTCTATTTGGAGTCGTAGTTAAGTTATTTATATGTTTTAGAATTAATCTAGTTATAAAAAAAAATTCAAACTATCTTTTCTTACTGGTGAATCGGGGATAGAGTTTTAGTACTATTGCTCCGCGCGCATCCATGGATCGATACTTGGTTCTTATCTCAGCTTACTACATATATGACAGGGTACACTTGGCCTATTGTGTGTGTTTTAATATTAAGGTCGAAACCATTTTTATAAATATTAAAGCAGAAACGTGTGTTAAAATCCATTGAAAAATATGTATAGTTACGCACACGTCAAGTTTTTGGCGCCGTTGCCGGGGACGCGACGAGCTTTAGGAACGAACCGAGTCAACTTTTTACCAGTTTACATGCTTGTGAATACTTGTTTGTACTTTGTTGATTCTTTATTTCATTCAGTTATTTTCATATATGATTCATTGATTGTTTATTTGATTTATCTGTCTGTTGATATATTGGATTGATTTTAGATTGGTTCATAGGTTTGCACATATATTCATTCATTTATCTGCTTATAGGAATGTTTGATTGATTGTCCCCAATGTGACGATAGAAAGCGTTTATGAATTAGCTATCTATAGTGGGAAAAAGGAGAATAATACTCCCCTCGTGTCGAAGAAACGCCCGGGTAAATGGATGGCATGAGCCCCGATAATAGTGCTCGCCAGTTCCCTGCAATATCAACATTCTTAACACAAACAAACTCATCAAAACCATCAATCACATCCACATGCTTAAACTAAAATAAACTACAGAAAGCGATAAAAATACTTAAAAGAAATAGTTCAAAAACAAATACTAAAAATTCATGGGTACGCAGACCCGAAATTCAAATACTAAAAGCGATATAAATAAACACTAACAGCTGAAATCATGCAGATCAGGCGGCTACTGGTTTCCCCTGCCCCTCTGGTGCTGACTGGAGCTTCCTGGCTGGTCGCCAGGGCCACCTCTATGAGTGAACGGGGGAGGGCTGATAAAAAGTTTGCACCAAGTGTCTTTTCGAAAGCTCATGGTGCGGGAAACTCAAGAGTAGGTCTTTAAACCTTTCCCAGGCCGTGTACAATGATTCATCGTCATCCTGACGAAAAGTCATGATGCGATTCCTCAGTTTTTGTGTCTTTTCAGGAGGAAAATACTGCTGCATGAATTGTTGTGACAACTCTGGCCAAGTCGTGATCGACCCTGTGGGTTGTGACAGAAGCCAAGTCCGGGCTTTGTCCCGCAATGAGAATGGGAAGAGTCTCAAACGTATAGCATCATCGGAGATGCCTTGCATCTTAAAGGTGGCTAAAACCTCTAAGAATGCAGCAATATGCCGGCTTGGATCCTCGTGTTCCAGTCCACCGAATTGCACCGAGTTTTGTATCATATTCACCATACTAGATTTGATTTCAAAATGGTCCGCCAAAATAGCCGGACGGACAATACTCGGCGCGAGTCCATCTCCTCCTGGACGACTACTATCATTCAGCGGAATGTCATCATCCGCCATGATAATGTCGCTGTGGGCGTCCGACCCGTCGTCGTCGGCCAGATCGTGCCTCGCCTCCTCAACTGGACCTCAAATCTAGGAGCAGTAATAAGAATATCAGAAACAAGACGTAATTTATGAAGTCTAATCCGCTCGCTTCTCCTCAAGACACGCCTTCGCTCCTCGTCAGAAAGATCACCAGAAGGCCCGGGGTTCGTGGACATCAACCTGCAAATAAGAATGATACAGTTGCAGCAGGCGAATATATGACAAACCCAAAAGGCGATAAAAGACAGAAAAATAAATAAATAAAATAAAGAATCCATAAATACATATGAAAACAACGGAAAGCAATAAACTCGAGAAAATCAAATAAAAACTAATAGAATCAATAAAATGAACAGAATTAAATAGACTAAGCCTAAAACTATACAAAGAATGAAATTAATAATCAGTCCAAATACGAACAAATAAATCTAATCAATCAAAGAACAAACTAATCAAATTCATAGACAAACCAATCAATCCAACAATCAATCAATTAAATCTATCAACATCCTAATGAACGAATAATCAAATCAAACAATCCTATAAGCAGATAAATGAACGAATCTATATACTAACCTATAAACCAACCTAGAATCAATCCAAAATATCAACAGACAGATAAATCAAATAATCATTCAAAGAATCATATATGCAAATAAATGAACGAAATAACAAATCAAAGAAGTATATACAAGTATTCACAAGTATGTACACTGGTAAAAAGTTGACTCGGTTCGTTCCTAAAGCTCGTCGCGTCCCCGGCAACGGCGCCAAAAACTTGACGTGTGCGGATATACACATAATTTTACAATGAATAAACACACGTTTCTGCTTTAATATTTATAAAAATGGTTTCGACCTTCATATTAAAACACACACAATAGGGCAAGTGTACCCTGTCATATATGTAGTAAGTACAGATAAGAACCAAGTATCGATCCATGGACGCGCGTGGAGCAATGGTACTAAAACTCTATCCCCGATTCACCAGTAAGTAAAAGATAAGTTTGAGTTTTGTTTTAAACTAAATTAATTCTAAAACATGTAAATAACATATATAAGACTCCAAATAGAAAATGTAACTATAAACACAATCCTAGCATGTTATCTACATATCATATGAAACACAGGCATGTGATCAACATTCCCATTTTCCGACAGTTAGTGTCCCTTTCGGGCATCCTAACATGACAACTATACAGAAAGCTAACACGAATACATACGTTAACCGCTTCAAGTTTTTCATTAGCGAGCAGCTGATATAATCTCATGTGGATCTTTAAATAAAGGTTAGTATCACCTTTCGGGAGTCCTCAACCGCACTAGTTCAGGAAAGCAATATCGAATACACAATACGACCACCTAGACTAGCATAAAGTAGAGCATTTCACAACCTATTCCATTTTACCAACTTTGAACACAAATCTACTAAGATCGCCATTTTCACCAAAATAACTAAGAAAGATAATTAACCGTGTCAAAGATTGGTAACAACACCATTAAGCTTTTAAAACTCTTTTACGTGCCGGTAAACATTCATAATCGTTATTTAAGCGACTTTAACCAAACCAATACCCGGTTACAGTTTCATGGTGTAAACTTTATTAACAAGTTAACTAGTCTATTAACAAGCGACTTATGCTTTGTTGAGTTGACGTGCAAGTGGGCAAGTGGCTGGGTCATTCCTGAAAATATCTTGATTTGGCACGGGGGTGCCACCAGGGCGCACGGCCGTGCTAGTCCAAGTGTTGCCGATCAAACAGGGGTGCACTGCCTGGTGCACCTGGCCGTGCACTTTTGTTTCCGAGCAGATTTGACCCGCACGGGGGTGCACAGATTTGGCACCCCCGTGCACAACTTCCAGACTTGGTCATTTTTGTAGAAGTTGTCCGTCTTGTCCGTTTTTCGCCCAGTTTCTTCGACTTTGTCTTCGAGGCGCCGTTTAAGACCTGAAATAAATATATGAAGCGGTTAAGTACCAATTTCGTGCAATTAGGGTCGAAAACACGTATTTTGGGAGTTTAATCGGGGATTTAAATATGTATATTTTAACGTATATCAGTTGTCGAAATGGAAGGCGAATACTTTATCCATTGCTGGCCAGTTAACATTAATTAAGTCAGTTTTGGATAGTTTACCCACTTATTATTTCTCCTTTTTAAAGCTCCTAAGAAAGTTATTAGCGATTTGGAGGGTTTGATGAGGCGGTTCCTGTGGGGAGGTTCGGAGGAGGGCCGAAAAATGAGTTGGGTTGCGTGGGATGTTGTCGCGAAAAGTATTTCAGATGGGGGTCTGGGGATTGCGTCTCTGGAGGTGAATAATAATGCGCTGCTGGTGAAGTGGTTCTGGAGGTTTCTTTACGAACCCAATGCGTTGTGGAGAAAGGTTGTGTTGTCTATTCATGGATCCACTCGTAGCTGGGGTGTTGCGCCGTTGAATAATGCCGTCCCAGGTGTCTGGAAGAATTGTGCCTTTTTTTGGAATAAATTTAAGGTTGATGGGATTGGTTTAAATGGCGTTATCCGTGGCAATCTTGGAAATGGCCGTCAAATTAGATTTTGGTTGGACGCGTGGTTGAGGACCGAGCCGCTCAAGAATTTGTACCCTTCTGTGTTTGCTTTTGAGAAGAAAAAAGACGTGATGATTGCCGATCGGGTTTTCGCTTCAGGGGTATCGAGAACGGTGGCATGGGAGTGGAATAGAGCTCCTATTACTGCAGTAGAGGTTGTGGAATGTCAACAGCCGGAAGCTCTCCTTATTCCGGTCATTTTGGAGGACTCTGAAGATAGATGAGCTTGGTCGAATGGGAGCAATGTTGAGTTTTCTGTCTCTGATGTTAAAAAATGGATGAAAAGTTCGGCTTCTAGTGCAAGTAATTTTGGGTTTTCCTGGAGTTCGTGGGTTCCTAATAAGTGCAATATATTTATGTGGTGGGCGTTTTTGGATCGTCTCCCAACCAAGTTGGCTCTTGTTAGAAGGATTATAAATATTGAGGACCATTTTTGTGTTTGGTGTGAGGCCTATGAGGAGAATATAGAACATGTGTTGACATGTTGTGGTATCTCTATGAGAGTGTGGAATGCGATTTCTGTTTGGTGCAAGATTCTAATACCTTTCGTTTTTCATGTTAAGGATTTGGTGGAATTGCATGAGCATAGTGGGGTGTCAGGGAATAAGAAAATGATCCTACATGGCATAATCATTATTGCGTGTTGGAGATTATGGAGAGCCAGGAACGATAAGGTGTTCAACAACAAGGCGCCTAAACTGGTGGAGATGGTACCGGATATAGAGAATTTGGGATTTTATGGTATAAGCATAGATTTAAGGAGTGTGTAGTGGATTGGCATAGATGGTGTTTGATTGATGTAATGTAATTGGTTTTCATTTGTAACTCTTGGTTTTTGGCCTCTATCTTTGTCTTGGAGATAGTGGTCGGTTTTGGTTGGTGTTAAAGAAGTTCAATTTTTTTTTAAAAAAAAGTAGTAAGTATTTTATTTGAATAAAATTTTAGGTTGGACTTGGTATGTTTTGACCAAAATAATGTCTCCGTTGAAACAGTGTGTGTACCAAGTCTTAGATAGTTGAGATTTTTGTGTGGTTTTCGTGTTTCCACGTAATGTATGTTAGCTACTTAAAGCCCTCACTGTTTATTGAAATAAAGCAAGCTTTTCCTTTCAAGCATCATATCCATCCCTTGTACATTTTTTCATAACACAAATCTATAAACAAAACTCACCTTCATAATCGAATAAGAAGGACCTGGTACCTACATCAAGTTCGGATTTAACCACGTAATCATAACTCTCTCTATCTTTGGTTTGGTTGAATCGTTGCAGTATGATCAATCTCATCATCGCCATTGTTGTATGTACCAACTTGATCATCAACTGTTTTCCTGCAGCCTCTGCTATTTCAACTATCAAAGTTGGTGACAGACTCAACCTCACTTCTCACCTTGTTTCCCCTGAATATGGAATTTTCACATTAGGTTTGTTTACCGTTCCGGAAACAGGCTACACTTATTTAGGAATTTGGTTCAGTTATGATTTATCATCCACGAAAGTATGGGTAGCCAACCGACCCGTTCCGATCGAATCCAGTTCTAGCGTCCTCATGATCGATCCCGACACTGGAAAACTGGTCATTGCTACCGGAGGAAAAACTCTTGTAAACATCTCAGATAATCAACCTGGTCCTGGTCTTAATCTGACCGCAACTCTTCTAGACACCGGTGATTTCCAGCTGAAGAATGAATTTGACAACCGAATTCTCTGGAGAAGTTTTGATCATCCAACCAACGTACTTTTACCGGGTATGAAACTCGGGACGGATCTTAGAACGGGCCGTAACTGGAAGTTAACTTCTTGGCTAAGGGATGGAATCCTTGATTTGGGTGCTTTTACTTTGACATGGGAAACAAACGGAGAAAATTCTCAGAGATAATGGTTCGACGACGGGGGCAGCCATACTGGACTACTGGGCATTTAAATAATCAAACGTTCGAGTTTACTAAACTTGTGGAAGCATATAAGTACAATATCAGTTCTGAATATAACGATGAAGAAAGATATTTCAGTTATCATGGCGGCAATGGTTTTACACCCATGTTGATATTGAATGCAAACGGCCAAATTGTACAGGGTTCATATGAGAGACTTTATTTATGGAGCCCTGAGTTTTGTTATGGTTATGATTCAGGTAATGGGTGCATGGCAGGTTCTTTGCCTCCGTGTAGAAGTGTAGATGATAAATTTACTCTACTCAACGGGGAATTTACCAGCGGTGGTTATTTGTATACACCTGATGATAATCCTGTTGGACATATGGTATGTCCGATGTAATTAAAAGTCGAGATCAACGTAACCCGACCCGGTACGATCCGAAGAGTTACACGTTGGTACACGAATCAGATAAGTTCACGCGTTGGTGAATTATTATTTATGAAATAATAATTGTTTTAGTCTTGAGGGACTTAATATTAATAAGATTAATATTAAGGAGTATTAAGATATTTAGCAAGGGGGCTTAATGTAAGTTGTTGTCTTATAAAAGGAGGGTTAAGGAGTAAACCCTAATACACACCTATTATCAAAACAACTAATCCCTTGCCTCCTCTCTAAGAAACCTGCGGCCGCCGCCTTCTTTCTTTTGGTCCGGCTATCAACCACCACAAACCACCACCTTCGTTCTTGCAAGTGTTGCTTCCGGTTAGTTCGTGCACGGTGTGAACTTCCTACTAGCGAGGATTCGTTGTAACCCGCGTGTTACAATTCCGGTGTAGTCGTCAAAGGTTGATTACTAAACCCCCTATGGTTGTTTTATTATTTATTTGTTTATACGCGTTTAACTGAGATCCTGACTGGGAATATTTAATTAATCGGATTAATAAAATTAAATATATATTTATACATATAAATCGGCTAATATTATATAATGTATATAATCGATTTATCTAATAAATATAAACCGCTTCCGCTGTGTATACGATACCATGATTTCTAACAGTGGTATCAGAGCCACGGTTACGCGCGTATAGATGGTAAAGTTATAATTTTGATCTATGTTTTATTTGTCAAAAATTATTATTATTTTTTTGACAAAAGATCAAAAGCTTTTTGTTGTTCATGGATTGTGATGTGAATCGAGCCCTAGGTATTTGACCCTTGTCATGGTTGTGTTTGTGATGGTTTTATTTTTTTATTGGTTTGTATTTTATTACGGATATTGGATCCGGTGTAATAGATAGGATTAGAATAGATTTGTTTTATTTGTATTTCAAATTTATTTGTAATCCTACAAGTACAAGATCAAGACGAAGATAAAAAGGCGAACAGGTTCCATGAAGATAGAGATCTCGGGTCAAGTGGGAGCTATATCAAAATAGTTTTGAAACCCTTTTGACTAGTTCGTTTCGTTTCTGGCTAAAACGAAACGGACGACCTATTAGGGGCTCGATTCGTTCAGTTTTATTATTATGTTTTGTGGTTGTGGTTTATTTATTGTAAATAATTTAGATAACCCAAAATAAATAAAATTTCACAATCATGACAACGGTTTTATTAAAACAAGTTTTATAAAAACCGAAAAGCATATTTAATAAAAGGAGTTTTATTAATATTAAAACAAGTCCATTCGCGATAATACGACCAACGTAGTTTAAATAGGGTATTTAAAACTATACAGTGTCGAGTGTTGAAAGGAGTTTCAATTATCACGAATAATATAAAATTGGATTTTATAAACTATTGTGTGACTCACATCATGCTAACGAGTCATTCAATATATTTATGGTAAATATTAAAATTAAATCCCAATTTTAAATTGATGTTTCATGCCACCCTTAACGAGTTAACACTCCATTCTATATCGGACCCAAATGTTAGTGCTGACCCTGCATCTGGGCGTTGATCATGAGTGAAGGTAATCATCGCGGTTCCTGTGTAACATAGGCCGGTGTTACAGTTAACAGTAAAGGACCAAACATCGCTTGTTTGACAAGTGGGCATAGTTGGGGTTAAACATACATCGTTTTTAGCGATAACCTCAAAAAGGAGAGTTGTGTAGTGGACACAATTAACAATCGTTGTTTACCTGCCTAATCATGCCAGTGGACAGTGCTAAGCCAGTTCATTGTGTATTGATGAATCGGGATCTCATCCTTTTTAGTTTTGTTTTGGGTCATAATACAATTAGGATATGTAAAACATGAAATACTAATAAATTAATTTTGAACTTTGTAGATGTCAAACGAAAACAATTCCGCCTCCCAATTCTCTCTCAAGTCCATCTTAGAGAAGGACAAACTGAACCACTCCAACTTCATGGACTGGCACCGCAACTTGAAAATCGTTCTCAAGGCGGAGAACAAACTGTATGTTCTTGAAACGCCAATCCCTGATGAACCCATCAACCAACAAACTAATGCTTACAGAAACTATGCTAAGCATTTTGATGACTCTTTGAAAGTCTCATGTCTGATGTTGGCATCCATGATCCCTGAACTTCAAAGGACCATGGAGGACATGGAAGCGTACGACATGAACCGGCATCTGGTGGAAATGTTCCAACAAAATGCTCGTCATGAGAGGTTTGATGTGATGCGATCACTTATAACCACTCGTATGCAAGAGGGTACATCAGTTAGCACTCATGTGCTAAAGATGAAGGCTTATGTTGATCACCTAGCTCGTCTGGAATCTCCCTTGAGTGATGAGCTAGCTGGGGATATTATCCTCAACTCATTGCCCAAGTCATATGATCAGTTCACTATGAACTACAATATGAATGGGATGGAGAAGACACTTGCAGAGTTGCATCAGATGCTCAAAACTGCTGAGGTAAACATACCTAGCAAAACTGCACCAGTGCTAATGATCAGGGAGGGTCAAGTTAAGAAACCTAACACCAAGAAGAAAGGCAATCAGGGCAAAGGGAAGGGAAAGGGCAAAGTTGTTGCCAACAAGAAACCTCTGAAAGATGCCAAATGTTTTCATTGTGATGAAACTGGGCATTGGAAGAGGAACTGTGCTAAGTATTTAGCTGAACTGAAGCAAGCCAAAGCTTCTGGAGGAGAGTCCTCAGGTATATATGTTATTGAAATCTTTGCTTTTTCTAGCAAAACATGGGTGTTTGACACAGGATGTGGTTTCCACATTTGTAATGTTTTGCAGGGACTAAGAAAGGTTAGAAAGCTGAAACAGGGCGACTTGGAGGTCCATGTTGGCAATGGACAAAGAGTTGCTGTGAAGGCAATAGGAGAATATGTTCTTTTACTTCCTTCTGGTTTAGAACTTGTTTTGAACAATGTTTATTACATTCCTAGTGTGACTAGAAATATTGTTTCATTTTATGCTTTGCGTGGACAAGGTTTTAATTATCGTTTTAATGGTGAATTTATTTCTGCTTATTTTAACGATGTATTTTACTTTGATGCAAAACCCAACAATGGGATCTATGAGATAGAAATCCAAAACGATAACATATTATGCAATATCTCCCATAAACGTAATAAGTTGGACTTTAATGATACGTATATGTGGCATTGTAGACTTGGTCACATAAGTGAGAATCGTGTTAAACAACTCAAAAACGCAGGAATCTTAGATTCCAAGGGTTCAGAGTCGTTTGGAAAATGCGAATCATGCTTGAGTGGAAAGTTAACAAAAGCACCTTTTTCAAATGTTGGAGAAAGAGCTAATGATCTGTTAGGACTTGTACATACAGATGTATGTGGTCCATTCAGAACAATGTCAAGACATGGAGAAAGATACTTTGTTACATTTACTGATGATTTCAGTAGATATGGTTATGTTTATCTTATGAAGCATAAACATGAAACTCTTGAAAAGTTCAAGGAGTACCAAAACGAAGTAGAAAATCAGCTAAATAGAACTATTAAAATGCTTCGATCAGATCGAGGCGGTGAATATCTTAGTCAGGAATTCATCGACCATCTAAAGGATTGTGGAATAGTTTCACAACTCACTCCACCTGGAACACCGCAACATAATGGTGTGTCTGAGCGGAGAAATCGAACTCTATTAGATATGATTCGATCAATGATGTGTCGAACAAACCTTCCAAAATCCTTTTGGAGTTATGCTTTGGAAACTGCCGCAAGACTTGTAAATATAGCTCCAACGAAGAAGGTTGATAAAACGCCTTATGAGATATGGCATGGAAAGAAACCTCATGTATCCTACCTTAAAGTCTGGGGATGTAATGCTTATGTCACTCTAGAATCTTCGGATAAACTAGATCCCAGAGGCGAAAAGGTGGTTTTCGTCGGATACGGTAAGAAGATCGGTTACCTGTTCTACCACCCCACTGAAAATAAGATTTTCACCAAACGCAGAGGCACTTTCTTAGAGGAAGAGCTTCTGGCGCGAGGGATTGGAGATAACCATGTGGATCTTGAAGAAATTCGAGAACCACAAGTGACTGAACCAGTTGTTCAGACAGAACCAGAAGTAACTGATCCATTTGTTGAAGTTGAGCCTGAGAGGACTCAAGAAACAACAGAAACACCAAGTGTTCGAAGAAGTATTAGGGATCGTCGTGCACCTGTAAGGTATGACGATATCTTCATGATTGATGAAGCTGAGCCTGCTACTTACAAAGCTGCAATCTTGGATTCGGAATCCAAGAAATGGCAAGAAGCCATGAATGCAGAGATGCAATCCATGTATGATAACCAAGTCTGGGATTTGGTTGATCTTCCTGCCGAGTGTCGGACTGTAGGAAACAAATGGATCTTCAAGAAGAAGACTGACATGGATGGGAATGTGCAAACCTACAAAGCAAGGCTTGTAGCGAAAGGTTTTACTCAGACTCAAGGAATTGATTATGAGGAAACTTTCTCGCCAGTAGCCATGCTTAAGTCTATTAGAATTCTACTTGCCATTGCTGCATATTATGACTATGAGATATGGCAAATGGATGTCAAAACCGCGTTCCTTAATGGACACTTATTGGAAGATGTATATATGGTTCAACCTGAAGGTTTTGTCGATCCAAAGAATCCTAATAAGGTGTGCAAGCTGAATAAATCCATCTATGGATTAAAGCAAGCATCTCGCAGCTGGAATCTCCGTTTTGATCAGAAAATCAAAGAGTTTGGTTTTATCAAGAACGAAGATGAACCGTGTGTTTACAAGAAATCTAGTGGGAGCTATATCACTTTTCTTATACTGTATGTAGATGACATACTAATCATTGGAAACAATATCCCTATGCTTAAAGATGTTAAGACCTGGTTGGGTAAATGTTTCGCAATGAAAGATCTTGGTGAAGCCGCTTATATTCTGGGAATAAAGATCTATAGAGATAGATCGAAGCGGTTATTGGGTTTGAGTCAAAGTACATATATTGATAAGGTCATACGACGCTTTTCAATGCAAGACTCAAAAAGGGGGCTCTTGCCCATGGCACATGGAACCATTCTTAGTAGCAAACAGTGTGCAAACACTGAAGAGGAAAAGAAGAAAATGGAAAGAGTTCCATATGCTTCTGCTATTGGTTCTATTATGTATGCCATGTTATGTACTAGACCTGATGTCTCGTATGCTCTTAGCATGACAAGTAGATATCAACAGAATCCAGGAGAGAGTCACTGGGCTGCAGTGAAGAACATTCTTAAGTACTTGAGAAGGACTAAGGATATGTTCTTAATATATGGAGGACTGGATGAGGAGCTGTCAGTTAAGTGTTATACTGATGCAAGCTTCCAGACTGATCGTGATGACTCAAGATCACAAACGGGATATGTTTTCATTCTGAATGGTGGGGCTATTACTTGGAAGAGCTCTAAGCAAAGTGTGGTTGCTCAATCCACCTGTGAATCAGAATACATTGCTGCATCGGATGCTGCAAAGGAGGCTGCCTGGATGAAGAAGTTCATTACTGATCTCGATGTTGTGCCTAGCATAAAGAAACCAATCGAGATACTGTGTGACAACACTGGTGCCATTGCTCTTGCAAAGGAACCAAGGTCACATCAGACCGCAAGGCATATACTCAGGAAGTTCCACTATATTAGAGAAATAGTAGAACGTGGAGACGTCGTGATGAACAAAGTTCATACAGATCTAAATCTGGCTGACCCCTTTACTAAGCCTTTACCTCAAGCTAAACATGAGGAGCATGCTGGAAAGATAGGGCTTAGAGTTGCTAGACAGTGGGCATGATCTGTAGTTAGTATTGGTGTTTTATTTTGAACTATGACAGTTATATTGAATATTTATTTGATTTAATGGGTTAAATGCAAATTTAAATATTTATTAACTGTGTTCATTATTTGTATGTTTAAATCCTTGAATAAGAGTATTCTAAAATGTCCGTAGTCGATCAAATTACATGGGAATGAATTTGAATGTAAGACTATTGTGAATTGAGATGGTTGTATTCATGAAATGAATAGCTCAAGGGTTTGAGAATCATAATTCACAGATATTATTAGGGAATAATATTGGATGTAACTCGCTTCAAAACGATCTCCATGGATCTATGTCATGAGATGTTTTGATATTGATATGTTCAATCTGTCCTTTTTCCTAAGGCACATATTAAACTACATTGATTAAGGACTATCTTTGATGTTATCTTACACTATCCTGAAACATGGGTATGAATAAGGGTAGCGTTGGGAGAAATCTGAGATTAAGTGGGAGTTGTATGACGCTGATGGAATTCTGTACTTCTATATGATTAGAAGTCTAGACATTCTGGCGCCCTCGTAAAACTCAAACTGGTATAAACGCGTGGCCACGCTCGGACTAATGTAGTTCGTTAGACCATTTTGAATTAGAGACGAGAATAGAGAATAGTTGATCACTATATAAGAATGAATGATCCATGTCTCATGATCAACGGATGTCTATACAGAAGGGACTTATTGATATAATTATCAGGGCTATAGTATTTGGTTAAGTAAAGCGTTACTTGAACTCAAAGAACTAGTTGACGACTGTAAAGTGTCATACTGGTTTGGGTGCAATGCGATGCAGCTAGGCGTCCAACTCTGCGGACGTTGACTCATTTAATTAAAATCGTCCAAGTGGGAGATTGTTGGACATATGGTATGTCCGATGTAATTAAAAGTCGAGATCAACGTAACCCGACCCGGTACGATCCGAAGAGTTACACGTTGGTACACGAATCAGATAAGTTCACGCGTTGGTGAATTATTATTTATGAAATAATAATTGTTTTAGTCTTGAGGGACTTAATATTAATAAGATTAATATTAAGGAGTATTAAGATATTTAGCAAGGGGGCTTAATGTAAGTTGTTGTCTTATAAAAGGAGGGTTAAGGAGTAAACCCTAATACACACCTATTATCAAAACAACTAATCCCTTGCCTCCTCTCTAAGAAACCTGCGGCCGCCGCCTTCTTTCTTTTGGTCCGGCTATCAACCACCACAAACCACCACCTTCGTTCTTGCAAGTGTTGCTTCCGGTTAGTTCGTGCACGGTGTGAACTTCCTACTAGCGAGGATTCGTTGTAACCCGCGTGTTACAATTCCGGTGTAGTCGTCAAAGGTTGATTACTAAACCCCCTATGGTTGTTTTATTATTTATTTGTTTATACGCGTTTAACTGAGATCCTGACTGGGAATATTTAATTAATCGGATTAATAAAATTAAATATATATTTATACATATAAATCGGCTAATATTATATAATGTATATAATCGATTTATCTAATAAATATAAACCGCTTCCGCTGTGTATACGATACCATGATTTCCAACAAATCCAAGCCTAAGCTTTAGTGATTGTATGGTGAGATGCTGGAATTTTTGTGATTGTATGGGGTTTGACTCTGGTCAAAATGGAGGTAGCTGTAATATATGGCAAGGACAGGCCGAGTTTTCGGTTAATCCACAAAGATTTACAGTCCCAACGTATGTGCTTGTTTCTCGGAGCAAAGGTAAAATAATCAAGAATGATACTGTGTTTGTTGTTTAACTATCACTTTATACCTTCCTATTATAACGGGTGGATGGGGTGGTCATCACATTCATCACACCCAATAATATTGTGTCACCCCATTTCCATCACATTCATCACTAAAACCATGGGATGGTGTTCATGTTTCATCACACTCATCACTATTTTTTTTTATATAAAGAGAGAGAGAGAGAAAGACTGAGAGTGATGTGAGAGAAGGATGATGGGACAGTCAGCTACTTTTTCTCCGTGATTGTGGTCACGGTTTTTTTTTTTGTCATGGTCGTGATAAAATTGGTAGAGGCGGTGGTCGTAATGGTCACGGCCATCACAGAGTGGCCATCACGGACTACCCAACCACCCTAAGTGATAACCAAATGTGGTAGTAATATGAACTAAGTTATGTTTTTTTTTTTAAAAAAAAGGTTAGAGGATATACCCTCAAGATCTGACATATAACATTGCATCCAGGAACAAAAATCTGGATTTGGGTACCCATTGTCTCTGGCGTTTTTCTACTACTCTTTTGCTTGGGTACACTGAGGTATCTTAAGAACAGAAAGCTTAAACGTGAAGGTATAGCAGTTATTATAGATGTAATATTAATCTACTTTTAAAGTAAATATCCATTTCATGTTCTAAGGCATGTTAAGTTGTTTATTGTAGAAGAAAGACAAAAGGACGGCGAGAACAATCGTTTACTTGAAATGCCCCCTTCAAGCGATGTTGAAAGGGACAGCATAAAAGGAAGTGATGTGGTAGAGTTCAGCTTCGATGCTATAATAACGGCCACAAATGACTTCTCAGATGAAAATAAGCTTGGACAGGGTGGGTTTGGACCTGTTTATAAGGTATGTTATCTTTTCATACAAGCTGTATTTTTAAAACTGCTAGTAATTCTTGTCTTGTTGACAAAAACGAGATATGATGTGCTTATGAAAAAGGGGAAACTTAGCGACGAACGAGAAGTTGCAATTAAAAGGCTTTCAAGAACATCAGGACAAGGACTTGAGGAATTCAGGAATGAACTTAGACTTGATGCCACACTTCAACATACAAATCTTGTCCAAGTTCTAGGTTATTGTATTCATGGAGAAGAAAAGATGTTAATTTATAAGTACATGCCCAACAAGAGTTTAGATTTCTTTCTCTTTGGTAAGAGATATATCAATCTACATGTCTATGATGTTTGGAACTTTTGAAATTGATACTAGCTTGCTTTATATAATTTAAGTTGTTAAATCGATTGAATAGATGAAACAAGGAAGGCACTCCTAGACTGGCCAAAACGATGGAACATAATCGATGGAATTGCTCAAGGATTGCTTTACCTACATAAATACGCGAGAACAAAAGTCATCCATAGAGATCTTAAAGCTGGCAATGTTTTGCTAGATGAAAGTATGAATCCAAAGATTTCTGATTTTGGTATGGCAAGAATTTTCAAACAAGATGAGACTGAAGCAATGAGCCAAAGGGGGGCTGGTACATAGTATGAACACTCCCTCTTTCTAAATTTAGATTCTAAAATGATTGCATCTAATTACATTTTACAGACTCAAACTCGGTTAAATTATGCAGTGGTTACATGCCTCCTGAAGGTGAGGTCGGGTATTACTCCGTGAAGACTGATGTCTACAGTTTTGGAGTCCTACTCCTGGAAATTGTGAGCGGAAGAAGAAACACGTGCCCCTCTTTTTTTAACAAGACTATCAATCTTATCGGACATGTAAGTATAGTTTAAAATCTAGTTCATCTGCATCCACTGTATCAGAAAAGTAATCCCTTTGATCTCAGAAGTCAAAATGCAGCAGGATAATTAACATTGGATGATTTTAATTAGGCATGGGAGCTATGGAAACAAGAAGATGAATTGCAATTGCAGGATCCAACACTTGCTGGTAATTGTGTTGTGCACCAATTACGGAGGACTGTTCACATTGCATTTCTATGCCTACAAGAAAACGCAGTGGATAGACCAGAAATGTCGGAGGTTATATCTATGCTTACTAATGATAATATGTCGTTACGTGTCCCAAAACAACCAGCATTCTTTTTTGGAGGAAGTGTCTCTAAGCCAGCTTCAGTTGAATGGAAGACAGAGAGCGTCTCTGTAGACAATATTAGCATTACACAAATGGAGGATTGATAGATATCATGGAAGTTTTCCAGTTCACGATCCCATGATTCTGGGATAAATGTCTAGTTTGTACCATTCTTGAAGTCGGGGGGGGGGGGGGGGGGTGTCTATACTGTAGTTAGAGCTAAACAATTAGTTGATAGTTAGTCGTTAACAGAGGTTATCGAGAGATTTACATTTGCAGAACTAGGCTACTTTTTGGATTTCAAATTATAAATGGGTGGTTGAATGGGAAATTTGTGTTTATGGTAATGGTTCTAAACCATTTAGCGGCATCAATCATCAAGATATAGGCTTCTGACTTGTGTAAGGTGAAGCCGCTAATCCGTTTGGGGTAGTCATTAAAGCCGCTGAATGGGTTGGAGGAGTCACCCTTGATGCCGCTGAATGGTTTAGAGGAGTCTAACCTGATGCCGCTGATCCGAATGGAGGCATCCAGCATTTTTATTTTCATGCTTTCTCTTGTTCGACCATAAGTAAATGAGAGGGAGGGATCAAATAATGAAGTCGCCAAACCACTCTAAGCCATCAAATGATGTCGCCAAACCACTCTAAGGCATCAAATGAAAAAATTGTTGTAAATAAATTTGTATTATTCGTTTTAAATAAATTTATGATTATTACATTTATTCACTATTAAACATTAAAGATTATTCGTTTTAAATAAATTTAGTATTATTAAGTAATGTAATAATCCTAAATTATTTATTAATAATAGTAGTAGTATTAACATTAACAGTAAGATAATAATAACGCTGCCATTACTAAATAAAACTCGAACAGAAATTGATTAGTCACCCAACGCATCCATGATAGCAAAGGGTGATTGATGATAAAGATACTTGAAACTAAACAACATTAATTAGCTGATACTTCCATTCGAATCAGCGGCATCACATGACACCTCCAAACAGATCAGCGGCATCACTTGACTCCTCCATTCGGATCAGCGGCATCAGGTTAGACTCCTCTAAACCATTCAGCGGCATCATGGACTCCTCCAACCCGTTCAGCGGCTTCAGTGACTACCCCAAACGGATTAGCGACTTCACCTTACACAAGTCAGAAACCTATATCTTGATGATTGATGCCGCTAAATGGTTTAGAACCATTACCATAAACACAAATTTTCCATTCAACCACCCATTTATAATTTGAAATCCAAAAAGTAGCCTAGTTCTGCAAATGATTCCGAGAGATTTACATTTGCAAAACTAGGCTACTTTTTGGATTTCAAATTATAAATGGGTGGTTGAATGGGAAATTTGTGTTTATGGTAATGGTTCTAAACCATTTAGCGGCATTAATCATCAAGATATAGGCTTCTGACTTGTGTAAGGTGAAGCCGCTAATCCGTTTGGGGTAGTCATTGAAGCCGCTGAATGGGTTGGAGGAGTCACCCTTGATGCCGCTGAATGGTTTAGAGGAGTCTAACCTGATGCCGCTGATCCGAATGGAGGCATCCAGCATTTTTATTTTAATGCTTTCTCTTGTTCGACCATAAGTAAATGAGAGGGAGGGATCAAATAATGAAGTCGCCAAACCACTCTAAGCCATCAAATGATGTCGCCAAACCACTCTAAGGCATCAAATGAAAAAATTGTTGTAAATAAATTTGTATTATTCGTTTTAAATAAATTTATGATTATTACATTTATTCACTATTAAACATTAAAGATTATTCGTTTTAAATAAATTTAGTATTATTAAGTAATGTAATAATCCTAAATTATTTATTAATAATAGTAGTAGTATTAACATTAACAGTAAGATAATAATAACGCTGCCATTACTAAATAAAACTCGAACAGAAATTGATTAGTCACCCAACGCATCCATGATAGCAAAGGGTGATTGATGATAAAGATACTTGAAACTAAACAACATTAATTAGCTGATACTTCCATTCGAATCAGCGGCATCACATGACACCTCCAAACAGATCAGCGGCATCACTTGACTCCTCCATTCGGATCAGCGGCATCAGGTTAGACTCCTCTAAACCATTCAGCGGCATCATGGACTCCTCCAACCCGTTCAGCGGCTTCAGTGACTACCCCAAACGGATTAGCGGCTTCACCTTACACAAGTCAGAAACCTATATCTTGATGATTGATGCCGCTAAATGGTTTAGAACCATTACCATAAACACAAATTTTACATTCAACCACCCATTTATAATTTGAAATCCAAAAAGTAGCCTAGTTCTGCAAATGATTCCGAGAGATTTACATTTGCAGAACTAGGCTACTTTTTGGATTTCAAATTATAAATGGGTGGTTGAATGGGAAATTTGTGTTTATGGTAATGGTTCTAAACCATTTAGCGGCATCAATCATCAAGATATAGGCTTCTGACTTGTGTAAGGTGAAGCCGCTAATCCGTTTGGGGTAGTCATTGAAGCCGCTGAATGGGTTGGAGGAGTCACCCTTGATGCCGCTGAATGGTTTAGAGGAGTCTAACCTGATGCCGCTGATCCGAATGGAGGCATCCAGCATTTTTATTTTCATGCTTTCTCTTGTTCGACCATAAGTAAATGAGAGGGAGGGATCAAATAATGAAGTCGCCAAACCACTCTAAGCCATCAAATGATGTCGCCAAACCACTCTAAGGCATCAAATGAAAAAATTGTTGTAAATAAATTTGTATTATTCGTTTTAAATAAATTTATGATTATTACATTTATTCACTATTAAACATTAAAGATTATTCGTTTTAAATAAATTTAGTATTATTAAGTAATGTAATAATCCTAAATTATTTATTAATAATAGTAGTAGTATTAACATTAACAGTAAGATAATAATAACGCTGCCATTACTAAATAAAACTCGAACAGAAATTGATTAGTCACCCAACGCATCCATGATAGCAAAGGGTGATTGATGATAAAGGTACTTGAAACTAAACAACATTAATTAGCTGATACTTCCATTCGAATCAGCGGCATCACATGACACCTCCAAACAGATCAGCGGCATCACTTGACTCCTCCATTCGGATCAGCGGCATCAGGTTAGACTCCTCTAAACCATTCAGCGGCATCATGGACTCCTCCAACCCGTTCAGCGGCTTCAGTGACTACCCCAAACGGATTAGCGGCTTCACCTTACACAAGTCAGAAACCTATATCTTGATGATTGATGCCGCTAAATGGTTTAGAACCATTACCATAAACACAAATTTTCCATTCAACCACCCATTTATAATTTGAAATCCAAAAAGTAGCCTAGTTCTGCAAATGATTCCGAGAGATTTACATTTGCAGAACTAGGCTACTTTTTGGATTTCAAATTATAAATGGGTGGTTGAATGGGAAATTTGTGTTTATGGTAATGGTTCTAAACCATTTAGCGGCATCAATCATCAAGATATAGGCTTCTGACTTGTGTAAGGTGAAGCCGCTAATCCGTTTGGGGTAGTCATTGAAGCCGCTGAATGGGTTGGAGGAGTCACCCTTGATGCCGCTGAATGGTTTAGAGGAGTCTAACCTGATGCCGCTGATCCGAATGGAGGCATCCAGCATTTTTATTTTCATGCTTTCTCTTGTTCGACCATAAGTAAATGAGAGGGAGGGATCAAATAATGAAGTCGCCAAACCACTCTAAGCCATCAAATGATGTCGCCAAACCACTCTAAGGCATCAAATGAAAAAATTGTTGTAAATAAATTTGTATTATTCGTTTTAAATAAATTTATGATTATTACATTTATTCACTATTAAACATTAAAGATTATTCGTTTTAAATAAATTTAGTATTATTAAGTAATGTAATAATCCTAAATTATTTATTAATAATAGTAGTAGTATTAACATTAACAGTAAGATAATAATAACGCTGCCATTACTAAATAAAACTCGAACAGAAATTGATTAGTCACCCAACGCATCCATGATAGCAAATGGTGATTGATGATAAAGATACTTGAAACTAAACAACATTAATTAGCTGATACTTCCATTCGAATCAGCGGCATCACATGACACCTCCAAACAGATCAGCGGCATCACTTGACTCCTCCATTCGGATCAGCGGCATCAGGTTAGACTCCTCTAAACCATTCAGCGGCATCATGGACTCCTCCAACCCGTTCAGCGGCTTCAGTGACTACCCCAAACGGATTAGCGGCTTCACCTTACACAAGTCAGAAACCTATATCTTGATGATTGATGCCGCTAAATGGTTTAGAACCATTACCATAAACACAAATTTTCCATTCAACCACCCATTTATAATTTGAAATCCAAAAAGTAGCCTAGTTCTGCAAATGATTCTCAAAGGGTGTTGGTTGGTTTGGGGTTGTTGCTAAATGTACTCATTTTTCTTTTATTATTACTGGTTGTACTCCCCTGAAGGTTTCAAATAAATACAGTCAAACATTTTCTTTCTAATCTTTTTAAAAACTTCATCTGTTACTTAGGTGTTATTGCCCGAATTAGTGGTTTACTTCTTGGTGGTCTGAGAGGGGATGAAAAACAAACTGAAATAGAAAGGGAAGGGGAGAGATCTGGTGGAACCTTTGTTGTGGTTAAGGTGCTGGAAAAATGAACATTGCCCTAAGCAGCAAAATAACTAGACTACAATAACCAGGTTTTATTTTTAGCAGGGTATGATTTGTAATTTAAAATTGCGGTTGCGACGAAGCTTGTTGCCCGTTTACCTATCATCGTCTTGTAATTTGCTATGATTTTTATAGACCAATTAGTTAAATTTACTATAATATTGTTAATTCAGAAGATAAGAAGACACTACCGCAAGTCGTGTTGTTATGTATTTTCCTTTCTTTTCTTTTCTCTCGTCAACGTAGAAATGGGCGGTGGAGCCCTTTCATGCCAGTCCACCACACTGTGGCCAACATAGACCATGGCGTGGGGCACATCAGAGGGGAATTTCCACCGGTGTGGGGCAAATAGAGAGTATGAGGTGGCCTTTCATGATTCGTCAACGGCCACAATGGTTATTTTATTATTGTTGGCCCCCCAACGGTTGTTTTTTAAATTACACCAAATCACATTTTATATATAACTCAACCTTTCCACGCCATTTTACTCCACAATTTTATTCTATACTCAAACCACAATCAAGCAAAATGGTGAAATGTAGGAGACCTAACGTGTGGGCCAAAGTAGAAAAGCTAGCTAGCCCTAACGTTAGGGTGGCTAAATGTAGCCACCCACACTAGAGTCATGGGTACGATTCTTTCAATCCCTTTTTGGGGTGAAGTCATTTTGGAATTTTGGATTCTCGTAGACGGTCACACAAACTGCAATATTGATGAGCTTACTTACAAGTTTAGGAACATCAAAACAAAGAGCATAAAATTTGAGGCGATGGGCTTCGAAGAAGTTGCCATACAGTTGAGTCAAATGGATTACTCTATTGAGTACTAAAGGGAGTTCGAGTACTTGTCGTCATGGCAAATGCTACAACAGGTTTTTATTTAAGTTTTAGTTTATGTGTTTTAAAATTATGTTTTTAGATATAATGTTTTTTTTATTTTAAATGTAATGTTTAATTTTAAATCTAAAAATGTTATGTTTTATTGTTAACTAAATTATATCCCAGAAGTTTATAGGGATAGACAAATCTAATATAAAGTGTTAGAATATGTGTTATGATCTAACATAGAAATTAATGTATTACAATATGAGAAAACAACAAATTTAATCATTTGAAGAAGAATGAAAATGTGTATTAAAAAGAAGATATATGTTTGGATGTGGAGTAGAGCCAAATGCAACCATTGTAGGGCATGATTGAGGCGATGGTCTTGAAGATGTTACTTTTTTTTTTGAAAGAAGTGGTTTTAACATATTCTACTCTGGATGAAAGTAGAATTCATATTTACTGGTTTGAACATGATTAGTGACTTGCCTATACACAATTAATGAATTACCTGAACACATTATGTTTGTTTTCGTGTATAAATAAAACACCACAAAAAGTCGTTTTTTTATATACCACTATAGTACTAATTGGAAAGATAATAAAATGTTTGTTAATTTGGTGTAATTTTTTTCTTTAAAAAACCTCGTATATAAAAGTTATTAACGTTTAAAAATTGTGAAGTAAATAAGGGGGAGATTGTCACGTAGCACACTCAATAGATAAGGATGACCTTATTAAGCGTCATGTCAGCTTTAGTGCTTTCTTATATATATATAGGGTAGGGTTTATGCGAGAACCACCCTTTAGGGAGAGAACCAATGAACCAATGTGTACTCAAACAAAAAAAAAAAACCTAAAAACCCCACCTCTACCCCCTAAAAACCTAAACCTACCCACCCACCTCCTAAAAACTTAAACCCCCATCCCCCACACTGCCCGACCCCCCCCCCCCCCAAATTATGAAATGCACATGTTCAGGTAACCCCACACCCCCCCTCCCAAAAAAAAAAAAAAAAAACGCTCCACCCTATTCCCCCAAAAAGCTAACCCCCCTCCCACCATACCTAAAAACTAAACCCTAAAGTTAAATCCATTAAAAAACCTAACTATAATAGTGAAATGCACATGTGCATGTAGTAAAATTGTCTTATTTTATAGTTTTATATAGAGGTTTTTTTTAAGTTTATTCACAACCAACCCCAAATACCTAAAACCCCCACCCCATCCCCCCAAAAACGTAACCCCCTCATACGATATCTAAAAACTAAACCCTAAAGCTAAATCCATAAAAAAAACCTAACTATAATAGTGAAATGCACTTCGCGTCCATTTAATGATCATTGAATAAAATTTTTTCCGCCTTATTTTGGGATACTTGAAACATTAGTTTGAGTCTTTGGATTTCTCGCATTTTCACGCTCGCTTAATCATCTAGTTATTTGGCGAAAGTGAATATATCTTCATTGTATTTCAGTTTGACTTGACACTTTAGAATCATTGTATCTTCGTATTTCATTTCAATGTAAATAAACTATTTATTCAATATATCAATCTTTACACTTTAGTACCATGAGCTATTGAACAATCGTCACTACATGGCATCTTGATGATTCCGCCATCGGTCGGGGTGTTACACATACACCGGTTTATATTATTCAAAAAAATCTTCCATTAAGCAGTTATACACCATTCATAATACACCGGTGTATTAAACGTCTCTGTAACTGTTATCTTTGCAACTTTGTTGGTATAATTTATTGGGTTTATAATCTGAATAAATACCTAATTTAGATGTTAATTAATTAATATTTAGAATAATAATGCCTAATATTAATTTAAAATATTACCCTTTTGGTTTAAAAAAAATATTCAATATTTTAATTATTTACAATCACGCCATTGAAAAATGTAAGGCTAGGATTTGTTCTTAAGGTTTTTAAACATTGGGTGGTTCCTATTTGAACCCTACCCAATCCTATATAGGGTTAGGATCATATGAGAACTATACCGAGTTGTTAGAACCAGGGAACTCTTGTGGACCAGTGATCTTGATGATCAAATGGTTGAGATCAAAGGATGTGAGTTTTTGTATTTACTTGATTAATAAGTATTTTTTTTTAATATATTAAAGTACATTTAGGGGTATTTAGGTAAAACCCCATGAGAGAGAAAAAATATAATATAATATTATGTTAATTTTTTATTCCATTATTAAAAACAATCATATTTTTTAAACTTTGTTTTATTATTTTAATTAAAATAAATTATTTATTTTTGAAAAATAACCGGGTTTCCTTACTCACCAGACTCAGTTTTTCATCGCCTAAGAACAACGTAACCGGGTTTCCTTCTCCAGAGTTACCTTGAGAAGACCTAGTTGTTGGTGCCATGTCCTCTTCCATTATTAAAAACAATCATATTTTTTAAACTTTGTTTTATTATTTTAATTAAAATAAATTATTTATTTTTGAAAAAAAAAATACTTTAAAACCCAAAAAACATGTATTTTTTGTCATCTCCCTCTCGTTTTTACACTGATGTAATTTTATACACCAGTGTAAATCTGCCATACACAAAGTTTTACAAAAATACACTAGTGTAACAAAACCAAACAAACATATGATGAAGATGATTTCCATTCATCTTTACACTGGTGTGCTTCACATTCATATTTACACCGGTGTAAACTGGTGTTTACACCATTGTTTTCTTACATCAAAACATCTATACATTCATATTTACACGGGTGTAAACTGATGTTTACACCCGTGTTTTCTTACAACATACTATACATTCATATTTACACTGGTGTAAACTGATGTTTATGCAATGTTTTCTTATAACATACTACACCATCATCGTCATCTTCAAAGCATCATCTCCTTAAACAAGAAAAACATTATCTTCTTCTCCCGCATCATCTCCTAACAAAAACCCCTAAATTTTCAAAACATAAAAAACCTATCTTTTCACAATAATATCATTAATGATAATAAATGTAATAATAACAATAATACTAATAATAAAAGAAATAATAATAATAATAATAAAACATACCGTTCATCGTCTTCGTCTTCCTGGTCATCGACCACCACCATCGCCTTCGTTCGTCTCCCACACCCTACACCGTCTACACCCCCTGCATCGTTTTCCTTCAGCAACCCTCTGCATCGTCTTCCTTCAGCACCCTCTGCATCGATAATATTAGCACCTTTTGCTGAAGGTGCATTTTTGCCTTTATATTAATAAAATCGATGTACTTTTCGGGGGTGCTAAACGATGTATTTAGGTGCATTTTTTCCTTAAATTAAAGTACATCGATAATATTAGCACCTTTTACTGAAGGTACATTTAGGGGTATTTAGGTAAAAACCCATCGTTGTATCTTCCCATATCCATACACAGAAGGTTGAAACTTGAAAGGGCAAACCAACGGTGGTGATGTTTGTTGTGTTACAGATCTGGTACGGTGACGATCTGTTGGATCATACATCTACAAGCTTTGCCGGTGACGATCTGTTGTGTTACAGATCTGGTACGGTTTAAAAATTTGAAGTATGGTAATTTGTTGATGAGGAGGGTAGGCATAAACAAACCTCTTTTTTGTACAAGAAAACTAAATAAAACCGCCGCCTGAGCACCGCCCCCTACCTCTTAGTGACCGCATCTCTCTCTCTCTCTCTTTGTTTCTTTCTCTATCTCCCAACAGTCACTCGGATATGGATTGTTGTGGTTGATACCCAGATCCGACCATAGATCTGGTTATGTAGATTTGGAAACAAAAATGGTTTTGGATAGTGGGTGAACAAAGAAAGAAGGAGAGAAAAGCATAGATCTGTGAATGTAGATTTGGACTTAAAAAGGGTAAAGAGATTATGGGGATATATGAGAGACAGTGAAGGGATGCCAGATAATAGGGAAACTACCCAAAATACCCTTGGTCGTACTTTCAACATTGAGGATGTGGATAAATATTAATGTCAATTAAAAATTTTAGTAAATAACATTTGAATTCGGTCAATTATTATTAATGTCAATAAATAATATTAATTGTAACATACTAAAAATACATTAAAAATGATTAAATCTTATTAAACATAAATTCGAAAAAAGTAATATAAATAAATGAGATTAAAAATTTAATAAATAACATTGAATGTGGTCAATTATTATTAATGTCAATAAATAATATTAAACATCTTAATTCTAAAAAAGTAATATAAATAAATGAGATTAAAAATTTTAGTAAATAACATTTGAATTCGGTCAATTATTATTAATGTCAATAAATAATATTAATTGTAACATACTAAAAATACATTAAAAATGATTAATTTTTATTAAACATAAATTCGAAAAAAGTAATATAAATAAATGAGATTAAAATTTTAATAAATAACATTGAATGATGTCAATTATTATTAATGTCAATAAATAATATTAAAATCTTAATAAATAACATAAAAAATAATAAATCTTATTAATTGCAATCAAGACTAATCATAATTCATAAACATAGTAATATAAATAAATGAGATTATAAATCTTAATAAATAACCTTAAAATCGTAATCAATAATTCAAATAAATTACATTACAAACATAAAAAATCGTAATTTAAATTTGAAAATCAATGACTTTTTGTCGTGGAACCTTAGTAACAAACAGCCTGTGCTGGATTGAAAACCATTTAAAGAAACAATACTCGCCAATGGAAATATCTTCTGATTGAAGCAAACTAAAATTATAATATTAGTATTAGTTAGTATTAGTAATTATTAGTAATTAGTAATATATTCGTAAAAATGGTAATATAAAATTTTAATTCGCTCAATAAGATATAAATGGGATTAAAATTAAAAATCGTAATATTAAAAAGAGTTATGAGTCTTAGTCAAATTCGTTATAAGGAAGTTAATTCATGTTTCCCACTTCCTTGCAACATGTTGATTATATCCTTAAACATGGGTAAAAGATATAGAACTCTAATGATGTTTATTCTATCAATAACATAATCAAACACAAAATATAGTAAACTTACTTGCGGAGAACGTGATCGTTGAGGATGATGATGAAACCATTGATTTTTCTGCCACGGAGCGTTAATCTTGATGTATAGTTATTGCAAGTATGATGGTGTTCTTATAGAGTACACTAGATTAGAGCTCCGCGTGTACACGCGGTATATATCCATTTCAAATGAAAAAAATTCTATATAAATTGTAGTATGAAAATTTTATTTATTGAAAGTTACGTAATACAATTCGTCTGAATTTTGGTTGATTGTATATTATCATAAAAAAGTTTAATGTTACCCAATAACATATATATGAATCAACAAATGTTTGATTTGACGTGATTTAAAAACAAATAATGAAATGAATAAACATATATTTATTGTAACGACATGCAAATGAAGATTAAATTCAAAGTAAATAAATGTAGTTTAACAAATCATACAACCCAAAAATTATAAAAAAAAAAATTAAACAATTTATGCAAAATATGATCGCATACTTATTCACAAACTTCAAAATATTTTTTTATAGACAACATTTGCTATTTATTATTAACGATGTCATCTTTACCTAATATTAGTATCTTCACGCCATCTCTACTTTTGTCACTTGGCAGCGACATAAAACTGCCCATGTGTAAAAACAGGATCCTTTTAAATACAGACCTACCCTAACTAGGGTTTGTCCTTGACTCTTATTTAGTGTCATTGCGAAACATAAAGTAAGAGGGAATTGTCTTCTGTTAAATCTGAAAGGAATCTTCTTATCAGATGGGGACAGCCTAATTCTTTGGAGAAAAGTTCGCATTCCAATGTTACTCCCTGAATTATTTTAGCTTCTATAACACGGTTTGACATGGGCACATGGCAAGACGATTTGAAACTTGTGGCTTTGAAAAGAATTTATGTCCACTTATAGGATCCCTGAACCATTTGAATAACAAAACAGTGAAATTTGTCAAAAACAACTCTGGTGAGGAAAAGAAAGACATTTGGCATTATAACTGTATTATCATCAAGAATTTAAGGTAAATATATCCAGAAGACCCTAAACTGTTTTGACGGTTTGACTCATAACCAATGACCTAAAAATCAAGCTAAAACCACAGTGAAAATCAATACTAAATGAGATTAAAAATGTTAATAAGTAACCTCAAAATTGTAATCAATAATTCAAATCAATTAAATTGGGTCAATAATATTAAAAATAATAGAAATATCAAATTGGGTCATAAATATTAAAAATTAATTTGTAAAAATAGTAATATAAATAAATGAGATTAAAAATGTTAATAAGTAACCTCAAAATTGTAATCAATAATTCAAAACAATTACATTAAAAACATCCGCATTTGAAATTAACTTACCAATTATCGACAAATTATTATTGACATCTTAAAATTAGCATATTACTATTGAAATGATTTTGATGATTATGTTTTAATGAGAACTGATTATAGAAAAGTCATAATATAAAAAATTAAATTCGGTCAATAATATTAAACATAAATTCATAAAATTAGTAATATCTAAATGAGATTAAATTTTTTTTACTAAATAACATTAAATTCTTGTAATTATTATTAATGTCAATAAATAACATTAAAACTCTTAATAAATAACATTAAAAATGAATAAATCTTTTTAATTGCAATCAAGACCAATCAGAATTCGTAAAAATAGTAATATAAATAAATGAGTTTAAAAATCTTAATAAATAACTTTAAAATCGTAATCAATAATTCAAATCAATTACATAAAAACATTCGCGTTTCAAATTAACTTACCAATTATAGACATATTATTATAGACATCTTAAAATTAGCATATTACTTTTGAAATGATTTTGATAATTATCTTTTAATAAGAATTGATTAAACGAAAATCATAATATAAAAAATTAAATTCGGTTAATAATTTTAAACATAAATTCGTAAAATTAGAAATATACATAAATGAGATTATATTTTTTTACTAAATAACATTAAATTCGGTCAACTATTATTAATGTCAATAAATAACATTAAAACTCTTAATAAATAACATTAAAAATGAATAAATATTATTAATTGCAATGGAGACCAATCAGAATTCGTAAAAATAGTAATATAAATAAATGAGATTAAAAATCTAAATAAATAACCTTAAAATCATAATTAGTAATTCAAATCAATTACATTAAAAACATTCGCGTTTCAAATTGAATAAATCTTATTAATTGCAATGAACACCAATCAGAATTCGTAAAATTATGAGATTAAATAACTATTGAAGTTAAGGGTTGCGAAAATTTGGGGAAAGATTGGTTTATCAATCAATCAGTCAATCAATATTCGCTACATTTAGAAATCTAATTTACTCTATAAATTGATGACCAATTATGCCATAATTGTGTAAAATTCATTCAATTTTAGAAATCTAATTTCAAAACATAAATCCTTCTTTCGCAAGTTACACTCTATACTTAGTTAAGTATCAATTCATAACAATTAGATAACTACACATTCATAACATATTTTTTAGAATAAAAGATTTGTATAATAAGTGTTAAAATAAAAATAATAAACTTTAGTTGTTAATCAATTCTTAAAATTTGTATACATAGATAGATGTTTAAAATGGTTGTTTACATATTCACTGAGTTAATATTTCTACTCCTAATCGATTCTATATTTTGAATAATATACAATTGAATGTTTTATTGTATTTAAGTTATGGATTAAATTGATTCATAATGAATCATTGATACACAAAAAAATGGTAAAATTGATTCATAATCAATCATACATAAATTCGATAAATAAATTATGGTAAGTCGAAATTACGGATTTAATTGATTTATAATCAATCATACATAATAAAAAATTGATTAAAATTATATATAATTACGGATTAAATTGATGTGCCATCTTACGGATTAAATTGATTACTAATTACCAAAAATAATTTCGTATTAAAATTAAATTCGTCTCATTATGTTATGGTAAGTCTAACTTATTGATTATAGATTGATTTATAATCAATCATACATAATAAAAGATTGATTAAATTGATTCATAAATAGGAATTAAGTTGATTCATAATTACGAATTAAATTGATTGATAATTACCAACAATAATTTCGTATTAAACTTAATTTCGTCTCATTAAATTATGGTAAGCTGAAATTAGAGTTAAATTTAATAAATTTAATGAGACATAATTTCATAAAATAATTTAATGAGACAAAAAAATGGTAATAAATTTAATGAGAGTTATTATAGTAAAGAAAATGTAATGAGTTAAAAAAATCGAACTAATGGTAAGGCGTTAAATTCGTATAATATGGCGTTAAATTAGTCCAAATACTATGGTAAGGCTACTTATTTACTTCAATTATGGTTATCTTAAATTACTGTTTTTGTTGATTGATAATCAATCATTAATACAAAAAATAAATGCGAAGTATTATGGTAAGTTCAAATTCGTATAACTAATAATATGTTCTGTTTGCTATATAGAATTTGTGTCTTCATATAGAATCCGGGTTTTCTAATGGAAAAACATATATATTAACTAAATCAGATAGATATGTGTGAAAAAAACAAAATCATTACAAACACCATTGAATAATAATATATATGTAAAGCAAGAAAACATATAATATTGTTTCTCTATTTGTATCTATATTACAGAATGTATCA
The DNA here is from genome assembly GCA_032199755.1 of Ambrosia artemisiifolia. Taxonomy (NCBI): domain Eukaryota; kingdom Viridiplantae; phylum Streptophyta; class Magnoliopsida; order Asterales; family Asteraceae; genus Ambrosia; species Ambrosia artemisiifolia. The sequence goes on from CM063525.1 coordinate 36,161,483, forward strand.
ATTTCATGTGCTCGGTTGGTACTTATAGGCCCTCTCTAAGGTCTCCATTCGACCCGAGATGTATTCATTTATTATATAGATAGATGTTATGTTATGTTACTAAAGTTATAAAATTAGATGCACTGTTACAGACTTTCAATTTTGGAGTAGAATTAGGAGATCACCATTCGATTGTTTATGTATGCGATTGATCAAACATAATGTATGCGAAATATCTGTCTAAACTATTGAAACATAACAAAAATAATAATAATGTTTATGTATCTAAATATGAGAAAGAGTAAATCACCTAAGAATATATGTATGCGAATGAGCAAAGATTAAGAAATGTGAGGTAGCATAAATCGTATGAATGGGCATTTAACCCATTTTTTTAGCTACTCGGTTCGATAAGGAATGTATGTAATGGTGGAGTGAAATTTGCATAATGTTATGAATGGGGATTTAACCAATTTCAATGTTTTTAAATATTACCTATGTTATGTTATGTTATAAGGAAGTCAAATTCAATTATTTTCATTACATATCTATCTATATTTAAAAGTCAAATTCGTTATAAGGAAGTCAAATTCGAAATATAAGGAAGTCAATTCATTCAATCAATGGTATAATTAAAGAATTCATTGAAATTATTTATAAGGAAGTCAAATTAGTTATAAGGAATTTAAATTCAAATTCAATTTCATTAATTTCGATTATGGCATTCATTGTTGACTTCCTTATATATTGTGTGATTCTATATTTAAAAGTCAATTTCGTTATAAGGAAGTCTTAGTCAAATTCGTTATAAGGAAGTTAATTCATTCAATCAATTGTATAATTAACGAATTTATTGAAATTCTTTATAAGGAAGTCAAATTCAAATTCAATTTCAAATTCGAAATTTATAAGGAAGTCAAAGTCAAATTCGAAATTTATAAGGAAGTCAAATTCAAATTCAATTTCATTAATTTCGATTATGGCATTCATTGTTAATGGCCTTCATTGTGTGATTCTATATTTAATGAGGCACAACATTGAACAAAAAAACGTCAAAAAAATTAGTAACATCAAAATAAGGAAGGCGGTATAACCTGAAAGCAAAATTAGCGTAAAAAATTGGACAATTAAGATATAAAAACATGTAAAATAAATTATTGAAATTAATCATGTTTACCATGGGTGTGGTCAATTCATGTTAAATCATTTTGCAGAATGACAAATCCGATGGCATGGATAGAGAATGATTGTAATGCTTCATCATGAACGTATTTGGAGCAATAAAGTCGAAAATGATGTAGAACATCGAGAAGCATAAATCATGTACAACTTTAGACCATCCATTTGTTAAACAAAAAACATCATCTATCAATTCTAATAGCACAAACCAAGATTGTCCATGGTATGTGGCAATTGTAATGTTATTATTGTGTATGTTTTTAGATAACAAAAACCTGTTCATGGCTTTCGGCAATGTCTGGATGAACACGTTAAAAACAGCATTAAAAAAAGAAATAATAAATTTGTCTACAAAAAAAAAGCCATATTTAGATGAAAATAAGTTTCATACCAAAACTCTTGCGGAAGGGTCATGAATCACCTTGAAGAATTGGTTACCCTTATGATAAGCCATAATCGAGTTTGTTTCTTCGGATGGAATCCTGTTTTTCAAATGAAAAAACCAAATATATTAAATAAACCCAATATATTTATAGAGTAAAGATCTTGTACAAAGTGTTTTTTGGTAAGAACTGTGAGAATCAAGGGAGGTATTTTTTTTATTTTATTTTTCGAAATTTTTTCCCCATATTATTAAACATGTATTATAGTATTGAAAACTAAAAAAAAATTAAAATTTTTTGTTGGTGTAGAGTAATTACGTGTAGAGTAATTACATAATTACTCTAGTGTAAACTAATGTATTTACTTTAATGACGTAATTACACTAAAAAAAATTTTAAAATTTTTTTTTGTATTATTCATCTAGAAAGTATGTTTAAGCACATGGGAAAAAAATTCTAAAAAAAAAATAATTTTTTTTACCTCCTTTGATTCTTACAGTTCTTACCGAAAAAACACTTTGTATTTGATCTTTACTCTGTATTTATATATATTCCATTATAAAAAATTGTACATTTGACCCGAAAAACCACTTTAATCCATCAGAAAAAACGAATCGAAAAAAAATATTTCAATTATAACATAAATCATTACATTGGAATCCTGTTTTAAAATTGAAACATAAAATTAGAATACTGAATTTGATAACTGATAATTAAAATTAGTAAACCTTGTATTTCATCCATAAAACCACCACTTCGGATTTTCCAAGAAACATATAGTATGTATATCGTTAATGACCGGAATGATAAATGGTATAGAATATTTTCAAATTCAAAATCTATATATTCGTCTCTTATAAACCATTTCTTCAATTATTTTCGGATTTTCCGGTCATTCTCCAAAAAATAGACAGAAACCAATTTTTGTATCTCTTATCGAAATCCAGTTTGTATTATAATGGAGTTAGATGATGATTTATGAATTATAAATAGAAAAAACCTCTAAACAAATTTTTAAACATTTGATCCGAAAATAATTGAAGATGAGTTGATGTAATAACATAAATCAAAGATCAAATGGAGAAGATACCTTGGCAAAAAAATGGAAAAGAAGAATGAGGAAGGTAGGAGGAAGAATGGTTAAGGAATATTGGAGTTGATGGTACAATGGAGAAAAAAAATAAAAATGGTATTTATAGTAGAATTATTGGAGCCTCATTTCTCATTTGGATCCAATGAGACACTCTCTAAGGCCTTTATTCGACCCGAGTGACCTCAATTATTATATAGATAGATTAGAAATACTAAAATTATGATACTAAACATAAAGATCTTTAATAATGATCATTAGTATTATTATTCATATAACTCTCCAACCTCAAATATTAATAGACATCTATGGGTAATCATACTTGCCCCCTCAACTTTTACAAGTACTTCCATCAGCTAGTTGTCGAGGATTTGTTATGTCGTTACTCAAATGATCCGTAAGACCACACTATAGAGTTATTTCCAACAAAAATTGTTTTGGACCCAGGACTGAAGTTGTAAAAAATAAAAATCCCACGAACTATCGGTGCTTGATAGGATGCCTTTGCTACCTACAACATATTAGACCCAACATTAACTTTGTAGTGAGCTTAGCTAGCCTATATAGGCAAAAACCAAACAAGAGTCACCTGTTTGCCATAAAACATATTTTGTGGTATGCAAAGGGAACAATCGACAATGGAATCAAATATCACAGGAATCATGATAAATCGTTGCTGGGTTTAACATCTATTATGAGGTGGACCAAGATAATTGAAAAAAAAAAACACGAATGGATTTGCGTTCTAATTCTGAGGATCACCGATTGCTTGGAATACTAAAAAACAAGGTATCGTTATACTATCGTCGTGTGAGGCAGAGTTTATGTTAGCCACGGCATGTGCTTGTCAAGTGATTTGGTTAAGGCGATTACTCAATGAGCTTTAAGGTTGGAAAAAGAGAAAGTGCACCAGGAGTAGACAAAAAATTAGTTACATATACTACTAATGAAAAGCAAAGTTGAGTATGCGAGTAGGTAAGAGCAAAAAGCTAACATCTTGACAAAAGCGTTAATATCATTCTTTATTTTTGGAGAGAGTAATAGTGTTTTTGATTTTTTTCTTTTGCTTGATATCGAGTGCCAGTACCATATATATTGGTATCGTAATGAATGAAAACTAAACCGATGTTGATTTCCCACCACACTGAGTGGAGGGTTCTATTAATTATTACTTTAAACTAGTGTTTTTCACCTTCGCGCGTTGCGCGATTTCAATACGGCTTTGCTATAAGTATAGTTAAAAGGTTGTTTAACCAGCCAAAACCACCCATTTCGACTTAAAGTTAGAAGGTTCATTTTCAACCAGACCCACTTTGACCCATTACTTAACCCACGCCCTTTTCCAACTTCTAGAAATCTTTAGGTTGCATTTTGTATGGATTGAATCTTCTTTGGCTGAAAAGACCAACATTTGTTCCATCTACAACTACCTTAAATGGGCCAAAGTAATAACAGTGAACCAAAAATAACACATTCAACATTCAAGAACATTAACTAAATGGGATATGGATGCATGTAAGATAACACTGATACTAAAATGTTACTTAAAAATCATACTTGAAGCCTTTTTTTATATATCTCATAAACAATATCTCAATATCTCTTTGATGATTTCTTGAACAATGTACTGGGCTTGAAACCCTGCATCACTGGGGTTCAGCTCCACATGGTGGGAGGTTGATAGAGTTGTGAGTTCCAAATCAATAGTTCTGTTTCCAGCCTGCAAAAGAACCAAGCTGAATTTAATAAGTCACGTCATCTGAACTTAGAAATTGGCGTAAATGCTTTGCAATGACATTTAAACAATCGAGCTCAGACCTAGTACTTCACAGCACTGGTGTCCATAAACCGACTGAAGAAAGTCATCAAAACCAAAGAAAGTCACCAAATTTGAATGATTTGAAACATATAATAATTTGACAGTTTGGAACTTGGACCCAGCCGGCGGCCATTTTACATTTATCATTTAATTATTTTTCAGTTTATAATTATACAGTTAATTACATGATGAACAATTATTAGCTTAGAAGTGAGTTAAAAAATAGATAACAGGTAAAAGCGAGTAATAGCCTATCAAAGTCGCCTAAAGAATAAATCGCCTAAACAATAAAACACCTAAACAATAAAACGCCCAAACTATGAATCGCCTAAACAATAAAACGCCCAAACTATGAATCGCCTAAACAATAAAACGCCTAAGTAATAAATCGCGTAAACAGTAAAACGGCTAAACAATAAAACGCCTAAACTATGAATCGCCTAAACAATAAATCGCCTAAACAATAAAACCCCAAAACAATAAAACGCCTAAACAATAAAACAATAAATGGGAAATACCCAAAACGTCCTCAAATCGTTGTTCCAATTGCACGAAATGAAGTCATTGAAAACAAAGCATTGTATGCCCTAATATCAGAAGTCGAGACAGCTCCAGCATCAACCACTGCCCTCGAACGCAACATCGATTGCCTATGCGTTCTTTGAAGTGCAGTAGTAGATGAGGAACCCATTTCCAATTGAGACCAAGAGCCAACCTGAAATGAGGAAGGCAACAAACGACACCTTTTAACAGGCTACATAACGCAGAATTTTTTTTTTTAAACAAAGAACGTTAAAACATATTCCCAACACACCAAATAAATAAATAAAACGGTTGTTCTGTTCGAAAATGAATTTCAGATCAATATGTATCAGAGGTACACACATCTATTTCCATTTCCAAAGAAAAATCATCATCAAACAAATCCTGTTTACTACACTTTCATCACTGTACAAAACATACACATACCAACAAAACATACGAAATATTTCTTGTTCAGCGGTGCGTAAATCCCTTCTAACCATAAGTTGATTGTATATACCATCCCTATGTGTATCCATGTTATGATCAAATAAGTGTTGTCTACTAAATTTTTCCTCAATAACATAGTAAAGTATCTTACAATCAATCTATTTTACAATAATGTACACAGAACACACAGTTAACATTCAAAGAAATAAATTTTAAGGGACTAACCTACATCCAATAATGAAGCCTCAAACACGTCACACATAAAGCAAATCTGTTAAAAAACGTAGAGGTTAATAAAACTTGAAAACATAACGCTAAAGCAATAAAGTTTCAAACAAATCAACAATACAAAAGCTCTCTACAAAAACATACAAACCAAACCACAATAAAAACAACAAAGAAACTGAATGGCACAGATAAAAAACACTCAAAACAACAACGCATGATTTGGCATTTTATCGAACAACCGTCGAACAACATAAAAAACCATTAAAAAAACCATGCATTTGGAATCCTAAAGAAATAAAATTCAAACAATAATCAAACTGACTCAAAATTTCGAAAAGGTCACCAAACAATAATTAAAGAAGATTATAGTAACAAAACCGTGTTGTCGAAGAAGACATACACGATTTTAATCTTTGCCCTTAATAGCAGTGTGCACCATCATCCTCAATCGTCATTTCATCGAACACCTACACTACACCTTAAAAACAAACAGTGCAAATCATACATTAAAAACTTTGAAACACAGAGAAATCAGCATTAAACGAAGGAATTGCTGAACAACTGCATAACAAACAGCAATAAACAAAAGCCAAAATCTGTTCAACACCAACAAAAAAAACTAAATTAGACCAAATATATCAAAAAAACACTTAGAAATGTATATACGTTTAGAGGCAAAATTGCGTGGTTCAAACGACCTAAGCGGTAACCGGCAATATACAAAATTAAAAGACTTTTGAACAGCAGCCAAAAAAATACTAAAATAAACCTAAGATATCACAATTTAAATCACTATTTAAATGAAAAAAATGTAATGGCTTGTTATCATAACAACAAATATGGTTCAGAGTTTCCAAAACTTTGGCTGCAAGACAGGTTGCAATTTAAAAATTGCCATCCATTGTTCTTGCCAAGCCATTGTCATCAATTGTCGCAAAGCTTTTTTTATAACTCATCATAACCAGGCGACCAACTTTAAAAAGAGAAATACATGTGCAACAATACATCGGAACCGTCGGCCGCCGCCAAAAAACCTAAAAAATGACGCGGCGGCGAATCTGTGGTGACCACAATAACTGGAAACCGAAACCACAGTCTCCACAATCACCACGGTCCAACATCATTTGAAAACCCTAAAGGATTTGAGGACCAAACCCGAACAACATGAGTAAGGACACGACGGATCTGTGGCTCCTGGCTTCAACGAAACCAGAAACACCACCATCGCAAGTAACATCAGAAAACCCGATTAGGCATGTGGCACTAAAGCCCACCACCTCTATGTTTGTCTACACTTGCCAGAAATGGTAGCCGGCCGGAAAAAAACCAGCAAAAGATTCATGCAAACAGGATTACAGGTCAGATCTACCAGACAACACCACCATGCATAGGCGGCCAAACACGGCGGCAACATTTCCACACCCCACAACACAGACGCCACCAAAGGCGGCCAAACACGGCCACCGGCGGCGTTCAAACACGACAATCACACCACCAACAACCACCGCCCACACCCCATAACACAGACGCCACCAAAGGCGGCCAAACACGGCCACCGGCGGCGTCCAGACACGACAATCACACCACCAACGACCACCGCCATGCGGTGGTAGTCTCTGGAGATACGAAACCAAATAAACAGAAGAATGAGTATGGCGGTGGTAAGCGGTGGTAGGTAAACCAGAGAGAAAGAGAGGAGATGAGGAATTGGTATGGCGGTGAAGGAAGCCAGAGAGAAAGATATTATCAAATGAGTTAGACAAATACCCTCAATAATAATAAGAATTTACAAATATGTCTATGTTACTGTTCAAATCAATTGCATCTTTAATATAGTCTAATTACATATTTGTTAGTTCTACAACCTTTGATAACTATATTTAGTCATTTATTATATTTTAATAATATTGGATATTAGTAATATTAGTTATTAGGCTAAGGAGTATGTTCCCCTTTCTCCTTGTCTATATCAGCGTCACGTCACCCTCCTCCTTCCCTTCCCTCAAATGAGGGGTGTGCTCCTATTTTCCCTTTATTAATATTTATTATTATTGTTGTTGTTGTTGTTGTTGTTATTATTATTATTATTATTATTATATAACCGCGTGCTTCGCTACGCGAACACAATTCTAAACAAAAATGGAGCATCTCGCAACTCAGTTAATCGTACCTGATGGGTCTTTAAATATCGGTAAGAAAAACTGCTGCCATGTTTTTTCGACAAAACGAATAAAGTATATAAAACTTAAATATGAGCAGTAAACAAAATTGGCCCCTAACAAAGGCACAATAGCTACATCAAGGTATGTCACCTAAGATAACCATCACCACTTCTAAATGCAGACATAAACATTAAAAAAACACCAGTCATGAGAGCAAATCTATTCCAATCCCTAATATCCAGACCTGCAAGCACATACTGTAGATTATGTTAACACTTCATTATTATTAATGTGGTTTACCTTTGTAAAACACCATGGCTGCATACCAAGAGGAAAGGGGAAAAGTTATAGATACATAAATAAACCCACTGAATCTACCATACCTCTGTCAAAACCCATAAAATTAACAGATTTGGGTCAATCACCTCACTTAAATCAACTTAACGATGATGTTCATTGTTTCATGTATGATGTCTAACAACTTAATCAAATAAGACAGCTATTTAATTTTACCTTCAAAACGTTGTCGAAGCTTGAAAGAAACCAATGCAGGTGCTCCCTTATCCCTAACCAACATTCAAATGATTTTGACTATGAACAAATTTCAAAAGTTTTACCAAGGTTCATCAATTCTGGAGTGAATGTACAAATTTCATTTTATAAGTTAGCTTCTTTTGTAAAAACCCGACAACAAAGAAAACAAACATTATGTAAATGAGTAATTAGAGCTTTAAGTAGCCCGGTTACCTTATTCGTCATCAAAGGCGAAGCGAAGTGGCGAAAGCATGGATCATGTTTCTAGGCCCGCCAAGATGACTTTATGCCCCGCTAACTAAATTACCATGTTTACAGCCCACTAGATTATACGTTTGGATCACTAAATCCATTTAGATGAACAGAGTACACACAAAAAACCTACAACTGAGACCCCAGTAGTGCAGCGCGAACCGAGCGTTAAATCTCAAGATAGCGCCACCCACACCGCTACGGGGGGGGGGGGGGGCGCTATTTTCCAAAAATGAGGCCGGGCGTTACTAACATAACGCTGTGCAACACATAGCTCAACCAATGGGATGTTGACACCTAACTTCTTCCAACGTTAATATTTTGTAACGTTCGAAATTTTACAAAGAGTTTCTAGGCGATGAGGGTGAGTCGACAAACGAAGAGTTGGAGCAAGATGCGGTTACAAGTGCACTTTCGCTTGCGTCGAGATATATGGAACAAACTAATGCGCCTACACGTCCAAAACTGAGTAGGCAATATTACGAACGAGATCGTGAATCGGCAAATTCTCGATTGATGAAGGATTACTTTGATGAAAACCCGACTTACCCCGACCCAAAGACGTTTAGGCGTCGTTTCCGGATGAGCAAATGTTTATTTCTATGTATTACCGGAGACTTAGAAAACGCGTTTCCTTACTTTCAATAAAAATCGGATGCTACGGGGGGTGATGGGATTCACGGCTATTCAAAAGTGTACCTCGGCACTGTGTATACTCACATACGGCAACACGACGGATATCAACGACGAGTATTTAAAAATGGCAGAGAAAACAACACGCGATTCTTTGGAGTATTTTTGCCAAGGTACATCACTTTTTTTAAAGTAAATTCATTTACCTTTTTTATATTTAATCTAACATATATATATATATATACACATATATATTTGTATTTATTTTTTTAGGAATAGTAAAGTTGTACGGAGTCCGGTATCTTAGAAGGCCCACTTGGTACGACTTACAAAAAATTTACGAGGTGCATACGAATGAACATGTGTTACCAGGAATGATGGTTAGCATTGATTGTCGTCACTGGCGGTGGTATAATTGCCCAACCGCTTGGCGAGGTCAACACACACGTGGTGACCAAAAAGGACCAGCGATTATTTTTCAAGCGGTGGCTTCAGTTGATCTTTGGGTTTGGTCGGCTTATTTTAGTGTTGCGGGTTCATGCAACGACTTAAACGTTTTTGAGCAGTCACCTATTATTGAGGATTTCATTTCTGGCAGGGTAGCAAAGGCGTGTTTTTATGCTAATGGAAACTACTACCCACACGGATACTATTTGGCTGACGGAATATATCCGAGGTATAGCATTATCGTTAAAACGTTCCCGTACGATGAAAAAGGGAACACTTTAAAAAAGTTCAAGAGGCCGTGCGAAAGGACATAGAGAGATGTTTTGGGGTACTTCAACAGCGTTGGCATTACATAAGAAATCCTGCTCGTGCATGGACCAAAGACAAGCTGCGAGATGCTATGTATGCATGTATAATCATGCATAATATGATATTAGAAGATGGAGGTAAAGCGATATGCCAAAATTATGTATCGGAAGCCGCTCAGGATCTACCGCATGCTAATATGGAACAAAGAATACTCAATGCTCATGAACTTCGTGACCATGATGCACATGACGCGTTAGCGGCGGATATGGTCCAACATGCGTGGTCGGTTCTGTATATTCCAAACGCAGGTGAAAGCGAAGAGGAAGAAGATGAAAAGGAGTATGACGAAAGCGAAGATGAAAAGTAATATTATTTGTATTTTTACATATTATTTGTAATTTTTTTTAATTTAATTAATATTAGTTGTGTGTTTTTAATATTATTTGTAATTTTTTTATGTTTATTTGTCTTTTATTTTAATTATTTTGAGTTAATTAATTAAAAATAATAATAAAATAAACAACCAATCAGAAACATGGGCCTAGCTGCCACTATACATGGTCTGATAGTGTCTAACATAAACAAAAAGCTGACAAACATGTCGTATGTTGCAGGTATAAACCATCACGAATGCAAGTGAGGTTTCAAGACACAACTTGCTATCCTTCGAGCCTGCCATGGCAAGACGTATGTCTTAACACAATTTTAGCTACAATAAAAACAATGTTTAATCATCACAGTCAACTAACATAAAGATACTCATAACATGGCTGCATAAGTTGTTGAAAGACACAATATGCCATCCTTCAAACTGTAATGACCCTGGCAGTCGGTGCCGGGTCGTCGGGTCGGGTTATCGGAGCTACACAGCGGAACTCAGGATATTGACAGTCTTGACTCTTCCAGGATCCATGTCATCATATCTATTGGGTTACCTGAACACATGCCAAAAATAGTTTCTGTCAACATAAAGTTGGTGAGGTCGTGTATTTTATAAAGTGAATGGCCAGTTCATTTATTTATAATTCTTTTATAATGTTCTTTTATAACATGCTTTACTATTCTAATTTTGGAGGGGAAAATATATTCTATTATACCAATTCGATTAAATTATACCGATTATATGTCAATCTATTATCAGTTGCCATTCCTATCGATGGTACCACTCTGCTTGTGGTAAATATAATTATTCCTACCCTCTTCTCGGGTAAGACTGGTTCTTGTCCTCTAGTCGGATAAGAAAGGAAATGGCGATATACCGGTCAGTACTGTCCTAGTCGTTTCTATTATCCCCTTTTCTATTATATTTCTTTTATAAAATCTATTATGTAAAGCATTTCTAGGTTTTCTAATAAATGACATGTATTTCCCCTAAAACGTTTAATAAAACAGTAAAAGTGGGGAGTTCACGATACTCACAGGTTTACGTTATATCTTCTGCTAATCTTCTTATTATAATTATATGTCATATATATATTAATACGTTTTACGCGTGAGACTTGTTAGATTGTAATACTTAGGATATATATATCATATATACAATTTATACATATAGAATTCGGTATATATTAGATAGTCCTAAACTCGGGGTTTATTATTGACACGACACGGACATCCTAAATCTAGCTGGCCATTACAGCTTGGCACTCGTAGCTAATAAAGCTGGCCATTACAGCTTGGCACACGAACCTAAAGAACTCTAGACACGAACTTACCCGGATGCTGGTTCGGCTGAGCATATTATTATTAACCCGAGTCTAGTATATCGTTTTATATATCGAATCTTATATATATAAACATATATATTTTATATATGTTTATTATTCTCTTATTATTATATCAAGTCCGTACGTTCCCGTATTATATATATATTCGTATAATTCTAATAATCCTCGTCTAGTCATTGGACCGGGTTCTATTCCGGGTGTTGACCGAGTCACTGAGTCGACTCGGTAACGACTCACTTTCCCGATACGGTTAATTGGTACCTCGCAATCAACATGATTATCATATTAATAATTATCATAAGATTATTAACCAATTAATCCCTATGGAAATATACTTACCATGATAACAACCGAATACTCCTCGGGTTATTATCGGAATATGATCGGAAGTTAACGGGTCCCCAAAGATAATAATACACACACACATCAACGGATGTGTGTGTGAATAATAAAACAGTCGGGTGGTTTAGGTAACCGGAGTTCTACTGGAAACACATCGGCACGACCAGAAGCTGACCGGACTTCATCGGATGTTGACTGAAGGCCCATCAATCTGTCACAGTACAATTCCATACACACATCAACATATTTATGGATATGAGACACCCGAAAGGAATCTGTGGAAGGTTTATAAAAATCAAATCAGAAACAGGGAAAGAGTTCACGAATACTAACCGGTAATCGAAGGATAGTTCTCGGGTTTCAATTCAGCAACTTATCAAGACCCGATGACAGTCAACAACACCTTCGTATCAACGACAAAGGCTCGAACTGAACTGATTATAAACAATCGGTGGTTCCTCCACCTGATTAGGAAGAAGCGAGTCACTGGTTGGGTTCGAGTTTGGGTTATCAAGTACACGAAACGGAAACATAAAGGTTACCGATGACAGTCACCGGTTATGGTGACTGTCCGACTCTGTTTAACACCAGCAGAGGAGCAAGTCCGGTTGTCTTGAACAGAAAGGTTATTATGGCTGGACATAAGGAAGGTTATGGTTCGGTTGAGGATCGATGGATGGTTAGGAAGAAGGGATTCGGTTGTTTATAACAGAAACAGAGGAACGGGTTGGTTAAGAGCTCACCGGAGCAGGGAAAGAAGACAGCGGCGACGGCGGTTTCCGGCGGCCGGAGATGGAGGCGGTGCGGCTGCTCTCTTTCTCTCTGAAACACACACATGTGTGTGTTGTTTGTCTGCTGCGAACAAGGAGAGAGAGAGGGGAAGGTTATAAGAGAGAAATATAATAAGGGGTGTTTGGCTACAGGGATAATAACTGGGACTCGGGTGTTTGGTAACTGGTATAATCAATAAAATAAGGAACGTTTGCCAACGTTTTAATAGCAGATAAGGAGCGTTTAGCCGAGATAATAAAAATCCAATAATTATTATCTATACAATCGGTTAAAAACGGTTGGTCGCGAGATTCGAACTTAAATATTTTATTAAATAATCGGGTGGTCGGGTACGATCCAACCCGTTTAAGAGACCCGTAACACCTCGAGGTGTTACACAAACCCACAAAGCCGTGGCCTAGATCTTAACCAAATCAAACAACATTCAATCATCACAACAACCAAATAATGTGTTCATCCACCATGATCTGTTTGTTTACTAACATAAAGAGACTCATGCCATTTGAGTTTCTTAGTAGTAAAAACAGATTATAGGCTCCAAAACAATCGACGAACGCACTGCCACCACATCAATACGTAGCCAAAAACAAAACCAAAATGACACCCAATAGAATTATTGATTGCAGTGGCGAGGCTTTGTTGGGCGGGAGGGGGCGGCCGACCCCCCCGAATTTTCGTGCAGAAGTTCCGATTATATAGTATTCGTATAGAAAATTTTGTAAATATAGGGTTTCGACCCCCCGAAATTGGTTTTCGACCCCCCGAAACTAGTGACTTCCGACCCCCCCAACCTTCGGGTCAATCTTCGCCACTGATTGATTGTAAAAGCAATATAAAACAACAAACTAACAATACATCTCAACAAATGCATATTTCGTTCTCACCAACTATGCAAATACATAGGCAAATACGATGATGGGTAGCTAAGAGCCTCAAATAATAACCACAAAGAAACCGAACAAAGAAAAAGCCACAACACGGCATCAACAATTCATCACCACCACCGGACAGATAAACCGGCGAAGGCTAGGGTTCAGCCCAACTTCCGGTATGCCCTGTCTAGGGTTCAATTGATCCTCTCTGCATTCATTTTCGGTTAGATCGACAACAACTCATCCAACGATGTAAAGTTAAGGTAAACAATGGCGGCGACCCTCCGAATGACCACCGGTAAAAATATCGCACCCCATACCGAAACCGGCGCCGCAATCTGGCTAACAGAACAGTGTGACAGATGGTGGTGGCGATGCCTTAGGCAGACATCAAAGACAATTACAACCGCAAACAAAGATGAAGACCCAGAAAGAAATTATGAAGGAGGCAATGTGGAGAAACTGATGTGAGTCCGAAAGGATCACATCTTTATAGTTTAATTTGCTAGTTTTGTGTTTATTTGTGTGTAGAATACCCGGGAGTTAGCTACAATAACGAGAATGATAAAGAAGACGAAGAATATGCTAAAATGATGATTTTATAAAGTCAAAAGTGCGATGACACTAGCCGGAATGAGAACGTGCGCGAGAAACGGTCGAAACAAAGAAGAAAAAGAAAGTTTCCTGCACAAACCTTGGCCGCAGGCCGCGGGATGTACCAAACATCCCCCGCGCCACGCGGCGTGTTATTATTAGAAAAAAAAAGAATATACTATTTCCCGCGGTACGCGGAGGTATCCATTAACCCTTACGCGGACCGCGGCGGCGTGCCGTGGTGGAAAATTAGGCTGTCTTCACTTTACAGCCAAAGATCGCACCTTCTTCTTCATGGACGACTCCTACAAGACTGGGAGGAGTCTGCAATCTCAAGGGACGCTTCCTTGACGGGTTTTAACCCATTTCTTCACCATTTTCACTTACAATCATATTCTAGGAGCTATGGAAGCATTCTACACAACCATGGAATCATTCTACTCCAAGATGCGGAGCTAAACCGTTCACAGTAGCTTCTCCCCCGGGTGATTATTTGTATGTTTGTATCTGGTTTGTTGTAATTGTTGTATAAACTAGTTCTTTGACTACTTGTGTGTATTGATTAAACCTTGTTTGCGTAAATCAAATAATCTAGTAATTGTGGTCTTTCGTTATCGACACCATAAGGAGGTTGGTTTATGTTCTCATAGGGATAGCTAGGTTGACATGCAAATAATAAGCAATCCCTAGTTGTTATATCAATACTATACCCCAAGGCTTCGTGACAGGAAGTGAGCAATAATAGAAACTTGTCAGTAAAACATACGAATAGGATCCTGTGTGGAAGCTACTCTTTTAATCATATTGTTATAATCCAAAATCTTATTATTGTTAGTTTACAAATCTCAAACCAAACATATAAAATATGAAATTTATATTACTTGTTAAAAAAATATAAAAGCTATAAAAATTTTGACATTAAAATCTAGCATAGTTACATTCAAGCTTTCCACTCATTCCTCGTGGTTCGACAACCCTACTTCCCTATTTACATTAGTTTGTAAGTGTAGAAGTTGCTTTATAAATTTCTTTTGATAAGGGTACACGACAACCCTACGTCAGAAACAACAGTAAGGTGAGATTATAACACGTGTAAAGAGAACTTGTACATTAATAAAAAGGGTGGCTTTAGTGAGTTGTACATATTGCAATGGTAGTTTATCATTCACATGCATAAGTTAGTAAATATAGTGTTAATAATATTATTGCTAGTGAAATATATTATACTATTATATATAAAGTAGTAATATAATATTATTATATAACAATTGGGGAGAAGTAGGGAAAGTCCATCGATGGCATCAAAGAAATAAGGGGGGGGTGGGTGTTCATAGACGGTGACTGTGACACCCAAGAAAATCCCACATCGGCCGTGGTCAGAAAAGATCCTTGGTTCATATGTAAACCAATGCCTCTTAAATCATCAGCGCATTTGGGGCTTAATGTTAGTGAATGAGAGGAGAACTCCACAGTTAAGCGTGCTCAGATGGGAGCAGTAATAAGACGGGTGACCTCTTGGGAAGTGTCCGCCAGGAAAACCAAAAACAAATCCGTGAGCTATGGATGGGCAACCCATCGGGGCAAAGCGGACAATATTGGTGGTGAGAGGGGCCGGATGTTACAAATGGTATTAGAGCCACTCCTGTGCCGTTCGGGATGTTGGGTCAAACCTCATGAGGGACGATGAGACTCTAAGAAGGAGTGAATGTGATACCCAAGCAAATCTCTCATCAGCCGCGGTCAGGAAAGGTCATTGGTTCATATGTAGTTCAATGCCTCTTAAATCACCAATGCGTTTTGGAGCTTATTATTAGTGGATGAGAGGAGAACTCCCCAGTTAAGCGTGCTCACGTGGGAAAAGTATCAGGATGGGAGACCTCCTTGGAAGTTGCCATCGAGGAAACCAAAAACAAATCTGTGAGCTTTGGATAGGCAACCGATCGGGGCAAAGCGGGCAATATATATGGGGGAATCATTCCAAATAGCACAAATGTCACACCAGTGCCATCAACAACCAACATCGTAAAAACTCCTAAAAACAAATTAAAAAGAAAAAGGAGAAAAATAATAGCGAACGAAAAGCAGATGTAAATCAATTAACCATGCACACTTGTTTGCGGCTTGTTAATGGAAGAAATTAAAACGAAAAGTAAAACAAAGAAAAGAATAACTAAGTCGATCTAGTACCTGCGTGTTTTGACGAAGATGTCAAATGAGAAAGAATAGATGAGTTGAGACAGACCTGTCAAACGTGAAAAATAGACAAAAAAAACATTGAACTCCACATGCACGTTGCGACCTGTTAACTTGCAAAATTTAGAACGAAATGTAAAATGGAAACTTGCAAAAAATGAAAAGTAAGGGGGACTAGTTGAAAGTAAAAAAGTGTTGGGTTAAATTGCAAAAGATGAAAAGATTTGAGTTAAAAATAAAAATTAAAGGGGTTAATTTGTAAAGTGAAAAGTTTAATGTTAAAAGTGAAAAATCATTTAAAAAAAAATCCCTAAGCATGTGTTACAACACTATGAAACACAGAAAAGTTATAAATAGTTGCATGAATATTATATTATTATTAGGAATCGTAGGAGAAAACATAATGTGAGAGATTCTACTTTTTATTACTTTAAAGTATATATATTTGTTAGATATGTCATATCTTTTTTTAACAGTAAACTTCATTAAAAACGGCTAGACCTCAAAATGAGGACCGCCAAAAAACTTTACACAGTATACAACGGATATTTCACCCACCTATCCCACTCAATATTTTTGAATCTTGAGCAGTGTTTAAACAAAAAAAGACATACGCTTTACAAACGCTACAACCTCTATGACTTTAGGCGTAGACCCATTAAAAACCTTGTTGTTACGCTCTTTCCACAGAGCCTAACATGAGATCATAATAATGCCCCGAATAAGCTTCTTTCCCCACTTAGATATCTGCATATCGTCTCGAATCTGCTGCAGCTCGATCACGGATTGCAGGCGAACAGTTTGTACTTTACACCATTTTAAAATCGCAGACCACATACCGTAAGTAAAGCCACAGCCAATCATTAAATGGTTCGCGGGCTCGTCAACACCTTCACACATCGGACATAAACAGTCAAGGATGTTTATCTGCCTTCTGCTCAAAGCTAAACGGGTCGGAATGCGCTTTTTCAATCCTCCACATCAATATATTCACTTTAATCGGAACCCACGACACTCATTGCATATACTGCGTCTGCTGCTGCATCGGCTGCGCATATTTATCTTTTATCAATCGACTATTAACATCAGCCACCGAGAATGAATCACCATTTTTGGATCCCCAAGCCTAGCTATCTTCCGAACCTGTCAACCCAACATGAGATAGAACATACATTAACTCTTCCATTTCAGAAATAGCCTCGACAGTAGATGCATTAATATCCCACCCCTCAATCAAAACCGTATATCCTCCCTCCATTTTTAACTTGTCCTGGACACGACAGTTTTTGTTCTTTTCAAGAGCATAAATCCTCGGCCACCTTTCCAATAACAGAACTGAACCATACCAAATATCCTTCCAAAACCTTATGCACTCCCATTCCCATGTTTACATCTTAAAAGAGATTTGAGCCCATTCCCATTTATTTTAAGGGTATCCAGAAACGTCTGTACGTCAGTATTGACTTCCAACAACCGGGGCATCGCTTTATTAATAGGGAGAAACACCCATTTCTTCATTCTTCCATGAACGCTCTCAACGACTTGCCTCCATAACCCATCTTGATCAACATTGAATCTCCACGCGCATTTAACAAGGAGAGCTGTATTAATATTCGAAAGCTGCGAAATCCCCAACCCCAAGCTTTTTTGGTCTAGTGACCACATCCCAAGACACCCAAGACATGCTTCTTCCGTCTCTACCCCCCCCCCCCCCCCCGACCAAAGAAAATCTCTCATCAATCTTTCAATACTATCAATCACCGCAACGGGGGCCCTATACAGCGACAAATAATACACCGGAATACTAGCAAAAACTGATTTGATTAATGTAAGCCTCCCACCAAGCGACAGTAACTTAGATTTCCAAGATTGTAGACGATTACGAACCGTATCCAAAACCGAATCCCAATTTGATACTCTATTCATATTGGCTCCCACTTGATACCAAGATAATTAAAAGGAAGCACACAAACTTTACATCCCACTATTTCGGCCATCTCATCAACCTCGTCATCTTTAACGCCCAAGCCAAAAATGCGAGTCTTATGATAATTAACCCTTAAACCCGAACACATATAGAAGACCCGAAGTAAAAGATTAACTTTTATCACATAATCTTTGCTCCATTCGCCCATGATCAATGCGTCATCCGCATATAGCATGTGCGAAACATTAGGTCCTTCGGATGACAATCTAATCCCTTCAATCTCTCCCATTATACAAGCTTTTGTAATCAAACTTGCCAATGCCTCCATAACAATAAGGAACAGAATCGGAGATAACGGGCCTCCTTATCCGAGTCCCTTTTTACATTGAAACTCAAACGTAGGAGAACCGTTGACTAACGCTGCGGACCTCGCAGATTGTAAAATACCCTTAGCCCGAATAAAACCCATTTGAGCCATAATGGATAACAAGAATTCCCAACTCACATTATCATAAGCCTTTTTCAAAATCAGTTTTCATCAGAAAAGTTTGTTTACCGTTCTTTTTTATCCAACTGATTAGCTCATTAGGAACTAAAGGACCATCTAAAATTAATCTCTCCTTCAGAAAGGCAGATTGAGACACTGAAATGATATCCGATAACCATATATTTGGTCATTTATTATAGGGTTATGAGTTTTAAATTGTTAACAACCTAACTGTCATATGTTAGGTGTTGCTACTCTCAACTAACCACTAGACCATCACCACTCTCAAACCAACCTAACTCTAACTTAATTAGTTTTTTTTTGTTGATATGTCCCTTTTAATAGTAACGTGATTGTTTGTTAGTGACGTGACATGTTGACATGGTAGTTGCCACCTCACCAAAGAAGAAAATAAACATTGATTGTTAGCTTGGATTGAACAAGTTGGTTTAATCAAGATATGTTTTTTTTGGTTAAAATGAGAGTGGGTTTGAACAATGTTTGATTTAAAGGTTAGCCTAAATTGTATTGGATATGTAACGATCCAAAAAGCAAGAGTTTGTTTAAAATCGCAATCAAGTCAATGGTGGTTTGAGTTCATATGAGCAAAGGACGAGCCATGGATAAATGACTAGCCGGTTACAAAGCTGCAAGAATAGTTGAGCTAGGAAGGAGCCGAAAATGCGAATAGGGATCAAGAGGATCTTAGAGAATCAAAGCAAAAAAAATGCTCTTGGCGTTGAACATCTCCCCTAATAGTAACAACAAAATGCCTTTAAAAAAAACCATACCCTTATATATATTATATTAGTCCGAAAGCATCATGTTTACGGCTCTACGACATGTTCAGTCGGTTATAATTACCAGAATAATTCATTTTAAAATCTAATTAACTAAAGAACACGGTCGGTTAAACATATAATCACTAACTTAACTACTTCAAACAACACAAAAGTTCATATAAAACAACTCATTGTACCAGTAGACTTGCTATTCATTACTTTCATACTTACCGTAAATTCGTCACCAACACGAATGACATGTGCATAGACCAATTCACTAAGACTTGTTCAAGTATATATCTTTTCCTTCAGATATGGTCGTCATGCAGAATGTATGTTTTCCTAAACTTTATTACCTCAGTGTTCCGTAAACTAATTATTGCTTATAAATTAGTTACCTTCTCTCTTCTATACCACAGTAAAACAAAACAAAAATGTGTACACAGTCGTTGTTTTTCATTATTTTGTGTTTGCTTCATGTTTCGCGTTGTGTTTCATTTACTAACTTTGCGTTTGGAGACTCGATTGTTGATGCTGGAAACAATAATTACTTACCAAGCCTATCGAAAGCCAACTACTCTCCTTATGGCATCGATTTTACGCCTTCGGGCGGAAAGCCCACCGGAAGATACACAAATGGTTTCACCATTGTTGACGTTGTTGGTATGTTTAACAATATTATATAAGTAATTGTTGAATTTAATTGTGTATTAAAATAAATATTTAAGTCGGTTTAGGATAATCAGATATACAAAACTAAGTATTTAAACTTGAAATTCAACTTAAGTATTTATCATTTTAAAATCTGCTTAGGGACTTTAATCTCAGTTAACAAAACGTCTGCCCCTTTCTGTTACGTTAGTCCTTGTTGGTCACTTGATAGATCAATCGTTAAATAATTAGACATGTTACAGACTTCAATAATAGGGCTACTAAGCCGATTTAAAAATCAGGTCACATACATGATCCTAAGTGTAATATGCGTATTGTCGGGTCGATAAGAACATATGTAGCCCATTTTTTTAATTTCCCCTTTGCATATAAATAATGTGCTAAATTTACATATGTTTTTAGTTTTTAAGCATTTATTTTTAAAGTTGAGCAAAATAAATATTTAAACAGTTTATATCTTATATCGTTACACAAAACACATTGTTTAGAAAAACTAAACATATAGATTAAACACACCAGAGCGACCTTTAACTAAACAGTTTCGGTTTAGTACAACTGATTATCGATTATCAGAATTCATATCATATATCATTTTCACAAACGAGTCTACCACATGTTAAATCGATTTTTTTTACTTGTAACAATTTAGCACAAGCTTTGGGAGCCAAGACATTGGCTTTCCCATCTCTAGCTGCTAACGCAGTATCACACGCAACTCTCGGAGGCATAAACTACGCGTCTGGAGCTTCTGGTATACTAGAGGGAACCGGTAGCCTATTTGTACGTAAATTCTATAACACTATTCTTGAGTTTTCCTTTAATCTATTGCAAGTAGATACAATTATGTTAATTTGTGCTCATTGCGAAGGTTGGGCGTCTTCCATTAAGAACTCAAATCGATAATTTTGAGCAGAGTAGAGCTCAAATGGTGAAGATGATGGGGGAAAATGGTACACAAGAACATCTAAAAAATGCTATCTTCTCGATAACGATTGGGTCAAATGATATTATAACGTACTTCTTACCAAATCTTCCTTTTGTTGGAAACTATGATGTGTCCCCTACTACTTTACAAGACATTATGGTCTCCAATATGACTTCACATATCAAGGTACCTATTATCTATTTATTTTAGTAGGAATCAATATGTCTTTATCATTACTTAAAAATGAATATGTGCGAAAATCCTCTCTATTGTTCAACCATCTTTCGACGTAGCATACCTGTTTCTGATCTAATGATCTTGTGATGGAAATATTTGTTCGATTTTTTTAAGATTTAAGAAAGAGATGTACCGTCGCAACTTTGTGTCAAGAAAATTTTGCAGATAGTGTTAGTTGCAAATTTTATTGCTAAAGTTGTAACGGAACAAATATGCGGCATAACTATCTTGTTGACTGCGTGTCGCAATTGTATTTAGCGAGGAAATGATGTGCGTGCCAAACGTCCCAACTAAAAAAAATCAGAAAAGAAAAAAAATTGACTGGAAAAATAAAAAAACAAATCCGATTTTAATTTTGTTTATGTTTTGGGTAAACAAGTTCAAAGAATACAATTCCTAGCGTAGTACAACGGTGTTGGGCTAAAAATTGATGTTGGACTATTGCGATGAAATGGTAATGCTCTATATAAAATACTGTATTTGTATATAACAATGATATATACTAATTTATCATTATGGTACGGTTTAATAAAATAACATGATTAGTAGTGGATACATTGTGGTAATTCGACTGGTTATTATTAGTTTTACGTGTTGTTAACCTTTTGTTTTGGCGAAGCGCTTACATAAACTAGGAGCTCGGAAGATTGTCGCAGTAGACATAGGACCTCTTGGTTGCATACCCTTTGTTCGGTCTATACACTTTCTACCAGCAGGAAAATGCCATGAAGAAATCAACGCGTTGATACGCGGATACAATCAAAAATTGCGTATGGCTGTACATCGCTTAAATCAAGAGATGGGTTCGGGTTCAGTTTTTGTCTACGCGAATTCATACGATGTCATAGACAACATGTTAAAAAACTATCGCGACTATGGTACTAATCGTATATCCAACAAAGAATGATTATAAAGCTTTTTTCGGTACAACTAAGTGATTATTAACTCTTGGTTAACGTGTGTTTAGGATTTGAGAATGTGAATGATCCGTGCTGTGGAGATTTTTCTCCGCTATCGTTTTGCTTACGGATTGGAGATGAGAATGAACTTAGTACGAGGATTTGCGACGATCGATCGAAGTATTTGTTTTGGGACTCGTACCACCCTGGAGAAGCTGCGAATTTCATCATAGCTCAACATATGTTAAATGGTGATGAAAACATATGTTCTCCGTTAAACGTTCGCCAGCTTCATAATTACAAGCTTTAAGTAGTCTAGATATTAATGGGGTAAGTATTTTGGTTGATTATTGAGAGATGTTTGTAATGGTAGACTAGAAAGGTTATTAATTTGTAACTCTAGAATTCGAGATGTTTTATTTAGAGACTTTGTTAAATCGTCAAGCTTTTGTATCAAGGTAAAATTGCTACATATTCGTGTGTATTAGTACAAGTTTATGTGATTTGTATTCCGATTATCATTTGGTCAGTTGTGTATGATTTACTTTGATTATGACGTAAATATGAAGAAATGGTAGATAGTAGTAGGCCACAAGACACAACAATAAATCCAACATAACATGACATTCAAAGAGAGCATCCTCCCTCTTAAGTGTATCATGTGCATTAATTGATTTTTTTTAGGAAAAAAAATTTAAAAAATTTTTTAGGAAAAAAAGAATTGAATTTTTAAGCGTTAATATCTTTTGTATACGAGATTTTGTAAAGAAAAAAAATTACACCAAATTAACAAGCGTTGTATTATATCTCTACCGAATACCATTGTGCTATATAAAACACGGAGAAAAAAACAACAATTTTTTGTGGGGTTTTGTTCATACAGGAAAAAAACACAAAGTGTTCAGGTAATTCATTAATCATGTATAGTCAAGTCACTAATTATGTTCAAATCAGTAAATATGAATTCTATTTTCAACATGTATTAGCATTGTAGTTGTACATTGTTTTAGGTTAGATATTAATATTAGAGTTATATATTGTTTAAGGTTAGGTGTTAACATTGGAAATACATTGTTAATTGTTTTTGTTTATGTGCTACCCGAAGCTTTCCTGCATGTAACTTAAAGCACATCATTCTATTTCATATGTAAAATTGATATGTCATATTAGATTTCTCAACCCCGGTACGTTCCCGGAATATAATCTAGTTTGAAATATATTTCACTTGGCTTCTCAAACAAGTTTAGGAATTTTTCTTATGGCAAAAATTTAGAAGATAATAATAAAATTATGATTCAATAGCATAAAAAATGTATAACATATATTTTTCGTATTAAGTGTTTCACCTTTGCTAACACTCGATCAATTGCATATTTCAATACTATCACTGATGCACATCCAAATTGATAAGACAGATGTTTCCCCATGTCACTAAAGCAATGTTTGCAATACCATTCAAGTTAGCAAAACCATCTTTTACTATATTATGATGATGATATGATTCAAGTTTGTTAAAAGATTAACATCAATCAGGTATATTGTTCCAATTTTGTTTACTTAAATGTTTTCATAAATTGGTTTTTTATTTTGTTTTGTAGAATTTATACAAAATGTTGATTTATCATGTTCATGGTTCATGGATCATGTTGGTGCTGATGAGGTGAGCCCAAGGAAGTTGTTGGATTGTTGCTGAGAAGCTGAGCCCGTCAAAGATAAAGTCCAGAAGGTCCAGAAGACCACCAGAAGCCCCAAGCCCAAGTTCGTTATATTATAATAGGCTCGGTTGATTATAATTAAGGATTGCCACGCTGGCAATCCTCATAACCGAATGGGTGGCTAAGATCTATTGCTGGTGTGCTTTCCTGTTTTGATCCAACGGATAATAGAGGTTCGGTTGTGTTTCTTTCCGAACCTGTTCTCTGCCCTATAAAAACCCTTCTCCAGCTCGTTGTATCAGTTTAGATCTTTTTGCTCTCTCTTACTCTCTTTTCGTCTAAACAGATTTAGGGTTTTATTCTTTGTTCATTCACATCTTGTGTTTGATCGTTGAGTCTCTGTAATCAGTTGATAGGTATTGAGAGTGTGTTTGTTTGAAAGTTGATATTTGGGTAAAGGTCTCGTAGTTGATCTTGTTGAGAGGTTTTGATCTGTATTGTTTGCTTCTTTTGATTAATAAAAGTTCTGAGTATTTCTGATATCATGTTGTGTTTGTGACATGGTATCAGAGCTCTAGGCTGCGTTATCGGTCTTGGTTATAGTCTTCCACTGGTATTAGGGTTTTGGATTGATTGAAGGTGTTGATTCGTCTTCGTTCGATTGATCATTTTGGTGTTCAGTTTTTGAAACAATCGGGTGTAGATCTGGTTATTCAGATCTAAGATTGTATTTAGAAGATTCTAGCTGGACTTTGGGAGACAAATCTACTCTCAAGATATGTGGATTCAATTGGAAGGTAAATTTTCTTTATGCTCTCTAATATTATAGCCCTAAGTGAAGGCTATAATATTACGAGTTTGGTGAACCCTAACTTGGGCTATTTTGGTGAGATTGTTCTTGGACTTTTCTTTTTGTTTAGAAGTTGTCCTAAGGAGTCTGTGCCAGGGTTTGCATCCCTGTTTAGCTTTAGGGTTGGTTTAGAAAATTAGGTGGCTCCTGTACTAGGACCTGCACCGGCACCATTGAGTGATGAACCATTGATCTGGATCACCAGTACAGCTTCGCCATGTGTCTAGTTGTCTAATTGATTGATTTTTGTTTGATTGTTTGTTGTGTTTCTCCTTGGTGTGACCTGCTGTTAGTGTGTATCTTGGTGTTTGTTAGTCATGGTGAATGAAAATCAAAATGCAGGTGGAGGGGTCAAGGTCCAATAGATCCTAATAATGCAGGGCCTATTGCTGATCCTGTGACTCTAGTTAATAAAATAGACGCAGGAGACCCTCTTTATGTAACATCACGCATTAACACTTGTACGTTACCATCATTTTGAATAAAAACGTCAAGTTTCTCATCATTATGTGTCTTTTAAAAATATTATTGTGACGTATTTGGACCCCTAATATTATAATATAAATATATAGTACTAGGTTAGAGCCCCGCGTGTACACGCGGAAAGTACCCGAGTAAAATAAAATAAATATAAGATGACATTAAGTGACAATTTATAAAATACATACATGCATCATCATCATCATACTCAGTTAATCCCACCAATAGCAAAAGCTAAGATAGGGTCTGAGGAGGGTAAGATGTAGACAACCTTACCTCTAACTCGTAGGAAAAGAGAGGCTGCTTCCAGTGAGACACCCGGCTCGATAGTGGTTTTGTATCAAGCCTTTGACATAAGGCACATAACACTTAGCAATCGGGACAAACCCGATTAGTGCATGTACCCCCTTGTCTTTTAGCTATCAACGCCACCACATGATGCATGATTAACCGTCCGTCATTTATACCATTATTTTCACGAAATTAGTAAAATAACGTTAAAATTAGTGCAACTTTAATTTTGCCCCCCGAGGGCCACACATATATACATTATATGCGCACAGCCGTAAGGGGCTAAAATACATACATGCATGCTTTGTATAATAGTAGTTAAATCTCTAACATGACAAACAAACGTATAAGATTTATTAGTTTTAATGTGTAAAGTATCTGTATATATATTGTTTTGCAAACACTATAAATTATTATAATATAATCACATATGAACGTTTCTTATAACTGTTTAAAATATGCATATATTCAATAGTTGTATGTATACATATAAAATCGTTGGGTCTAAAAAAATTTAAGTAAAAAAATTTTTTTTGGTAGTCAACTTTCATAGATATAAACATAATAGCTTGAGAAAAACCTTATGTATATATACGTAATAATATACATATTCATATGTGATGATTAACGACCTTCGTTTAAACAATAGTACACATACACATAACACAAAGATTGTAATCATGTTTTGTTATTACCTCTGTTTTTCAAAGTCATTAGCTATTTCATAATAGAGAAGTTTCAAACTGTCAAAATTCGTTCAGCCACAACGTTGATTGAATCAAATTCGACATATCTGAATCAATAATAAATTCACATTATAACTGCAAATTGCCCCCATGTTAACAGATATAACTAAAACAAAAGTTCAGAATAACATTTCCTTTAGTGAGTACATATAAAGAATCACCAAACATCCGGCAGCTTTTCCATTTCTGTGGCAAATGCAAGACTTAGTTGGCCTTCACTACGATGTTGCATGTAACCAATAACATATGAGATTACTATAATTGTGCATAACAAATATTGCCATATATATAAGATAACATCATTCATTTTGCGGAAATCATTACAAATTTAACAACTTTACCTCAACTTCACACAAACTACAGTAAAATATGTCGTCTTCACTCTTTTGAAGTTCAGAAGAATCATCATTCGAACTTGAGCAATGGCACATCAAAGCATATGGAATCAAAGCCAAAAAGCAAGACGGTTTGGCACGTTTACACAGTTTTAGACACATTATCCTATGTTCTCAAATATTCACTCGTTTGAAGTTAACATAAATTACATCAAAATCAGTTGAAAACTGTGAATTTTCACTTGACCCATCCCTGTACCCTACTACACTTGATTTTCTCCAGCAATTGTCGTCACACCTATACATACATTTGTTCTTCAATAAGCTTTTGAAGCATTCGATCTTACATTCAAAATAGATATTATACTCATGTTATTAGTGTTTCACGAGCTAAAATAAGAATCACCTATCTTAAAGTATGTCATACTCATGAGGTGACAATATGAAATTGATGTCAAACCTGCTTCACTGATGTTTCTGATGGCAAGATTAGACGTATCAACAACATATTACTATTTTGTGCAATATTAGAGGAGCATCGTTTGTTTTTCCATCTACATGCCCTATGTAACCCTGGAACGACCGGCAATTAATCTTGCACTACTATCTGCATTCACAATTCACTAAACACAGATTCACACAAATAGCACAATGATGCCAACTTATGTAGTTAATTAATCACAAGCTACGTTTATCGGATCTCAAAAGAAGCTTACATTGAGATAACGGGGGAGTAATTCGAACAATGTTACTATTGACCGGATCAACAACATAAAATTCATTACCAATTGATACATGAATAGAATACGGCACAACCCCTAATTAATTCCCTTCCACAACTGTTTCCAGTAAATAACCATCCTAAAACTGAAGAATATTCCCATTTGAATGATATATTATTAAACACCAAATTAAATAATTAAAAAGGCAGGCCACATAACCTAATCCTAAATCAATACAAACTTCATATTTTCTATTTAACAAATCAAAACCTAATTGTTAAAGGTACATGATACTGGAGATTTTGTTGGAGACTTAGCTGTCCACTTGATAATTGAAGTTAATTACTTCATCACCGGAGCTGATTCAACACAACGGTATCATAATACAAGTAAATCAAATAGACGAATCACATAAAATCATCCCGGGTGAAAGAAACAAACCGAAAATACAGATACCGAATTTCTGAAAAAATACCCTATCAAATCTACCGGTACAGTAGGCACTTGTTACAAACCATTCAGGTCAATCAGGAACAAACCTTAGTGGTGGGTTAATACGGATTATATCTTATTAATAAAACTTGAAATTTGAGCTAAAAATGCAGTTCAATCAGTAATATTATCTTTGATTACATTAGCACGGTAAGACTACTCAACTGGAATGAGCAGTAGTTAACTACTGATGCAACATCTGCTGATGAAACTACTGTTGAGGTTATAACCACTGATGAATGATAACCTCTGAAGACCTCTGAAGACTCTTTAGAGGTTATCATTCATCAGTGGTTATAACCTCAGTAATAGTTTCATCAACCTGTACCATTGTTCAAAGATAAAGTTATTAAAAGAATGTCAGCAACAACTTACCGTCTAGGCATAAACGACAATTAACTTCATTTTACAGTGGATACTTATAGTAATCTTGTTAAAAATTCGATTTTCAGCAACATGTACCATCTTTTGCTACACATCAGCATCCACAAAAGCATTAGTGGTTATAACCTGTAAGTTGAATAGTAGAAATGAGATAAGACCATCTCAGACCATCAGTTTTTTTATTGTAGATAAACTAATTGCAACAACTTTATGGTATGGCTAGGTTGCTACATTAAATACATAGTACATACACCAAGAAGTGTTCCCATATTTGGGTGGACCATTCCAGAACCTTTTGCCATTCCCCCGATTCTTATACGGATGCCACCAATGCTCCATTAGTTCTTGCAAAGTCAACTATAGTAAACTGCATTTTAAAAGTCAAATCAGAAAAAATCCATGAAAATATGAATTTATAAAATTTTGGCTTAATATAAGTTGTTTAGTCACCAACCTTTTGTTCTGCAGAGAGCGCTGAACCACATAGCACCAAATTCTTTCCATCATTGAGCAATGTTGTGCACGGATTCAGATTTGTAGTTAATCTGAAGTCATAATACATGTTAGTAACAAATTAAAAAAAGGTCAATTATTTGAAATAAGTTCAGCTTTTATACTTACATTTTATCATCGACTTGTTTCCTTGCTTTTGATTTCTTTTCTCTTGGAAATTTGTGAGAAGCATGGTTTGGACACAGCAAAAGGAAGTCATTCTATTAAAAAAAACAATTTAGAAAATTATGAACATATTTATAACACTTAAACGGCTAAGCCGGCACGTGCACACAAAGCATTTGCTTACACAATCCCATCTGCAATCCACGATGTCGTATGCACACGGCACATGGTACGTATGCATGATTTCACATAGCACCCAAGAACCGCTCCCTTTTTACCACAACTGGTGCATTTTAGCTTGCTGGCCCTTGCTACTTCCGACTCCAAATTCAAGATCTTTCCTTTCTGAAAATAAATTTGAGGAACCCTGCAACATATATTCATCATTGTATCTTTATTTTTCTGTGTATACAACCAACTGGTACTAAGCTCCAATTCTGTCCTGAACTCACTTCCAATTTGAATCATATCAAATATGTAATAGTAACCGCGTTCGTTTGACCTTGAATGTAAGACAACAAATTCACACATACCATTAATATCAAGAATGCTTTGCTTCAACTTTATGCTTACCTTCCACAAGAGAACCCCGAGAGACAGGACGAGAACCGCAAGACAACCAAAACTGATTCCCAAAGCAACGCTACCTTTTTCGACTTACCTTTACCTAAAAATATCCAAACTTTTAGAGAAAGAAACTTGTTTTAGATAGAGAAAGAGGATCATATTCTTTAGAAGTTCAAACCTAATGGTGAATTAGGCTCAAAAGAAAGAGGCTCACTCATAGCAACTTGATCTACTGCTACTGGTCTGCTGCTGCTGATCAACTGCTCTTGGTCTGCTACTGAACTACTGCTCTTGGAATTACCTTCTCGTCAATGAGTATCATCTCAATTGAGTAAACATCTTTAGGATTGTGACGATCAGCTTGCCGCCACAGCCGAATGATCTTTAGCTTAATAGCAACATCATTTTGATTGACATCAATTTGGTTAACCATGGTAAACTCTTGTGCTTGTGAAGTGGCCATTGTTCTCTTCGTGTAATAAAAAAAGTTAAGTCTAAAATTAGGAATGAAATAAAAGTTTATATCATTCTTTTTCGTATTTAAAGTTTGTTATGTAGTAACTATCATTTATCACATATCTATGGTCAACATTTATCACAATGAATAGGTAAATCTCAGGAAAAGCAACACACATTTCCTTATTTTTATTTTTTTTGCCAAACAAAGCCGTTAAGATGGTAATTGTGATTATTGAGTTATGTTCGGTGGGTATATATCTCATTGTGAGATTTTAACAGCAATCGTCCTTGCAAAATTCTTATAACAATCATCATAATGTTAATATAAATTCGGTAAAGAAAATAATAAATGTCATTATTGCGGTAAACATAGTCATTAATGTAAATATTTACTTTGTATAATCAATGAAGTTATTTAATGTCAATTTTTTACGTATTTAAATAAAACTATTTGGTAAATTGACATTAAATTTTTAATTTTGTAGGAACAATCAATATGTTGACCTTCAAGTTTTAATTTAGTAGGAAAAATAAACATTGTTGACTGAACATTATGTATTCAGTCAAAATAACATTAAATAACAATGATGATGATGCTAATCTAAATTCGGTAAATTGTTAAAAGAATAAATGTCATTAAGTCCGGTCAACATATAAATTAATCTAAATAAATAACAATGATTAATATTCAAATTCTAGATTAAATAAAATTAACATCAGTCAACACTTATTATTGTAAATAAATAACATTAATTCTGAATTAATGACAATAAATTTGGTCAAAAAAAAATTAATGACATTAATCAAAAAAACATCAAAGTATTTCAATAACATTAAACATAAATTCGAAATACAAAAATTAATATAACTTGAATCAAACTTGAAAATCAATGACTTCTTGTTGTACAATCTTAGTAACAAAGAGCCTGCGATGATTTGAACACCACCTAAATATACAATATTCGCCAATGGTAATACCTTCGGATTCAAGCAGATCAGACCATCCAATCACCGAAGGATCATGCAGTATCTTGAAGAACTTAGAAGCATTATGATAAGACATAATAAACTTTGCGTGTTCAAATCAAATCCTGTGGTATAATAGATAGAGAAACATATATTATTAAAAAAAATCTTGAAGACAAAAACAAAGTTACCATAATCGATGATATCTACTTATAAGAATGAATCACGGATTAAATAAGAATGAAGACAAAAACAATTATACTACAATCGATGATATCTGCATACACCAGTTACCGAACTTTTAAGGTGTGAATAAAGACAGATAATGGTGTCCATGCAATTACTATTAACATGAAAGATGTACTAACAACTTGAAACAAACTCAAAAAAACCTTTCGGCCCAAAGTAGAAAGCCACGTACCCATATTATTATTTTTATAAGGAATGTTTATAAGCTGGACATTAATTTTCGGGGTAATTGATACTGAATTGTTAGCCGATGATTGCTACATGAGTGTTTAGTTTCTTAATGTTCTAAAACTCATTATTCTATAAATCACCTTCCAATTTAACATTAAGAATACATTAAATATTAGCGGAAATCACTATGAATTGAAAATAATTAACTTGACAATGATTCGAAAGTAAAAACACATTAAATACGGCAAAATTGATGGATAATTGACTATATCATAAATCACATTTGCAATTTACCATTAATAATATTAATATTAATAATACACATTAAATGTATTTGACAATCACACAAATACGTAGAATATTTAATGGATTAAAACTCGGATACTACCATATTACCAATGGGCTTTGTAATTTAGGAATGTTTATAAATATTGAATGTATTGAAATCGGAAATTAAAGACACATAAATTAGTGCAAAATTGATGGTGAATTTACCATCTAAAAAAGGCAATTGAATTAAACATAAAACCGATTCCAGATTGAATTTTTAATTAGATTGGTTGTTTCATCAATCAATTTAATTTATTATACTCCCTACATTCTTTCATAATTTACGGCATTAACATTTCGTAAATCAATTAGTTTCGTATTACCGAAAATACATTATTTACTATGAATTGAAAATAATTAACATGACAATGATTAGAAATTAAATACACATTATTTACGGCAAATTTACAGCAAAATTTATGGATATGTTAACAATCTCATAATGGCAAAACAATTCTTTTAAAAATACCGGAAATCAGTTGTTTTAATATTTCCGAAAATAAGTTTTTTGCATTAAATGTTTTTTAAATCTTTAATTGAATTTTAAATTACATTGGTTGTTTCATCAATCAGTTTAATAAATTATACCACAAATTTCCTTTCATAATTTACGGTAAATAGATGGATAATTGACCATCTAATAATAGAAATACAATTTCGAAAATCAATTAGTTTAGTATTACCGAAAATACATTTATCATTAAATGATTTATCAACACTTAATAAATAGATTTGTAAGAAACATCATTTACGGCAAAATTGATGGACAATTGACCATCTAATAATGGCAATACAATTAGGCATAACTACGATTAGTTTGAGATTGCTTACAATTCGTTTTGTAACTTGCCATTAACATTAGGAAAATCAATTAGTTTACTATTACCTAAAATACATTTGTCATTAAATGTTTTGTCGACACTCATAAATCGAATGGTAAGACACATAATTTCCGACGAAATTAGATGGATAATTGACAATTTAATAATGGCAATACAATTATGCATTAAGTACGATTGGTTTGAAAATCACAAATAAATTCGCTTTTTTTGAATGTTATTAATGTCATTTAGAAAGCATATTAAAAGGAAACATTCGTATATACACGATAATGTTTAGTGTTTTTGTAACATTATATTGATAAATATGGCAGATTCAAAATGTACATTGACTAACGCGGATTACTTGTTGCAAATATTAATTCGGGATTTATATAAATTGTTTATAATCCTTAATTACGGGATTTATATAAAAAACAAATGCTATTAAATAAGGAATAACAACTCATGAAGAATTCAAAAAAATTACATTGAAGATGAAAAAAAAAACAAATAACGTTTTAAATTTATACATCAATGACATCTTGTGGTGCAATTTTAGTAACAAACAGCTTGTGTTGTTCTGAACACCATTTGAAGATGCAATAGTCACCAACGTTAATATCTTCTGATTTCAGCAAATCATCCCATCCAATTACGCTAAACCTTAAAGAAATAATTACGTTGTGTAAGTAGATAAAAATGGGTACATTAGTATAAGGTAAGAAACGAATCTGGAACATAAATGCTAAAATTGTAGATAACAAACCTAGCTACTTCAGAAACAATCAATACACGGACTTCTGCAGACCACGCAAACCCATTTGTAAATTTAATCTTGATTTTCATTGATTGATTTAAATTGGCCAATTCACCAATCGTTTTAGGAATTATCTGCGTATCAAAAAGAATTAAATAAGGTGACTCTAAATAATATTTAGATGACCAACCAAGATTGTCCTTGATATGTAGCCACTGTAACGACACTATTGTGTATGTTCTTAGAAACCAGAAACTTGTTCATAACTGTCGGCAATGTCTGGATTAAACATTAAAAACAACATTAACACGATTTATAATCCGTGTCTTCATGTTAACAAAGATAGTTACAAAGATTAAAATTAGAATCATACCAAAGCTCTTGCGGATGGGTCATGCATGATCTTGAAGAATTGATCTCCCTTGTGATACGCCATTCACTCTTGTTAGGGTTCGGATGGTATTCTAGTATTCCATGAAAACATTCAATGAGAAAACATGAAAATACAGTTTATATCGAAACTTGTTTAAAAGACGATCTCCTTTTATTCATTCATAAAGGTTTGAATATTGATTGTACATAGACGTTTTATTATTGTTTCCACATCTCGTTTATTACTAATTAACAACCTTTATAAAACTTGATTTAATCTTTGAATATTAAACCGGTTTATGCATAAGAAGTTGATTGATGTTACGATAACATAACAGTTTTCCAGGTTAGAATACTAAACCGGTTTATGCGTATTTTTTAACCCATATGAATCGGAACACGTTACAATGGATGAACTTCAATCGATATACGTGAATAAGAGACATACCTAGAAGAACAATGAATAAAAAAAAGAGTGAAGAATGTGGGTTGGAAGATTTGTTAGAGAGGATTTGAGAGTGTATGGAAGAATGTAGGAAAGACTATTTATAGGGAGCTAGTTGGAGCTCCATATTAAAAATGGATACCTTAAACTCTCTCCTAGGCTTCCATTCAACCCAATCTCACCTCAATTATTATATAGATAGATACATATATGTTAGATATATCATCCCAAAATTATTTGCTGGGGCCGGGATTCGAACCCGAGCCCTCAGCCGGGTCACCCAACACACAACACACTACCATCTGGTCTACACGACATTTGTAGTTTAAGTTCAACCTGTTTTAATTATAAGGCATTTTGGCTTATCAACAGTTGACTTTCTCAAGTCAACTGTGACGAACGGATTATCAAAATCAAACCATCTTAGCGCGTTATTGATTCTGAAATGGTATGTTTGACTGATTTATGTCTAATACGCGTCAATTACATGGGTAATTATCATCAATTACATCCAAAATCAAGCCAATCAATCGCGTAAACATTCAATGGTAAGTCAACTTACCAATTCTTTCATCCAGACCCTATACCTATAAATTGAACATCAAAAACCCATCCCAACTCGCCGAATACACTCTTCCAACCCCCAATTTCTAACTTGATTCACTGTTCTTGAGCTTTTGGTTCGAAGGTTGACTTTCGGGTTGACTGATCTATTCGTATTCAAATCGTGTTTGTAAGTAAAGTTTTTCATATGGGTTTTAATCTTCGGCAATCACACAACAATAACCCTATGATTAATTGGGTTATTGTTGTGTAATTTGTTCAATTGTAAATCTTAGGGTTCGAATGCTTGAATTGGGGAAGAACATAAACGCAGAACTGTTTATTTAATTTAAACGGATACAAACTCAACACAACTGCTGTTATCAAACCCGAGTACACAGGTTCGAGTCCCGTCCAAAACCGTTTTAATTCTTTTCTTTTTAAATGGAATAATAATCATTTTCTTATATAGTATTTAATTATAATAATCAGAAACTAATCGTTCTCAGGGTCCAGACCAGTTGGTCTGGGCTTGTGATTTAAAACCAATGAACCGGCCAAAGGCCCGGGTTCGAACCATGGCATCAACAAAACCTTTCTTTTTATTTAAACCTCTATATATATATATATATTCCTTTATATTTTTTTAAATTCATTTTAAAATACCAAAACTCTCTTATAAATTCTACAAAAATTATATTATGTTAATTTAGTGAAAAAGTTTAACACACAATTTTTAGTTTTCAAAAATTTATTTATATAATATATATAATAAATAATTCAAATTTATTCTATTTTATTTATAAAATTCTATAAAAATATCAAAACAATTTCATAAATTTTCACAAAAAATTATTCTGACTTTGTATAACAATAAACTTTTCTGAAATGATTTTTATTTCTGAAAAATCATTTATTTAGTATTTTTAATCAATTTTTGTTAGTTTTAATCATAAATAAATCATAATAAATTCATTTTTCAATATTTTTGCACCAAAATTTTATATAAATTATTTCTGATTATTTGGAACAGAAACACAATTTTTAAATTAATAATTCTGTAAATTTAGTATTTTTAAATATTAAAGTCATATTTTGACAATTTGTAATAAATAGATTTAATATTCTATTTTTAAGAAAATAATATATTAAAAATTGTTTTCATACTTAAAACTTTATATTGTGACCACCTTTAATTTAAGATTTACAAAGACTTTTGTTTATTTAAATATCAAATTTCTCTTATTTATTAAAACATTTTATTATTAATCCAACAAATGTTTATCCCCAAATCGAAACCCTAGAATATACTTGTAGACTAGATAGACTTAGACTTATTTGTTACCTTATACATAGGGTAATACTTGGCAATCTTTGGGGCTACACTTATACTTTTTCTCGAGACTTAATACTATACTAAGGTGAGTTTACGTAACCATGTTTATGCAATTCTTTATACGTGCAACATTATACTTAAGCAATTCTACATACATGTCTAGTTGTAAACTTTAATGCCTCATGATTTAGACAACAACAATAGTAAGTTTCAACAATACATAATCATTTGCTATGGCCAAGCCGGCGATACTCAATAATAGATCTATTGGATTGACAATCCCACCTAGATTCGCTGACCATCTTTTATGGGGAGCGCGGGTGATTGTTATCGTTCCAACATAATATTAAGGTGAACCGTGGATGACGGGATGGACCTAAACTAGTCGGAGATTTGATTATGTCGATTCAACATATCATGTTTATTCATGTAGACTTAAACTTACGATAGACATATGAATTGCTAAACTTTTATACTTAAACTATTTGCTTGACATGGCTTATGTATTCTCACCAACTTCTAGTTGACCCCCCCCCCCCCCCCCAATTTTTCCAAACTCAACAGGAAATAATGATGCTTGAAGTCTAGAGCTAGCATGAGGAGATAATTGGAGTTTATGCTTTGTTTGGTTATTTGATGTATTAGAATTTCATTCAAGACTTTGATATGTATTTTCAAAATTTGGATATTTTACTTTAAATAAATTTCAATTAAAACTTGAATAACATGTGCTACTGAACAATCATTCTTACGTGACACCTCGATGTTTCCGCCATCGGTTGGGGTGTTACACTTTACCTGCACCCTAGTGACTCTACAAACTTAA
This sequence comes from Ambrosia artemisiifolia, assembly GCA_032199755.1. NCBI lineage: Eukaryota > Viridiplantae > Streptophyta > Magnoliopsida > Asterales > Asteraceae > Ambrosia > Ambrosia artemisiifolia. The sequence continues at coordinate 36,198,334 of CM063525.1, forward strand.
CTAGTGTTAGTATCAAATTAAAGGGTACTGATAATTATAGTGTATGGTCTAATGCTATGATCTTAGGTTTACAAGTAAAAAATAAACTTGGATTTATAAATGGAGAATGTGTTAAACCTGTTGATGATCTTGTACTTGCTAGACAATGGGATAAATGTAATTCTATTGTGCTTCTTGGATTCTTAATTCTATGTCTTAGGAATTATATCTAGGACAAGTATTCTCTAAACTTGCTAGTGATGTTTGGAAAGAACTTAAAGAAACATATGATAAAATTGATGGTTCTGTGGTTTTTGATTTGTATCAAAAAATAAATAATTTTTGTCAATATGGTACTTCTGTGTCTGGATATTATCAGAAGTTAAATGTTATGTGGAAGCAATTGGACCAAATACTCCAATTACCTCCATGTACATGTGATGCTTCTAAGGATTTCAACAGTTTTAGCCAAATGATCAAACTTATGCAATTTCTTATGGGATTGGATAATTATTATCAAACTGTTAGAACCAATTTGTTAACTAGGGATATATTGCCTTCTGTAAAGGAGGCATATGCTATTGTGTCTAGAGAAAAGTCACATAGAAACTCTAGTGGATCAAATAAGAAAACTCAAACTGTGGGGTTTCTTGCTAAAACTGATCAACAGTTTGCTGATTTTAATAAGAAATTTGGTAATAAAAATACTAGTGAGTCTTCTTTAAAATGTTCTCACTGTAATAAGACTGGTCATTTGGCTGATAAATGTTTTGAGATTATAGGATATCCCCCTTGGATGAGGTCAAGGGGAAATCAGTCAAAAAAAGGAAGGGTTAATACTAGTAGTAATAATGTGAATGTTGATACTAATACTCCTATTCCTTCTTTAACAAATGAACAATTATCTAAACTGTTGAGTCTTCTGAATGAAAAAACTAAGGAGAATCCACAAAGCTGCAATGTTTGAGGTAGTTTTTTCTGTGCAAATGTTTATGGTAAACCTATATTTGGTTTTGCAAGTAATGTAGGGAATAAGATTAGAATTGGTTGGATTATTGATTTAGGGGCTAGTCAACATATGGTTTCTAATGACGCTGAGTTAACTGATTATGTTGAAGTGTTAGACTTAAATATTCATGTTAATCATCCTAATGGAACTAAAGCCTTGGTTACTAAAATTGGAAATGTTAAAATTGCAAATGGAGTTGTGTTGAAAGATGTTCTAATTATTCCTGAATACAAAGTAAATCTTATTTCTGTACATAAAGTTGCTAGGGACAATAAGTTGTATGTTGGTTTTGATGAAGATACTTGTTATATACAGGATCAGTTAACCAAGAAAGTCCTGGTGACTGGTAACCAGCTTGATGGGTTGTATTTTGTGGTAATGCATGTTTGAATACTAAGGTGTGTTTTAGTTCTGATTTGTATGACATTTGGCATGCTAGGTTAGGCCACCCTTCTGATCAAGCTGTTAATGTTCTTAAAACCAAACTCAACTTAGAAAAACATGATAAGAATCAACCATGTGAGATATGTCTTAGGGCCAAACACCATAGAGAACCCTTTCCACTAAGTGATCACAAGTTAACTCATGTTGGTGAAATTTTTCACTTAGATGTGTGTGGTCCTTATAAGGTTGTTAGTAGGGATGGTTTTAGATACTTCTTAACAATTGTTGATGATTATTCCAGGGTAGTTTGGGTATGTTTATTAAAAAATAAAACAGAGGTTTTTGAAAATATTAAAGACTTCTTCAATATTATTCAAACTTAGTTTAGTTAACATATAAAGTGTTTCAGATGTGATAATGGTCTTGAGTTTGTTAATCATCAAATGTCAAGATTTTGTATAGATAATGGAATAATACATCAAACAACTTGTGCCTATACTCCACAACAAAATGGTATTGTTGAGAGGAAGCATAGGCACCTCCTTAATGTTGCTAGAGCTCTTATGTTTCAAAGTAATATACCTATTAGGTTCTGGACAGAATTTGTATTGAATGTTGCTTATCTAATAAATAGGACACCATTTGGAGTTTTAGAAAGAAAGACCCCCTATGAGTTATTATATGGCTTTGAACCATTTCTTGATCATTTAAAATTGTTTGGCTGTCTGTGTTTTTGTACCATTTTAAATAACTCAGATAAGTTTAATAGTAAATCTGAAAAATGTGTGTTTATAGGGTATTCAAATGAGAAAAAAGGATACAAGGTTTTTAGTCTTGATAGCAAAACTATTGGCTACTCAAGAGATGTAAAGTTTTTTGAAAATTGTTTTCCTTTCAAAGAACAAAAGGTTTTTGACTCTTTTGATTCTAATTCTGAAAAACACATTAATAGTTTAAACTTTTTTGATAATTTTGAAAACACAGACTCTCAAAATAATTTTGAAGTAAATGATCCCGATGATGATAGAAGGGGGCTAGGTAGGTTAGATGTAGGAACACATGATATTCAGCAATCTACAAATCAACATGTTGTTGATGATATGGCTGGAAATCAGCAGTTAAACAACAGGATGAATAGTAATGATATGGCAGAACATGTGATTACTACAAATGATAACCAAAATAATTCTAAGGGTAATACTTCAGAGTCTGTTGAAACTGAAAGTGTTAGAAAATCTTCTAGAAATCCTGTTTTTCCTTCAAAATATAATGATTTTATAATTGATGGTAAAGTTAAGTATAGTATAGATAAAGTTGTCACTTTTGCTAATTTGTCTATTGAGTCTAAGTGTTTTGCTGCTACCCTTTCTAAAGGTTATGAACCTAGAAGTTATACTGAAGCCTCTAAAAGTCCTGAATGGATTCAGGCTATGAATGATGAAATTGAGTCTTTAAATAGAAAGGACACCTGGACTATTGTTGAAACACCTAAAAATAAAAACATAGTTTGGTGTAAATGGATTTTCAAAATAAAATACAAGTCAAATGGTGAAGTAGAAAGGTATAAACCTAGGTTAGTTGGTAAGGGGTACAGTCGAAAGGAAGGTATAGATTTTGAGGAAACATTTGCTCCTGTTGTGAAGATTGTGACTGTTAGGTGTATTATCTCTATGGCTGTTTATAATAATTGGGAATTATTTCAATTAGATATAAACAATGCTTTTTTTGTATGGAGAGTTAAATAAGGAGGTTTACATGAAACTTCCTGAAGGATATCATGATAAAGATAATAATAAGGTCTGTAGGTTAAAAAAGTCTTTATATGGTTTAAAGCAGGCCCCAAGAATGTGGAATGAGAAATTAGTGAATGTTTTGTTTGAATTTGGTTTTCAAAGAAGCAAGTGTGATCATTCACTCTTTTTTTAAAAATTCTAATTCTGCTGTTATTATTCTCTTAGTTTATGTAGATGACATAGTTGTTACTGGGAATTCCATTAGTGAATTGATAAACTTAAGAGTTGTCTTAAAACTAAGTTCTTAATAAAAGATTTGGGAAAGTTACAATATTTTTTGGGAATTGAAGTTATAAGAAAGGATGATGATCTTATTTTAACTCACAGACAATATTGTACAGATTTGTTATCTAAATATGGTATGTTAGGGTGTAAACCTGTGAATGTACCCATTGAACAAAATCATGTGTTAACTGGTCTTGTTCATGAGTCTGAATCAATTGTGAATATAACTGCTTATCAGCAACTGGTTGGAAAACTTAGTTATTTGTCACATACTAGACCGGTCATATCTTATGCTGTTCAGTTTTTAAGCCAGTATATGCATTGTCCTTTGAAGGGTCATGTAAAGATTGCATTTAAGTTACTAAGGTACTTGAAACATTCTCTTGGTAAAGGAATCAGATTTAGGCAAGAGGATCAGTTTAATCTGAAAGCCTTTTCTGATTCTTATTAGGGAAAATGTACAAGTACAAGAAAGTCAGTAACTGGGTGTTGTGTTTTCTTAGGAGGTAACTTAGTCTCCTGGAAAAGTAAGAAGTAGTCCACGGTCTCTAGATCTTCAGCAGAGGCTGAATATAGAGCTATGTGTGCTATAACTTGTGAAGTGATGTGGCTTAGAAACTTACTTGAGGAATTAAGTATTTTGGTCAAAACTCCTATTGAAGTATTTTGTGATAATAATGCAGCTATTTCTATAGCTACTAATCCAGTTTTTTTATGATAAAACCAAACATTTTGAATTGGATCTCTATTTTTTAAGAGATCAAGTTGTCAAAGGTGTGATTAAGACAAGTTCTATTGATACAAAGGATCAGTTAGCTGATTTGTTCACTAAAGTTCTTCTGGCTACTGCTCATGAAGAGTTGTGCAGAGGATTGGGATTGTTTAATCCATTCAGTTGATTGTGTCTTTTGTCAAATATTTGACCCATTTAAGTAATCAAATTGTGGGGTGGGGGGGTCTTAAAAGATTAACATCAATCAGGTATATTGTTCTAATTTTGTTTACTTAAATGTTTTTATAAAATTAGTTTTTTATTTTGTTTTGTAGAATTTATACAAAATGTTGATGGATCATGTTCATGGTTCATGGATCATGTTGGTGCTGATGAGCAGAGCCCAAGGAAGTTGTTGGACGGTTGCTGAGAAGCTGAGCCCGTTAAAGATAAAGTCCAGAAGGTCCAGAAGACCACCAGAAGCCCCAAGCCCAAGTTCGTTATATTATAATAGGCTCGGTTGATTATAATTAAGGATTGCCACGCTGGCAATCCTCATAACCGAATGGGTGGCTAAGATCTATTGCTGGTGTGCTTTCTTGTTTTAATCCAACGGATAATAGAGGTTCGGTTGTGTTTCTTTCCGAACCTGTCCTCTGCCCTATAAAAACCCTTCTCCAGCTCGTTATATCAGTTTAGATCTTTTTGCTCTCTTTTACTCTCTTTTCGTCTAAACAGATTTAGGGTTTTATTCTTTTTTCATTCACATCTTGTGTTTGATCGTTGAGTCTCTGTAATCAATTGATAGGTATTGAGAGTGTGTTTGTTTGAGAGTTGTTATTTGTGTAAAAGTCTCGTAGTTGATCTTGTTGAGATCAAAACAGAGGTTTTGATTTGTATTGTTTGTTTCTTTTGATTAATAAAAGTTCTGAGTATTTCTGATATCATGTTGAGTTTGTGACAAAGTTGATACTCAAGCAAAATTCTTTCACATTATATATCACTACTAGAAAAATACCCCTATCTTGACACACATTTAATGACACGCGAGAATTCATGACACGCAAAAGCGCGTGTCATTAAAAAATCGTCGTCATTTAAAAAAAATGGTCAAACAATGACACTCTTTTTTGCGTGTCAACAATCTAATGTCAAGATTTTAAAAAACATGACACTTTAAGAATTGAGTGTCATGTTTGGTGTCAAATATTTCACATTTTTCATTTCCCTCCACTCGCGCCCTCTCTCTCTTCCTCTTTATTGTGCAAACACAGATCATCAAACACCCTCTCTGCTAAAAAAACCCAACCCTCGTAACCCTCTTCAGATGTGCCTCTGCAGATCGTAACCATCATAATCAAACTTCTGAACCCTCGTAACCCTCTTCAGAAGCCTCTGCAGATCGCGTCTTCAAGCTCGTAATCCTGTCGCGTCTTCAACTTCAGAAGCAATCGAAATGTGATACTAATCAGGTTAGGGTTTTTCTTATTATGTATTGTTTTTTAGTTATTATGGCTAACCATTAGTACGAGCAGACTTGAAACAGATAATAATCATGATTAGGTTTTTCAGGTTAGATTTCTTATTTGAACTTTGTGTGCTTAGTATTTGGGCTTATAATTAATTGTTGATGTTATATGCTGAGCAGTAAGTAGTTGGTGATGTTTTGAGTTATGATAGATTGATTGTTAATTGTTTGCTAATTAGTTGGTTTAAATGTGTTTGATTGGTATGTATAATATGTTTGCACACCAAGTGTTCTATAGAATTCCTAAGTGAATAACTAAAACATTTGTAAGAAAGAAATTAGAAAACCAAAAAATCGTTCATAGTTGTTATGTAGAAAATCTGTAAGAAATAAAAAGAAAGTACGAAACAAAGTAACAAATGAATTTTCTTTGCAATCGCCAAAACTATATTAGTTTTGGCGTTTCTTTGGAATCGCCTAAACTATATAGTTTTGGCGTTTCTTTGGAATCGCCTAAACTATATAGTTTTGGCGATTCTTTTGGATCGCCTAAACTAATATAGTCTAGGCGTTTTTTGGAATCGCCTAAACTATTTTCTTTATTTAATTTCCTTAATATATGTAATTAACTTATCATTATCCTTCTAGATATAGAACCTAACTGTTCGCTTGGTTGTTCGTTGTTGTAACACCCCGCCCCTCTCACCACCAATATTGTCCGCTTTGCCCATCCAGAGCTCACGGATTTGTTTTTGGGTGCCCAAGTGGAGACTTCCCAGGAGGTCACCCATCCTGGAATTTCTCCCACCTGAGCACGCTTAACTGTGGAGTTCTCCTCTCATCCACTAACATTAAGCCCCAAAACGCGTTGGTGATTTAAGAGGCAAGACATTACTTATGAACCAAGGATCTCTCCTGGCCACGGCCGATGTGGGATTTTCCTGGGGTGTCACATTCACCCCCCGTTAAAGTCTCATCGTCCCTGATGAGGTATGCACCCACCATCCCGAATGGCACAGGAGTGGCTCTGATACCATCTGTAACACCCCGCCAATCTCGGCTGGCTTCTCCTAACCCTCTTTGGGCTGGATTTCATGCTCTAGTCAAGGCTCCTCCATACCTTGCTAGAGTTACTGGACACCACACGTTTAGTGGGCCAAACACCTGCTCACCACTTGCAGGCACCCCCACAAACTCTTGGAACCAAACCTGGCTCTGATACCATCTGTAACACCCCGCCCCTCCTAGCTCTTTGCCCAAGGATCTCTCCTGGCCACGGCCGATGTGGGATTTTCCTGGGGTGTCACAGTTGTTCTTGAGAACAAGGAGTTTTTGTGAAGATTTAATTGGAATTTGGGAGATTTGGTAGTGGAAATCAGTATAATTGTTGACATTAATTGTATTATAACTGTTAAAATAAATTGTGGCTTATAGGCGTAACTTGGTTTTAAAAGCGAGAAGTGCAGGAAAGCGACGAGGTCTAGAACGAAGCGCGAAGCGTCAACCGGGATTTCGCTTTAATCCTACTGATGAAGTTTTGGTCGTTTACTACCTCAAGAGGAAGATATTGGGGAAGAAAATCACTTCCAATGCTGTTGCAGAGGTCAACATATACGAATTCTGTCCATGGGATCTTCCAGGTATTTGTATTTCCTAAATATTATAAATACTGCTTCTGTATATTTGTTATGATAAGTGCCTTAACAAACTTGACATTTAGAAAAAATAAAAACCAAAACTATTAAAATATTACGAGTCTTGAAAACGCTGAGACAAGTTATCTAATTCATTTCTAATGAAATTAAGTTCTATTATATTGGTGTTCTGTTGCTGCCACTAAAGATGCTAGCTAGCTTAATTATGTTCATTACTTTAGTCTAAATCAGTGACTCTATTTGGTTCTTTCTAAGTTAATTAGATGCTTTATTTATCTTGTTAACATTCATGTAGAGACTAGAGTTTGTTATTAAATGCTCATATGATCCTATTTGGCATTACTAATGCATGAGATCGACTCATTACTTGAGTGTCACCACTTGCATGCTTTGAGAAAGGATGACACTATTATATTCATCTTGATTGGTGGTGATGACTTTAAAAGTGGTCAAACCAAGATGAAGTCTGTTCTTGTTGACTTCCTTGTTGAAGCTGGCATAAAGGTAAATAATAATTAAAGCCATATGTTTTGATAACTCAATATTTCTGATAATATTACTTAAACTGACATGATTGATATGATAACACAGCCAACATCAATTGTGAGTTACAAACTTACAATGAATTGGGAAACAATGACGGAATGAACCTTTCCGCTCCACAGACATTCAGATCCAAGGAGATCTCCAAGAGTAACATTGTTGATGACATGGTTTCAAGCAATGCCATCTTATACGATCCTGCGGAGCATCCCGACCATGTGGTCGTCATCAAGGTATATATATATATGTCTTGATGACAACATATTTTTTTGTCAATCATGAGTTTAACATATGACTAATGTTGTGTGAACTGGTTTGTTTAGTATGTTCCATATGTTGGAGACAGCAAGAGAGCAAGGGACGAGTACACGTTTGAGATATTCATGGGTGGTAAAAGCACAATCGTCCTACACAACACATGTGAAGAGTCTCTGTTGGCCGCTCCAATCATCTTGGACTTGGTCCTCCTGGCTGAGCTCAGTACCCGTATCCAACTCAAAGCTGAAAATGGGGTTCGGTTGGGTTTCAAATGTTGTTTAGCTAATTGAGTAAGATAATTTATGGTGACTCATATGTGTATTATTATTATTATTATTATTATTTTATTATTATTATTGCAGGGTAAGTTTCATTCATTCCATCTGGTGGCCACGATTCTGAGTTACCTTACAAAGGCCCCTTCTGGTAAGATGTGAAATCTTTTAGGTTTAGTGTGTTATAGTACAAGTCACATGGGCGTGGGGACGGAAAGTAACGTACGTAACATGACTAAACAGGTACCGCTAGGGACACCAGTGGTGAACGCGCTAGCAAAGCAGAGGGCGATGCTGGAGAACATAATGAGAGCATGTGTTGGATTGGCACCAGAAAACGATATCATTATACGGTTGGTAAGAATTTACGGTTGTTTTTCACTTTATTGAAGCATTTCACGCAGCTTTTCATAGCATTTTTAGGGCTGTTTATTGCAGGTTTTTGTAGCATTTTTAGGGTTGTTTATCGCGGCATTTTATGCAGGTTTTTAAAGCAGTTTAGGAGCTGTTTATTGCAGCATTTTGAGTTCTTTTCTGCAGCATTTGAGAGCTGTTTTATGCTGCATTTAAGAGCTGTTTTATTCTGCTCAAGAATTAACCCAAGCCAACAAGAGTTCGAGAGGTATAAAACGCTCACTCAAACTATTTAAGTATTGAACCAACTACAACTACAAGAAAGATGGAACCCCCTTCTGGAATCTACTCACCATCACTCCTATCAAAGATGATAACGGAAACACCATCAAATTCATTGGGTAATTTCCTTCACTCTATTATTAGTTGTCTAGTACCCATTATTCATTACCCATTGGGTCTGCAGTATCCACAGTAGGTGTTGTAGTATGGTGTCTCATACCTTTGCTAAACAAAAGTTAACATTTCATGATATGATGGTTTGTCACACTTAACTTAGGATATAGAGACTTATAATTATTATTGCTAAATAAATTGCACAGAATGCAAGTAGAAGTCAGCAAATACATAGAAGGTGTCAATGAAAAGGAACTCAGACCAAATGGATTGCCAAAGTCACTAATTCGCTACGATGGTAAGTAGACCCATGCTGTGAGGGAGATATTAAATAAACATTGATTGATCTGCATTTTTGTTTTGAAAATGTTAATGCAGTTTGATATGGGAGATTTCTTTTTCAGTGAATTTGGATTCGAGCCGAAAGGTACCCGCTGTTCTCTTAGGTTGGGGGAGGAGTAAATGTTTACACGGATGCGGATATTGATGTCAGTTGTGAAGAATTGTCAAGTTATGTCGCAACCTTCATTTTCAAGTGATCCGTATGTTTAGGTATAGACTAACATAATGTATTGACACAATATTTTTGTAACCGTTAATACTTGTGGTAGGATTCGATAAATTCTTATATTGTAATGGATTTTTTGGTGGTATATATAATAAATGCAGTTTTATTATGTAATTTATTGATTTTGTAATTATAAATTTAAATATAAATCCAGGGATATTAGTCATTTTGCAGAATTTTTTTTAGGTAAAAAAACCATGTCACGCAAAATGAGTGTCACAAAGGTGTGTCAAGAATGTATGTCATTAAAGAGTGTCATGAAAGCGTGTCAAAAATGCGTGTCATTAACGCGTGTCATTGAAAGATGACACGCGCTTGCGTGTCATTAAAATTTAATGACATGTTCTTCCTTGACACTTTGTTGTGTGTCATAAACACCCTTTTATGACGCGCAATGCGCGTCAAGATAGGGGTATTTTTCTAGTAGTGTATGGACCATATCATATAGATTTGTCTCACTGTAATTAACTCAGTAACGTTTATAGTCAAAATTAAAGAATGAGTCACACGGAGTACTCAAAGCCACCATATATTAAAAGTAGTTTTAATACCATAATACTGACCTTTAACTCTTGAACCGATAGCCACAAGTGTGTTTATGCAATTGGTATTATAGTAATGTTGATTGATGACTTTGTTTGTATGTACTGGGAGTTTTAACTTAACACAATCATCTATTATGAGAATACTAGTGGGAATGCCTGCACATTGTGGCGGGTATCCCGATCGATATTAGATTCAATTATCATGTCTAAAAAGGTCAAAACATACTAATTCAAAATATCTACTAAACAAACAACTATTTATACATTATCTTTAAAATTCGTTCAATTATATTTGTATCCCTGTTCGGTTAAGGTTAAATGATTAAACACAACCATGGCCGTATCCGTGTTCATTTTATTTGATTACACACCTAACCCATAGGGTTTATTTGTTTTTTTATGTTAATAAATAAAGACTTTATACATGTTCACATCACATACTATAATTACCACTAACATGGTTACATCGGCAACCGTGTAAGTACCACCAAACTTAAGCAATAATTTTATAAATTTGTTATAATGTGAATAAATTATTTTTATAACTAAATTTTATTTCTTAACATATGTGTAATCAATAAATATTATTAGTTCATAGCACATAAAAGTTGATAATCAAAATAAGTACACTTTATCATAAAATATTTTTCTTAAACGTACATTGGTTGGTTAAACAATTGAAGCTGGTGTTCATTATTGAACATGTTGGATAAAAAAAAATCATTATTTTACATTCAAGACATTCTCAATACCCACATTTATTTCTTTTTTTTAACGGTCAACAAATCCTCCAAATAAACTATTGATGAAATTCACCACATCGGGATACACTTACCAACCAATCCAGGGAAAACCCACACCTAAGGCCAAAGCCCGTGAACACTCGCCGAAGGCACGACATTGCGGTGAAGTAAAACTCGTTCAGTTCAAGAATTGAACTAAGTGATCGCCGCCAAGTCTCCCATCATCAACCTGTGCCACAGAAAATAATGGTGAGAGTGGGAATCGTACTTGGGTCACAAGGAACACCAAATCTTTCACCAGCCACTCCACCACTACCTCATTGGTACATTCAATTCATCATTACCTTATATTTAACTTATTACACCGAAGGGGGGGTAAAGATAGGAACAAAAATATAGAGAGTAGCAAATTTAGCATAGGGCTTTCCCTTAAGAACACACTTACAAGTGACTTTTGTCACTTGTTTGACATGTTTGAAAAGATAACATTGCCATATCAACACTATAGAAGGATATTACCTAAATTAACCCATATATAAGTGAACAAAACATTACTAAATCAACTCATTATAACACACTTTGAACAAGCTTTACCTTGTTTTGACCCGTTTGAACAGATGAAGATTACCCAAATCATGTTCTTGTAAATGCTAGATTTGGCATATACAATTAAATTTAAAGCAAAATAATATATATACAAACCCAAGTAATAAAAAGAATAAACATACCTCAAAGCAATATGCAAGCCGCCATCGAGAAATTAAAGCAACGACCACCAATTATTGTCGTCTGAAAAAAAAAACAAAAAAAAATCACTCCACAGAAGACATCAAAGCAACCATCGAGTTAAAGGTGAAAAGATAAAATGCTGGTTGTATTTGAAGCCACAAATGTTTTTCTATTTGTCTAGTTACCAACCCCATGAGTGGTTCTAATTTAGCTAATTTTTTATTTATTTAGATAAACTTGTTTAACTTTAATATGGATTAAATATAACCCAAACTGACCCATTCATTGTTAAAAGGGTGTCATAAAGATCAACTGTTTACGACAACAATTGAAACAACAAACTCGTGTTCAACAATATAATTGGTTTAACATTAACCTCTAAGGGTTCTTGTTTCTATTGTCTCGTGAACATTAAGTTACCAAACTAAAAAACAACTATGAGGGCAATCAATATATGTAATAGATTATAGAATGATGATATAGACAAGAAAAATAAACTCAACATTAAAATTAAAAATGACCAAACAAACCTGAAGAATGATATTCTCTTGTAATGGAGTGTGCAGCGTTAGCAAACTACAAACCACAATTATAGAATATAAACAAAAAACTTTAACATATATATCATGAAAATACTTCATATATAGAGAGATAAACCTTGCGAATCATACATATATAGCAACAAATGTCTTACATGAACTAAAAGCTGCAGGTAAAAGTGATTAGCTTTGAACTAAAGTAGTTGGTAACATTTTGAACCTTCCAGAAGTGTAGTTGTTTAAACAGAAAAACAGAGAATCAAACAACGTCACAAAAATTAGACAATATAAACAACAAATAACATTTTTTAATAATAATAATAATAACAATAATAATAATATATTCTTTGAGGTAAGTACCTAGACCTTTCATACCTTAGACTGTTCTGCTTCTCCAACATTTCTCATAGTCAATAATCCTAAAACTTGACTTAAATTTGGTCTCCTTGTAATAAGTAACCTAAACCACCAAGAAACCCTTGATTTTAAGCAAAATCCATAATCTAGAAAACAATAATTTGTAAAAGCATGACCTCGGGAATCTCATCAACACCTTTCATGCTCTGTTGTGTGTGTAAATCGGTGATTTCAAACAAAACCATATTAAAATGGAATTAGCGAAGTAACCGTATCCCCTACTCTTTATCAAAAAAGTAACCATCAATTAAAATCATTCCTCATCTAAATTTGGGAAACATAAGTCAAGAAATTAGAAGAACACAAACAAAAAGGCAACACCCTCATCTTTATCTTATTTAGGTTGAACGAAAGAACCCTAGTATTTAGGATTGAACAACAATATGCCAAGATTATCCATGAAAAAGAGGGTATAACATCTGCAGTAGTGAAGATCGCTGAAACTCTCGTTGAACATATAGTGCTTCTCTTTAAGGCCATGATGAAGATCATATGAAGGGATGGAGGATACCATTTAATTGATGGATTAAATGTTAAAATCATTAATGTCGACTTTCAAGAATGGCTATTGACATTCAACAATATTGATTTGTTTAGAAAAGTAAGCATTCACATTCAATTGTGATTGGGGTTACGAACTATAGATAATCTTGATTTTATTGAAATTGAATTGAGTTTTATTAGGTGCTATTAAGGGTGGTTACATAATGTGAGATATATGAAGTGTGTATACACATATATATAATGAGCATCATATCTTGTACAAGGGGCACAAAGGGAAGAAAATGACCAAAAAATAGACATTTGTAAAAGGACCATTCAACTCCCATCTTAAAATTGTGATGAAATTACATTATTGGACATCTTTGGTTCTTAATAAGGTAGTAGAGATTATGTTCGCTTCACTTTGAATAAAAATGAGGTGACGCTCCCCTATGGATGGCCATTTAGGTATTTTGGGTTCATTTAGTGTACCTAATACACCCTAAGAGTGAAACACGAATCGTTGAATGGATTTGAGCATGATCATGCTTATCAAGATGATAAGACCACATGTAGTGGCATCGATATTGGGCGGAAGGGGCATTTTCACGCCCCAAAACGCTTGAAACACCGCCCCTTCTCGTTTTTTGGGCGTGGATTGACTTCCCATGAAATATTTCAAACTACCAAACAAACTCCTTCCACCAATCAAAGTTTGACACCTACCCCTCCCCTCCAACGGCTCTTTGCAACGGTTGGGTCTTATATTATTTTTTGACAAAATTACAGAAATCAACCTTTATGTATGGTCAAAATTGCATGTTCCAACGTTTATTTTCCATTTGCACCTAAATCAACCTTTACATATTGAACTTACTACAGGTTTCAACCTTTGTGACTAACTCCGTTAATTTTCTTGTTTAAGTCCCCTCACATGCAAGTCATGTGAGGGTAGTTTGGTCTTTTCACATCCCTTGCATCTGTTAAAAGAAAAAATAAAAAAAGTACAACCCCTTCTTCTTCACTTTAACACCCACCATTAACCACCACTATCAACCTCTACCCCCCACCATCACCTACGACTATCAACCACCGCCATATAAAAGATACCCATATCAATCAAAACTATTTTAACTCATGAGTAAGTAACAATAACCAATGATTTAATTATATAGTGAATGTAGGGAACAATTTTCCGGTGTTACGGACCCTTTAGTCTCACCCAAAACCCTTGGCCATAGTAGAGGTACTTCTATTTCTTACGTCATTACCAGCAAAAGCAAAAGAAGAAAATTTAATCCAAAACACGTCAGTTTATTGAAGAATGTAACCTATGATCTTGTAGATGATGATTCGATATCAGATCTGAAGGTTTGAATTTTTAAGTTGAAATTTCTTGTAAGATATTCGATTCTTTTTGTAGAGTTTTATTATTGACCTTTATAAAACAAAAGCCCTGGCTCTTGATAATGTGTTAGCTATTGATGTTGATCTAGCCAACCTTTGCATCATTATCATCACCGACATCACTTTCCCTCTTTTCCTTTTGTACCAGATTCACGAACAAGGTGTTGGAATATCTGAAAATTGGATCCATCATTTTTCCTTTTGTCTTTTTGTACAGGATTCACGAATAAGGTGGATGGTCTCTTCGAGATCTACATCATTCGTCATCGTCACCGTGGCTAGGAAGGGGGATGAGCAATTCTGGTGAGTGATGGTGCTTTAATTGATATGGGCATTAACAAAAGTTTTGATTTTTAGGTTATTATTAACAAGGTTTTGTTTTTTGAATAAAATTATTGTTCTTGATCTGAACAGAGCAAAATCCACATAAGTTATGATTAGTATGATAATAAATTCATCTTGATAAAAAGTTTTGATTGATATGGGTATCTTTTATATGGCGGTGCTTGATAGTGGCAGGTAAGGGTAGATGTTGATAGTGGTGGTTAATGGTGGTGGATGGTGGGTGTCAAAGTGAAGAAGGGTTTGTATTTTTTTTTTCTTTTAGCACAGGCAAGGGTTGTGAAAAAGACCAAACTACCCTCACATGACTTGCATGTGAGAGGACTTAACCAAGAAAACTAACAGAGTTAGTCACAAAGATTGAAATGTGCAATTTTGACTATACATAAATGTTGATTTCTGTAATTTTGTCTTATTTTTTATTCATTTGTTTTCTTTATATAAAACATACGCACTCCTCAATCTAGCACACTCAACCTTTATAAAACACACACGTCTAGTGGCGGATCCAAAAAAATTTTCCAGTGGGTTCAATGTTTTAGATGATTCAATTTCATAGGACTGGACAAAAAAAAATTCGGGTCGGTTTGATTGTTCGGATCGAGCAAGGACGTAAGGTTCATCATGTAATAAAAATATGATATAATAATAAAAAAACATTTTCATTAGAAACTAAAAAACACACAATATAAATCTAATGTCTTTGCAAATTAAGAAAAAAATACATATAGTTGTTAATTAGGAGTTTTCATTTTCTGAAAACGTGTTACATATTCAACTGAAACTTTTTGAAAGATTATACCCACAAAACAAAAATTATCATATAGGCATTTCAAATATATATATATATATATATATATATATATATATGGGGAGGATAAATTGAAAACTCACTCGAGTTAAGAAAACTAAGAAAACCCTTGTAAAAACCATCAAATTTTTTTTTTGAAAAAAATACACAAGGTAACCTACGTGTATTAAAGCGTTTTGGGCCAAAAAATAAAAAAAAATCGACGATTGGATATTTTTAAAAAAAAATAAACAAAATTTGCACTGTTATATATGTAACAACTGATGTTACATATGTAACAGCACAAACTTTGTTTATTTTTTTTTAAATATTCTATCGGCGCTTTTTTTATTTTTTTTCCCAAAACGCTTTAATACATGTATGTTACCTTGTGTATTTTTTTCAAAAAAAATTAAAAAATTTTAGATGGTTTTTACAAGGGTTTTCATAGTTTTCTTAACTCGAGGGGGTTTTCAGTTTATAATTTCCCTATATATATATATATATAGGGATCGGTTATTGTAAAAAGGGAAACAATCGTGCGAAGCCATCCTGACCGTCCATCAAGCCGTCATCTTACGTCATTTAATAAAAATATCGCTGCCAATTTTGTCACTACTACAAGAATAGACAATTAACAGGGGTAGTTTCGTCATTTCTCTACAATCAACTCTTATAATCAAAGAAACGAAACGACGTTCCGTCTCATTTATCAAAAATTCTCCCCAAATTACTCAAATAAAACTCCAAAACCCTAGTTCACATCATCAATAAACTCCATTTCTACGCAGATTAATCATGAAATACTCAAAAATATATGAGAGTAAGTACATTACATTATTCTCTAACAAATTTTACATTGAAGAATTATCTAATAATGCATGTTACAGGAAGAAAAAGAAGAATAGAGACCGATACTCAAAAAAACGATGGCGATGAAGGTAAATAAGTAGTACATGAATTATATTGTTAATATGTTGTGAAATTGTACTAAAATACATATTTCTAATTGTCAGGGCCAAGCAAAATTGCAAAAACCCATGAACAATGTGACAAATCCGAGATTAGGAGTAAGGCAGCAAACCATGACAGGGCTTCAAACAAAACCAAAAATGGTGCGTGACTTCTCATTAAGTTATTTGGTACATTATTATAGATATTTTGTATGTTATGTTAGTTATGAAGTATTAGTGATTCTGTATATGGAATGTAATTTTGTATGTTATGTTATTTTAGGGTATGGAAAAATAAATTTTTGAATGTTTATGTCTATGGTACGTAATTTTTGTAATGGAACCAGTAATGATTCTGTATATGGAATGTAATTTTGTAAGTTATGTTATTTTAGGAGTATGGAAAATTGTTATGAATTCTTGAATGATTATGTCTATGGTACGTAATTTTTGTAATGGAACTAGTAATTATTATGTATATGGAACGTGATTTTATAAGTTATGTTATTTTAGGGGTATGGAAAATTGTTATGTAAATTTTTGAAAGATTATGTCTATGGTACGTAATTTTTGTAATGGAACTAGTAATGATTCAATATATGGAACATAATTTTGGTAATGAAACTATAATTATTATTTCTATAGCACGAGATTTTGTTAATGGAACTGATAATGATTTTGTCTAGAGTATATGATGATTCTGTCTATGGTACGTGATTTTGATAATGGAACTGTAATTATTATGTCTATGGAACGTGATTTTAGTAATGGAATTGGTAATGATTTTGTCTATAGTATATGATGATTTTGTCTATAGTACTTGGTTTTGGGAATGGAAATGTAGTAACTATGTCTTTGTTACGTAATTTTGGTAAATGCACTAGTAACGTTTATATCATTGGAACGTGATTATGTGTAATGTTGACATTTGATACGTAATTTTAGTATCATGCTACATATGATTATAATGTTGCCATTTTTTACTTAAATTTAGCTGCAGTGAACAATGAACTTGTTGATCTACCCGAACAACCTTAAATTGTGACAGAAATTAATGATGAGGATTTTGTTAACGCACCCGAAGAGCTTCAAAATCCACCACCAAGAAACCGATTTGTTCTCTACTCAACCAAAAGAACAAAGTTAAAGGGCGTCCGTTGACAATATGAATGATGCAATGACAAACTTATCCGGTACTTAGAAAAAAGTTGTTAAACAGACGGGTTTTGAACCTTTTCTATCAATGAATATGAGAACAATCCCAAAAAATTAGGACAATGGTTACTTTGAAATTATGATGATAGAATAGATGAACTAAATATAGGAAACCACATAATACAAGTAACAAGCCAGAAAGTGCAACAAATCCTTGGGGTGCCAATGAGTAAATACACAGTAAATGAGAAGAATAAACCAAGGGTCATCAAACACGCTGAATGATTGGAAGAACCAGTTTGACCATAGCAAAATATTAATCACAGAAGTGAAGAATAAAATAATTCAAGGGAAGAAGGGAGACTGGGTTTTCAAATTGAACTTTCTTGTTCTTTACAACTAAATCTTTGGGCAAGCAACAAAAAGTTCAACTGTCAATCAAATGTTCTTAAAAGGAGTGCCAGATCAAAAATCAATCAAAAAGTTGAATTGGTGTGACTACTAGATTTTCTGTCTCAAAAGAACGAAGGCAAGCTGGAATGGAAGAGAACCATATAGTGGACCTTTGGCTTTTCTTGCGGCATGTTTCTTTTTAATAATTACGTAATGTATAATACAATTAGGTATAACTGTAATGACATAAATTACGTAATCTATTATTAAAAATTACGTAATTAATGACAAACTACTTTATTCACATGACATCTACTTTATGCACATGAACAAAGATTATCACATAATCCTGAGAGAGCACAAACACAAGCAATTAAGTACATTAGCACCCAGGATTTGTTTGATATTGATAAACATATATATGACAATGGGCCATATTCAACTGATGAAGAAGAAGGCGATGCGGATGAAGAAGATATAGAAAATGCTAGAAATGAAGAAGCAAATAATGATGGCGATGAAGAAGCAAATAATGATGACGATGAAGAAGATGCTGGTGGAAATAAAAGTGCTGGAAATGATAAAGAATGTGATGCTGAAAATGAAACTGCAAATGAAGATGCATGCATTCAGCCTGATGAACCACATGTCTTTACTGAACCAGAGAACTACATAAATCTCAATGAACCTCTAGATTCCCAAGAGCTCAACAAAGTGTATGAAACAACAAAATCACTCTCTGACATTGATGATTTCCTGGCAGCTTACAACACTCCAAAAGCTCCTAACGTAAGTGCATATAAACCTATATAAAATTACGTAACACACATATATATAACATCTTACAAATTACGTAATGTTTGAAGGCTGGTGATGCAAATGATGATCACATTAATCAAAAGAGTGCCAATGATGATGGAAGAATATCACCAAAAACACAAAAATTTGCAACTCAAAAGTCAACAGATGAGAGCATAAAAATGACGAAAACTCAATCAAGAAAGAAGACCATGGCAAAGAAGAAAGACAAAAGTTCTTACCCAATTGATGAGAATGTAAGTAACTATAATTTACTATGTTAAACACCAACAAAAATCATGTAGAATAGAAAATTTTATTCACGTATTGTTTACAGGAATGGCTTTCAAAGATAGAACACAAAATGGAGAAGTTTCAAACGTATGTTGCTGAAATTGATGAAATCTTCAAAGAAGCCACTTCAAATTTTTTAGATAGCAATCTTATATGTGAGAAGAAAAGAAAATGGAAGTCATGGGTATCAAGTTACAAATCAAGTAATGAAGAAAAAATAGAAGGTAAAAATTACGTAATGTATATTTAATGATAAAGAATTTAGTTAAAAATTACGTAATGGTTATCAAGTTACACATCAAGTAATGTATATTAGTAGTTTCAGGTGAAAAGGAAGCCACAACACCCAGCATTAGCACAGGGATGCTAGATGTAATAATGGTTGTAGCAGAACCATTAGAACAATCAAATCAAAAGGAACCTATGCAAGAAGGTAAAAAATCATGTAATGCATTATTTGTCAAGCTTATTAATGATCAATATAGGTAATTACAGGTGAAAAGGAAGATCAGAATGAAAAGGCAACCACTTCACAAAGTGTTAGCACAGGAATGCTAAATGCAATGATGGATGCAACTGAACAACTTGAAGAAACAAATAAGAAAGACCCTGTGAAAAAAGGTAAAAATAAAGTAATGCATATTTACAAAAATACTTTCCAATTAAATGAAACTTATATTGATCAATATATACATTTTAATAAAATCAGGTTATGAGATGTCTGATAAACAAGCCGTGACAGAAAATATCAACAAATATATAATGAATGCTTTGAAAGATGCAACAACGAATGAAGAATAAAATGAACCAGGTGCTGAGAAAGGTAAAAATCACGTAATGCATGTAAATTATTTGCTGAAATAAGGAAATAAGGGGCCTACAAACCAAGCCGTGACAGACGGTGTCAACACAGATATGCTTGTTGAAATGATGAATGCAACCGACAATGCAGAAAAAATGCAGCTTTTCAAATTTCAACCACACAAACATCATCTGAAGGTGTCAGTACCCAATTCTTGAAAGAATTGATTGATACAACTGACAAGGTTGAAGAAAGAAGTAGGAAAAGAAATCAAGACCGATCATTGATCAAAAAAAGGAACATCGGAGGCACACAAAGTAGGAAACTTGGATAAATTGGTCATTGCTACTGAAACAGAAGAAAACAAGTCTAAAGAAATACCGAATGAAAGCTATGACAGACCAAGTTTCGATCTAAATATCTCCCAATATGATGTGCCTATAGATGTAATTCCAGATCCACCATTCCTACAAGCTTGTCAAGATGATGTCGAAACACCAAACACAGTAGGTATAATAATTTTTACTCAGTCACTGCAGTCAACCATAGTCAACAAACAACTTGAACGTGCAAAAAGAGGAAGGATGTTGACTGAACCACTGAAGTCACCTTATATTCAACGCCAGGTGGTAATGAAGAACAAAATTAGTGAGGATGAAAACATAATTGCATAGTTTATATTTGCAGCAACAGAAAAAAACACAGTAAGAAAACCTTTCTATTATTCAATTTGTTGTTAGAAAATTTACGTAATGAATATTTTTAGTACAATTTTGTTGTTAGTAAAATTATGTAATGTGTATTAAACTTGTCTTCCATGGTGATGTTGTATTCTAGCCAAAAGACGGGACTCCATTCTTCAAAGTGGTATTTGAATGCTTATACCTTGGAATAACAGTTTCATCTAATGTTTTTATGCATGGTCACATGTGCTGAACCACGATGAGAAGAAAAGAGCTCCAGGTTCACCATTTAGGTTGTTTGTTCAAACAAATATTATGGTATGCTCCTTAGCTTTTTCGAGTAATTCATAAACTATAATCACGTAATTGTTATGCTAAAATTACATAATGTATAATAAATTTGCAGCCAAGTGACTGTTTCAAGCCTGGATATGATGATTTAAAGCGAATGGACACCCTGACGGACAACTTAAATATTGTGCTTAGCAAAAATGGCATAAAATCAATAAATGAGGTGGATTTGCTGTTCATGCCAATAGTATCTTCGGATCACATATATGTAGTATGTTTCAACATGAAGACCCCGAAGATACAAATACTGGAAAACAGCAAGCTTGGAGTAAATACCAAATACGAATACATCGTACTTCCATTGGTAAATATTTTTACTTAATATTACTTTGTTGTTAGGTAATTACGTAATGGTTATGCTAAATTACGTAATGTATGCAGAAAGAAGCTTTGTGCAACTACATGATGGTTCATGAACACCCCTTGACTTCTCAAATGGTAAGCAAAGCACCAACAAGAGTTCAAATGGAATGGAGAACTGCAAAAAACAAAATCGATCGTGGAGTGTTTACAATGAGGCATATGGAGACCTTCATAAGCAAATATAGAAGAAAATGGATTACTGATTTTCACAAAGAGGGTCCAAGTCAACAAATGCAGCTTGATGAACTTCGCTACAAATATCTAGCAAAAATCCTACTGTCCGATGCCAACAAACATTAAAACATAGTTGATCGTCTAGCTTGGGAATTTCATCAATTGGAATACAGTGAAAAGGCAAAGTTTTAGGCTGTGACACCCGTCGAAATCACAGGTCATATTCGTACATTAACCACACGTATACATTATGCATGACATCTCATTTTGCATGTTTCGTTACACTTGGGCCATACAGGGTCCCAACAAGTCAATTCTGATGCGTACAGTCTAGCATTAGGTCCACTAGTTAAGAACAAACTCAGGACTAGACAAATAGTTATCATGAGCCATAGAGAGATCTCACCAAAATCCTAGTTTGGGAAACTCATACAATTGTGCATAACATTTCAATTGTAATCCAAACAAGAACAAAAACAAACAATGTCTTAATACAAGGAATTATTCTTACGCAATGTCCACATGAAACTAGTAATACGACTAGTTAAAAAGCAAATAATGTGCACATAATAATATGTTATGGAGGCTAACATAGACTTGTATAAAAACCTTCCATAACGTTTAAATACCATATATAACTATGGGATATACAAGGCATGAGTATAAAATGTTCAAATATATATATATATATATATACATACATACATATACGACGGCACACACACACATACATGGGTGTATTGTGGTTTTCAAGGATCAAACTCTTACAC
This sequence comes from Ambrosia artemisiifolia, assembly GCA_032199755.1. Classification (NCBI taxonomy): domain Eukaryota; kingdom Viridiplantae; phylum Streptophyta; class Magnoliopsida; order Asterales; family Asteraceae; genus Ambrosia; species Ambrosia artemisiifolia. The sequence goes on from CM063525.1 coordinate 36,220,684, forward strand.
TTTAAATGAACCATCAACTCAAGTCACCTAGATTGCACCCCATTTAGCCAAACACTTTACTACTTATCCAATCCATAATAGTTGACTTACCAAAAATAAAACCCTACAAATACATACATATATACACGACACACATATACATATGTTTGTAGTGTTTGTGTCTTCCACTCTTGCACAAGTCCCTTCACTACATTCTTCCACCAAGATTCTTCCAACAAACTTTAGTCACCTCCATCACATTCCTAGATGTTACACCAAAGAGGAAAGCATCTTATGACACCTAGGAAAGCCTAGTGTTGACTTACCACAATTGTTATCCTACACCTTCCACCAAGGATCCCACCATATCCAACGTAAGACACCTCTAATCACCAAAAACATCATGATTATAATACATCAAATCCAAGAGAGAGTTGACTAATCCTAACCTCCTAATCCTTCCAAATTTTGAGTTTTTTTTCTCAGAGTAGTGTTGGTGGAAAAAATATTTACCAAAATGGTGTTGTTTCAAAAATATTTACCAAAATAGTATTTTGTCTCATTGTATTAGTTTCCCTCTCCTAATTGCATTAAATGGCTTCATTTTGTTAAATAATCTATACATCTAATAAACAAAACTCAATTATGACACTTGTCATTCCCACATTGCACCTTCAATTCTCTTTCCTCCCATATTGTGCCACATGGCACAACCATGGGATTTATAAACTTTTCTTTTTTTTTTAATCTAAAATCATTCTCATTTATTTTTGGTCAAGAATCATTGAATATGATTAACTTTCCTAAACCTTCTCCTTAATTATACAAAACCGATTTTCTAATCATTTTCAAACCCTAAACCAAATCAAACAACAAAGCGTCTCCTTCGTCTCCTCTCCTTCAAGGTATCATCTCTTCCATTCTTCTGTAATGTTATCGTTGTTCATCTATCACGTTTTTGTTTTCATTTTTTTTATGATATGATTATATCTTAATCTTTCGTGGGCGATTAATGTTTTTGTGTCTTTGTTTTAACTGATAAACTATGATTTAGCTTTCAATCTTTGATTTTTCGTGTGTTATTGTTTATGTTTAATAATTTTTAGTTTTAGGGTTCATGTTTAGGTCTAATTGAATCTGGTTATGTTTTCAAATTTGACAGTGATCAAGAATCTATGAACATAAGAACACAGTTTTCACAGCTCCTGAGCATCTGAAAATGGTAAGATTTCTTGATCTTTTAGTGTTTCATTTTTGTGTATTTCTCGATTCATTGATTTATATATCAGTCTGTATGTATTGTTTATGAATGTGTACGAATCTGTATCATTGATTAAGTTTTCAGTTTTGATGTATTGTGTATTATTGTTTATGTTTAGTTAATCTTTAGTTTTAGTTTTATGTATTGTGGATTCATTAATTTAGGTATGAATGTGTATGATTGATGTAGGTATGAATGTGTATGATTGAATAAGTTTTCAGTTTTTGTATTTCTCGATTCATTGATTTATGTATCAGTCTGTATGTATTGTTTATGAATGTGTATGAATCTGTATCATTGATTAAGTTTTCAATTTTGATGTATTGTGTATTATTGTTTATATTTAGTTAGTCTATAGTTTTAGTTTTTTGTATTGTGGATTCATTGGTTTGGTATCAATCTGTATGTATTGTGTAATTCAGTGTATGTTTAATAAGTTTTCCGTTTTACGCTACAATGATTTCATATATATGCTCTGTTTTTGTAATTACTACAATAATTTTTTCGTTCATGTTCATAAGTTCTTATTTGGCTAAGATTGTTTAAAGGGTTCAAGAATTTTCATCAATTGTTCTTATTTGTTCTTGAGGATTTAATATAATTCGGATCTTCATATGCTTGAGAGAATGTATTTTTAGTGAAACTCTTTAGTTTGGTTGGTGATTGTATGGATCACGGATGTGGGTGCACCCAATTGCATCATGTCAAAATCAGAAAGTGGTTTAAATTTTTTTAAAATAATCTATAATGTTTCCTATTTTCATGCTTCTAATTGTATGGAATGATTTAAACCTTCCAATTTATGGGGATATAGAATTGAATTATATTATTTAATGTGGATATAATTTTATGGTATGATTTAAAACTTCCGATTTAGCTGTATTATGTATGTTTAGTACATCCAATTTTATGATCCTGACGATTAATCTACTTTATCCTTTTCCAATCTGCCTTAAACGCAAAAATGATGGGTCTTTCTTGAAACAAAATCAATTGTTGTAGGCACGTCACTCAATCGGTTGTAAGTTTTCCTTCTCCTTATTATTTTGTTCATTAATTGTTTAATTTCCTAGGTTCATATTCTATATTGTTCAAATACTTTTTATAATTATCCCTGATTTATTTGTTCAAAATTATGTTTTGTATATTAATCAAAACCTAAATTTTGGTAAAATAATTATATATTAACTATATTTACGTCCATTCCAAATTTAAAGATTTGACCATATAAACAGTTGTTAGTAGTCAAAAACTATATTTATTACACAATTTGATAAAAAAAAATTAATCTTTAAGTTTTTATGTCAAAGTATGGTAATGTTTGACTTTTATATGTATAGATTTGTGATTTATCATTGTTGAATAAGATTAATTAGTATGTTTGAAAACATAATAATTTTTTCGTAAATCATTAATAGCAAAGTCAAAATAACGATTTTTTATGTAAATTACAATCACTCTAATTGTAATTGTCAAACTATTTTTGGTAGATTTTAGACTTTAACATTTTCATAGGAATTAATTTATTTTTATACATTTAAAGAGACAAATAAATGGTTAATTCTTTGATTTGTCAAATTACTATTCTTATATTAAAATTACTATTCTTATATTTGTCAAATTACTATTGGTATCAAGGATAAACTGAGTATGATGATGATGATGATATTAAAATTAGTATTTATCATGACTTACACAATTTTGGAAACATCTAATTCAAATAATTATGATTTCAATTTGATTAATAACCTTTAAACATAATCGAGTTATTATTAATTATATATATATATATATATAACCGTTTTATAAACAAATTTAAATTTTTATTTTTATAAAAAAAATTAATACGTTTGATTTACCTTATATATAAAATCAATTTTGTATGTTTATTTTTTGTAAATAAAGTATGTTTACATATTATTTTCGTTAATATTATTATAAAGAATTATCAATTTCAAATTAAAATTCGAAATGTTTAAATTCGAATTAGACAAAATTTCAAATTTTGTTTAATAATGGTAAAAAATTATAAATAAATCCTTTTAATTACACATTTTGAATGACTTAATTTTAAAAAAAAAAATTGAATTAAAGTTAATAATGGTAATCATTACACCTATTTATTATCTTTAAATTATGATTTCCTAATATATTTAAAATATAACAATTAATAATTTTGGTTGTAACTTTCTCAAATTAATTACAAGTAAATATTAAAATTTTAAATACTAGAATTTGAAATTATAGATTTTCGTTAAACTTTGAAAATATTTGAATACTAAATGTTTTATTTAAATATTTAATCTGAAAAATTTGAATTTAAGATTTATGAAAATATTTGAATACTAAATGCTTATTACTTACTACATTACTATATATGAATGATTATGTATGGCCTGATTATTTTGAATGATTATGTATGAAACTGATAAAGGTTTCATAACATACAATTACGTAACATGTCAAAAACATGAATGATAATGGTTATATGTGAATGATTATGCTAACATAAAATTACGTAACATATCAAAAACATATATGGTAATCTTATTGATAATTATGTTAATGAAAAACACAAAATTACATAATGAATGCAAATAAAAACAGTTGTGCACAAAAAAAATCATGTAACAATGTAAAAAATATGTTTCAATGTCAACTTTAACAAAATTCAAAATCAATCATCGCCAACTTCATAATCCGAATTTGAAATAATATCCGCATCTGCTTCATTGATGGCTTCTTTCCCTTTGTTGTTAGATGGTTTAGTTCCTTTTAGAACATCACAAGTACGCCTGTCATGACCACTACCCCCACATATTTGCAATTTCTTGGCCTCTTTCCTGCACGACTAATCGCTTGTTCATGTTTTGATTTAAACCTTTTGCGTGACCCACAACCTTTATTCCTAATACCATGAGGAACACGAACAACAACCTTATTTTGATGTGGACCCCAATAATAGCTTGAATAATTTCTTTCTTCTTGGCTGATATCCTCTGAATACCAGGTTCATCTGTCTTCTCCTTCATCGCTTTTAGCTCGTCTCTAAACAACTTCAACTTTTCAAAATCAGTAATCAACTTATTAACAATATATTCACTCGAATGCATTATATCACAACAAACATCATTAACACTTTGATGGTCCCCATTTTCGTAATTATGCATCACCAACGACAAGCTCGACCGAGAGGGACGATTGCAAATAACATCTCTCCTCCAGCGATCAAGAATGTATCTACTGGGAATTTCATCTATCCCACACAATCTTAAAACTGAAAAAGCATGTCGACACAATAAACCATATCGCTCAAAATGCTTGCAACTACATAAAATTGTCAAATCTTCCGGGTTAAATTTAACCTGCAATACAAAAACATCTATATAAAAAAATAACGTAATGTATGTTACAACTATGAAAACAACTAATTACGTAATGAAACGAATAATCACGTAATGTATGTTACTAACACAAATAAAAAATTATAAAAATCCTCTAAATTAAACTTAAAGTAAAATAAATACGTAATGAGGTATATGAAAGTGGGAGACTAATGAAACAGATAATTACGTAATGTGTGTTACAATGATATGTAAAAAATTATGCAACATAAAAAATAAACTATACAAACCTCTATCAAACTGGGACCATACGCAGAACGATCTTTTATTTGAAACGTCCCTAAATGTCCAACATTTGAAGCAAAGACATTTATGCATTTATGCACAGCTCCATAAATTTCTTCTTGGACACCAAAGAAAATACTTCTTGTATATATTTTCGCAGTTTGCACCTCAATAGGATAATCAGTCTAAAAATCAGGTGTTTTGTACCTCGTCTAATGATCATTTTTCCTATGATTATACCTTTGGGATTCCATGCCGGTATTAAAATGACTAATAAATTCAAGAAGCGTTAATTGAGCATTGGAAACTTGGCCAAAGAAATGATTTTCACATTCAGATCTTGAAGTAGTACACATAAGACCTAACATTGGCTCATCATGATAAAAAGCAGGAATCCACATTGCTCTATTTGAATAAATGTCACACAACCAGTCATGGTAAAACAGATTAAAATAAAAAACAAGTTGCTCCCATCCCCTCTCAAACTCTTCTGGAGAAATAGAATCTGTCCAAACAATATACGCTGTTTAAAATCATCATTGTTGCATAATGCAGTACCAACCTATAAAAAAACAAAACCACATATTTTTATACATTTGAAGTTGAATAATCATGTATTAAAGATATGGTATACACATAAAAGCCCTGAAAATCACGTACGACCCTCCCTAAAAAATCACGTAACATACACAAAATCAAAAATCATACAAAAAAATATAAACCTATTAAATGACATACCTTATCAGCAACCTTTTTCATGATGCGCCACATGCACAATCTATGCCTGCTATTTGGTAAAACTAATGCAACGACTTGTTTAATAGCAGGATCTTGATCGGTAACAACAACAAGCGGTTCTTTACCAAAACAATATTGAAACAAGTTAACAGCCATGAGTAAGATTGAATTGTCTCTAAACTAAGCAATGTAGCACCAAGAGTTATATTGTTGCGGTGATTATCAATACCGTTAAATGGAACAAATACCATCTTGTATCTAAGAAAGCAAAAAAAATTAATTAAACTGAAATAATTACGTTACTTGAATAAAATAATTACGTAATTGACTTACTTGTTAGAATTGAAAGTAGCATCGAATGAAACAACATCACCAAAAACCTTATAACTTCTTTTTGCATGCTCATCAGCCCAAAATAATCCAGTTAATTGTCGTTTACTGTCATGACTATACTAAAAACAAAAATCAGGAAGAAAGTCTTGCTTCTTCTGCAGCATATTAACTACCATATCCGCATCGTACTCACCAATATATAAGTTCAAATCCCTGTTAAAATTTTTGAAATCTGAAGCAGTAGCACCAACTTGTTCAAAACCACCATAAATCGTCCTCATTAGATGAAAAGCCTTAACATGACCCATGTTTACTTTTGACATGTTGCATAACACTTGCATTTGTTGATATGTCAATTTACATTATGATGGAAGAAATTGCATATCTTCTTGAGAAACCAAGTAATGGTTATGCTCTTCAACAAACCTGAAAACTTTAAAATTCTGTCCATCTTCTGAAGAAAAAACTATATGAGCATTACAACAATTAACCATTTCAAACATCCAACTCACACCTACTTCTAAAAAGAAAAACAACAACAACAACAACAACAGTAGCAACAACAGCAACAACAACAACAACAATAACGTGTTTGTGTGGTGGGTCCCAAACTTACAGGTCTTGGAATTCCAAATCACCTCTTACATAAAGGGGTGGTCTGGTTTGGGTGGTTCAAAATTCTAGACTAGTCCGATATAACCTTGACTGGGAGGATCTAAAAAAGAATCATAAAATAACACCAAACATAACAATTGAAAACACAAAATAATTTATTTTAGGTTTAAAAACTTACAACATCATGCCAAGAACACGTGTTCTAAATTATTGTATTTTAGCTTTGTGTGTTTTAGCTATGTTTTAAATTCCATGATATAAGACGTTGTATTATGTTTTAAATTGTCGTATTTGGTGTTTTTATAGCAAAAAGAACCCAAAACATCATACCTAAATCCAAAACATGATGCATATATGTCAATTCTTGACCCTTCTCACATTTCTCATGAAATATGGCCTTTTGTACCCAAACTTTCACCTCTATATCGATATCTATATTTGTTATTATATATGAAAAATGGGTATGCCATATGACATTAAATTAGGCCTTTACACCCTTTTAGTTTCCTCCAAAAGTTTTTTTCTCTATCAGGTGCATGTCACATGCACTTCCTCCAAAACTTTTAAACGTTTGTAACTTTTATATATGACATTTAATAAAAGTCCAATGAGTCGTCCACAACAATGTTTCATCCCAGGGGCAAGGATTTGTCTTTAGTAGACTAGGGTTTGCAATTCAGAAAGGGGTGGCGGCGCAGCTTGTTGCCCGTCTACCTTCTATTATGATGTAACCTTCGTATTTTGTTTTTAACACCAAATTAACGAACAATTTTATTATCTTTCCAACGAAAACCATAGTGCTATACAAAATGAAAAGAAAACGATTTTTAGTAGGTTTTTGTTCATGCAGAAAAAACACAATGTGTTCAGGTAATTAATTAATCATATCTAGGCAAGTCACTAATCATGTCAAGATAGTATATATAAGTTTTAAACCTACTATTACAAATAAGAACCCGCTAACTACATATATGTTCATAGATATAGTCAGTTTGGTAAGAATATACTTGTTTTGTATTTTGATTGGTGTTGCTACAAACAACGATTATAAATGTTGCTTAGCCGGTTAGATGTTGTATATGATTTTTTATTTATTTAATTACAAGAGTAATAATTATTAGTATTATAATTGTTATATTTTTTAACCCCGAGACGCTCCCGAGTTTAAAAAATCTCGTTTAAATATAATTCGAAATTTTTTTGCTAACGTCTCACCGCAACTCGTGCGCCAGAATTTTTTTTTTCTATTTCGTTGGTGCACCGACTCACTGGTCATGGCACGTGAGCACGTGACACCTTAATCTTTGTTTATATTTTTATAATTATTAGTAAATACTTTGATTATTAAAAAAATATTAAATCCAAATCTAATCCAGTAATCCCTCAAAAATCCCGTCCTGCTTTTGACCGGTAAAGAGTAAAGATTCCCTTCTCGTCATCCTAAGACTAGAGGGAGTGGAGTGGCGGGAAAGAGGTGGGTAAAGCGTCATTTGGCACTTATGGGACCCATATGAGGGGGAAAAAAATTGTGGAGAGTAAAAGGGGAAAAAGGGGGTGAAAGGAATAATATTATATTGTGTTAAAGTTAAATAAAAAAAAGAAAAAAAAAATCACCCAATGAAAATACCCCACATCACCAACCCTCTCTCCTTCCCGCCCGGCAAAACCCCACCGCCCACCCTCCCCGCCCCACCTTTCCCGCCCCTAGGGGACGGAGTTCCCGCCCGGGATTCCCTTCCCGCCCTCCTCTTCCCGCCCCACTCCCCCTAGTCTAACAAATATTCGTAGTTTTTAGTTTATTTTAAGAGAAATTAATTATAACTAGTGTTTTTGAAGTGCGCGCCCCCCAAAAACAAACCCATCGTTTTCCTATGCTATAAAATGAGAAAAGTGAGAAGCCACTCGAAAATGACACGTGTTAAAGGATTAAACAAGTAGGAGGGGTAATTTTGTCAAAAAAATATACACATACAAGTCACATGCCATTTCCACCTTCATTTTTAAACGTCCGTAACTTTTTTATACGTCATCGTTTTTAAAAAAAATTATACCATAAAATCGAGCGTCTTTTCATCTTTAATATGAGTACCATATTGTTATACTTTTGAAAAAAAAAAGTCAAAAACTCACTTGCGTAAGACACAATGGAGTGTAAAACACAATGAGCACCAATTAAATAAAGGGTATAAAACATAATCAACAATCTAATAAAACGCAATGGACGACATATTAAAGAGACAATGAATAGAAGACTAAAACACAATGAATACTTTTGAAAAAAAAAGTTGAAAACCCAGTTGCGTAAGACACAATGGACTACATACTAAAGGCACAATAAACAGAAGACTAGAACACAATGAATACTTTTGAAAAAAAAGTCAAAATTCCAGTTGTGTAAAACACAATGGATGACATAACAATGATACAATAAATAGAAGATTAAAACACAATGAATACTTTAAAAAAAATTGAAAACCCAGTTGTGTAAGACACAATGGAGATAACGTAAAACACAATAAGTACCAATTAAATATGCAATGAACAATAGGGTATAAAACACAATAAACAGTCTAATAAAATACAATGGACGACATACTAAAGACCAAGGTTTTGAAACCCGGACCGGACCGGCCGGTTCGACCGGTCGGACCGGGTTTCGGAGGTGAAGACGGGCCGGGTCGACACATAGGACCGTTGTTGCAGTGAACCGCCCGGTTGGACGGGAGACCGGACGGTTGGACCGGAAACCGTTCTATTGGACCAGACCGGCTCTTTCACAGCCACCAGATGAGTCTATCTGTTCTGTATCTTATTCACAGGCTCACAGCCACCAGACATCCAGACCAAACCCTCGTTAATCATCATCATCGACCTATCATCTTTATTAATCATCATCATCGATCATTCATCCTTCATCTCCCATCCCAGGTTTCTTTAAATCTTCTCATCATCATCGTCGATCAATCATCCTTCATCGATATTTTCTTTAGAGTTTGGAGTGGTGATTTGGTTTTGTATGGAGTGGTGATTTGGTTTTGTATGGAAACTATGAAATAAAGTGAACTTTACATTAATTATTTGCAGAAGAATAAAGACCACAATTTACTTTTACAGTTTGCAAGGCTCGATGTACCATATTATCTTCTATATTTATTAAAATAATATGTTTTAATCAAGTTAAACTTATTTATATATATGAAATATTATAATATTTTGTTATTTTTGTACCTTTATATTTAATATATTATATAACTTAACCTGGTTCTTAAATCCGGTTCGACCAGTGAACCGGTAAGAAGACCGGTTCAACGTCCGGTCCGATTCTGAAAACATTGCTAAAGACACAATGAAAAAAAGACTAAAAAACCAATGAATAATAGACTTAACCACAATGAACAAATAATAAAACACAATGTACACCTAAATACAAAACTCATTTGCGTAAAACACAATGAAAAGCATACTAAAAACACAATGGATAAAGTTAAATAATGTGTAGACAAAAAAACATAAATAACATATTTACAAAGCACATGTGCATACTATAACACAATGAATGAGCAAAAGACACAATAGAAAAGAAAACTCATTTAACACGAATTTCTTTTTTTCAATTTTAATGTAGCAATGTGGTACTCATATTAAAGATAAAAAACGCTCATTAATATGATGAAATTTTTTTTGAAAAAAACATATCGTATGAAAAAGTTATAGACGTTTTAAAATGATGAGGGGAATTGACATGTGCATTGCATGTGGAGAGAGAAAGCAACAAATGTGGTTTTCCTTTTATGCCCTTCCTCTAATTTATTATTTATTTTTTTCAAACAAATTAATCTCAACCATTCAAATATACGATCAATAGATCACAATCCTTCTCACATTTCCTTGAAAAAAGTGTCATGTGTATTTGATCCTAACCCTATTAAGAGCCCACTATTTCATAAGAAAGTATCCTCCCACAACAATCTCCAATGTCCTATAAACTATAAAAACGTTTCAGATTTGACAACTGACAAAAACATGGATAAATAATATACAAGTACATAATACTACCAATTATAGTCATGTGTTCCACTATCAAAAACATATATTCCAATCCAATAATGAAAATACTAAAAGGATAACCAACAAAATGGAGAACAAAATAAAGGGGCCTTTTACCGACTTCCTTGATGAAAATGGTGTCCCTAAACAATTGATCATGGATAAAAAGCTACAAGACAACCTGTATAACAACAAAGGAGCGGAAAATGACAAGTTGCTTGCCTGTTTCGAGTCCTTGTAGTACAATCCCAGGCGTGACTTCGGTAGGCCACTCATGGGTCCGCATGAAAAACCCATCTGCAGCCTTCGATATGCCTCATACTCCGGTAATGGTACCATGATCCATACTCCTTCACACATACTTTGTTGTAAACCAAATATAGCACATAACAACAGCTCGAGATTATTTTATTCCAACTTCAAAAGAAAATCCCAAAATTCAAGGTTCACTACAACGCTCTAAAAAAGTTGAGCCAACATTACTACATAGATCAATGTAAGGATACTGTCAACCAAAATTCATTCATTAGACACAAAAAAGAAAGGAATGACCCAAACATGATGTGAATACATCTTTAAGAAGCACCTAATTACAATTTACAACACATTATTTATCCTAGGATATAACCTGATCTTAAACTTATTTTCCTCATCATTTATACATTAATAGCATATGCCAACACATAATAGCATCAAACTTTACGAAGATTATAAACAAGGGCAGCCATATATTGAAATTCAAACACATCTACACATAAAACATTAACGAATAACTAAAATCTATAATTATTAATAAAAAGCAAAGACTTACAGTCACCCAAGTAAAATTAGGAAATTAGGTTGATCGGACTTCCTTTTTTCGTCCAATCATTCATCTGTACATTCTAAAAGTTATACGAACACACACATAAGCAAACAACATCTATGATCCACTATATATTTTGGGGTGATAGTGGAAAAGTTGATAGATAAGTCACCCTTACTGTCACTCTACAGAACCTTACATGAGATTTTCATCTCATACACAAATTTGATCCAAAATAAATACTTTTCGATTCCAATTCATCGAAACTCCATGAACCAAACGGGTCATTGGTGGCATTGGAATTCTTCAGGTAGTTTTCCTCCTCCGCTAGGCAACTTTTATCCTCTTGTGTCTCAAGATTAGTCCTATCATGTCACCAAGTTGAGTGCTTTATCAGGAAAAGCAAAAAAAAAAACAACTTCAAAGCGCCTCTTTGTGGCCATAGAGAGGCGTTTTGAAGTAGGGGGATGAATCTGGGCATTTTGGGGATGAATCTAGACATTTGATGGGTAAAACACATCTCTATGACCATAGAGAGGCGCTTTGGCCCTTTTAAAAAAAATTATCGTTTTAATTAGATTTAAATGGTTTTACGTAATTAAAAAAAATATTTTAATTCATTTTAATTGTTTTAACTTGTTTCCAATTAAAGAAGAATTAGTTTAAGGTGTTTCGGTTCATTTATTGCTCTTTTGTGGGTTTTAGAACAAAGAGCCGAGAATTAACAACTTTCATAAATATATGTACGTAACACACGAAGTGTGCAATCAATACCATGTTTTTATCAAATTTCAAATTTTACGTCTCAAATCGACATACTGGACTTCCGGACCTTGTTGACGTGCTTTGGTTGGTTTAATTGCTTCTTTTAGAACAAACACTCGAGTATGAACAACTTTCATAAATCAATGTACGTAGCACATGAAGTGTGCAACCAATACCATTTTTTATCAAATTTTACATCTCTAATCGATATACTGGACTTTCGGACCTTGTTTAATGCACTTTGGTTCATTTAATTGCTCGTTTCAGAGCAAACAGCCGAGTATGACAACTTTCATAAATCTATGTACGTAGCACATGAAGAGCGCAATCAATACCATGTGTTATCAAATTTCAAATTAGAAGCAGACTATTTTTAAATATGTCATATATGTTCACGAGTTATAAGCAGGTTGTTGGGTTGTAAGCGGGCTATTAATAACATGTTTAACGATCAGTTTATAAGTATGACAAGTAAATAATATAGTGTGCCAAAAATAACATTAACCATAACTAACCATGTATACTTGTTGTTAGTACAAAGTGGGGCCTAAATTTGTTTCTGAAGGCACCGACATCTTTTAAAATAATATAGAAAAAAAATACAAAATTCGTCCTTTAAGTTTACATCGTTTTTCAGTGGATACCCTTTAGCTTTAGGATTGAAGAGAATCATCCTTAACGAATCAAAATCTTGCACCCATTGTCCTTTATCACTAACCATGTTAGATTTTGACGTTAAAATAGGTCACATGTAGGACACGTGAGGATAGATATGTCTTTTGCTTTTTTAGGGATTACTTCTGTAATTAAATTAAAGTTTTAAACTTCAAAAAAAGAAATCATCAACCCAGCCCTAATATTTCAAAACTTTTTCATCCGTTGCTTCATGAATTGCTGCTTTATTAGGGATTACTTCAAAGACTAAATTTGTAAGAAACTATAAAAAAATAGTGATGAAACAAGCCCCATTTCTACAAACCTCAGCCCCATTTCTAACCTATGGCCACCATATCCAAAGCCTCATACCAGAAAAACACAGTCAACGTCTAGCTCCCTCCTCTACCATTGACGATGACGACATGACGGCAGGGCGCGGTAGAAGTGTGTCGTAAGACACGACAGGGTGACAACATCATCCAATCACATAAGCAACCACCTTTCTCTACTCTCTGTACCTTCAATATCACCCAACAAACAATAATATCAACGAACCGCAATAACCATTTCATAAACCGAGTTTTTGTTGTTGGAATTGCAAGACCCAAAATCCGTTCTTGATTTGTAAATCGTGTGGATGTGTTCAGCCTATTGATGGTGGTGGTGGGGGTAGTGCGGTGATTGTTGGATTTGGCGAGGTCATCCAGATCGGGTGGTGTTTGGTGGTGGTCACCATTGTTGGCAATGTTTATAGGGGTGGGTTTTTTGTAGTTAGTAGTGGCGGTGACAAGTGTTAGTGGTTGTGGCCACAGGAAAGGTTGTAAAAATCCCGATTAATCACCGATTAATCGGTGATTAATCGCTAGTCCCCACTTTACTGATTAATTTTGAGCTAATCACTAAATTAATCGGTGGCGGTCCAGGGTTGTAAAAATCGCGATTAATCACCGATTAATCGGACCAAATTCGTCCTACTCGGATCTTAAAAACTCAAAATTAGGTCAAAAATGAATTCGAACGGGTCAAAACTGGAGCAAATCGATCAAATCAAACAAGTTCTTACGTCAAAATTGGATGATAATCCATGATTTAGAACAAAAATCGATGAAACTCCATGAACCCTAGTTGTGTTTGAAGGTTCCGTACGATGAAAAAATTAATGGGAGGAAAAATTGGGATATGGTGGACGATGGAGGTGATTAGGGTTATTTATGTTTAGGTATTTTTATATTTAACCCCAATCCATATTCACTAGTTTATATTTGGCCCCTAAACATCTAAATTTATACATATAAGATATAAAATTAACATTATATATGTATAAATTTGAAAAAATATATATAATAATCCAATCCGATTAATCTCGATTAATCCTGATTAATCCCGATTAATCCCTAGTCGGTACCTCACCGGCCGACTAGCGCCTAGCGAGTTCTACAACCTTGGCCACAGGTGGTGGGGGTTCTTAGGTGGTCAGATCTCATGGTGGTTGTTGAGTGGTGGTGGTGGGGATGGTTGAAGTTAGAGAGGGGGAGACAACAAGTTGAGAGAAATGGGAGAGAGAGATAAAATTAATTAATTTTATATAAGAATTTATTAAAATTCATTTTTTATATTTATTTAAACATATAATGTATATATATATATATATATATACACAATTTGCAACATGGTCGGCACTCACAGAATCTACTGTACATGGCACTTTCGTAATTCGTTTGTATTCTGAGGGCATATCTGTCATTTGACAAGTAGGTGTATACCACCGTCAGCGTCCTCTTAATCGAACTTTCTCGAAGGCGGCACATGCCGACGTATTCTCCAACGACATCGTACACCTCATCTCAGTCCTTGCGTCTCCAAGTCTCCTCTCCTCCTCTCCGCCTTACGCCTGCAAGTCTGCTACTGTTAGTCCTCAGTAGATTAGCTGAACGACAGCCAAAAGGGAGAACCCGGAAGAAGAAGCAGGTCACCGACTATAAGAGGCGGTTATAATCTTTGTATGTTACCGGACAAGATAAAACGTGAACAATGTGTGCAGAAACGGGTCAGGAAGGCGAATACAAAGCTGCTTTTAGGCCATCTTCGACGGCGGTGACAAAAACGAGTATTGCTATCGCCGGAGACTGAACGCGTCTGCAAACCCCCCCCCCCCTCTCTCTCTGCAACCATGTCGTTGGCCTTTGACTGGCGGCCAGCTGACGTCTCGGTCGGTGACGGTTGTGTGGTGGTGCTGATGTGTAGCATGTTGCCTGGTTGCGATTGGTGGTTGGTGGTGGTGATGTGTGGTGGGTAGAAAGGCCTAGCTTCTTCAAGAAACAGAGCAAATCTTGCACTTGAAGCCAATTTATGATGACCACATGGGTGAGAAGATGTCGCCGGAGCTTTATACTAAAGTGTGAATCTTTTTTTAGCAGTTTGTAGAATTGATTGCGGAGGGTTGTGTTTTGGCTTCCGTGGTTAGTTGGTGGTGATGGTGAGAGGGTTGTAGTTGCAGGTCAAGTAAAATGATGATTGTCAGTGATAGATGCTTTTGAAATGGTGGTAAACTTAAAACTAGATAATGGAATATTTCACAAGGAAAATACATAAATAAAATGGTCAAAGGTTGATTTATTGATCATTTGAAGCCCGTATATAACTGATTGACTGTTATCTTCACTTGGTCCAAGAGTTAGTGTAGCTCAAATAAAACTCTAGACATTAAATCTTCTTTCACTTAAAATGCGTTCATGTAATATCTTAGATTGGTAACAAATTACATGACAAATACCTCAACAAACGGTTAAAAACGTTAATATCACCGGTAACATGTTTTACATAAGGGTATAACAAACTCACATACAAATGTCATCAATGTAGTGCAATCACGTTGGTGTTTTTGTTTGTTTGATACGTTGCAAGCTCACGTCGCGGGCAACGCCCGCGGGTAAATTACTAGTTAAATAAAATTACCAACTAACCCTCATGTGTAAGGCACATAACCAGAGTTAACTGAAATTTTTAACTGGGTTAGTACTAAAGGATAGTGGGTGTAAGATTTTGATTAGTTAAGAATGATTCTTTTCAATCTTAAAGCTAAAGGGCATCCACTGCAAAATGATGTAAACTTAAGGGACCAATTTTTGCAAAAAAATCTTTATATATTTGTCGTTCTCTCTCTTGTCTGCTACCGCCATTACGAGATTTAAAGTCGTTCTTTACAGCAGCATCTGAGGTATGATCTTACCAGAGATTTGATAAATCTTTGTTGTATGTTTTAACTGATTCGTTTAGTGAATTTACTGTTTACAGTGTAGGTGTTTCTTGTTAATCTCTTTAGCTTTTTGATTACAGTGAATTTACTGATGGTTTCGGAAACACCCGATTTCATTGCAAGTGTCAATGACCTATTTAATCCAAATCGCTTTGACCGGGAAGTTAAATTTTGAGGCATTGAAGATGCAAAGAACAAGTTGGAGAACTTTTTCCGTGAGAAAGTATCAGGTCCTATACTTCTAGTCTTAGGTGCTGTTTGTTTTTTCAGCAGGAAAAGGTCTGCAGTCTGCGGACCACATCTGTAGACATCTGCAGGAGAAGAGGTAGACCAAAGGTCTGCAGTCTGCAAGAAGAAGACTGTTTGTTTATTAACGTCTGCAGGCTGTTGAAATAAACTTAAATTTAAATAAACTGAGTTTTTACAGCTGTCTGGTGGTAGACGATAGTGGTGGTGGGTGGACCGTGGTGGTGTGGACCATGGTGGTGGGTGGTGGTAGTGGTGGGTATTGCTGGTGGGTGGTGGTCCTGGTGGGTGGTGGTGGTGGTGAGTGGTGGTAGTGGTGGTGGGTGGACGGTGGTAGGTGGTGGTGGTGGTGGACCGTGGTGGTGGTGGTGGGTGGTGGTGGTGGTAGTGGTGGTGGACGGTGGTGGGTGGTGGTGGTGGTGGGTGGTGGTGGTGGTGGTGGGTGGTGGTGGTGGTGGTGGGTAGGGGTGTTCATCGGGTTTGGTTTTCGGTTATCGGGTTATTCGGGTCGGGTTATTCGGGTTTCAGTTGTGAAAATATTACCCGATAACCGACCCAATCTAGCTAAATGGTTATCGGTTATGGTGTTAATCGGGTTCGGGTTTTCCGGGTCGGGTTAAATGGATATCGATTTAATGGTTCGGGTGTTTGAGTTACATATTTCCAACCATTTGGGTTGCGTATTTCTATCCATTTGAGCTACAATATGTGTAAAATAAAACCACAACATGGGCTATAATATTTAGTTGCGAATTTGTGTATAAAAATATTACTCTGATAGACATAAAAATATGAAAACTGGATCATTTATTTGTTTTTGAATTATTCGGGTTATTCGGGTCAACCCGAATTATACAAAACTAATCCGAAGACCGACCCTAAAGACTTTAGTCGGGTTCGGGTATGCACTTAATCGGGTTCGGGTTAATCGGGTAAGGTAGTTTCTCGGGTCGGTTCACTTCGGGTTCGGTTCGGTTATTGGTTATCGGTTAAAAAGAACACCCCTAGTGGTGGGTGGTGGTAGGTGGTGGGTGGTGGTGGGTGATGGTGGTGGTGGGTGGTGGTTGTGGGTGGTGGTGGTGGTGGTGGGTGGTGGTTGTGGGTGGTGGTGGTGGTGGTGGGTGGTGGTAGTGGTGGTGGACGGTGGTGGGTGTTGGTGGACCGTGGTGGTGATGGACAGTGGTGGTAGACGGTGGTGGTGGTGAACGATGCTAGGTGGTGGTGGACGGTGGTGGTGGACCGTGGTGGTGATGGACGGTGGTGGGTGGTGGTGATGGACGGTGGTGGTGGACGGTGGTGGTGGTGAACGGTGGTGGGGGACGATGCTAGGTGGTGGTGATGGGTGGTGGACGGTGGTGGTGGTAGGTGGTGGTGGTGGGTGAGGAGAAGAGAAGAGGAGAAGACCTTTGAAGACCTTAGAAGACTTTGGTCCAAGTCTGCACCAAGAAGAGGTCAGGAAGAGCTTTTGGAGTGAAATGTCTTCCGAAAAACAAACAGTCTGCCCGCCTCAAACGTCTGCCCGTGTCTGCGCGGCGCAGACAAAAGAGGTCAGAAGTGCTTCTGGGAGAAAAACAAACACCACCTTAGATGATGTTTGGCATGAATCATATATTGAAAACTTTGAATTTGATATCAAAGGATACAAACTTCTGGTCACTTCAAGAATGAAATATCCCAAGTACGATGTGTTCAAATTTTATCCGTTGAGTGACAAACATGCTAAGATCCTCTTTCGCAACTCTGTGAGACCTATTCCTACTATTGATGAGAATCTTGTGGATCAGGTTAGTGTTTCACAAATGAATATATGACTTTTATCCTTATTGTTGGTCGTTTGGACTAATTTTTGTTCATAACCCTTTATTGTAGATGGTTAAATGTATGTATGACTTCTGAGATAACTTGATCAACCTCCTGCTTCTATCTCTTGAGATTTCCATTCCAAGTATCTTCTTTGCAACACCTAGTTCTTTCATATCAAATTCCTGCTTTAACATCTCTTTTGTAGCTAGAATTTGATTGGAATCTTAACATGCCAACAGCATATCATCAACATATAACAACAGGTATACATATGTCTATTGAGTGCTTGATATTGGATTGGACTCACTGCATGATTAGATATGTCTATGTGTTTAATCTCATGAGATGAATTCTGTCATTTATGTATCAATATAGTGTAGTGGATTTAGTGAACGTAATCGATAAAGCATACTACGGTCCTAGAGATAGTAGTTGATGGCTAAGTTGCGATTCTTTGTCCTCGCATGTTAAATATAGAGAAAATCCATTTTCATACCATTTGATTACTACAATCTAGTATTCTTGCATTACTATACCCGGAGGTGTCGCTTTTATAATTGAAATCTAGTTATTGTAGTATTATTGCTATTGTTACCATATTGTTACCAAGCCTTGATCTAGTTGTTTGTGGCTATATCGATGCTTAAATCTTCAAACCATTAAAAGAGGAAAAAAGCCCAATTAGGATATTAGTGACATTAGTGTAAAAGCAAACTTCATAATTCTAGACCAAACTGTCCCCAATTCCTTGGAGACGACCTTACTTACCCTTGCTAGTCTTGTGTATTTAAGTTCTTTATAAATTGTTTTTGCCGCGACCCACGACACTCGCGTCACCTGACCACTTCTCCATAGGTGTATTCATATTAATTGCAGAAGAGGGAGACATATTTACCAGATAAGCTGCTGTAGAAACAGCTTCAGCCCAGAACTTCTTTGGCATGCCTGCACAGAACAACATACTCCTGACTTTGTTCATGAGTGTTCTGTTCATCCTTTCTGCCAATCCATTCTGTTGTGGTGTCCCTGGTACAGTTAGATGTCTTGCAATTCCATTTCTACTGCACATATTATTGAACTGTGAATTGCAGAATTCAAGTCCATTATCAGTCCTTATCTTCTTAAGCTTCTTCCCAGATTGATTTTCTACAAGATTCTTCCATTCAACAAACTTATCAAATGCATCATATTTGTGTTTCAACACATATACCCAAACTCTCCTTGAGTAATCATCAATTATAGACAGAAAATAATGAGCACCACCTAATGACATAGTCTTTGTAGGACCCCACAAATCTGAGTGAACATAATCTAACACACCCTTTGTAATATGCTTCCCTTTTGTGAACTTCACCTTGTGAGATTTTCCCATCACACAACTTTCACAAAAACCTGCACTTCTTTCTACAAAGTCATCAAGACAGCCTTGTTTCTTTAGTTTACTCAAACCCTGATCACTAATATGGCCCAGCCTTCTATGCCATGTTTCAGCATCTACTTTCTTACTTTTACCAGTAACAACATTAACCTCCTGAGTAATAATACTTCCATCTAACTTATATGTATTATTCTCACTTCTTGTTCCTGTTAACATCACCATAGATCCTTTAACTATCTTAGCCTTCCCATTCTTAAGACTAACAGCATATCCTTCTTTTTCAAAGGTACCAAGAGATAATAAGTGCCTTTTTAAATCAGGTATGTACCTAACACCATCAATCTGCACTTCTGTTCCATTGTTCATTTTAACTATAATAGACCCTATTCCCAATATCCTACAAGGTCTACCATCTCCTAACTGAACAATTCCCTTATCGCTCATAACCAGATTCTTTAAAAATTCTTTTCTAAAAATCATATGAAAAGAACAACCAGAATCCATTATTATACTTTCAATCATACCTGAATCATATGATACCATTAAAACATCAGAGCTTTCATATCCATCTTGAGATGATTCAGAAGAATTCAAAACTTGTGCCTTAGATTGTACACCTTCTGGTCTTTTCTTCTTAAACCTATCAGGACAATCTTTCTTGAAATGTTTTTCTGAATTACAGATAAAACATCTCCTCTTAAATCTTGACTGTCCTTTCCCCTATGATGATCTCTGCTCAGTCCTTCCTCGAACAAATAACCCTTCACCACTTTCTTCCTTAACATCTGATCTTTTCTTTAACTCCTTGGAATTCAAAGCAGCCAATACTTCTTCCATTGTTAAAGTATCTCTTCCATACATAAGTGTGTCCACAAAGTGTTCAAACGAATGTGGAAGAGATGTAAGGAATATTATGTCCTGATCTTCATCATCTAAAGTGACATCAATATTTTCCAGATAAAAAATGAGTTTATTAAACTCATCAGTGTGATCTTCAAGAGTTTTTCCAGAAACCATATGGAATGTATATAATCTCTTCTTCAGATATAATCTGTTAGCAAGAGATTTTGTCATATACAAAGTTTCCAATTTAGCCCATACACCTGCTGCTGTGGTTTCTTTTGAAACTTCTCTTAAAACACGATCACCCAAACTTAAGATTATAGCACTATGTGCCTTCTCCATAATGTCTTTCTTCTCCTTCTCAGTGAGATCAGTAGATAACTGATTCTCACCCTTCAGTGCATCAACTACACCTTGATGCACTAGAAGCGCCCTCATCTTCAATCTCCACAGGCCAAAATCATTATGAGCATCGAACTTTTCCAGTTCAAATTTCGTAGACACCATGTCTCCACCTTAATTGATCTTCCTCTGTTTCTGATTGAGCCAAGAACCAGGCTCTGATACCAATTCTTGAGAATTACAACACCAGAATCAATCAATCAAGAACAAAATTAAAAGATTATTGTTATTAAACTTCAGCCAGAGGAGTAATAGAAAGAAATTACATGAATTGAAAGTGTAATTGTAGAAAACGATTAACCAGCTATTTATAACCCAATTAGAAACCCTAATCCCCAATCCAATCGTTATAAGAGATAACGACTTATCATCAGATGTAATCCCACAACTATGGAGACATGACAGCTTATACCCCTGAAACTTACACATTCAGTCCTCACGCTTTCAGGACATATTCAGTAGCTGCCAAATATTATAAACGACCAATTTAAGTAAGTTGACGATGGTTGACCTGTGATTTCACCAATTAATCCAACAGCTTCCCATTTGACCAAAGATTTAATTTCTCATCGTCGTTGTATGTAATGAAGTTTCAACCGGGTTCCCCACAATTTCTTCCCACCATTTTTTCTGATCACAACCTTCCCTGAAAGCTCATCCAGAGAGGTATGAGAAGGGATGTATGCTCATCTAGAGATAGATTCCATTTAGTTACATCTGTGTTGTTTCTGATCCCTACATAACCAGATTACTTAAACATGATTAGTATAAAGAGTGAAAACACCATTTTAATGTAGCATGATAAATATGATTGTACTTAAGATGCGTTGAATGTTAAATCAAACAAGAAATCTCTATGCAGTTCTGAAAACGTACGGCAATAATCATGTTCAAACAGTAAACTACAAAATTAACTAATAAAAACATGTATAATATTTGGAATGCAAACTGCATACCATCAACCATAAATTTGCCGGCATTATGGTTCCAGGTGCTACATAGTTGGTAGATTATGTTTAATCTGGATCACATTTGGCACACAAAACATGTTTATTGGAGTATTAAACCTACCATTTCACAACATTTAACAGTCAATATAGCCTCTAACATTGTTCGATTAGGGGTCTCAAAAGCAACTTGAAACATTAAGTATTCAACTTATCTATACTGAGATAATTAGTCCATGAAAATAAACGCAAATTAGGAAAGGAAACTCAATATCTAAAACTAATTACAGTCCCTAAGTAGATAATCATAAGAAAAATCTTGTCCACATGAATGCCACATGACTTTTGGTTGAGGAAAATAAACTTGCATGCTAATGTGATATGAGTTGTAAAATCAACGCATACATTCATAATCCATTCTTGGTAGCAGCAACATGGAGGTTAGAGTAAAGCACAAATTCAAGTTATAACAGGTCAGGTCATAAAAGGTTGGGTACAAAATTACATTAAACCATAACAAAATATACTAACTCTTAAGTTCCTGATACTACTCTTTTAGGGAATCACAAATGATCTTACATTAAACCATAACAAAAGATTTACCATCATTTGTCAACATCATAAAACAACATTGTTAGAGTGAAATGAGGATTTTATTGCAAGCTAAGTGATTTCAACAAACAAATTATTTAGTTAATGGAACAAAAGTGGAAAACAATCCCCCGAATTCAGAACTCTCTATGCCATACACCGGAGTGGCGTATGGTATGTCACCCTGCAAAATAATTAAATGAACCAGCCGGTTGATGTTGCAGCCTACGCCATCTCTACAATAATTTGATCACTCGCCCGGTCAATCTTTAGTAAATCTCCATCGAGCAAACAAGCATCAGCCTGAATAATATCAAATAGCTTTATACTAATTACATCCCCGGTGACTAACATAAAAGCATCTTCCTCATTCCATTTCCCATGTCTTAAAATCTTTTTATTAAATTTAATTAATTAAGAAAAAGTGTAAAATTATGAACAAAATAAATGATATAAACACATGATACCATTGCTTTTGCGGCAAGTATAGCCAAAATGAGAGCAGCTGCAACATTACCAACTATGTTTTCAAGTGATGATGAGCAAAGTGATAATACCTACAAAATCTTGCCAATCAGGAGGCTTTGCCTGCAAAACTTTGGATTCAATTAGGGTGATAAGCCAACCTAAAAAAAATATGTTTAAATATTAACAGTTGGTCTGTTAATATTTTTTATATTTTGGAGGAGTATAATTGTCTTAAAAAGATACTCTTCCCGTGTCATCAGAAGTTTGTTTCACCATCTGTTGCTTGCTTCATCAGTGGATAATCATCAGCTGTTTCATTAATCAGTGATTACGCGATGCAGAAGCATAACCATCAATGAATGAATTTGCAACTTTACTTGGATTTAGTCTTCCCGTGTTTTCACACGGGACGTCACCTAGTGTGTGTGTGTATATATATATATATATAGTATAAGTATATACAAGAAACCCAAGTTATTTGGTAAACTCTTGAAACCATATTGTGGTTTGGAATGAGCCACATCACCTAAAGAAAAAATAATATTATATTATATCTAAGGGTATTAAAGTAATTTTCTCACCTTGTCACTTCACTATCTTTATCAAAGTACCATCCTCTCTCTCTACCTTTCTCTTTATTTCTTTTCTTTGAATCTTTGTTTCTATTTCATTTTTTCAAACACAATTTCAAGTTTGAATCTCTCTTTCTCCTTATCAAAACCCAGATTTCATAATTCATCATCTTCAATAGAGGTTTTAAAGTGGGTTTGGACTGAACAGACGGTGAACGAATCCATCTTGGGTGTGACCGGAGACGACAAAGGCTGCGACCGGAGACGAAAAAATTCCAGCAGGCCGACGAACATTCCGGAAGTGAGGGTGAGTCACGATTGGAGGTTGCTAAAGCTTTTTGGTCAACCATTACCACTTGTTGATAGGTCTCCACATGTTGAAATTGAAGGTAAGTTTTTTCTTTTCGTTTATGTAGTGTTTTTTTAAGACTTTTCTTTGTTTTTCTGTTTATGGTCGTTGCTAAAGCTTTTTGGTTGATTAACATAAGATTGTTTTAACTTTTTTTTCACTCAAATCATAGATTTTTTTTATTTGCATACCAAGTGTTTGATCAAATGCTTGAATGAAAAAAAAACTTATTTTAACCTTTTTGATTTTTTTTATTATTTTGTTTATGTTAGATTGTTATTGGATTGGGGACTTGAGGTTGTAGATCTGGTTTCTGTTCTACAGTTTGATGTTAAAGATGGTTATTGATGCATGTTATTTGTATATATAGTAGGTTTATTATCATTTATGTGAAGGTCAAGAGTTCGTTTGAGTTTCGGATTCGTATTGTTTAGATTTTGTTAGTTTTGGAGCCCTAGGTTTTGAACTTGGGCCGATTTCAGTTTAGTGATGATTGAAGGTTAATTGACGTTAGAATGATGTGTTTATTAGTTGAAAGCGATGAGGTAGAAATATTGAATTAATATTAACAGTTGGAATTTGGAAATTTAGATTTTGTGACTTTAAGTAGTTATTTGGGCCCCGACTAACACATGTTACTCCTGTTTTAGTATGTTAAATGATGAGTTGGTGACACCGGTTAATATCTCATCTATTGTTTTGCAGTTGATAACGAAGACCCCACTGGTTAACATATGTTAACAAACGAAGTCGATGGAAGCCGAGAAAAATATGTAGAAAAACTTTTTTATAACGTTTTCTTTTTTGTACTCAATGTATAGAGTTACTAGATTTATGTCACACCCTCAAATTTCCACCTGCGGAGTTCTACCGCGAGGCGTGTGACACACCAGGATCCAAGTCAACGGTCATAATAAACAACACTATATGAGACATAAGTAAATTCAAAACACAAGTTCAAACCATTTTGACATAACAGCGGAAACATTGTTTTACAAAACGAAACCCAAAAGTATCCAAACTTGTTCGATAAACAAAACCATGAAACCTAAACTAGATGCCGTGCAGACGCGTGCGCCTAAGCCCTGAGATGCTGCTACCTTAGCGACCTGAGAAATCATGCCAAAAACGTGTCAACATATAATGCTGGTGAGTTCACAGGTTTAAGTTTAAAATTAGTTTCCGTGCAAACGCGTGCGCCTAAGCCCTGAGATGCTGCTACCTTAGCGACCTGAGAAATCATGCCAAAAACGTGTCAACATATAATGCTGGTGAGTTCACAGGTTTAAGTTTAAAATTAGTTTCCATGCGTTGAGCGTTGATCACAAAATACCATGTCATGAAATGCGTTAAACAAACAAACAAGCGTTTCCTACTACTACCACGACTGTGATGCTGAAACCATTACTGACAGCGTTTCTTGTGTTGCTGCCCGTGTTTGAGTTGCTTGTGTTGCTAAAATAGAGACAATAATCCAATATGCACCCGCCCGGCTCCAAGCCGACGGGTGGGGTTTGTCAGGCCCAATAGATCTATCCACATTTCCCCGTTGTGCCCAACACATTCATGGTTTCCCCCAGGGACTTCCGTGTTTCGTCGTGTAGTCATCAAAAGTGTTGTGTTCCGAAAGAGTTACGTGTTCATAAGAGTTGCATTTCAAAAGCGTTGCGTGTTTATAACAATTTACTTTCCAAAAGAGTTGCGTGTTCATAACGAGTAAAGCGTTTCCAAAAGAGTTACATGTTTATACAAAAATGTTGAGTTTGTTAAATTGCGTGGCATGTTTCTCCCCCGAAAGAAAACATATAAAAGAGGGGTCGTGAACTCACCTTAGGTTGCGTCTTCAGTTAACAAGTAAACTAATGTGTGTATGATAGCCCCAACTAGTGGCGACCTATCATGAGATGTGTGTGTAAAGTTAGACTAATAACCCATTGGGTTCATTAGTCCCTAATGTCTAGTCCATGACCATTATATGTTTGAAAAATGCGTTTGAACAACAACCAGACTACAGGAGACAACACTCGACATCCCATTGGTGACCCGACATTCCACGTGTTTATCTCATACACATACAAATCATGCAACCAGTACTTAGCACGTGCTAAAGTTCAACGAGTTTAACACATAGATTAAATAACGCATAAATAAGTCCAAACACGTGTTACTATGTTACTAGGCATGTTGCAGGGTTGCTAGCATGTTCCTAGGTGTTAAATCGGGTCTCGGAATACTAAATTACAGTTATATTATCGTTACACGTGATTAGGAATAGTTAACTAGTGATTAGGAAAAGTCAACTGGTGATTAGGAAAAGTCAACTGGTGATTAGGAGCTATAAGACATGTTATTCTGAAGTTAACTAGTGATTAGGAGTCATAAGACATGCTATTCTAAAGTTAACTAGTGATTAGGAGTCATAAGACATGCTATTCTGAAGTTAACTAGTGATTAGGAGTCATAAGACATGCTATTCTGAAGTTAACTAGTGATTAGGAGTCATAAGACATGCTATTCTGAAGTTAACTAGTGATTAGGAGTCATAAGACATGCTATTATGAAGTTAACTAGTGATTAGGATCACAATTGCATGGTGGGAAGGCGATTAGGCTCCCTAATCGCCTATAGGGTTTGTGATTAGGGGCCAATCGCCTATAGCATAGGCGATTGGGGATTCCTAATCGCCTATGTTGTTCTGTTCCGCCTTTTTCGCGCGTTTAACCCTCCAAATCAGATCCGAAACATGTGTAAACACCCAATATCAATCATAACACATTAACAAACATATTTTAAGCAAACCCCTAAGTTATCATCATTCTAACAGTCCCGAATGCGAGCGTTTCCCAAAATAGTAAGCTTAACATGTAACCATCACATCAACATGCAAGAACTTGCCCTAAATAGCAAATATCCAGATTTCATCACGTAACAACGTTGTCCGATAGTATCCTACTGCTCTAGCATCATCCTAAAGCAAACCCTAACATCATATAATCAACAATACACCTCATAACATCCTTAATCATTCAAAACCATTCAAATGGGTCAAAATACCAAACATCAACAATACACAACCATGGACCTCTAAACTCCTAGGACATCATCAAGCTAACTCATAACAGCTATAAACACCTTAACAACACAAGAACAATCATGTTTCAATCATAAAAATCCTACCTTTAATCACATATAACACATATAACATGCATAAAGGTTTGGGTTTGTTTAAAAACGGTTTTTAATGGATTTTCAAAGACAAAAACATTTAGAAAACAGGTCTGGACTTTTAGGGAACAAAACATAATCATGTAAAGGTTTGGGGATGAAGAACACACCTTGTGAGTTGGGATAGGTTATGGGACGGCTAGGGTTGCACAAATGGTGTTTTAGAGGTCAAGGGTGGTATTTATAGGCGTTTCTAGTCGTTTAAAACATGTCAGGTGATTGTGCAGCATTATCAGGCGATTAAGGCTGCTAATCGCCTACCCTATTGGCGATTAGGGCTCTAATCGCCTACCCAAACCTCCTAATCACCTACCCTATAGGCGATTAGGGCTAATCACCTACCCAAACCTCCTAATCGCCTACCCTATAGGCGATTAGGGCTAATCACCTACCCAAACCTCCTAATTGCCTACCCTATAGGCGATTAGGGATAATCACCTACCCAAACCTCCTAATCGCCTACCCTATAGGCGATTAGGGCTAATCACCCCCTATCAGAATGCAATTATGCGTAATCACCCCTTATCAGCATGCAATTATGCGTAATCACCTATAATATCATGCAATTACGCGTAATCACCTATAATATCATGCAATTACGCGTAGTCATCATCTTAACACATAAAAACACGTATTCACATACCGACAAATCACATAATGTTTATAAACACATAATTCATGAAAACAAACACGTTCACATTCGTTCACCAATTCCCGGGACTCGAGACTTGTGTGTGTGCATTGGACCCGACGATTCTACAAATCACCAACCACCGGACTCATACCCCGTGTATGTGTGTTAACCCCAATGGTCCTCCGAATCATTGATCCCTGGACACTTTCTTAACGTGACTCGACTCAACTGACCCTGTTATGAGTGATGTATGCGCGATTCGCTAAAGTAGACTTACCGGATTTTCACAAGTCACTAACCGGAGTTTGCCGGGTGTCACAATTTATTTTGTTAAAGTGGTTAATTGTTTGTAATGATACTTTGTAATAAAGTGGTTATGGTATACGTTTCCCATGAAAGTCACTAGATTTTATTATGTTTCTTTGCAAGAAGACATAGCCACATTTTACAAGAATCGTTTTTTTACGTTTTTTAATCAATTACGTTTTTTAGCATAAAAGTCAGTAGATTGTATTATCAATTACGTTTTGTTTATGTTATTATTACAGAATGATATTTCTTGTGTTGATATTACATGTTAACAGTTAGGTTCTTTTGTTATTAACAAGTGTTAACAAAGTTCTTATACGTCAACTTATTAACAAGTGTTAACAAAGTTGTATAGGACAGATTCACTACAACTGTTAACATGTATTAACAGGTTTAGTAAATCTAATAAGGTTTTCCTTTTTTTTCCCAATAAGGCTGGTAAGATATGTTAACACATGTTAACACTTTTAATATCTCAATTATGATTTCTTGTTTTTAGCACCAACTATCTACAAAGTTTTTATACGTCAACTTATTAACAAGTGTTAACAAAGTGTTAACAAAGTCTAATAGGACAGATTTACTAAAACTGTTAACATGTCATAACAAAGTGTTAACAAAGTTTTTAGACGTCAACTTATTAACAAGTGTTAACAAAGTTTTATAGGACAGATTTACTAAAACTGTTAACATGTCATAACAAAGTGTTAAAAAAGTTTTTATACGTCAACTTATTAACAAGTGTTAACAAAGTTTTATGAGACAGATTTACTAAAACTGTTAACATGTGTTAACATGTTAACACATGTTAACAGTGTTACTATCTCTACTAAGGTTTTTCTTTTTTTCCAATAAGGCTGGTAAGATATGTTAACACATGTTAACAGTTTTAATATATCAAAATTGGGTATCTATGTCGCCATGTTTTTTGCGTCTAGCGGTTACTTAGTGCATATGATCTTTTTAAAACCTTTGATATGCATAAGTTATGTAGAGGATGTGATTTGACACGAAAACAGGATTATATGATCATACAAGTTACTAAACCAGGTGCGGAAACCCTAGCTTAGAACAAACTGATGTAAACTCAAATCAAAACACAATCAAAGTCATTTTAAAGCTTTTCATAGATTAACTCTTTCAAATACTTGATTACAGTTCAGTTACAGTTAATCTATCACACACCTAAACTCTCTCAGACCTCTCTGGAACACACCTCAAAAACACACACACTGAATGACTCGCTTCTGGGCTCTTTTTTCTCAAAAACTCACAAAATCTATTTATAGGCTCTGCACGTTCGCCCAGTTGATATGGTCGAATGTGGAACACTTTCCACATTCGCCCCTTTACTGTGGTCGAATGTGGAATCTTTCCACATTCGCCCAAACTGATTCTACATTCGCCCAGTTTGTTCCACGTTCGCCCACTTTTTCTGTGTAATTTCCACGTTCGCCCACTTTTTCCACCTTCAACCCATCAGCATTTTTTAACACATGTTAACTTTGTAAATCCAATCACTAGTCGCAATACGTGCATCTACAAACTCCCCCTCGACTATTGATTGGATTGTCTTTGGGTTTAAGACTTTGTCGTTCTCTGCTTATCTGAACCTTCGACATTCTGTGCCGGATCACTAGCTAGGGACATACATGAAAAGTGCACTAACAATCTCCCCCTTGGACCTAACTAGTGATGTACCAGATCAGAAAGTTATCAATGTTTCAAGTCTTGATTGAAAACTTTCCATCTTCATACACGTTTGTGTCGAAGTTCCTGTCTATCTCTCAGTAAGCTTTGAAATCTCAGACAGACTCAAGAAATCTTGGCTTTGTCATTTGCTTATTCAGAGATGAATATGGACGATAATCTTGATTTCTTCAATCTTCATCATTTCTTTAACCTTTTACTAACTTCTGTTGTTCTGGTGATCTTGATGTTCAGGTTTGGGTCTTGTTCAATTACACTCTTTGTCGATGAGTCATGAGAAGTGCACCTGTTGTATTTGATTCTGCAGAAAAATTTACTAAAAACTGCACAAACTACAACCGGCGTTAGACATGACAAATATCTCGGAAGTACTCTTCACATCCCTTTTGACCCTCAATAGCTCCCCCCCTGAACTATAAAACATTGTCAATGTATACCAAAAACTTGAAAATTTACAATTTTTTTCAATTTTTTTAAGTATCTGAGCTTTCACATCCAGTATCCCAACATCGGTTATCGAAAATAAAATTGAAACAAAACTTTTTGATTTTTCAAAGTTTATGCTAAAACACACCAAAAATCTTTTTGAATTTTCAAATGTAATTGCATAAAAGTAAATTCAAACATATTTTTGTGAATTTTCTGGTTAAGAGGATCATATCAGTATTGAAGCAGTCAGTCATAACTCTTTTTGATTAATTCTCTGTTTTTGTCATTGAGCATCCTACAACCATTACCAGTATGTTTATCCACTTAAACTCAAAATCATCATTCATTGCTCAGCACTTTAGATACATTATGGTAATATTAGTTTCTGAGTAATCTATGGTCCCCGCGCTCGCGACACATTCCCGTATCAAGAATTGCGCAAAGATTCATCGTAACGCGTGATTATATTGAAGTTATCCGTTAGTTACAAGGTATGAGGCACAGTGGTGACAGGTCAGC
The DNA here is from genome assembly GCA_032199755.1 of Ambrosia artemisiifolia. Lineage (NCBI taxonomy): Eukaryota > Viridiplantae > Streptophyta > Magnoliopsida > Asterales > Asteraceae > Ambrosia > Ambrosia artemisiifolia. The sequence continues at coordinate 36,251,194 of CM063525.1, forward strand.
AAATTAACGCTTCAAAGCGACTTGTGCACTCTTCCAGGGTGAGGACTAATATCATACATGATTTTCATCATAGTATTGATACGATGCATTAGATAATCTTTGATTATCATCACACATGTTAAGTTCCTCGTTCGGTAACTTATGGTTTTGTCATTAAAGATCTTTTAATAAGATACCCTAACTGAATCTAGGTCTGTAAATCAATACAGCAAAAGATCAGTTAGGCCATCCCCAGATAACTTTCAATATAACGACCCGAAACCTCTGATTTTGGCAATCTATCAAACGAAATTTCGGTACTAAGACCATATGCCAACGATACGTTGATCCACATGATTATCAGTTATTGATTTTAAATTTATATCACCATGCTGAACTTTAAACTTTGATTTCAAGCCTACCAATATATAATTGTAGTGGCTACTCAATGTTTATCAATTCATTTTTGTTTTTAGAGTAGTCTGACAGTCCACTGATGTACTATCATCTCCTCTTTTTCTCCAGGAAAACTCATTTTTGATTTTCTATTTTTTTATTTTGATTTTTCTAAAATTTTCTCCCCCTAAAAATCTCAAAATAAGCATATTTTTGGATTTTTAAACTTTTTGAAGAAAAACAAAATAAAATGATATCCGATGCGGTTTACTCATTCAGTTTCAAAACCATTTTCCTCTCAGATTACTAGACTCATTAAGATTTTTCAATTAGCAAACCATTTTGTCGTATCTGTTATTGAAATCCAACACCTGAGAGCAATTGCATGAGATTGCAACTTTTTCCGGCTTCACAAGTTGGAAACAGACTACAAACACTCTCATCTTTGTTGAAATCATGTTTTCCTTTTTCAATAACCCTTCCTTGACCTTCACCTCTCCAATAAATAGTGTGTATACAGATGCTCCACTATCAGCTTATCAAAGAACAGCTAATAGGTCTGTCTGGAACAATCTGCACACTTATTAAACAATTAGCATGAGAGAGGTACCCATCCCTTCACAATGATGGGTCGTCCAAGGTCATCAATTCTTGGAACATCAATCCATTCTCCTTTTGAAAAATCAATTGGTTTTTCAATGGATTGATTTGAAGTAGAAATTGCTATTGATTTAGAAAGTGCTTTGGGTTTCCAAACATGTTCAGAGTTTATTTTGGATTTTGTTGAAATTGTTTTACTTTTTGACTTTTCAGATTTCTTATTTGAAACCTGCTTCTGAACGTTGTTTGGAATCTTCTCAGACTTAACTGATGAAGACCCAGGTTTAGAGTTATTCTTAGGCTTAGCCTTCGAACTCCCCCTTACCTCAGCAACCCGTCTACAATCTCCATTTTTCTTCAAGGCAATTTTGTTACGATTGTCATACACAACCTGTTTCCCCTTTTGCTTCTTGATTGGTTTTGGGGATACAGGCTTTCTGACATTGCCTGAATTTCTAGCAAATTTCACTTCGGTCTTTTTCTGTTTAACATACGGATAGTAAGCAATTAAATGCCCACACTCTCCGCAGTTATAACAAGACCTATATTCAACAAAATCATATGCATACCCGTCATCCCAATACCAATAGGGACAATGAACTGCAATATGACCAACTTCACCACATTCAAAGCAGTTTCTCCGTTCAACATAACGATGAGAATACTGTGGTGAGTTGTCTCCCCAATAACCATCAAATCGAGAGTTATATGAATAATCATAATAGTCATATGATCTAGATGAAAAATTTCTTGAATTCTTTTGATAAGAATTTTTCATCTGATCATTTCCTTTCGATTTGTTTGGTTTTGGTTCTTTTACTTTAGAAACCTTTTTATTTTCAACATTTTTCTTTTGATCCTCTTTATTCTCATGTTGGTTAGGACTGAGTTCAAAATGAAGATGATCAAATTGATTTCTAAACTGATTTAACAAATCGATATTATCAACAAAAATACATTTAAGTAGAGATTGTTCGATATTCTCAATTAGAAAATCTTTGTTGAAAATCAATTTGTCACGTCCTTCCAACATGTAGGATCCTTCAACTCCTTCAGGAAAACTGAATATGGGTTTTTCTTCAGATTCAGATTCTGAAGTTATTTTAACATTTTCAGTTTTCTGTTCAGACTTTGATTTCACTTCACAATCAGAATTAGCAACACAAGGTGTTGTGATTTCCAACTCTGATGTGGAAGTATTCTTTGAAACACTTTTATTCATTTTTAACATTTCTTTCTTTAAAGTTTCAATTTTATTTAACAAATCTTTTTCATTCTTTTCAAAAGCTTTAATTTGGTTTTTACAATTTTCAAGATCATTTGCTAGTTTCTGTTTGTCCTCAATAAATGTCATCATTTCACATTTCATCTTGACACAATTAGAACAACTAGCACTTACCTCATCATCTGATTTATTACCATTATCAGATTTTGCATCACCATTTGAGGTATCACTCTGTTCTGATTTACTTTGTTCTGAACTCGTATCAGAACTCAAATCACTCTTTGACAATTCACTGGAAACATCATGTCTCATTTGTTTGGCTAAACATACAACATTCCTATGAACACCTTCTCTGTTAACACTCTTGTTAACATGTATCATTTCATCAGTTGGTTTTGGTGTCATTGGAAATCTCCAAGTATAGTCATCTTGAGAATTTTGTCTCAGTAATTGTTGTCGCTTTCTATCAGCTTCTACTAGAGCTCTGATATCCGCTTCCGTTCTATATAAGTAATCCATCATTTATCCAATCAAAAATATTTCAAAAATTTTCTAAAATCAGGCTTTTCGAAATTTTTAGGCCCTAAATTCTACGTTCGCCCCTGATACTTATACTTTCGCCCAAGGTAGTATACCCGAATGTAGAATTTTGACCAGAATGTAAAATATCCAAACATAAGTTATAGGTTCGTCCGTTCTGGTCTACTTTCGTCCACTTTTGATTCAGATTTGCCCAAAAACAGATCACCCGAAAGTAGAGATTCACCAGAAAGTAAAACACACTAACACACTTCCACTTTCGCCCAATGCTACTCCAGGTTCGCCCGTTCTGATTCTACGTTCGTACCCCCGATCAGCCGAATGTGAAAAATGATACCCGAATGTGAAAAATTCAACTGAAAAATTCTACGTTCGCCCAGAAATTCCTAGGTTCGCCCACAAAATCACTCTCCTTCGACCAAAAACTCACACCTTCGACCAGAACACTCCAGGTTCGCCCATTTTGACTTTTGAAAAACGGTTACACTTTGAAAAACTGTTATTTTGATCTCTGATTTTCAAAAGTTTGTGAATTTGAATGATCTTGATCAGGTTATGCTTCGGAGATGATTTGGAACAACTTTAATACTTGGAATTTTGAATTTTAACCACAAAATCACCTCTAATTCTTTCAAAAACACTCAAAAACCATTTTTATGTAAAAACATATGTGAATTGATGAAAATAATGTCCAAATCAGCTCTGAGTTTATCAATTTGTTGTTGTATGATCCTCTACGCTCTGATACCACTTTGTAGAGGATTAAATTTGACACGAAAACAGGATTATATGATCATACAAGTTACTAAACCAGGTGCGGAAACCCTAGCTTAGAACAAACTGATGTAAACTCAAATCAAAACACAATCAAAGTCATTTTAAAGCTTTTCATAGATTAACTCTTTCAAATACTTGATTACAGTTCAGTTACAGTTAATCTATCACACACCTAAACTCTCTCAGACCTCTCTGGAACACACCTCAAAAACACACACACTGAATGACTCGCTTCTGGGCTCTTTTTTCTCAAAAACTCACAAAATCTATTTATAGGCTCTGCACGTTCGCCCAGTTGATATGGTCGAATGTGGAACACTTTCCACATTCGCCCCTTTACTGTGGTCGAATGTGGAATCTTTCCACATGAATCTTTCCACATTCGCCCAAACTGATTCTACATTCGCCCAGTTTGTTCCACGTTCGCCCACTTTTTCTGTGTAATTTCCACGTTCGCCCACTTTTTCCACCTTCAACCCATCAGCATTTTTTAACACATGTTAACTTTGTAAATCCAATCACTAGTCGCAATACGTGCATCTACAAACTCCCCCTCGACTATTGATTGGATTGTCTTTGGGTTTAAGACTTTGTCGTTCTCTGATTATCTGAACCTTCGACATTCTGTGCCGGATCACTAGCTAGGGACATACATGAAAACTGCACTAACAATCTCCCCCTTGGACCTAGCTAGTGATGTACCAGATCAGAAAGTTATCAATGTTTCAAGTCTTGATTGAAAACTTTCCATCTTCATACACGTTTGTGTCGAAGTTCCTGTCTATCTCTCAGTAAGCTTTGAAATCTCAGACAGACTCAAGAAATCTTGGCTTTGTCATTTGCTGATTCAGAGATGAATATGGACGATAATCTTGATTTCTTCAATCTTCATCATTTCTTTAACCTTTTACTAACTTCTGTTGTTCTGGTGATCTTGATGTTCAGGTTTGGGTCTTGTTCAATTACACTCTTTGTCGATGAGTCATGAGAAGTGCACCTGTTGTATTTGATTCTGCAGAAAAATTTACTAAAAACTGCACAAACTACAACCGGCGTTAGACATGACAAATATCTCGGAAGTACTCTTCACATCCCTTTTGACCCTCAATAGCTCCCCCCCTGAACTATAAAACATTGTCAATGTATACCAAAAACTTGAAAATTTACAATTTTTTTTCAATTTTTTTAAGTATCTGAGCTTTCACATCCAGTATCCCAACATCGGTTATCGAAAATAAAATTGAAACAAAACTTTTTGATTTTTCAAAGTTTATGCTAAAACACACCAAAAATCTTTTTGAATTTTCAAATGTAATTGCATAAAAGTAAATTCAAACATATTTTTGTGAATTTTCTGGTTAAGAGGATCATATCAGTATTGAAGCAGTCAGTCATAACTCTTTTTGATTAATTCTCTGTTTTTGTCATTGAGCATCCTACAACCATTACCAGTATGTTTATCCACTTAAACTCAAAATCATCATTCATTGCTCAGCACTTTAGATACATTATGGTAATATTAGTTTCTGAGTAATCTATGGTCCCCGCGCTCGCGACACATTCCCGTATCAAGAATTGCGCAAAGATTCATCGTAACGCGTGATTATATTGAAGTTATCCGTTAGTTACAAGGTATGAGGCACAGTGGTGACAGGTCAGCAAATTAACGCTTCAAAGCGACTTGTGCACTCTTCCAGGGTGAGGACTAATATCATACATGATTTTCATCATAGTATTGATACGATGCATTAGATAATCTTTGATTATCATCACACATGTTAAGTTCCTCGTTCGGTAACTTATGGTTTTGTCATTAAAGATCTTTTAATAAGATACCCTAACTGAATCTAGGTCTGTAAATCAATACAGCAAAAGATCAGTTAGGCCATCCCCAGATAACTTTCAATATAACGACCCGAAACCTCTGATTTTGGCAATCTATCAAACGAAATTTCGGTACTAAGACCATATGCCAACGATACGTTGATCCACATGATTATCAGTTATTGATTTTAAATTTATATCACCATGCTGAACTTTAAACTTTGATTTCAAGCCTACCAATATATAATTGTAGTGGCTACTCAATGTTTATCAATTCATTTTTGTTTTTAGAGTAGTCTGACAGTCCACTGATGTACTATCATCTCCTCTTTTTCTCCAGGAAAACTCATTTTTGATTTTCTATTTTTTTATTTTGATTTTTCTAAAATTTTCTCCCCCTAAAAATCTCAAAATAAGCATATTTTTGGATTTTTAAACTTTTTGAAGAAAAACAAAATAAAATGATATCCGATGCGGTTTACTCATTCAGTTTCAAAACCATTTTCCTCTCAGATTACTAGACTCATTAAGATTTTTCAATTAGCAAACCTTTTGTCGTATCTGTTATTGAAATCCAACACCTGAGAGCAATTGCATGAGATTGCAACTTTTTCCGGCTTCACAAGTTGGAAACAGACTACAAACACTCTCATCTTTGTTGAAATCATGTTTTCCTTTTTCAATAACCCTTCCTTGACCTTCACCTCTCCAATAAATAGTGTGTATACAGATGCTCCACTATCAGCTTATCAAAGAACAGCTAATAGGTCTGTCTGGAACAATCTGCACACTTATTAAACAATTAGCATGAGAGAGGTACCCATCCCTTCACAATGATGGGTCGTCCAAGGTCATCAATTCTTGGAACATCAATCCATTCTCCTTTTGAAAAATCAATTGGTTTTTCAATGGATTGATTTGAAGTAGAAATTGCTATTGATTTAGAAAGTGCTTTGGGTTTCCAAACATGTTCAGAGTTTATTTTGGATTTTGTTGAAATTGTTTTACTTTTTGACTTTTCAGATTTCTTATTTGAAACCTGCTTCTGAACGTTGTTTGGAATCTTCTCAGACTTAACTGATGAAGACCCAGGTTTAGAGTTATTCTTAGGCTTAGCCTTCGAACTCCCCCTTACCTCAGCAACCCGTCTACAATCTCCATTTTTCTTCAAGGCAATTTTGTTACGATTGTCATACACAACCTGTTTCCCCTTTTGCTTCTTGATTGGTTTTGGGGATACAGGCTTTCTGACATTGCCTGAATTTCTAGCAAATTTCACTTCGGTCTTTTTCTGTTTAACATACGGATAGTAAGCAATTAAATGCCCACACTCTCCGCAGTTATAACAAGACCTATATTCAACAAAATCATATGCATACCCGTCATCCCAATACCAATAGGGACAATGAACTGCAATATGACCAACTTCACCACATTCAAAGCAGTTTCTCCGTTCAACATAACGATGAGAATACTGTGGTGAGTTGTCTCCCCAATAACCATCAAATCGAGAGTTATATGAATAATCATAATAGTCATATGATCTAGATGAAAAATTTCTTGAATTCTTTTGATAAGAATTTTTCATCTGATCATTTCCTTTCGATTTGTTTGGTTTTGGTTCTTTTACTTTAGAAACCTTTTTATTTTCAACATTTTTCTTTTGATCCTCTTTATTCTCATGTTGGTTAGGACTGAGTTCAAAATGAAGATGATCAAATTGATTTCTAAACTGATTTAACAAATCGATATTATCAACAAAAATACATTTAAGTAGAGATTGTTCGATATTCTCAATTAGAAAATCTTTGTTGAAAATCAATTTGTCACGTCCTTCCAACATGTAGGATCCTTCAACTCCTTCAGGAAAACTGAATATGGGTTTTTCTTCAGATTCAGATTCTGAAGTTATTTTAACATTTTCAGTTTTCTGTTCAGACTTTGATTTCACTTCACAATCAGAATTAGCAACACAAGGTGTTGTGATTTCCAACTCTGATGTGGAAGTATTCTTTGAAACACTTTTATTCATTTTTAACATTTCTTTCTTTAAAGTTTCAATTTTATTTAACAAATCTTTTTCATTCTTTTCAAAAGCTTTAATTTGGTTTTTACAATTTTCAAGATCATTTGCTAGTTTCTGTTTGTCCTCAATAAATGTCATCATTTCACATTTCATCTTGACACAATTAGAACAACTAGCACTTACCTCATCATCTGATTTATTACCATTATCAGATTTTGCATCACCATTTGAGGTATCACTCTGTTCTGATTTACTTTGTTCTGAACTCGTATCAGAACTCAAATCACTCTTTGACAATTCACTGGAAACATCATGTCTCATTTGTTTGGCTAAACATACAACATTCCTATGAACACCTTCTCTGTTAACACTCTTGTTAACATGTATCATTTCATCAGTTGGTTTTGGTGTCATTGGAAATCTCCAAGTATAGTCATCTTGAGAATTTTGTCTCAGTAATTGTTGTCGCTTTCTATCAGCTTCTACTAGAGCTCTGATATCCGCTTCCGTTCTATATAAGTAATCCATCATTTATCCAATCAAAAATATTTCAAAAATTTTCTAAAATCAGGCTTTTCGAAATTTTTAGGCCCTAAATTCTACGTTCGCCCCTGATACTTATACTTTCGCCCAAGGTAGTATACCCGAATGTAGAATTTTGACCAGAATGTAAAATATCCAAACATAAGTTATAGGTTCGTCCGTTCTGGTCTACTTTCGTCCACTTTTGATTCAGATTTGCCCAAAAACAGATCACCCGAAAGTAGAGATTCACCAGAAAGTAAAACACACTAACACACTTCCACTTTCGCCCAATGCTACTCCAGGTTCGCCCGTTCTGATTCTACGTTCGTACCCCCGATCAGCCGAATGTGAAAAATGATACCCGAATGTGAAAAATTCAACTGAAAAATTCTACGTTCGCCCAGAAATTCCTAGGTTCGCCCACAAAATCACTCTCCTTCGACCAAAAACTCACACCTTCGACCAGAACACTCCAGGTTCGCCCATTTTGACTTTTGAAAAACGGTTACACTTTGAAAAACTGTTATTTTGATCTCTGATTTTCAAAAGTTTGTGAATTTGAATGATCTTGATCAGGTTATGCTTCGGAGATGATTTGGAACAACTTTAATACTTGGAATTTTGAATTTTAACCACAAAATCACCTCTAATTCTTTCAAAAACACTCAAAAACCATTTTTATGTAAAAACATATGTGAATTGATGAAAATAATGTCCAAATCAGCTCTGAGTTTATCAATTTGTTGTTGTATGATCCTCTACGCTCTGATACCACTTTGTAGAGGATTAAATTTGACACGAAAACAGGATTATATGATCATACAAGTTACTAAACCAGGTGCGGAAACCCTAGCTTAGAACAAACTGATGTAAACTCAAATCAAAACACAATCAAAGTCATTTTAAAGCTTTTCATAGATTAACTCTTTCAAATACTTGATTACAGTTCAGTTACAGTTAATCTATCACACACCTAAACTCTCTCAGACCTCTCTGGAACACACCTCAAAAACACACACACTGAATGACTCGCTTCTGGGCTCTTTTTTCTCAAAAACTCACAAAATCTATTTATAGGCTCTGCACGTTCGCCCAGTTGATATGGTCGAATGTGGAACACTTTCCACATTCGCCCCTTTACTGTGGTCGAATGTGGAATCTTTCCACATGAATCTTTCCACATTCGCCCAAACTGATTCTACATTCGCCCAGTTTGTTCCACGTTCGCCCACTTTTTCTGTGTAATTTCCACGTTCGCCCACTTTTTCCACCTTCAACCCATCAGCATTTTTTAACACATGTTAACTTTGTAAATCCAATCACTAGTCGCAATACGTGCATCTACAAACTCCCCCTCGACTATTGATTGGATTGTCTTTGGGTTTAAGACTTTGTCGTTCTCTGATTATCTGAACCTTCGACATTCTGTGCCGGATCACTAGCTAGGGACATACATGAAAAGTGCACTAACAAGTTAAACTATGCGACGCCCATGGTGTCCCTTTTAGAATCTAGGCTGTATGTGGTTGCGTAAATTGCTGCTTTGTGTTATCTTGTTAACAGTTGTTAGTCATTGCCAAAACTGACAAGAACTTATTCCTCGACTACCAACTTTGTCAACTTATGCCTCAACCAGGGTTTTATATATAACACATGTTATTCATAAGTTAACAGGTTTAATATCACATGTTATTCATAAGTATGAGAGAGGAGAGGGATAACAATGTGTTAACATGTTAACAGGTTTAATATCTCTACTATGTGTTAACAAAGGTTGTTTTTAGGCGTTTATTAAGGTTTTGAAAAGGCTGGTAACATAGGTTAACACATGTTAACAGATTTAATATCTCTACCAAGGTTTTTTTTTCAATAAGGCTGATAAGATATGTTAACACATGTTAACACACGTACTTGCCCCATTATAATAATATTTCTTAAACAAAAAGTAGGAGAGAGAGTGTGACATGACTCATTATAATAATATTTTCTTAAACAAAAAGTAGGAAAGAGGAGAGAGATGCTGTGACATGACCTATTATAATAATATTTTCTTAAAGAAAAAGTAGGAGAGATGAGAGAGAATGGTGATATTGACTTTGAAAAAGTAGGAGAGAGGGTGTGACATGACCCATTATTATAATATTTTTTAAAGAAAAAGTGTGAGAGAGGGTGTGACATGACCCTAGTACTTGAGAGAGAGAGAGAGAGAGCAATTTCTTGTGTCCCCAAAATGCCCCTTTATGTCCTTTTGTGTATTAAAATATTAATATATCCAAGGGGAAGTACAATGGTTGAATCTCAACCATAGATGGTGTGGGATGGATGGCTATGATAGAGTTTTCATAGTTTACCAAATAACTTGAGTTTCCTCTATATCATTCCCTATATATATATATATATATATATATATATATATATAGGTAGAGGATCCTGTAGGAAAATTGATTTGTGTAGGAAGTGTAGGAAACATTTATAGCCATAGGATCAACTTTTGAGATTAAGGGCATTTAAGACTTTTTAACAATTTAAATTAATCAAATCCCACTAATTTAGCACCATATCTTCAACATATCATTCAAATTATCTACACATTCTTATTCAATTTCTCAGATCAATTCCTAAAAAACTGATTTATATTTATCTGAATTCATTTTTTTTGAGACTTACGTTTTTATAGTAACATCAGTAGTGTTTTATACTTATCAGGAGTGTTTTATAATAACATCAATAGTGTTTTATATATCATTTTCATCACAGGCTAACATCAGGAGTGTTTTATAATAACATCAATAGTGTTTTATATATCATTTTCATCACATGCTAACATCAAGAGTGTTGTATTTTTATATGAACCTACAACTTTGTTTTACATCACCACAAAATTACAAAGTCAATTTTTGTAAGACATAGCACTTTAGCTTCTAAATAGTGTTTTATATGAACATTATACTGTGTTTTATCCCATCACTAAACATCAACATTTTACTGTGTTTTATATCATCACTAATATAAGGAAAGCATTAAAGGTTTCTAGAAGTAAATAGTAATAATTAAAAAGGTTGCTTAAGAATGATTATGGAAAATAATAATGATAAGAGAGAGAGAGAGAGAAAAACCATAATTTAAGGAAAGCATTAAAAAAGTTTCTAGAAGTTTATCCTAAAATTACATTGATGCCCTCATTTAAAACACATATTCACAATCTTACCATAAATTTCTATAATATATTAATTAAATTTTAAGCACATCCAAACTTTTAATCTCCACCATTCATCTTTAAATCCAATGGTTGAAAACACTTCCTAGACTTCCTACACAAAACTATTTTCCTACAGGAACCCTACCCTATATATATATATATATATATATATATATATATATATTTATTTATTTCAAAGGGCTAATTCCTACATGACACTCATATAGTCATTCTCCCCCTTGAGAGTGCCATGTATAATGTCATGTGACATTGAATGATTTTAAGAAAAAAAAGAATTTAAAAACAAAATTGGATTTTTCTCTCTCATGTTTCCTTCCATAATTTTTAAACATTAATATCTTTTATATACGAGATTTTTTAAAGAAAAAAAACGACACCAAATTCACGAGCGTTTTATTATCTTTCCAACGACTACCATAGTGCTATATAAAAAACGGAGAAAAAAACGACTATTTTTTTGTGGAGTTTTGTTTATACAGGGAAAAAAACACAAAATGTACAGGTTATTCATTAATCATGTATCGGCAAGTCATTAATTATGTTCAAATCAGTAAATATGAATTTTATTTACAACAGGTGTTAGGGGGGTTTCGGGGAAGACCTATGTGGGGCACCTTTTGGGTGTGGGATGCTCGTTTAACCTCTGTATTAATCTCGTTCCTTATTTACATGGGTGCACTGTGTTTTCAAAAGCTTCCTATCGAACCGGCTCCTATTTCAATCCGTGCTGGACCGATCGATATACCCATAATCAAGTCTTCAGTCAACTGGTGGAATACATCGCATCAACCTGGGAGCATTAGCCGATATGGTACATCAATACATGTTCCTATGCCCATTCCAATCTTGTCTAACTTTGCTAACTCCCCCTTCTCAACCCGTATCTTGTTCGTTCTGGAAACACGTCTTCTTATTCCATCTTTTCTCGAATCTCCTTTAACGGAAGAAATAGAAGCTCAAGAAGGAATACCAAAACCTAGTTCACTCGCTGGCATCCATGGCTGAATGGTTAAAGCGCCCAACCGGGCAAATTCGTAGGTTCGATTCCTGCTGGATGCACTTTTTACGTTCAGTTCAATCGCTGCTCACGGAATTGATACATATAGCTCGCCCTTATAGCTTATGGGGCACTTCACTCGCTCAACACTCGTTCAAAACATCCACTCTTTCTTCACTCGCTAGGGAAAGATAAAGGATAGATGACTGAAAATCCCGCTTAGAGATCGCAAAAATCTAGTCAGAGTAGGAGTTCCCATCCGTCGAGGCCTCGTTTTACCTGCCCTTGGGACTGGAACTGATTGGTTGCTTGTTGTGACAGCCAAGGTCTGAACATTGTCCCACTTCCCTCATCGGGTTCCTCTCTGTTCATCATGGGGTTGTTGGGATAAAGGTGGGTTTGAGACGCGCGGGTACTCTTGATGCGAAAGGATATGGATCTAGAAGCCGAGATCAAGGCGTTAGTTCATAGCCCATCCAATTCAAAACAATATTTTGAATTAAAGAATCAAAACAATATTGAAGAATCTTTTTTAGAATCGATCGAAAAACTCAAAACAGTCCTCAAAGGAGATTTTCCTTTGCAATTAAGATGGACTGGACGTTCGAATCAATTGAATCAAAAAATGATGAATAATACCCAGATATACGGTCTCCTGCTTAGTCTAATAAATATAAGAAAAATGACTATATCCTATATTCAAAGGAAAGAAATGAATTTGGAGATAATGAGGAGATCTTTAAATCTTACACAATTAACGAAAAAGGGAATATTAATTATGGAGCCTGCTCGTCTATCTGTAAAAAATGACGGACAGTTTTTTATGTATCAAATCCTAGGTATTTCGTTGGTTCATAAAAGTAAGCACCAAAGTAATCAAAGATACCGAAACCCCCAAAATGTTGCTAAGAATCATTTTGATGAATTCATTCCAAGACATAAAACTCTAAATAGATACAAAAAGAATTCAGATTTGCTCGTTCGGAGTATACTCTCAATTGAAACTTTTTACGCCTCAAAAAAGGGCTAAGCTTCAGCGAAAGAGATTAGGCCTCGGGCGGCCAGTGGTCCATCTTTATTAAGATTAAGATCGGCTTCAATCCATTCTTTCATTACTTCCTACTTTCTCTGTCTTTATTAGATAGAATGCCATCAAATCATAGTAAGTCGGCTATCTCACTGTGAAAGGCAACTCCTAGCTCTAAGAACCAATCTTACTCTTGAAGAGCAGAAAGCTAGAATTCAAGTGAAGGGGAGGGAGCAGCTTCAATAGCTTTGGCTGTGAAAACTCTTGGTCTTGGAGCATCAGTTATTTCAACTACATTAAATGATCTTTCAAATTGGTCAAGACTCTCTAGTTTATGGCCGCTTCTCTATGGTACCAGTTGTTGCTTCATTGAATTTGCTTCACTAATAGGCTCACGATTCGACTTTGATCGTTATGGACTAGTACCAAGATCGAGTCCTAGACAAGCGGACCTTATTTTAACAGCCGGAACAGTAACAATGAAAATGGCCCCTTCCTTAGTGAGATTATACGAGCAAATGCCTGAACCAAAATATGTTATTGCTATGCTAAAACCTTCTCTTTGAAGTAGCAGAGTCTTTGGGAAGGCCTAGTTAGTCTCACAGCGCCGCCAGTGTATCTGAATAGGGTAGTTCAAAGTGTATACTACTTTTTTTATAGCTGTTAGTGCTTTTAAGGGTTGGTTTAAAAGCTATGTACAGAAAAGATGTGTTTGATAGAGTGAATGGGTAAATGTTAAGGTGGTTAAATAGGGGTTAGAGAGGCCTACAGAGGTCATACATGCCGTTGCGGTTTACATTCTAAACAAAGGTTAGGGTACCAATAGATCATAAGCCCTGTGAAAACCTAGGAATGGAAATCTAGTTTGTGAAAACCTAGGAATGGAAATCTAGTTTGTGAAAACCTAGGAATGGAAATCTAGTTTGTGAAAACCTAGGAATGGAAATCTAGCCATCTTTAGTCATGACAACAGTGATACCCTCTTCCTCAGGTTTGATACTCTCTTCAGCTTCAATAGGATCTTCATCATCAAGAAAGTACTTCAGGATCTCCACAGGTTGAGGTCATGGGTTCTTTCCTGATCAGGTAGGTCAGTGAGCTCTGCAACTCTCCTTCATTCAGTTCTTCTTCCAAGGCTTCCCATCGGGTGTCTTCCACCATGTACACGACATCGTCCTAAGTGCATTTCATGCTCTTCTTGGCCCTTCTGTAGTTGTGATCCGAACCGTACTTCAATCAATTCCAAGCCAGAATCCGGGGGCACTTAGCAGACCTGAATTTTTAGTAATGAAATGAAGGGATTACCTTCACATTCATAAGAGATTGACTTGTCTATGTACTGTTCCATTCGATCTTTTAGGTCTCGACTTCAACTCGATGGTTATGCCACGCACGATGTCCCTGCAGTCTATATGCGATGAATAGACTCCTGCAACCATGACATATTTACTTCCTTGAACATACTTTCTTTCCAAAAGAAAGTGATAAAAAAATGCTTTTCAAATAGATTTCAATCTCAGTTTAGGAAGGTACCTCCATGGGTATAACTATAAATTCTTATGAAATCGACCATAGATCAATTCCCTTTTTGGGGAGCGTCTTGAATACATCCCTAATTCTGAGCTTCAAGTTACTCCTACCAAGAAACATGTCAGGTAAGGGCATCCCGATTGGATTAAATGGGATGACAGTTTCTCATTTCGAATCTGTAAAATCAGAATTTCGATCAAATCACACACCGCAGTATACTAGGTCTTCTAATTCGTTAAGAGGTTTATCTAAAAGATTCACAATATAACTAGGAAGACGTTTCAAATACCACACATGCATTACCGGGTATGCGAGTTTGATGTAGCCCATTTGATATCTTCGTATCCGAGAATCAACCCAACCTCCAGCCAATAGTTTTGTTTTTATTTTCAAAATAAAAAAATAATTAATATTAAATGATTGGAAAAGCTTGAAATTTTTCACCTTACCACTACACTCTCATCCTAATTTAAATACCTTAATGATCTCACATGTCAATTAATCTCCCATGCTCCATGAAATTTTTATCTTAACTTTACACATGGTCTAAAGTTAATTGTAATTTATACTTTAACACGAGATGCGTATGGTGTAACCGCAACGCATGCCGGTAATAAAACTAGTTACAATGAAACATGAACATGTTTGCAAATATATACATTATCAAAATTATCAAAATATTGAGATGGAGATTATAATAGTATTATTTGATGCACACTCGACTCTTGATTGGTTAAAATAACCATTATACACCGAAACATTTGTTGTTTTCTTTTCCTTTATTTATTTTCATATTTGCTTACCACACAAAATATTTCTAAAAATAAACAAAAGTTGTTAAAAATAACTTTTGTTAAGTAAATTTTTTTCAAGTGACGAATTCTCGTTATCTTTTTTATTTTTTCTTCTTAAAACCATATAAATAAAATGCTAGAAGTAAATTGTTTTAAACCACTAATTAATCAATTGAACTACACAACTATTGGTAACGAGGGAAAATAGAGAAACTTATGACATTTGTGGATCATACTTTGTTATGCAATTTATTTATTTGAATCACAAGCGATATTATCTCGGAAATGATTGAATAAGGAAGAAAAAAATGAAAACCACCTTTAATTTCTTCCTCTCAATTCATTCATTTGATTAGTTAATTAACTAAATCTTGACCCAATGGGTAAAAACATTTGCCTGGTGGCGACAACGATGGCGGTGGTGATAGTCCTGATGATGAACGCTAGCAATGCCGGCAAAGTGGCACCCGAAAATAGCAAGTTTTGTCGATACGCAAGATTGAGACCCTTATGTAACAGAATGGTTTGCGGCGCAAGAACTTATAATGACGCGTTGAAAAATGCATTGCGGCGAACTCTTTTTATTAACCGAAGAAATTCCAAACTACTTGCACCCGCGCTCGCCCCTGTGATCAAAAAGGTTAAACCTCCATCCTCAGCTCATATCTTAAAAACGTGTCAACAAAAGATAACAGATATTAAAAGTTACGTAAATGATATGATTGTTGCCGTTGATGAGGATAACAAAGATATGATCGAATATTATTTGCGTACCGGCGAGATTACATTAAGAGATTGTGTCGATAGCATCACGGAGTTGGAAGTTCCTGTGCCTCCCGAGCTTTCAAAGGCAGCCAAAGATGTTGAAAACTACAAGGAAACCACTTTGGTCATTTTCTTACAAGCCCCTATTGAAACCGTATACAACAAACCAATGCCTGCTAATTACGCAGGTTGATTACGAGCCAGATATGATAAACGGGCTATGCGACAACTTTGTGTTCGATGCGTAGTTGAACAACTTGGAACACACCACCTTTGTTACTTTGTTTAACAATTGATGCTTAGTAAACTCCTTTCAATTTAGTTTAAATGTGCAAATATTTGTATGAATTTCACAAGGTAAATGATCAAACATTATTTTTTGATATAGGGAAAATGTAATTTAGATTGAAACTAGGATTTCCCACCGCGCGTTGTAGTTGGGAATCCGTAAACGAACCAAACAGTAAAGGTCAGTTTTTTAAAAGGAATGTATACTTGTTCTAATTAATAATGACCCGTTTTTAAAACATCAATTTTAGACAACATGGAAATATACAAAATGCAAACGAGTGCGTAAAATTGTTTTAAGATGTATTTTACCTTTTTATTGTAAAGTTTTTAATCATGAGGCAAAATGGATTTTTAATGATTCAACCTTTATCTTTTTGGCCGATAATAATCTCACCTGAGTTTTTCCCTCTAGTAATCCCACCTTTCAAACATTTTGCCCTCAATGGACTCCCCGTTAACTCATACTAACGCCGTTAGCTAAAACTCACAATTCTAGGCGATTATTCACCGGGCTTGAATGAGGGAATCGAGACGATGATATTGGTATGTTCAATTGCAGAAATGAGCATGGTTCAATGGTTTAATCGTCAGTTTTGGTCATCCCATCCAAGGAGAACATCAACCTACAATCGACGAACCATGCTTATTTCTGCAATTGAACATGCCAATATCATCATCTCGATTCCCTCTTTCAAATCCCATAAATAATTGCCTAGAATTGTGAGTTTAGCTAACGACGTTAGTGTGAGTTAACTAAGGGGGTCTATTGATAGCAAAATGTCTGAAAGGCGGGACTGGTTTGATCTTATACGTCACTTTATACAAAACGAACACTTTTTCATATCAGTTTTTATATCACTTCTTCATAAAAAATAATTATTTCCCTTTTTTATATATTTTCCACAACCAATGGTGGTATATGTAAAACCATCAAAGTGTAAAAACAAAGTTACCAAATATACAATTGCAATTATTATGTGAAGATTTTCCAAAAGCCGTTTAGAGAGACCATATGCGAGAGAAAGAGTGCGGTGGCCGGCCAAAATCCGGGGTTTCCAGCAATCGTCTTTTAGATGTGACGGTGATAACGATGGCAACCGTTTTTAGAAGTTGTTCGTTGGAGCTTCGTCTTAGGTGTGGAAGTAAGCCAACCACAACCACATACTATACATTGTACCTTGTTTTTGGAAAAGAAAAAAAGAATCCTAAAATGGAGGTTAATATGTAATTTTATACAACAGGAAAATTGTCGTTCTCGGATGTACTTGTATCACTATTAGAGATGGACAAACCGGTTTTTTTTGTGAAACCGGTCCGGGTTATAAACCGGATCGGTTTTTTTTGAAGATGGTAAAACCGGTTTTCGGCCAAACTGGTCCGGTTTTGAAACCGGTTTTTAGCACACAACACCACCATCGATAGGCATCGATTTGGACCGGGTTTAAAACCGGTTTTTTTCCAAACCGGTCATCCAAGATTCAAAATACACTACGTAAACTGGGTTTTTTTCTAAAAAACCGGTTTTTACCCCAAACCGGTTCTTCTTTCAAACCGGTTTTCAAACCGAACCGCTCCTCGAATTGACAAACCGCTCCAGAATCAATGTATAGGGTCGGGTTCGGACCGGTTTGAGCAAAAACCGGTTTTTGCCAAACCGGTTTTTCCGGTTTTTTTTTCGAATTGGGTTTAAAAACCGGTTTTTTTGTACACCTCTAATCACTATAGCCAATGCTTTCAGAACCGGACCGGACGTCGAACTGGTACCCCGCCGGTTCACCGATCCGACAGGTCCAATGAACTGGCTCAAAAAGCCCCATCAAAATCCAATAAATAAAAAAAACCTAGTTCAACCCTCAAATTCCCAGTTTGGCCGGCCGGTTTTCCGATCAGACTGTCGGGTCATCCCGGTCCAACCTATCAACCCGGACTGGCCAGGTGTCTGTTTCCCCGTTCGACCAGCCAGTCCGGGTTTAAAAACATTGATCGTAGCATTTAACTTATGTTTCAATGTAAGTTATAATTATAATTATAAGACCATTCACACCCCATCCATCATCTTCATCTCTGTAATTAAACTAAAAACACTATTTTCTCTCACATTTTTAATTAAAAAATATTTTTTTATACATTTATCATTATATTTTCTCTCTCATTCACTCACAAACCACTTTTAACAAATATTAAAAAAAATTGCTAGGTGAACAATGATTTTTCAAATATACAGAAGAACGGTAACATTTTCTCAATTGTCTACTCAAACCCATTTTAATATAACTTATAACGTAATATGATTGGTGGGATGCAAGAGGTGCACAAAACTGGGGTTTTTTGAATACTCGGGTTCGGTTACGTACCCAGGTTCGAGTATGACCGGGTAGGGTATAACCGGGTATTACGAAATAACCGGGTCGGGTTTGGGTAGGGTATTTTCGTGAAAAGCCATACCTTATATACCAGATTGGGTTCGGGTTCGGGTTTTCAATACCCGGTTTCGGGTATACCCAGTTTTGGGTACTAGATACCTATTTTCGAGTATAAAAAACCCTATCCGTGTGTTTTTTTTTCTTTTATATAGTTGTTTGTGTTTATTATTTTTTTTGTTCCTACGCTACTATATTGCCATATGTCAAGAATCATGGATATCAACATAATATTCAAACGACTTATTATTGAACCCAAATCTCAATGTTTACAAACCAAAAAAATATAGATAGGATCAAAAAACTCTCTCCCAAAACTCACACAGATCTACTGATCTAATCCTAAATCCACTAGGGAAACGATACAAACTCAGCACGATACAAACACAGAAACAAAAGACTCCTGAGTATAACCCTAGACTTAAAACACAAAGATCAATACAAAGATCTGACCATATGAGACCGATTCTGTTGAATAAGATGATAACAATCTCACTTGAGGCCTATATTATTTTTTAGAGATAACAGAGATAAAGATCTTGAGACTTAAAAGAAAGCATCAGATAGTGCCTCATTATTATTGTTGTTCTTGAATAAAGGTTGGTTAAACTGATTGAGAACCATCAAGAAGAAGTAGCAGATGACTTTATACATTCATGTCGAGCTTATGAGCCAAGTAGCATAAGCCCATTAGCTGCTTCAATTATAAGCCCAATAGCAGCTTCTCTAGTCCATCAACACACCTACTCTTCAAGCTCAACAGACACTGTAGTTAGCCCAATTCACCAGCAGATCCAATAACACATCAGCCCGTTTACTTCAGCCCAGCTACACGAGCATGTGCTTCCAACAACTATTCTACCAAGCCCATTAAGCATCCGGCCCATTATCCTATAATGAAACTTATGCAACATATTATAGAGACGATCACATATGAACTTATATTAAAATACCTTTGGGCTATTAAACTAACGAATTATATTATACTTTCAACACCCCCCACCCCCTTAATTTAATAGACAAACGGGTCAACAACCATTTTATAGCTCAACATGTTGTCCAGCATAAAACTCTTAAAAAAAATATTTGCGCCCAGATTATCAGATTTTACATTACCAGTTCAGCATTACCTTTCGAAACAAACCCTCCTAGGGAAAATTAAACGCAGCTCATGAGTTTTGTGAAATCCAATGGACTGCACTATAAATGCAAAACAGAAATGGGTAAACTTACCTGAGTATGTACTATTTTGGTTCACAAACATTCGCTAAAACACTGTGACAGTCTGATTTTTATCAAGAACACTAGTGTCAAACAAATATCAACATCATCAAGAACAATTGAACACTAAAATCAGCACAACGACAATCTCAATTAACTAGATTATAACACAAAACACATTACTCATGTGTTCATGAGCAACTAGTGCAATATAAACTAAATCATTAAAACAAACATGTGTTATGATAAAACCAACAAAAAACAGAAATACTACCTTGCACATTTAATATAAAGTTGGTTATGTAACCAAACAATTTCACATGTAGCAGCACATATGGTACGACACTTAGTTTTAGCTATACGTCGTGAAACTATGGGCTGCAATTTTATTTTTCCAAGTTTCCTAAGAGATTTCAAGAAATATATAAAACACTTCCCATTCATGATTATGAACTTTAAAACTTATATAGAATACGAACAATTGAGATGAAACATAAAACCCAATGTATACAAATCACTTTGAAACTATATACAAAAGACTGCCAAAAACTCATGCTCTCCTTTAAATCACCAACATGATGACTTGATTACAAACCTCACACTACGAACAAACTATCAAGATTCAATTACACAATGAATCTGATCTGATCAGTGAGAGAATCAATGAGAGAGAACATAGAACACCTCTTTTTTTTAAAAAAATATCAATACAACCCTAAAGCCTTTAACAGTTTAAAACTTTTCAATATCTGTGAAATGTTTAAGAACTCCTAAATCCCTTAAAAGACCTTGGATTTTGAAAAATTCCATTTTAAAAAATCTATATGTATGATTACATGTGACCAACTTTATTATTTATATAACCAAGTAGTAAAACAGATACAAAAAAACATCTAAATCTTTAATACACACAATTGACAACAACTTAGAAAGAATCAAGTCCAAACAGACCACAAAAGAATCAAAATCATTTTGAATAACTCGATAACTCTTATCAACACGACTAGACCTTCGAACCAACATCAACAATGATTATCCATTAGAAAATCAAATCATATTAGAAATAATCAAGTCCATGACGTGTTTTGTTAGACAATAATCAGAAAACATATTTTGATTTAAAAAACAACGGAATCATACGACTCAGCAATAGTCTTGACAACAACGCATACAACGAAACATGTTCCAATTAACACAAAATCACAAAACATTTTTGTTTAATCAGAATCACAAGATTCTGCAACACTACCAGACACATATCTGGCAAAAAAATGTCACACAACGTTCAAACTTCAAGACCTGTGAGGAACATAAAGACTAATTTGCCTAAAGCAAAAACTTTTACAACCTCACTACAAAAAACAATTTCTGAATAAATTTAAGGCAACATAATCACATGATTTTGAAATCAGAAAACATGCTTATCATACAAAGAAAACATACAAGGTTGCCAAACACTCAAGAAATATATGAATCACAAGATTCAAAAAAATCTGATAACAGTAGAACAACATGAACTACACCAGATCACAAAGACACAGCCAAACAAATTCTGATTGAACGCAAAATCACACGCTTTGCAACCAGAAAATCTCACAAGAGACAACATACAAGGCTGTTACAAAATTCAAGAACATTCTTGACATCTCAACTGGCTAAAAATGACGATCACAAGATTCGACTAACCAGACATAGACTCTATAGGCCACACAAACCATCAAGATACAAGTTATATAAAAACCATCAAGATACGGTTAAAACCTATATTAAAAACAAGAGTCATATAATTCACAACATGTGAACATCATTACAGCCTAAACAAATCTGATAAACATTCAAATCACTAGATCTCAATTACCAGAATACAATCATCCACATAGAAGAACACATATAAGACTGCAACAATTACAAGTTGTACAATACTTAGAACATAACAGAAACCATCCGGATCTGCTTACACATCCTTCTTTAACCTCTACGGCTCATGTCATCAACTAGACGATCATACAAACACTAACACGATCTAACGGACACTTAAACCTACAACACGTAGATTTTATTTATCAATCCTAGATCTCGTGCCAAAACCTGAGATTACAACAGAGAGGATACACATATTTGCCAAAAGCAATCAACAAGTTTCAACACATGGCAGACTTAACAAACAAACCATCATGATACGAGTTTAATTAACAACTCATCAAGATACAGTTAAAGACGATGTTGAAACCACATGAATCACACGATTCAACACTAGTAAACAAAGTTACATGGTTAACAAAGATTTGAGAACAAAACTTAACATTACTACCACTAGTAGCACATAACAAACAAGTTCTCAACATACACAGATCAACTTAGCGAATCTCTCAACTCGCCAAATATAGACACTAAGAACCAAAAGAATCAAATCAAACCGAGAGAAACATGTTTTTCAGATAACCAACAAGTAACAAGACTTACACACAACTTAGAATAATAGTCTGAACACTTGAATCACATGATTTAAAATAATAAAGGTCACACAACCTATAATTCAAAACCATATTTCTAAAAAAAAATTGGATTCATGTAAAAAAAACCTTTTTTTTCAGTTTTAAAAGATCAATCTGGTTAACTAAAAACCTTTTGATTAGATAAATCTTTTATTTAGGTTTTACACGAACATGAATCAACCAATCAAACCAAATCTGACAATAAAGAATGCACAACTCTTAATCAAATCACAAAAAAAAAAATATAGCCAATAACGGAAAACACATAGCTACACATCTTTCAAGACATAACCTTGACAAACATATCAGGTTTTAAAACTTTAATACTAAAGATTATCTAATAAGTCATTAGAATTCAACTCATGTCAAAACATGTTAAACACAATATGCAGTAAACTCGCTCAACACAGAACCACCAAGCATATTTGAAAAAACACATCCAATCAATAATAACCTCTATCAAGTCACCGGCGAAACCATGACAGTGTTCCAGATCACAGGTGTAACACCCCGACCGATGACGGAAACATCGGGATGTCACGTAGTGACGATTGTTCAATAGCTCATGGTACTAAAGTGTAACTTGATACATTGATTTAATAGTTATTACATGGAATGAAATACGAGTGGTACAACGGTTCTAGAACAAAACGAATAAACTTGGAAATACAAAGATACTAGAAATCCAAAATACTAGTC
Source organism: Ambrosia artemisiifolia (assembly GCA_032199755.1). NCBI lineage: Eukaryota > Viridiplantae > Streptophyta > Magnoliopsida > Asterales > Asteraceae > Ambrosia > Ambrosia artemisiifolia. The sequence continues at coordinate 36,274,545 of CM063525.1, forward strand.
CAAAGCATAGAAAAATTACGTCTCAAAGATAACCTGAAACATGTACGAAAATAGTATATGTCAATACAAAAATGTATTGGTGAGCATACCCTGTTTTGGTTATGTATAGTAGGAAAAGCGTTAGCAATTCATATGGTGTATACTGTATGTAAATGAATGACACAGTATCGTTCGTGTTTATATATAGGGTGTGCCGCAGCTAACCCACCACACGACCGATACAAATGTCTGAAATGAAAAAGGCGTGAAATACTGCTGTCATAAGAAAACTGTTATGTAAAATATTATTTCACGGAGCTAATCCGCTACTATAATAGTAATGCTTGACAACGAATGATAACCTATTATTTCGCGGAAGCTAGTTCGCTACTTTAATAGTAATGCTTGACAACTGATAATGATGTATTATTTCACGGAAGCTAATCCGCTACTATAATAGCGATACTTGACAACTGATAATGATAGATAACAATTACACACATTGAGACATGAAAGTAATTAACACTGAATGGTTCACACATAGATAAATACTAGAACATGTAAAGTCAACAAGTCATGAATACACACAATGAATACAAGTAAACACACATAAGAATTGCACTTTGTACTTGAGTTGTACTTTGTAAATCATTTGTACTTTGTAAAGAATCTGAATTTGGTGTACATGAACAGCCCCAAAAGTAAAACATGAAAAAGGGGAAGGATATACTCACGTTTGCTATGTTTGCTAAGCGGCGAGTGAAGCAAGGTGATTCCCGAGGGCTCGACCTAAAGTTTATGGTATAATGTAAGTGTTTGTACTTAAAAGAGTCTAGGGTTCCTAATCTAAGGCATCTAGGATGTTAAGTCTAGATTTTTGGGGTTTTTAAGTTTGATAACGAAATTGTGATGCGTCGAGTCGAATAACTAGTTTTTATATAAAAGTATTAACTTAATTTGTATTAACAAAATGGCATAAATTTGGAATGAAATGTAAAATAGTTGTAAAAATAAAGTTTTCTGTGAAAACTTCATCTTCTGACCTTAAAGGTCTAAAAATAATTTTTATAAAAGTTTTGGTGAATAAAATCTATATAATATAAATTTTATTGTTTCAAAACTAATTTAAGGGATAAAATGAGTTAAAATATAAAGATAGCTTTATAAATGAAATTTTCTGTGAAAACTTATTCCTCTGACTTGAAAAGTCTTGGAATAATTTTTATAAAACTTTTCTTGATAAAAATCTATTTATTATAGATTTTATATGTTTAAAGACTAGTTTATTAACAAAAAAATGTAATATAGTATGAAAACAATTTAAAACTGAGTAAAACAGATGTGGAAATATTTATAACATGTTAAAATATATTTCCAGCAATTTTTATTACAAAGTGAATTAAATTCGAATTTATATGAATTAAATATGATAAATAATACATAAATCCAAAATAATTACTAAACACTTTCTAAAAATAAAAGTTCTTGTAAAAACTTAGTCTACTGACTTGGAAAGTCTCATAATAAATTTTATAGGATTTTTCTGATAAAAATCTATTTATTATGAATATTATTTGTTTAAAATTAATTTAACAAATAAAAATGAGATAACCTGTAAAATCATATCAAAACAGAGGAAAAATGGTATGATAATTATTCTAACATAATGGTATACATTCCTGGAAATTTTCATGTTTAAATACTTTATATTCGAATTTATATGAATTAAACATGATTAAAGTATATTAAAAACGATTAAATATACTAAACGGTTTCTAAAAATTCCGAAACTTTTTCTAAGTCTCCGAATCTGTAATATGAACAAGTCTACCAAGTTTCATAATTTTTAGATCAGTAATAAACGATTTATGGCATTTTAAAGTCCTTAAAACTTTTAAATGTAAAATCCCCAAAATTCCTAGAACACCCTAAACCTTAGATTTTCAATTGGAACCCTTAGAGGCTATGTTTGCTAAAACAAATAAAGGGCTTTTAAACTACTGATATAAATGAAAGATTATGTAAAAGGAATTGGAAAAACTCATGGTTTTGCTAGCTCAAAAAGAAGAAAGAAAACCGAGTTAAAACCCAAAGAATAAGCTTCCAATTCGTCCAGAATATGAAATGATAATCGGGGCTTCTTGTGCAGAAATGATATACCAGATGATATGAGTGTGTGTGTGTGTGTGTTTAATTGAGTTAAAGATTTCGTTTGAGGTACGAATTGTAATGGGTAAGTTTAGTGGGTTTTATAAAGAAATTTGGGAAATTGGTCAACACTTGGTGTAATGGTTGCATGTGAGATAAGTTTGGACGTTAGGAACAGACAAGGGACAATAAATTTGGTCTATAAACGCGTTATTAGGTGCATTGGGGGCGGTATTGGGGTTGAGCTCGAGATGCCATTAATGGGAGTTTGAAATTCTGCAGACAGCTCCCTCGCGGACCGCGGGAGGTTTAGTAATTCCTCCGCGGTCCGCGGGGCTAATTAAAATCTTTTTTTTTGTTTTAAAATTCCCTCGCGTACCGCGGAGGGATTAACAAATCCTCCGCGGTCCGCGGCAGGACTTAAAATTCTGATTTTTCAATTTAAGCCCCCGGACTTGATTTCTTTGATTTTCGGGTTGTTTTTCGGACCGAAACTTGAGATTTTTGAGTCGGGTATTTATGTTTATATAATATTTGTGTTGGGTTCGTGTGTGAGTGCAAAGCGTGCAACCATGATTTATAAAGTTACGAAATTTTTTTTATAAATTCTAAATCTTTTTATCCCGGTAAAGTACGAGGGTTTAAAATGGAAGTTTTAAAATAGTTGAAGGATTGGAAATGTATATTTGGCAAAGTGAAAGGTGACGGATGTCACAACAGGTTCATCACTCAGTAGGTGCCTGTGCAGGTCTTATCGTGGGAGCCTCCCTAAGACCTAAACAACAACGACACACAAGATTCAGATCAATTGTCGGTCCTTCTAACCCGGTACCAGACTCCTAGACACACAAAAAAAAAACAAGATAAGGAGCAGTCTCACCAAAGTCCACCCAAGTTAGGGTCGCCTTCCAGATAGCCGGTCAAGACCTCACAACCTTCACTTTGGGTTGTAAGGTACAAGAGACAAGAAATCCAACAAACATTCCTTAGCCAATCTTCTTTATCCAATGTCCAGAACAATAATCAGACTACAACGAGTACCACAGAGTAACAGATTATAGAACCAAGATAACCAGCCAAGTGTGGAACGAGATTTATACTAACATACCACAAAAAAAACCTAAATCAAGACAGATCTAGAAGAAACAGACTAGATCTACTCACATATAAGATCTGTTATAACAAAGTTGTATAAGTCTAGGACAAGATCTATTATTAAGATCAGATCCGAACTATACGGATGAAGTCAAGAACAAATCAACTTCTCGACAACAAAGAACACATCGGAAACAATAAACAATAAGATAAACTGAATCAAGACAGAGATCTTAACATAATAACTTCTAGATGTAACGAACACTTCCAGAATCAAAGCTTGAGCTCTGATGCCATGTCAAGAATCATGGATATCAACATAATATTCAAACGACTTATTATTGAACCCAAATCTCAATGTTTACAAACCAAAAAAAACATAGATAGGATCAAAAAACTCTAATCCTAAATCCACTAGGGAAACGATACAAACTCAGCACGATACAAACACAGAAACAAAAGACTCCCGAGTATAACCCTAGACTTAGAACACAAAGATCAATACAGAGATCTCCCATATGAGACCGATTCTGTTGAATGAGATGATAACAATCTCACTTGAGGCCTATATTATTTGTGAGAGATAACAGAGATAAAGATCTTGAGACTTAAAAGAAAGCAACAGATGGTGCCTCTTTATTATTGTTGTTCTTGAATAAAGGTTGGTTAAACTGATTGAGAACCATCAAGAAGAAGTAGCAGATGACTTTATACATTAACGTCGAGCTTATGAGCCAAGTAGCATAAGCCCATTAGCTGCTTCAATTATAAGCCCAATAGCAGCTTCTCTAGTCCATCAGCACAACTACTCTTCAAGCTCAATAGACACTATAGTTAGCCCAATTCACTAGCAGATCCAATAACACATCAGCCCGTTTACTTCAGCCCAGCTACATGAGCATGTGCTTCCAACAGCTATTCACCAAGCCCATTAAGCATCCAACCCATTATCCTGTAATGAAACTTATGCAACATATTATAGAGACGATCACATATGAACTTATATTAAAACACCTTTGGGCTATTAAATTAACGAATTATATTATACTTTCAACACCATATTCAACAGTCAACACTATATTAACATTTAAAATTCTTAGACAAAATTGTTTAGTCAACACTCAACACTATTTTGAAAGATTGTTTGAATCAGAAGTTGAAATCAATAACAACTCCCATTACTACAACAAGATATTATAGTTCTGCCTTTTCTGTACTAATTTTTTCCTTCTAAATAAATAGTGGAATGGTGTAATGGAGTACAAAAATATAGATAATTAAGTCTTCATTGATAATCAAATAGCATTACAAGATACATCAAGTACAAGTGATAAAAAAAACATAGATAGTTATATCTTCGTTGATAATGGAGTAATTCATCGTCTTTATTTAACGCCTTCGTTTGATAATATATACCCCCGGGTTTTAAAATACCCTACGGGTAGGATCGGGTTCGGGTATTAAATACCCGGGTTTTAAAATACCTGGGTTCAGGTATTTTTTTTTTCGGGTTCGGGTATTTTGTGCATAATGCAAGTGCTCTAATAAGTTCAGATAATAATATAGTTTTTGAATCTTTTGTCGGACCAGACCTTATCTACGGCCCAGCCCAGTAAGGTATTAAGTATTTTGAGCCCATCCACTTACCAGGCCTAGCCGAAGATATTAATTAGCTGCCCATTTTTTCTATGCATATAACTATGTGTGTGTATAATAAATTAATAATTGATTTAAGCCATAAATTTTATGAATCTGGATTGCAATTAAATAAAACAGGTTCTAGTATATGTAATTTATATTAACAATTGGTTTTACAAAGAAAATTAATTTGAATATACTAACGAAGGATTTAGAACCTTCAAATGTGATTAATAAATGATTTAACGATATATTGGAAGATTCTTTGAAAGTACAACTTTCGTATAGTTTGGAAGGTTAATTTCTTTCAGTACAAGGTGTAAATCATTTTAGTTGTTAAAATATTTAAAAGGTCTGAATAAACTTGTAGTTATTTTATAATTAAACTTTTAATAAATAAGTTGAATTATTAATTTGATAATCGTTTGTCAAAATAAGTCTTTTTTTTATAAATGATTATAGGACCTGGTGTGTGCTTTTTATACTTAGTTAGTGATGTTGTAGGGTACTCAATTGGGTCAAGCCCAATAGCCCAAGAAACCAAAATCATTAAATGTAAGAGTGGGTCAAGCCCAAGCCCAACAAGGAGGCCCATTAGGGTTTTACCCATCCCCACTCTATAAATAGAGGGGCAAACCATGCCATTCAACTCAGATTGGTCTTACCACAAGACCTCTCTCACTCTCTCTCCCTCTCTCTAAACTCTCTCTCTAGAGTTATTCTCTAATAATACTTTCAGCAGCAGAAGGCCGAAGCCTTGAAACCTTCAAGCACGCAAGCTGCTGCTGTACATTCTTAAACCATGCTGACTCCACAACCAAGCTGGCCCCAACAGCCACTATATGTGGAATCACACTCTTTTACTCGCAAGTCTCAGCCTTCCTCAGGCTTACGTGGTTCGTCCCTAGTTGTAACTTGGGATCAAGAGTTTTTTTCTTCAACATCATACTCTTATTCTTTATCTTTTCTTAAGTTAATCAATAATAACAACATTCTGACTTTGGGTTGATCCCAAATCAGAATCATAACAACTAAAATATCAAAACTCTTGAACCTCCCATCTACGTTTACAACGTAGAGGGACACCACGACTTGCGTTTGGTGAACAGAAACCCTTTAACCCTTTCTGACGAGTTCTTTCATGCTGCTGGTCTAACTCTTTAAGCAGCAGACGAGGTCAGAAGCCTGACGACCTTGGAACGTTCAGACCCTCTCCGGACCTATATTTGTTATAGCAACAAGTTGGCGCCCACCGTGGGGCCGTGCTACTAAGAACATAAACTCTTAGCAGTTCGGCTCCGTCGATCTATTTTCTATGTTCTTTTTATATTTGGAGAGAACGATTTCGAGAAAGTCACTTCTATACCTCCTTTTTATATTCACATATGTATGCATAAAGTACAAATATTTATAGATAAATAAAGAGTAAAATTTCTACCTATTATTTATAAATAAATGCATACACTACCCGATGCTCTTTAAATTTCCTAGAGACTTCATACTAAGTCACTCATCTTGGAAAAATACATTTACACAAAAAGATAAAAATACATGTTTTTATCCAATGAGCAAAAGCATGGAACCCTTTAAACGTACTGTGCACAGAGCATCTTGCTTTTACCCAGCGGATAAACGTCTGAACCCTTTAAACGTACTGTGCACAGAGCATCTTGCTTTTACCCAGCGGATAAACGTCTGAACCCTTTAAACGTACTGTGCACAGAGCATCTTGCTTTTACCCAGCGGATAAACGTCTGAACCCTTTAACGTTACTGTGCACAGAGCATCTTTCAGCTTTTCAGGCTAGGCTTATAGGTCTACTGTACACGGAAGCCTTTAAGCTTTTAAGCTATTACTCACTGCAACTTTATACATTACTGTTCACAACAGCTTTATAGCTTACTGTACCTACTGCAACCTTTTAAGCTTTAAAGCTACTCTTCAGCCTAGGTGCATAGGATACTGTGTACTACAAGCCTTTAACCTTTTCAGCTTTTAAGATATTAGTCACTACATCCACATAACATTTTTAGGTTGCTAACCACTACAACTCTTCAACTTACCGAGTTTTACAGCCTTTTAGGCTATGCTCATCAGAATTTCACAAGATTTTTAGGCTACAACTTATCAAAGCCTTTAAGCCTCACAGGCTACTACTTATCAAAGCCTTTAAGCCTCACAGGCTACTACTTGTCGAAGCCTTGAAGTCTTCAAGGCTACATTCGTCAAAAATTTCACAGAACTTGGAGGCTACTGCTCATCCAAGCCTTCAAGCCTGTCCGACTACTGCTCATCGAAGCCTTCAAGCCTTTTAGGCTTCGCTCATCAAAAATTTCACAGAACTTGGAGGCTACTGCTCATCAAAGCCTTCAAGCCTGTCCGACTACTGCTCATCGAAGCCTTCAAGCCTTTTAGGCTTCGCTCATCAAAAATTTCACAGAACTTGGAGGCTACTGCTCATCAAAGCCTTCAAGCCTGTCCGGCTACTGCTCATCGAAGCCTTCAAGCCTTTTAGGCTTCGCTCATAAAAAATTTCACAAAACTTTTAAGCCACTGACCATCAAAGCCTTCAAGCCTTTTAGGCTACTACTCACCAAAGCCTTTAAGTCTTTCAGGCTACTGACCATCGAAGCCTTCAAGCCTTTCAGGCTACGGTTCTCTAAAGTCTTCCAGCCTTTCAGGCTATTGCTTACTCAAGCTTTAAAGTCATTTTGGCTACTATTCATCGAAGCTTTAAAGCCTTCCAAGTTGCTAATTCCTAAAGCCTTATAGCCTTTTCGGCTATTCTTATCAAAGCTTTAGAGCTATTTAAACTATTGTCTATTAAAGGTCTATAACTTCTTAAAAGTACATTAAAGCTTTTGAGAATTTTGTACATTAAAACTTTTGATCCAATTAAGCCACTCATAATCAAAAGTATTAAAGACTTTCATGCTCCCAACAATAAATACTTCACAGCCTTTTAGGCTAGTATTCGGCGAAACGTTAAAATTCTTTAAGGCTACTTCTCATGGAAGTCTTACATTAGAACAAGGTTGTTGTTCACTGCAGCCTTGCAACCTTTTAAGCCTCCGAGTTCACAATATTTTGGGCTACAAATCATTGAAGCTTCAAAGCCTTTTGGGTTACTATTTAATGAAACGTTCACAGCCTTTTAAGCTATGGTTCATTAAAGCTTTAAAAGTCTTTCAGGTTTCCAATGCCTTACAGCCTTTTAGTCTATTCCAGCGGAAGCTCCAAAGACGATAGGCTACCATTCAACAAAGCTTCACAGCCTTTTGGCCAAGTATCCAATGAAGCGTTTAACCTTTTTAGGCCAATTTTCATGGAAGTTTTATATCAGTCCTGGCCACTAATCCTCGAAACTCTACATCCTTAAAAGGTTGCTGCTCATCAAAGCTTTACAGCCTTTTAGGCTTCTACTCATAAAAGCTTTACAGCCTTTTAGGCTACAAGATTCATTAAAGACTTATAGCTTTTCAGACCACTGTGCGTTGAAGCGTCACAACTATTTAGCTTAACAACGTTCAAATTGATTATTCATGAAGCTTTGATCAGCTTCAACTTCTAACAGCTTCAAAAGCTACACATGAACCATTTATACTAACGACCAAGTCAAAACAACGTTCCTTACCAATAGCCACAAATACAGTTATGATGCAAACATTATAACATTTTTTTTAAGGCTAAGATAAGGAAACGTCAAAATAAACATATGGTTCAAAACACCAACCTATGGATCTTTAAATCGCCAACGTTTCAAGCTTTCAAACAAGCTTCTATTCCGTGAACGACCCAATAAATCTGAAATAAAAACAATTTCAATCCGAAATAAACTAGTAAAACGCGCCTCTAGTCATAAACACCTTTTACCAAGGGCTGATATGAATAAGTTGACATGCTTAAATAAAGCAAGTAACCCCCGAAGCAAATAAGCATATCAGCTCAGAGGGTTAAAGGATAACAGGGCAAAAGGCTTCCCATAACAGCAACCTATATAGCAACAAACCTTCAAAGGAGGAACAAAGAGGTTAGATGTACAACAATACTTTGATATCAGTCAGAATCACTCATCACCATGTCATGACTACTTCTGACTGGGGGGCGGGTGGCCCGTGTGGACAAATGCTGAGATGCCTTCAAGCATCTTACCATAGCAAAGAAACACGACAACTCAAAACAACGGCCTAGCTACTTTCTTTCGCGGAAGTTCAGAAGCTTAAAGGCTTACTATATTGGGTCAACATTATTCAAGGAAAGGCGAACCCCTTATCAAGACTAACCTTGTGTTCGAACAACCTAACGTCTCAATGGGACACGAATGCCACCTAAAGCATATGCTTTTCTCCCCTTGAAAATATAAACAACTCAAGGAAGGAAAAGTCTCTCCATGCCAACAAGGTCACTTCAAAGGAATGAAAGAAAAGATCGTTGCGTACACAAATCAACACCTCCCATACATCCTCCCTTAACACCACCTTAGCTAAATGTGTGAACAAAGTTAGAATCGTTCATCCAAGAGGTTATAAACCTCAAAGGTCCTTACAAACTCTAACCATGTAAACACAAGCGGGTTTAAGCTTTGTAGGTCCTCACAAACTGTAACCTCAGAAGCTTAGAAGGTTTAAACCTCACAGGTCTCCATAAGCCATGACCTTCAATGCTTAGAAGGTTTAAACCTCACAGGTCTCCATAAGCCATGACCTTCAATGCTTAGAAGGTTTAAACCTCACAGGTCTCCATAAGCCATGACCTTCAATGCTTAGAAGGTTTAAACCTCACAGGTCTCCATAAGCCATGACCTTCAATGTTTAGAAGGTTTAAGCCTCGCAGGTCTCCATAAACCATGACCTCCAATGCTTAGAAGGTTTAAGCCTCACAGGCCTTCATAAGCCATAACCATCAATGCTTAGAAGGATATGGACTTCAAAGGTTATCAAACCGGAAGCCTGGAAGATTATAAGCTTCATAACGTACCCCCTTTTTTGACTACAAAAGCTCAACGACAAGTCAAACTCGTTACCAACACAAATTTTATACCTCAAGGATGACAAAGGTCAAAATACATCACATGTTCATGATAACATTGGTAGACTTGACATGATTCTTACATAAACTCCTTCGAACACGTCGTTAAAAGCTTCAAATACTTAGAAGTTCCAAAAATAGCTCAGAAGCTTCAAAATAAACAAAACAAGCTTTAAAGCTTAAAAGCTTCAAAAGCTTCAAAGCTTAAACGCTTCAACTACGACATGCTTAAAAGCTTATAAGCTTCAAATACAACAACTGAAGCTTACAAGCTTGAAAGCTATACAATAAGCATAGGATGACAAAGAAGCTATACATGTGATGAGTTATGCTCTAAAGCTGAAACGGATACAAGCATCTTGCTAAAATGCAACAACTTAACAATCCTTGAACAAAAACCATGACAAGAAAAAGGCATATGAAGAAGCTATCAAACTAGCTATAAGCGAAAGTGTCTCTGTAACAAACAAGTTCTATCATAAGAACTCCCAACTAGGTGAACCGCCTATGATAATACTTGTCTTCTACTAAGGCTTTAGCATGAACAAAACATACAACAATAAAGATTATCCAAAGCAACTTGCTCAATCGCCGAAGCTCTTGCTAAAACATCAATGCTTCTCACTCACGCTAAGTGCAAACGCCTGCCTAAAAAATCTCTACCGAAAGAATGCTACCTAAGCTAAACATGAATACGAATTCTGAAGCTTCTAAGCCTTCAACCATCTTTGGAGATTTAGCAACTACAAAGACTACAAAGTCAAGACAAGCTAACCTAAACCAACCTGAGAAGCATGTCAACACTTAAGCAACTCACGGAATCGTGCAAAATGCAAAACAAGATGGGGATACATAAGAACAAATTAGTAATCGGTAATCTAACTTGGTAACACCAAGAACCACAATCACTAATTTGAATACACCTAAGGCTACAAAATAGCCGTAGCAAAAAGGATCAAGCCCTATAGAAGCATAAAACCAGAAGCATTGAGGCATCATGCTATACACAAAAGAAGATTAAGGACGAATCAAACCACAATGCTAAGGCGTTGAAGCTGTTGGCAAGATAACAAAGCAAACTACTTGGCGACAAAAGTAGATTTGTTAAAACACCAACACCTTGCCAAAGCACTTTGATACAACACATAAGAGTCTTCCTAAAAGACAACTTACATGTTACAAAAACAAAACCTTGGAAAGCTTGGCCCAAAATAGGATGAATGACACATTGTGCTCAAAGCTCACAACGGCAGATCCTACAAGCTTAATCGACCAAGAAGGAAAGAAAGTCCCAAAACATTGGGACGAGACCACCTTAAAAGGTTCAATGTAACCACAAATGGCCAAGAGATTTTCACCACTTCTTTGTGTAAACATTTAATTATCATATGAATGAATCATAGTATTCTCTATCAAGATTTGTCTTTCTATCCTATAATCAGGTTGAGAACCTAGCAAGAAACTCCATGGCAAGGGCCATGTAAGGGGATGAGCTCCCAGGCCATTTCGCTCAATAGGTTCAAGGGTTGAATGGACCTATATAAGGGGTGAGTTCCTAGATCAATCCAACTCCATGAGATAAACAAAAAACACTTTTATAAATCTCATCGACGGGTTTGAACAGCCTACACCAATCGTTCCTTAAGTTTAGAAAACAAACTTACGAAAACATATTGAAACACTTGTGTAAGTGTACATAGGATAGGTGGCGACTTGTTTGCCTAGACTACCTTAAGGATAGGTGACTGCAGCACTTAACCTTTTAAGGTGCTACCGGTAAAACATTCCCCAACAAATACAAAGACAAAACATGCAAGCATCCAAACATGCAAGCATCCAAACATCCAAACATGCAAGCATTCAAACATCCAAGCATGCACAATCACAAAGATACACTAAGGTACAATTCAAAAGTGAAATAATCTCACTAGGCCATACACAAAACAACAAACATGAAAGTTAGTACGAATGGCCATGATCGGTCACCATTCCTCACATCTCAAGCCCAAGCAGCTTGAAAGGTTCATCACATCTCAAGCCCAAGCAGCTTGAAAGGTTCATAATACTACAACCACATGTTAATATTCTAGTCATCTAAGGCTAACACCAAACGGAACCCTACAAGGTTTCCCAAACAACGCAACGAATGATACTTTACCAAAATGATGCTAAATGTTCTCGTGTTGAACATCATCCATTATCACAAAGAAATATTGTTGCAACTAATGCAAAAAGAAACTTAGTCATGACAACAAAAGAAGCTCAACTTCATACAAACGAAGCTTATAGACATGCTCTATATATATCAAGCTTTGAACGAAGGAAGCTCATATCAATCTTCGAACGAAAGAAGCTTACAAACATAAATCATACGTCAAGTTTCGCATCAAAGAAGCTCGCTAGCAAGGTCACGCATTCAACTTCCTATGAACAAAGCTTGTGAATGAGAATCAAAAGCGAAGGTTCGTAAACAAAGAAATTCGCCATTTAACCTTGTTTGCTTCTGCCTACTTGATTCCATATCTTGTATCATAAGAAAGAATTTATCACAAAACTTTGATAGCACAACGAATTAGGCTAGTGATGGATTTCACCCATAAGCTTAAAGGATGAAATCCACAAGCTTTTCAGCTATCAAGCCAAGCCACTTTGCTTAAAGGATTAAATCTATATGCTTTAGTCAACAGAAACAATAGCTTTGCTTAAAGCCTTCAAAGCTTAGAACACATACCAGCTTTTTATCAAGCCAAGTCACAGCAAGTCAACCTTCAAGGCAATGTACTTCACCTTCATGTGCAAGAGGCCTTCCTTCGTACACATGCAACCTTCCTTCTGTCACATGAAGCTCATTTGGTACCTAAAAGGTCAACCATCTGGTCAACAATCCACTATATCTCAGGATAACTTCCCGACATTTGTTCAAAAACGTGACTTGCTAAAATCCTCTGTAAGTGCATCTAGCTACAATCATCTAGTGATACTTATCTACCTTGTTGACGCTTACAAGCATTTAAACTGCCATAGTCATTTGATAAATGAACCATCTCCTAAAGGCTTGTGCCCAAAATAAAGATATTTCCAAAAAATATTTTACAAAATTATGGGAATATCGTCCAAAGGAGCATACATGTCAGACATAGATGGTTTTAATCACACAACCCGAGATAACTTCGCCAATACAACAAACAAGCTTAGAAAATTAAGCTCAAAAGGCGAAAACTTAAAAGGTCAATAGCCGATATGCTGAAGCTAATACAAGCTAACAAGGAAAGAAGCAAGTAATGGAGAAATATCCAGCTCCATAGCTTCCATCCAAACAAGGGCTTAGCAAGCTGCAAAGCTTATCAGCCTAAATCCTTATAAGCTTTCAAGCTCCATAACTTCCATTCAAATAGGGGCTTAGAAAGCTGCAACGCTTATCAGCTTAAATCCTTATAAGCTTTCAAGAGCATCAGTTGCTTCCACCAAACTAAGGGCTTATCAGCTTAAATGCCAATAAGCTTTCAAGCTCATCAGCTCAAACCCCCTAATAAGCTTTCAAGATCATCAACTTAAACAAGTTTCAAATTTTATCGGTTTAAACCGATAACACATTCCAAAACTCATTATGCTAAGGTTTGTTGATATTTATCCTACCTACACGAAGGTCTCTACAAATAAACACTCACCAAAACAACAAAAGTTGGAAGAAAGCGCAAAGATAATGAATAGTTTGAGTCTAGTATAATGTACATACATATATACATTAAACTAGACTGGGGGCTGATGTTGTAGGGTACTCAATTGGGTCAAGCCCAATAGCCCAAGAAACCAAAATCATTAAATGTAAGAGTGGGTCAAGCCCAAGCCCAACAAGGAGGCCCATTAGGGTTTTACCCATCCCCACTCTATAAATAGAGGGGCAAACCATGCCATTCAACTCAGATTGGTCTTACCACAAGACCTCTCTCACTCTCTCTCCCTCTCTCTAAACTCTCTCTCTAGAGTTATTCTCTAATAATACTTTCAGCAGCAGAAGGCCGAAGCCTTGAAACCTTCAAGCACGCAAGCTGCTGCTGTACATTCTTAAACCATGCTGACTCCACAACCAAGCTGGCCCCAACATCCACTATATGTGGAATCACACTCTTTTACTCGCAAGTCTCAGCCTTCCTCAGGCTTACGTGGTTCGTCCCTAGTTGTAACTTGGGATCAAGAGTTTTTTTCTTCAACATCATACTCTTATTCTTTATCTTTTCTTAAGTTAATCAATAATAACAACATTCTGACTTTGGGTTGATCCCAAATCAGAATCATAACAACTAAAATATCAAAACTCTTGAACCTCCCATCTACGTTTACAACGTAGAGGGACACCACGACTTGCGTTTGGTGAACAGAAACCCTTTAACCCTTTCTGACGAGTTCTTTCATGCTGCTGGTCTAACCCTTTAAGCAGCAGACGAGGTCAGAAGCCTGACGACCTTGGAACGTTCAGACCCTCTCCGGACCTATATTTGTTGTAGCAACAGTTAGCAAATCGTCAAATCAATATTAATGACCAAGAATTGCCTTGTCAATGAGCCAAACGATACTACCTCGTCATAACTTTAATTTAGAAAGTAACTTAATCGTAGGTTCTCATGATTATTTTGGATGGAGGCTGATATATGTTATTGTGAGTACGAGCTGGTATGGATTCTATCCACTCATTATTATAGTATGAATCTTATATTGATTGCTAATTACATTTTGCTACAGAGTTACTATAGCATAAAATAGCGTAATCATATGTTCTTGTGACTATTTAGAATTAGGCTTAATGGCTTATATATGTTACTGTAAGTACGAGTTGCTATCAATTCTATGCACCGATTATTGTAGTATGAATCTTATACTTTTTGTTAATTACATTTTGTTACGAAGTTACTATAGCTTGGATTTTAGGATAAAATAGCATAATCATAGGTTATTGTGACTATTCAGAATTTAATATGTTACTGTGGGTACGAGTAAATATGGATTCTTTGCACTGATTATTATCGTATAGTATGAATCTTATATTGATTGTTAATTACGATTTGCTACCGAAGTTACTATAGCTTGCATTTTAGGATAAAATAACGTAATCATGGGTTCTTGTGACTATTTAGAACTTAGAAGTTCTTAAACGTCCTGAATTATGTACACTAGAATTTAGGACTTAGGTTTTGCTATGATTGTGATGAATATTAAAACCTTTAAACACGTTGTGGCATGTTTCTTATGCTAGAAATAGTATGATATGATTATAAGTTGCAATTTAGTTGTCACAATTAGATGGATTAGTTGTTGCTACACCAACCAGATGCTATAATTAGACCTAAGACCACAAAGTCTTTTATCTTTTTTTATTTTAATCTAACTATAATTCTGTAAAATAGAACTAGCTAGCAATTTACTAGCTGGAACCAAGCAACACATTTACAAAATGTATCTATTAGGGGATGGGGCGTCACCAGAAATGGTCCCATGTACCCCACTACCAACATGATAACACCGTCGCCACCCGGGTTGGTAGGGTTTCCGTGAACCGTTTCCTGGTTCTTTCTGAGGGGTTGGTAACCGTTTATTATTTAATTTTAAACTAGTATTAAGCCCCGCGCGTTGCGGCGGGGGCGTAAAACTGTGCCAAACTTGGGTGGATATACGCTACCGAACACTCGCCATCACCAAAACTCCAACCACCACAGAAAACCCATCACCACCAGCTGAACCCAACACCTAACACCCACTACCACAGTCATCACAAATGTACAAGTCAACCAAAAAACCAAAACTAATCACAACAAAACACTTAACCTTTCTGGACGGCAATGCCTTTGCTTGGTAGTAACAGTAGTAGACGCACCATTTACACCTTGTTATCTTAGATCCCCGACGACGATCCTCCCTCCATCTTCTTCTCTACCACACACGACAGACCCCACCTCTCCAAGTCCCTCGACAATAAAAAACGTAACAATGACAGGTCTAGCTTCGACAAACAGATGCAACTGAATCGTCAGTCTCCTTTTCTCGCTTCAATCGGTGGCTTACAGCTTCAATCCAGCGATAGTAGCTATGGCAAGAGCTCCATTTCTCGTGATTACTTCGTTCCCTCCCTCACCACCATCACCTACCACAGCCACGACCCACCACAACCACACATGTTGCAAACCAAATCAGAGATGATGAAGATGATGGTGGGTCTTCGATTAGTTTTTTTTGGGTTGCAGGAGGGTTGTTTTAAGAGAGAGAGAGAGAGGGGGGGGGGGGGGGAGGGGGGTTTAAATTGTATCTGCTGTTTGATAGGGATGATAAGCTTCATTTGGGGATGACCCAATGATGGATAGTTCCTACCAAGGCATGGTTCGATCCTGAGGGCAACCCGGTTTTACCCAGCTATTACCCCCAGCGAGTTTCTCGTGTGGGGGTAGTATGGTTTCCGGGCGAAGGTCAGTTTGCGCGGCGACCGGCGCCTGATAGAACATCGCGTTCGCGGGCGGAGCTGACGGGTAATCGTCTTTGACGAAACCTGATGACCAATTCGGTCAGTACATAGAAAGTCACCCTTCAAAAAAAATCAAAAGAAGCATGACTAACTTGTACCTAATGCATACCAGCTTGTAAATCCAAATGGTAAAATCAAAAAAAAAAAAAAAAACCAAAACCAATTTTGTCTACATATGGGTACAACCCATATAGCATAGGGTACAACCCATATTGCACAAAAATCTTACAAATTAATACTATATAAATTTGTATACTTCAATTTTTTTTATTATTATAACCGTTCTCAAACCACATTTTGGTTATTATTTTTTTTATTTATATCGTGTGTTTTAAACATAAATGAAAACAAAAGTAAATAAAAAACATAAACAAAAACGTAAAACATAATTTATTAATATTAAACATAAATAAAAATACATCAAAACATAAAAAATAAAGCTTAGAGTTGACGCATGAGTTGTCAGGCCTGGAGATGCTCAAAGTTGCTGCGTTAACGACCCGCATAGTTCACCTAGGTCATTTCCACAGCCAACTCCAGCACAATGCATGGGTGTCGGCTCATGGTGTGCTCGTAGCAGGTGGTCCACCGATCACATTAGTTGTTTAGATCGGTCCATTTTCTATGTATGTGTCACACCCCGCCCAGGCTGGGGCACTTATAGTGACCAGTCGGCGCAAACTTAACGCGGAAACGTAATCTCATTACATAAGTTGAGTATTTATTACAAGCCAGTAGGGGTGAGTAAAATTAACCATAACCGACATAACCGAACCATAACCGATATAACCGAACCGATTTTAACCGATAACCAACATAACCAATGGTTATGGTTATGAAATTTCTATAACCGACCGAGCGGTTATGGTTATGGTTATGAAGCTTTGGTTAACCGATATAACCGAACCGAACTTGTATTGTTAAGTTTATGTAATAAATTTATGTTCTATATTAACTATATAGAGGTTTTTTTTACTATAATAAAAGTATTTTATTAACAAAATGATATTGATGTAGTATTCTTTTTTTATGATGAATTAAACTTGTAACCAAGGGGTTAAATATGTTTTTTGTTAATATCTTATTAAAAAGGATCCCACATTGGTACTTTAACTATAAAGTGTAGTCTTGATTAACTTATAAATAATAACCCAAGCTAAGTCTATCATTGTAGGTTCTGAGTTTTTAAGACCCATGGGCTTTTAATTTTATAATTTAGCCGAAAGTTAGCTTTGGTTGATTTTTTTGGTTAATAACCGAAATAACCATAACCGAACCATAACCGAATTCATAACCGATTAACCATAACCGAAGTTTGGTTATGGTTATGGTTACGAAAATCCCATAACCGAAATAGCGGTTATGGTTATGGTTAGTGGTAAAAACCGACCCAAACCGACCCATGCACACCCCTACAAGCCAGTACGATCCAAGTACCACCAAGCTAAACAAAGCTTAACTATAATAAGATGAACCGTCTAAGTATTTCAACTCTCAGTTAGGAACTCTATTCCTTACACCATCAACATGTGATACATGCTAGAGTAATAAAAATACGTCAGCACACAGCTGGTGAGTCACATAAACCGACTCATTAGTAAAACAACCACATAAACAATTTATTGATCAAGTATGAGCTCCCTGCATGTCACCATAATCATAATCCGGACTAAGCATTATATATTCACACATACAGCCTAGATACACCCCATGAGGCTGTAAGTGTATGTCCACGCATGGAAAATATAATGATCATTATAATATATATAACACCCTGGATGCCACACCTATGGTTCGATGCATATACATGATCAATCACCACCAAAACAATTTTATGAGCAAGTATCAGGTTTTGAAAATAGTTTAAGTAACTCACCTCTTTATCGACCCTTTGCAATTGACAACTCTAATACAACCCGGTAATATCTCAGGGTCCTGATACAATTATATACTTCTATGTTAGGTAATGGTACACCTAATTAATTATTATCATGGTTAGTGTCGGATACTTCACTTTGTTTAAACATGGGTGATCAATCCATGCCTAACCAAAGTTAAAATACCGGATACGTACTCTGATTGTGAACCTAAACCTTATTCCTACTATTGTAGTGAACTAGTAAATTATAAATTAAACTTAGAAGTAAAAGTCATACCTAAACGTTTTCCTGCTTCAAGTAGTGACAGAGGTAGGTAAGGTTGAGGCGTGAAGTTAAGAATGAAACCCGTCCCTATTTATAAACTAGTATGAATGCCCGCGCGTTGCTGCGGGTATATTTATTTTGTAACCTCGTAGTTGTTGCTGAGTTTGTAGTGTGTGTATGACGTTTGTAGATGATTCGTTATGGTGACATGTAGTATGTAGAAAGCAACAACCTAGTATAACTGTGTGGTATTTCGACATTTATAAAACTACACTATGCATAAACAAACCTCCATAAAAGAGATTTTTAAGAGGCAAACTAATATAGAGTTAAAAAGAAAACAATATAGTATAGGATCCTTGTGACATTATCTTTTTTAGTAAAAAATAATAAAATACTTGATTCCATCCAGTACAATAACTTTTGACTGATGAAGCAAAACAATTTCTTGTCGGTTTTTACAAAAGTTATTACCATGTAAGCTCATTTGCACTCTCTTTAATATCATTTCATTTCTTCCTGTTCTCATGAATTATGAGTATGGTTTTAAGATGTGGTTAATCAAGTGTACCTAAATTTGACATGGGTAATAGCTGCTATTTGCTTCAGTCCTTTAATTGTCTTCATTTGTGGTTTCTATTTATATTATGTGTGAATATATGTGGTTGGAAATAGCCAGAATCTGAATAATACAAGACAATGGTACAAACATAAACATTTTTTACAAGAAAATTTAGAAGGGAAGAGAGCTCTTTCTACCTCTCTATTGTCACCTAAAAAGAGGAAATGACAAATAATAACATGTAATTAATCATAATTAAGTAATTAACAAGCTTTAGGAGTTGAGAATTAAAAGGAGGGAATGGAAGAGATTTTTAGTATTGAATGTCCAAAATTGTTAAAGCACATGGTACAAGCATCTTAATGCATCACATGGTACAAGCATCTTAATGCATCACATGTACAAGCATCTTAATGCATTGACAAGGGCATAAAGGGAAAAAAAGTGGTCAAGTTTAGAGAATTACACTTGTGACTTTTAAGTTGCCACCTTAACTTTGACATTTTGGACCTTTTTACCCATCTCTCCCTCTTTATAATGTAATATAGATGATGTAACCGCCTTTACCATGTGGGTTTATATTTCACATTCTCCAATTAATGCCTACGTAATTGTTCTATTATTAATTTATACACACCCGTTTATATAATTCCTTTTGATAAGTTCTTAATATTATTTGTTAATAATAAATGAAACACTAACCGACTTTAGTCGGTTTACAAGTCTTCATGATGAAGATTGTTTCTTGTTCTTGTCACACAATCACACGAGCACATTATTTATTATTATTATTATTATTATTATTATTGTTATTATTATTATTTCACCTGCTTCATTCGATTATCTCGTATAAGTTTATTTTGAATACACTTTTGAAATGAGCTTATTATTCTCTACGCTTTGACCCAAGTTTCATTAAAAACGGAGTAGGCTCAAATATAATATAATATATTATATTATTACTAAACAGTCTCCTATAATACTAACCACTTGCCTAGATTTCATATCTCAAATAATCATAATGACCATCACTTACTCGTTAACTAATTTTAAATACACAAATATCCATCTCAAATGTTATTGGTTCGTTTTGACGGTTAACGACCAGTTTCATTTATTAATAAATATGAACCAACACATTTTATTTATATAACAAAAACGGGAAGTTACAGTATGCTCTCAATTGTACGGTCGCTTTCGCCGACTTGTTGTTTAAAGTCAGCCAAGACATGGTCCCAAAAGCCTATTTCCCTACCTCCTAAGCCCCCTGAGCCCCTACGGGGTTGGCGTTGCAAGGATGGGTCGATTTGTGCATCCTTAATGCACACAACCAGAGCCATCTCTTCATTTTCGGTCCAGCGAGTCATTTTGAAGGTGTGGGTGTTATTGATGTTGAAGTGTGTTTTCACCACCGTCGTTTATATACACAAAAATCTCAACCGTATTGCATGTAAAATTGATTTTTTTTTGACGGTTAGATGAGACAAATTTTAATGGAAATAAATATTTTTGACCGTGTTGGGTGGAGACGGTTATGATAAATTAAATCGTGCTAATGGTTTGGTGATAAAATTTATAAAACCGTGTGAATTAAAAAAAAATAGTTTATATTTGTATTTAAATGAAAACAAAAAAAAACATCATTGGAGTGTTGCCTCCAAAAAAGTGTTTCAGTAAAGTAAATCAGTGAAGTGATGTGACAATGTATAATTGGTTAAAATCGTGCTAATGGTTTGGTGATAAAATTTATAAAACCGTGTGAATTAAAAAAAATAGTTTATATTTGTATTTAAATGAAAACAAAAAAAAAACATCATTGGAGTGTTGCCTCCAAAAAAAGTGTTTCAGTAAAGTAAATCAGTGATGTGACAATGTATAATTGGTTAAAATCAGTGAAGTGAAGAATTTCCTACAAGCCCCCCCCCCCCCCTTTATATGCTCGATGAGCATTTAGTTTTTATTCTTAGAGAAGCATATTGATCGATGGTAGACAACACTTGTGACCAGCTGGTTCGTCACCAATTCCACAGTAAATCCACCCCCCGAATGCCTACTATGGTAAAATTTTTGGCTTGCGCATGATATTTTATCACGAATGAGACTCAAACCGACGACTTCCCTTAGTTCATGTGTAGTGCTGGGGGGTTATGGGACTTTATGGAAAAAGAGGGTGTAGTGGGAAGGGGAGTTATGGGGCTTTATAAATGATTGGGTAATCATTGGTTAATTATTCTTTTCTTATTTAAATAATAATATTAAATAGTTAATAATATTTTATTAAATATATAAAAATTACAAATACTAAAAAAAATTACAAATACTAAAAAAAATTTATCAAACACTAAAAAATTACAAAATACTAAATAATAAATACAAATACTCATAGGTTATATTTAGCCTCGATTTTTGTTCCAAACACATTTCCAGGGCCTTGCCCTCTAGGTGGTCGTGCGACTGCGTGTAAAAGTCAAAGTCGCATTGAAACTGTCGATCCCTCATCAGCTCAACCACCTCTCGGTTTTCTTGGATACGCTGAGCCCCGATGTCGCGTATGTCTTGGAGCCGCTGGTTCATCTCAGCAAACGCCGGGATTAACTGGTTCATCCCCGAGGACGAAGACTCCGCCCGTGCGGCTCGAGCAACCCGTCGACTGGGCGGACGAGGTATCTCCTCCGCCCCCTCCTCCCCTGCAAAATAGGGATTTTCTTCGGGTGAGTTGAGGCCGACGTAATGCGCGTCAGACATAGGGGTTTCGGGATCAACCGAGTCAAAGGTCCTTGACTTCTTTGAAAGCCTCGTATTTTTGGCCCAAGATGAAGAAGTTCCAACCGTTGGGCGGACGGTGTGCCATTTGGAGTAGTCTTTCAGCAGGCGCCAAACCCTCACTTACGGAAAATTCCCGTATTCTTGTCTGTATTCTTCCAAAGCCACCTCCAAAATCTGCTCGTCGCTTTGGCCAGTTTTCCACCCGTGCCGGGTGTGTTGATAAACACCTTGAAAGTTTGTGCATTTAAAGTTGATATCGGTCCACTTGCCCGATATCAATCGTCAGGCCGGTAGTTCTCTCCCTTACCAGCTAGTTCAAAAAATATTGCCCGGACTCTTCTCCAAAAATCTCCTTTGGATTGATAGTTCGCTAAAAAAACAAACCAAAAATATATATAACTACCCGTTTAAAAAACTATATGTAAAAAAATATAACATAACAAAAAATATATATCTTACCAACAATAGAATCCTCCGACACGTCAACCCACGCTCGGGCTAACGCGAACAACTCGTCGTCATCCCATGGTTGTACGTTTTTTTTGGCACGACCTTCCGTGTCTTTCCTTTTTGTGATTCCGTCTTCCTCAGCCGGTTGTCTTGTCTCGCACGGGCTCTTCCTCTTGGACCGGATCCTGTGTCTCCGGAACCGACTGTGTTTCTTGCCAAGCATTTGAGGACCCGAACATTTGAGATGTCCCACACACTTGTGTTGAGCTAAACCCACCTCCCATGGGTAGCCCAAAACCCCCTCCCATGTTAATGTTATACATGTTCGGGTCCCAATTCATGGGTTGGTTTAACATGTTCATAAAACTTTGTGGGTTTGAACCTGAACACGGAGCTATGGGTCGGGTGTTGTCGCCAGTAGTTTGGGAACCGAACCCAAAACCACCTCTACCGAATGGATTCATCTCTTCTCTTGTGTGTAGAAATTAGAAAGTGTGTGTTAGTTTGTATATGGATGAGAATGTATGTTTGTATGTGAATGTGTTAGTTTATATAAGCCCCCCCACGATTTTTTTCTTATAAGAAGTTTAGTGACCGTTCAACGGTCAAAAGGGAATACATAGTTGTCAAAAGCACGCCTAGGCGTGCGCCTAAGCGCCTAGGCTCGAGGCGCACCAAGTGCGCTTCGCCTTATGAGGCGCGCGCCCAGGCACTGAGGCGCACTATCAGGGCTGTTTTCAGGCTGATTTCCGGTCAAATTCAGGCTAAAAGTTGCATAAACCTCTAAAACATCATAAAGGAGTCATGAACAAGTCATAAACAACCCTAAAACATCCTAAAGCGGCCCTAAACAAGCTTAAAACATCTCTAAAATCCCTAAAAATGTACTTTATACTATGCGCCTAATTATAAAAAGCCCTCGTTTTTAAGCGCCTAGGCTCCGGGCTCGGCCTATGCGCCTTGAGTGCGCCTAGGCGCTTTGACAACTATGAGGGAATATTCTCACGCAAACCAAGCCACAACGCCCGTTATAAATAAAACGGCCTACATCCAAAACGCCCTATAACGCCCGAGGGACGGTGTTCCCCGGCGCTATAGGGTTGAAAACGCCCTATAACTATACCACTACACATGCCCTTAACAAAGTCATTGTAATACTGCTAGAACACTACTGCCACATTAGTCGCTAGTGCTTTCTACTTTAGATTTCTTTTTGTTGCAGATTATTTTAGAATCTAATCTAATATTTTATCCTGTCATGCACTAAGGCCACATAGTCAGTGTCACTTCTAAAACATCGATGCAATTAAACGGAAATAAAAATAAATTAGGGTTAATCATTTGTCATTCCGTCATTTCTATTTTCTGCTCATTTTGTTGACATTCATTCTAAATGCCAAATACTCTAGTCGTCATGTTTGAGCCTACTCTTTTGGATTCTTGTTTACCCATGTTACTACTCACATTAAGATTAGCTTTAGTCTAAACTCGAAATTGTTTTAACTAGTTTATTTTGTGCGAGTTTTTGTTTTGAGAATAGAGTAATAGTAATACACTTCCATTTAGTTTAACCTTTTCTCAATCCAAATTTCCTTTCTACATGTTTAGTCTTCCTTACTCTAAATGCGATAAATTGAGGATGCGCATTGATTAAAAAAAATATATTTGTTGATAACCATTTGGGGAATGATTTTTTTTTTTTTTTTTTTTTTGAAAGGCATTTGGGGAATGATAACCCGCCTCTTCACCCTTAGTTGTACATTTTGACACATATTCATTTGGCCTCTTGTCATCGTGACAATAATGCCATAAATAAGTTGACAAAATGTTTTGTTTCTTTTCGGCACTTTAATGTATTGATTTCATGAAATTGACTATGGAGAACCTACTCTTCGGAACATGACGTTTTCCACGTTATCATAATCTTATTTAACCCTCAAAATTTTCATTACTTTTGTAGGTGTCCCACCCAAATTATATTATGGTTGCTTTCCCACACCCACATAAAAAGAGGTTTTCGCTTAAAAGGTGTAAAAAGAAATGTAACATATCTTGTAACATTTTATACATGGTGTCGGTGCTTTTTTAATATGGTGCCAACGTTTTTCTTAACATGCAATCAGATCTTTATTTTTTTTAAGTAAGATTTTTTTAAAACATGTGGCACCCCTTGTTGGCTTCCTACGCTATTTAGGTAAAGTCTTCTAAGTAGTCTTAACGAAGCAAGCAAATTTATAAAAATAAAATGTTGAGATGAACTAGAGAACACACACATATATGTGAGAGATCGAGTGAATACTAATACCAAACATAACTTAATCAAACAAAGCCAATGAAATACAAAAAGTTGCAATGACCAAGGAAGTATCATTCATACTTCATTGATACTCATATCAATTTACCTGTTTGATATATGTATGAGTGCTCAAAAGAGTGGTATCAAAATCAGTATTATACCAATATATTCGGTACCTAGATTTGTTTACACTCAGTACCGGTATTTTTTATACGAGTACGGATATAGATATTGTACCGATTTCACTGCTACTAGTAACCATTAAAAATATTAAATCCGAGGTAAGAATTTAATTCAACAAGAACTTGTATCCAAATTTACAAAACTTCAAATTATATTTAAGTGATTTAGATGTTTGGTTTTTAAGTCACTTCGTGGTTAGTGAGGACTTACAAGGAAGGAAACTAATATTATGGTAACCCTAACTCATTCATTAGTATGCTTACTCTTCAAATTATATTTTATTTTTACAAAGTCCTTTAAATACAAAGTTGTTCATTAGTATGCTTACTCTTGTAATTTAATCAAATAAGTGAATGAACTCATTGTTTTAAATACATTATGTTAGTAAGCAAAAGTATGTATAAACACACACACTAGGGCCGATATATACATATATGTATACTAGACTATGTTTGTCGAAACTTTGTAATAAAAACCATATGTTTTCCAAAACTCATTAACATAATGACAATGGTTAAACATCATGTGTGACATGTTGGATCCATAACAAAACATACAAGGTACTCATGTTTACAAGAAAAGCTATGTTTTGACATAGAATACCACTATTTTCATAAAAGTTGTTAAACTTAGGAATTAATGAGTAAAAGTTACATAGATATTATGGATCTATGGACATGCCAAGTTCAAGGTTGTGAAACCTACAACACATGAGAGCATACTACATTAAAAGTGTATAAAACAAATGTTTTTACAAATAAAAGTAATGTTTTTTCAAGAAACAAGGCTATCTTTTTACCAAGATCACTAGTTTACACAAGTATGGTGAATCTTGTAACACACCATCATAAGGTACATATTTTGGAAAATACTACATTAGGAGCCCTAATGTGGGACATTTAAAAAAATAAACATTGTATCTTTTAAACTAAGATATCAAATACATACACCAAAGACACATTTAACTTAAAGAGCTGAGTTACAAAAACAAGCATAACAAGAGAACAACTTGTAAACAGTACAAGTAACATAGACCTAAAATGTCTCCTTTACATAGGACACGTAGGTCGATCTCTCTAGGCTCAGGCTCAGGCTCAGGTTCAGGCTCATTTGTTCATTTCCCAGACGCACCACAAGGTGAGTTTCACTACACCTTTTCACTGTTTTTACATTTTTCCGGGTGAAAAACATGTGTACAGTTTACAGTTTACAGTTTTCAGTTACATACATGACTATATGTGAACATGAGACATCAAGGTTCAGGATCCATTAAGCCCTCGTGTCATACATCATACCATAACCATTAGACTATCCGTTGTGGCTAGAGCTTAGTGATAGATTTATCGAATAATATTTAACCACGTCAACGCCTATGATGTATTGTATAATACATCTATTTCCAATTTAGAGTTTTTATAGTTTTTGAGTCGTTTAGATAGTATTTTTATTAGTTTTAGGCTTGTACCGGTCTATTTTATTTATTATAGGTTTTTATAGATTTTTATTAGCTTTGGGTCGTTTTTAACATTTATATATTTTATTTTATATTTTGGTAGGTGTTCTTGTTGACGTTGGAGCGTAAACGAGTAACTTTGGTCAAGTCAAGAACATCCGAGTCGAGAGAACGGGGTTATAATACTATATATAATAATAGTATATTAAATTATAATAGTATAATAATAATAAACTAATAATGATAATAATCTACTAATAATAATAGTATTGTAATGAAAAAAAAAAGAAAAGCAAAAACGTGACTTTGTCACAAAGTCACGGGTTAAAAAGCCCAATGGCCAACATGAAAAAAGAAAAGAGGGGTAGGGCTTCCATTGAATAGGGTGTACAAAAAGCTCACGACTTGAGGCTCGCTCGAAACTCGCTCGAAAAAAGCTCGAAAAAAGCTCGGCTCGAAGAGGCTCGTTTTGTTTTCGAGCCGAGCTGGCTCGTTTTGTAATCGAGCCGAGCTCGAGCCAGGGGTGTTCAGCTCGTGGCTCGGCTCGATGGCTCGACTCGTGGCTCGGCTCGATGGCTCGACATATGGCTCGACTTAGGCTTGTGTATGTGTAATTTTATTTAGAAAAATAAAAAAATATACATGATTATGTGTAATTTTATTTAATTTTATTGTTTTTTATTTAATAAATATTTGTAAAAAAAAAATAAAAAAAATATATATCGAGCTGGCTCGAGTCAGCTCGAGCTCGGCTCGAACATTTACGAGCCGAGCTACTTTTCAGCTCGATCAGAAAAACGAGCCGAGCCGAGCTGGCTCGGTTTAGGTTCGAGCTCGAGCTGGACCTGGCTCGGCTCGACTCGGCTCGTGTACAGCCCTACCATTGAAGGAGGGGGCACAGAATAAGAGCGGCACATATTATTTTTTGGAGGGATTATAAAATGGAAAGGAGGGCCGCATAGGATTATTATTTTTTTTCGTGAGAGACAGAACAGCGAGAGGGGATAAGTGGCCGGATATAATTATTTTCGTGGAAACGCTGCACAACGTCGAACAGAACAGAGGAGAAGAATTAAGAGAAGCGGATCAAGGGTTGAAACACTGGTGCGAGCACGGGTCGGTTCTATTTTAATTATTAATATTTATTTATTCAAACCCGTTGTGAACACCATGAATTTTATTTGTTTCTATTGTTTTGATTTTATCATGACTTTTATATGCTAGACCTTTTTACTACTTAGGTTAAAGATGAATGCACTTGTTTGATTTATTTTCTTTTGGTTTTGGAACTTTTGGTTGTGGATGAATTTTAAAGTAAAGAACTTTTTTATTTTCTGGTTTGATGTGTATGCATATTTAGTTTTGTTTAAATAACTTTTATAAACTACACTTGCGTTTTTGTGAATGTCTTTCATGTATGAATGCGGGTTAGGTTGCAGACTGTGTGTTAGCAGCTAGTTTATGGTTAATTGCCTAGGATTATCCATAGGAGTTGTAATTGTTAGTTATGTGATTCTAAGTGTTCTACCAATTCTCAATAGCTGTAAGGTGCGAGATTGCTGGTCTGTCTAGGGTGTTAAATTGCTAGATCTAGAGGCTTTGTAAGAAGATCTTCCTAGTTTCCCTAGCATTCCTTGTAGGCCAAGTCTTATCAGAAATATTGTAGTTACCCCTTGCACTTTCGGGTGTATTGTGACTTTCGCGCTGTGAGGTAGACTGTCTAGCGGGTACTTTAAGATTCGAGTAGGTAAGCCTGTGAGGGTAACCTCTCAACCGGTGGCTTAACAGCACAACAATATTCTAGGGTTTCCCCTTGAGAAGGGTCGAGGGTGTCTAGTTTATTCTTGATGTTTAGTATTTTAAGATCCCGGTTCCACACCAGTTCCATAGCCATTAGAAGATTATCATTCATGTGTAGGATTCTAGCCTAGGTAGTGCCTTCCCATCACTTGATCCGAATTCCAGTTCCCAGTTTGTGTCTTTAGTTATTTTAGTTTTATTTTATTTATTTGCATTAGTTTATTAGAAAACCCCCCCTTAAGCAACAAAATATTATTAAGTCAGTATTTAGGACAAGTAATCGAGTCTAGTTTACGTTTTCTAGTGGAGTCTCGTGGGTTCGATACTCGGACTTACTTTAGCTGTACTGCACTGACCGGTACACTTGCCGGTTGTGTGGTTTAGGTTTAGAGAGTCTTAGGTTATAAATTTAAAACTTAGAGTGTCTAGTTTAGGTTAATTTAGTTAGTTTTTACTAAACCACTTTGAGCACATCAAGTTTTTGGCGCCGTTGCCGGGGACTCTTGGCGATTGCGTTAACTAGCTTTGATTACACTTATCTGCTACATCTGTGCTACTTGTGTTTTGTTTTGTGTTGAGTCTGTCTTTTTGTATAGTGAGTCGTAGGAGTCTAATTGTTTGTGTATTTTATTTCTGTCGAGTCTGTAAATATGTTTGAAATTTGTGGAGGACCCTATTTTACCTTTAGATTTCCACAATATGCGGGTCCTCTGCACATTATTATGCTAATTCCTTCGTGCAGCCGCCACCATGTTATTCACAGAGATATCCTGATCATTATTATGATTGCCCGTATCAGCAACCACATTTTAATCAGTATCCTGATCAATTTTCTGGAAGCAATTCTCATGAGCATAGTGATAATGATTGGAGTAAAATAGAGAGTCTGTTGACATTACTAGTTGCTAAGGATGAAAATACCCAGAAAATGTTAGCAAAGCACGACATCCTCCTGAAAACCGACAGGTTACTATTTTAGATCTTCAACGAACATTAGAAGATATATCTAGGAGATTAGATGAAGAAGAAGAAAGAGAAAAAGTTCAGCAAGAGCAGCCGACTAAAGTTGGTTATACATATGATGAGGAGGGCAACTACCTTGGGTACATGAACGCTCGAGGGGAGTTGTTCCCAAAGTTTCCAGAAGAAGGGAAAGAGCCGATCATGGAATACGAAGATGAAGAGATCATCCCAATCATGGAGACGAAAATGGACATTGAAGTCCCACCTCCGGTGCCACAGGTTAGTATATATGATTTTGGGAGTGACTCTGATGAAGAGGACGATGGAGAAGAGTGGGCGGCATATCAGAGATCATTAGAGAAGAGAGAAATAATTGAAGAAGAAGTGGAATTGGGTGACTCCATAGGTATGATGTTTAGTGCAGATGAAGACATTGAGGTTAGTGAAACGTTGTTGTCTGAGGAGGATGAGCTTTTAGATATGGAGTTAGAGGGTTTGCCTACTTATGAAGATTTAGGGGAGTCGGATCCCGATGGGGATATAGCATACCTAGATGCCCTACTCGAAGGTGAACCGACAGACATGACTGAACCTGCACCAGTTGAAAGAAATAAGTGTGGGGATCATCCCATGGAAATGGTGGTAGAAGAAGTGCACCATAGCTGGCTCGTGGTATTAGTGATAGATGGTATTTCAAAATCAACAACACCACGGGAGAGGGCAAGGAAGAGAAAAAGAAAGGATCGGAATCGGAAGAGGATCAACGGCTGGCACGAGTTGGAGACGAAGACGCCAGTGAATGTCAAGCACGATCAGTCTTCTTGCTACACGCCACGCATCCGGTTAATTCCAGGTAAGTTTAAATTTTGGTGGTTTGACCTGTTAAGCATGGTTCAATTATTTTTCAATTCCACAAATAAATATTTAATTGTTAATAAGAGTCGGGTGGAATTAAACGGGTTAGATCGAATCCAGATAAAAGAGAAGCCCCCTGATAAAGTTTAAGTGTGGGGAGGCTCTGTAGATTTTGTAAATTTTTATTTTTACTTATTTAAATTTTTTCTAGCTTTTCATTTTTTTTTATTTGTGGTCCGTCCTTCGGTAGTGGTTCATAGGTTTTTATCTTTCTATTTTATTTTTGTTTTTGTGTCTTTCAGTCTGTTTGCAGGTTTGCGTGTTTGCTTAGGTAGAGGAAATTTCACCATTAGCGGATCCCATGTATTTATCTATATATATATATATTTTTGAGTGGGAGTTTCGGTAGAGGTTTGGGTAATAAAAGATAATTTTTCTTAAAAAAAAATTTAATGAACTTTAACTTTCTGTGAAAAAATACTTTTCATGTAATGTGAAGAGTCTGGGCTGACCTGTTCGCCTCATGCGACTAGCTATTACCCCGGAAAGTTATATTTTTTTCGCTTGCAACGCGTGTTGTGATCACCAGTGTCCTTCACGTTGAGCGAGAACCAGATTTTTTTCTACCCATCTAGTTCTACCACCATTCACCGCCATTTTGCCAAGCATGTGCGTCTTCTTATTTGTTGTTATATTATGAGTCTAAGTTAGTAGTTTGAATCTTTTTATTTTTGTGTGGTTCGGTATTATGCTCGGGTTTTGTTTGTTTCGTTTTGCGCAGGTTTGGATTGCACCGCCCGTACTCAATCTCCATTCGGGTGATTCCAGAGTTGTTATCATTTATCAAGGCAAGCCCAGAGTTTACCATTGTGTCAGAGCCGATCGCGACCAAAATGCTATACGATCGAGCTGGATTGGACTAAAGCTTATGAAGAAAAATTAACCAGCTAAGTCCTTTCCAATTTGTCCCTGTTTTTTTTATTATTTATCTATTTTTATAATTTTTGTATTCGGAACTTTATTTTGTTTTGAGTCGTTTTCTATTCCTACATTGAGGGCAATGTAGAGTTTAAGTGTGGGGATGGGAAACTGTCGTTTAGTTTGTATATAGAGTCATTTTGAGTAAAAAAAATCGAAAAAAATATCCCTGATTCTGAAGTTTGCATTATATAAAATATGGAAAATGATAGATAAAATCAAGTGTCTGGTTTTCAAATATTATATGTATTAGAAGAATAAATAATCAAAATCGTGTTGACTTAGGATGTGTGGGTAGGCCCAGCCGGTAGAAAAGTTTCCTTTGAACTAATACACCTAAATATATTAGGATACCTTGTGGGTTCTCATCTAGGAAAAAATGGGGAAGCTGAAACCGCCAATAATAGTATAAGGAATGCCGTTATAAGTTTAAAACCGTTAGAATTTCTAATCAAAAGTTGAAGAAAAAAAAAGAGCTGGATATAAAATAAGGGCAAGGCCAATGGTGTCATTTCTAGGGATAATGACTCCGGACTCGACCCCCTCTAAAATTGTCTGAAAATAAATATCTAAAAAAAAGCTCATGAATTAAATAGAAATCAAAGCGAAAATGCTGAAGCTTAAGGTGTCTGGCCACTGGGATAGCGACTTGGATTGGTCACACCTTCTGAGTTAAGTATGCTGAGATGAAAAAATGAAAAAAAAAAAAAAACAAATGATTTTAAATTCTCTTGGTTTTCTACATAAAACGGTTAGGAATAGTCAATTAATTGTTCCTTTTGTTTCATAAGCTTGAGGTGAGATTAGGTGAAACTGTGGCTTCTTTAGTGTGAGACCCTAGGTAGACTAAATAAACCTAAAATTAAACTAACATGATAAGGGGCTTGGAAACCGGCAGTTGGGTTTAAGAGGACAAGTATACCTGCAATCGCAGTTAGCACGTGATTAGATTTTTAAAAATTAAAGTAATCTATGTTTTGAGACCAGATTATTTGATTGTGATTCCATAGCATAATTCTTTTTCAGGGACGAAAAAGAGATAAGTGTGGGGATATTTGATGTATTGTAAAATACATCTATTTCCAGTGTAGAGTTTTTATAGTTTTTGAGTCGTTTAGATAGTACTTTTATTAGTTTTAGGCTTGTACCGGTCTATTTTATTTATTATAGGTTTTTATAGATTTTTATTAGCTTTGGGTCGTTTTTAACATTTATATACTTTATTTTATATTTTGGTAGGTGTTCTTGTTGACGTTGGAGCGTAAACGAGTAACTTTGGTCAAGTCAAGAACATCCGAGTCGAGAGAACGGGGTTATAATACTATATATAATAATAGTATATTAAGTTATAATAGTATAATAATAATAAACTAATAATGATAATAATCTACTAATAATAATAGTATTGTAAGACCATGTGTAGTGGAGAGAGAAACTGAAAAAGGGGTGTAGTGGTGGGGCTTTATATATGGAGCCCCTGAATCTGATTGGTCCACGTGGATTTTATTTTTTTATTCTTTTAACTCAAAATAATTAAAATAAAAGGTAAATAAATATAAAAAAATTACAAATAATAATAAAAAACACACAACTAATATTCATTAAATTAAAAAAAAAGTTACAACTAATATTAAAAAACACACAAACAAAAGGTAAATAAATATAAAAAAAATTACAACTAATATTAATTTTCATCTCCGCTTTCATCGTACTCGTCTTCTTCTTCATCATCACCTTCCTCTTCACCTTCTTCTTCATCTTCGCCTCCACCTTCGCCTTCATTTGGAATATACCTAACCGACCACGCATGTTGGACCAAATCCGCCGTTAACTCGTCATGGGCTTCATGGTCACGAAGTGCATATGCGTTTTGTATTCTTTCTTCCTGATTGGCTTGCGGTAGATCCTGAACGGCTTCGGGTACATAATTTTGGCATATCGCTTTACCTTCATCTTCTAGTATCATATTATGCATGATTATACATGCATACATAGCATCTCGCAGCTTGTCTGTGGTCCATGCACGAGCAGGATTTCTTATGTAATGCCAACGCTGTTGAAGAACCCCAAAACATCTCTCTATGTCCTTCCGCGCCGCCTCTTGAACCTGTTTGAAGTGTGCCCGTTTTTCATCGTACGGGTTACTGAAGGTCTTAGCGATAATGGTATACCTCGGATATATACCGTCAGCAAAATAGTACCCGTGTAGGTAGTAGTTTCCATTAGCGTAAAAACACGCCTTTGCCGCCCGGCCAGAAATGAAATCTTCAATAATAGGCGACCCCTCAAAATCGTTTAAGTCGTTGCATGAACCCGCAACGCCAAAGAAGGCCGACCAAACCCAAAGATCGACTGAACAAACCGCTTGGAGAATAATTGATGGTCCTTTCTGGTCACCACGTGTGAATTGACCTCGCCAAGCGGTTGGGCAATTATACCAACGCCAGTGACGACAATCAATGCTACCCAGCATTCCTGGTAACCCATGTTCATTGTTATGCACCTCGTAAATTTTCTGTAAGTCGTACCAAGTGGGCCTTCTAAGATACCGGGCTCCGTACAACTTTATGATTCCTAAAAAATTAAATACAAAAATATATAAAAAAATTGATCTAACTATATACAAAAATATATAAAAAAGTGATGTACCTTGGCAAAAATACTCCAAAGAATCGCGTGTTGTTTTCTCGGCCATTTTTAAATACTCGTCGTTGATATCCGTCGAGTTGCCGTAAGCGAGTATACGCAGTGCCGAGGTGCACTTTTGAATAGACGTGAATCCCATATTCCCCCTAGCATCCGGTTTTTGTTGAAAGTAAGGGAACGCGTTCTCCAAATCTCCGGATATACGTAGAAATAAACGTTTGCTCATCCGGAAACGACGCCTAAACATCTTAGGGTCGGGGTAAGTCGGGTTTTCATCGAAGTAATCCTTCATCAGTCGAGCATTTGCCGAAGCCCGATCTCGTTCGTAATACTGCCTACTAAGTTTTGGTGCGGTAGGCGCACTAGTTTGTTCCATATATCTCGACGCAAGCGCAAGCGCACTCGTAACCGCATCTTGCTCCAAGTCTTCATCTGTCGAATCACCCTCGTCGGCTAGAAACTCTTTATAGTATTCTCTCGCAACAGATGAGGACGCGGGGAACCCATTTTTGTGTTTGTGTTTTGTGTTTGTGTTTGAATTTATGTATTTTGTGTGTGTATATTAACATATATAACATATATATATAAAAACCAAAAAAAAAAAAAATAGCCGTTTAAAAAAAACGGTCATATAACCGTTCAAAGTGATCACCACGTGGACGAATCTGATTGGTCCTCCCCCTTCTCCTTTGGCGTTAAAGCTATAGCGCTCAACCGGTTTTTTGGCCCATAGCGCCGCAATGTGGTGGTGTAGCGGGCGCGATTTTTTAAAAGTGGGGGCATAGCGCCCCCCACTACACCCGGTCTAATGAAAAAAAAAAAAGAAAAGCAAAAACGTGACTTTGTCACAAAGTCACGGGTTAAAAAGCCCAATGGCCAACATGAAAAAAGAAAAGAGGGGTAGGACTTCCATTGAATAGGGTGTACAAAAAGCTCACGACTTGAGGCTCGCTCGAAACTCGCTCGAAAAAAGCTCGAATAAAGCTCGGCTCGAAGAGGCTCGTTTTGTTTTCGAGCCGAGCTGGCTCGTTTTGTAATCGAGCCGAGCTCGAGCCAGGGGTGTTCAGCTCGTGGCTCGGCTCGATGGCTCGACATATGGCTCGACTTAGGCTTGTGTATGTGTAATTTTATTTAGAAAAATAAAAAAATATACATGATTATGTGTAATTTTATTTAATTTTATTGTTTTTTATTTAATAAATATTTGTAAAAAAAAATAAAAAAAATATATATCGAGCTGGCTCGAGTCAGCTCGAGCTCGGCTCGAACATTTACGAGCCGAGCTCGAGCTCGACTTTTCAGCTCGATCAGAAAAACGAGCCGAGCTGGCTCGGTTTAGGTTCGAGCTCGAGCTCGAGCTGGACCTGGCTCGGCTCGACTCGGCTCGTGTACAGCCCTACCATTGAAGGAGGGGGCACAGAATAAGAGCGGCACATATTATTTTTTGGAGGGATTATAAAATGGAAAGGAGGGCCGCATAGGATTATTATTTTTTTTCGTGAGAGACAGAACAGCGAGAGGGGATAAGTGGCCGGATATAATTATTTTCGTGGAAACGCTGCACAACGTCGAACAGAACAGAGGAGAAGAATTAAGAGAAGGGGATCAAGGGTTGAAACACTGGTGCGAGCACGGGTCGGTTCTATTTTAATTATTAATATTTATTTATTCAAACCCGTTGTGAACACCATGAATTTTATTTGTTTATATTGTTTTGATTTTATCATGACTTTTATATGCTAGACCTTTTTACTACTTAGGTTAAAGATGAATGCACTTGTTTGATTTATTTTCTTTTGGTTTTGGAACTTTTGGTTGTGGATGAATTTTAAAGTAAAGAACTTTTTTATTTTCTGGTTTGATGTGTATGCATATTTAGTTTTGTTTAAATAACTTTTATAAACTACACTTGCGTTTTTGTGAATGTCTTTCATGTATGAATGCGGGTTAGGTTGCAGACTGTGTGTTAGCAGCTAGTTTATGGTTAATTGCCTAGGATTATCCATAGGAGTTGTAATTGTTAGTTATGTGATTCTAAGTGTTCTACCAATTCTCAATAGCTGTAAGGTGCGAGATTGCTGGTCTGTCTAGGGTGTTAAATTGCTAGATCTAGAGGCTTTGTAAGAAGATCTTCCTAGTTTCCCTAGCATTCCTTGTAGGCCAAGTCTTATCAGAAATATTGTAGTTACCCCTTGCACTTTCGGGTGTATTGTGACTTTCGCGCTGTGAGGTAGACTGTCTAGCGGGTACTTTAAGATTCGAGTAGGTAAGCCTGTGAGGGTAACCTCTCAACCGGTGGCTTAACAGCACAACAATATTCTAGGGTTTCCCCTTGAGAAGGGTCGAGGGTGTCTAGTTTATTCTTGATGTTTAGTATTTTAAGATCCCGGTTCCACACCAGTTCCATAGCCATTAGAAGATTATCATTCATGTGTAGGATTCTAGCCTAGGTAGTGCCTTCCCATCACTTGATCCGAATTCCAGTTCCCAGTTTGTGTCTTTAGTTATTTTAGTTTTATTTTATTTATTTGCATTAGTTTATTAGAAAACCCCCCCTTAAGAAACAAAATATTATTAAGTCAGTATTTAGGACAAGTAATCAAGTCTAGTTTACGTTTTCTAGTGGAGTCTCGTGGGTTTGATACTCGGACTTACTTTAGCTGTACTGCACTGACCGGTACACTTGCCGGTTGTGTGGTTTAGGTTTAGAGAGTCTTAGGTTATAAATTTAAAACTTAGAGTGTCTAGTTTAGGTTAATTTAGTTAGTTTTTACTAAACCACTTTGAGCACATCAGCCTACTTGGCACTGGTTAGCGCCCGGCGAGCGCTCGCGGCAGGGTGTTGTGGCTAAGGGTTACCGGTTATTTTTTTATACCAAATATATTATTTATCACAATTTCTTTTTTATAAAAAAACCATTCCATTAAAAAACATAAAAATAATATTCCATTGCATTAATAAAAACATCAAAACATTAAAAACATAAAAAACATAAAAAACAAGAAGACTACATAAGAAAATATCCCCTCATAAGTCTCCACACTGGTTCATGTAGGTAGTTGTCATTGTGGGTGTCTCGATATTGATTACGAGCCATCTCAACCCAATCTTCATCTTTCAAATCCGGGTTGACTCTCATCGCAGCCATGAAGAACCCCTAAAAAACGGTGCACTTCGCTTTGATGGAACAGTATTTTCCATAAATCATATCCTGAGAACGAACGTTCTCACCCCTTTGTCGCCTAAAACAGGTGACCACCCCTTTCCAATAGGTTTTGGTTCGGTCGTATTCTCCTCCGATCTCGTGTTGGCAGATATAACAATCCAC
Organism: Ambrosia artemisiifolia; assembly: GCA_032199755.1. NCBI lineage: Eukaryota > Viridiplantae > Streptophyta > Magnoliopsida > Asterales > Asteraceae > Ambrosia > Ambrosia artemisiifolia. The sequence goes on from CM063525.1 coordinate 36,311,369, forward strand.
AAAACATACTTCTTCCTCTAAACTCCATGGTAGTGTTACACGGTTCATTGAGGGGGGGGGGGGGGGAATTGGATTAGGGTTTGCCATTTGTTAAGTGAATGATAAAAAAAATTAACCTAAACATCTACATAGATACATGTAAAATTTTATAAAAATCAAGCAAAATTTAATCACCAAAGTTAATTTCTGACCGTTAGCTAGCTGTCAACGACCAACAACCTTTGAATTGCACCCGCTAGCTCACGCGAGCTTCGTCGCTTGGGCTAGCTCGCGTGACCTTTCGCTGACCACCGTTATGGGCCAGGCTATCCACCTGTATCACATTGTGGCTCGCGGCAGGCTGCTCGCAGGCCACAACGGATAATCTTAGCTATGGACTTAGCCATGAAACACCGGAATAGATCTATTGGGTTGACACCCCCACTCTTGGTCAGTCGCTCTGACCGGATGACAGATATCAAAAGAGTGCTAGTATTTCACATTTATTCATTGTGTTGAGTGTACAATGGGCGAGGCACAACGCGTCAAGGTTTGGTTTTGGGCTCATGTCAGATCACATATTAATTATTGCCCTAGCTAGGCAGTAATTTAGTCGGTTTTGGGATTACAGGTCCAAGATACAAAAACCCGTGAACTCACCAACTTTATGTTGACCATATATTTTTCATGCATGTTTTTCAGGAAATTAGCATGGAGCATGGAACTTGGGAAGGTCGAGTGCGAGCATTTATGGGGATACCATCTTTTGATCCGTTGTTGTGATGTTTTGATCTAAACACTTTTAACAATGGTGTCTAATTCAAACGATTAACGTTATGTTTTATAAAACTTGAATGTTTTAAATGGTATTTCCTGTTTTTCTTAAATGATGCTCGTGTGACTTTTGTGCTTGGAAATCATTTCAGTTGCACCTCGTGTTTCCGCCTTAAGCGGGGTGTGACATCATCCACCACCACAACCCATTACTCACCACCGTCGTCACCACCTACCACCACCGCCGCCACTACTAACCACGCCGCCACTGCCCACCCACTGCCGTTGCCACCCATAACCGTCGTCACCCACCGACACCCCACTGCCACCTCTGCCCCCATCGTTGTCGCCGCCACCCATTGCTGCCGCCACTACCAACCACACCCACCCACCCACCACTGCTGTCACCTTCCACCACCACCACTGCCATATATCACTGTCGTCACCCATTGGCACCACCGGCACCCCGCCGCCACTGTTTCCCCCATTGTTGTCGTCGCCACCCTTCATCGCCACCACTATCAACCATCGCCACCCACCACCGTCGGTGCCACCAACCACCGCGTCCACCATTCATATTTTTGCAACTTGCATTAATTTTTGTTGAAGTCTGGACCAGGATTGGGGGGTGGTGCCGTATCGATCCTATCTTTGCGTTCAAAGTTCGGGATCTTCTTTTGTTGGCTAAATGCGTGAAGATAAGGAAGTAAGACAAAAGCGTGTTGTATGGGGTTGTGCTTACAACTCTTTGGAGCTTATGGACCTAAAGGAATGAGAGGATATCTCATGAAAATCTGCTAGAGCTATCGATGTGTTAACAAAGGTTAAGTCATTATCGTGTTTTTTTTTGTTTGATACGGAATAGATATAGATATAAAAATTTAGCTCGAAGTGATTGATGTAATTTCTCTTTTGAATGAATGTAATTCCGCTTTCCTTACGGGCCTTGTTTTAAGAATACGCATGAGGTGTTTGTGATCGAATGAATGAAGTTCATGGTTAAAAAAATACCCTCATGTAACACCATCCACTTTATTTACACAAAATATCACTAGATAATTTGTGATCATCAGCTCATGTTGATCGAACGGACATTATCATTAGTCCCTTCTAACTTTGTCACCATGTGAATTCTTTAATAATATCCTTTCCATATATAACCATTACTTTAAAAGTGTAAACAAAAAAAAATATAGTTTTATTACACTACCATTCATCCAGTTAATATTTTATCAATCTAAATTAATATCCTTTAATTTTTTTAAAGTAAACATAAATTACTTGAATATATAGATTGAAACTAAAGCACACTCTTTCCTTTTTAAAGCCACTAACCACGCCATCAAGGAAGCAAAGCAACCACATGGAGAACGAACTTATTCTACGCCTAATCTTTTTCTGTTCCTTTTTACTCACATCTATCTCAGCCACCGACAACGGTTGTCGGCCGGCCTCTTGCGGACCTAGGGAACCGGTAATCCGGTTCCCGTTCCGGCTCACCGGCCGACAACCGTTGTCGTGCGGGTATCCCGGTTTCGAACTGTCTTGCAACAGACGGAACCGGACAATCATCCGGCTTCCGTCTTCGCGTTCACATTTAGTGAACAGAATCAATTACGTTTCACAGGTATGTTTGTGGAAAATTTAGAATAGTTCAAATCACTTCATATATATATATCCAAGTTTGTTTCCGAATAAATTAAACTGTTCGGTAGCATCTTAATGATTTCATTAAGAGGCTATCTCTGAATCGGTCAGATGTAAAGATGTAGAGGTAGAGTGTGTTTGCTTCATTAATTCTAAAAACATACTGACCGATTCAGAGACAACATCTTTATTAGTCATGCCTCTTACTGACTCAGCGAAATGTTGTCGAAAAGCCCCTTAGTTCAAGTCACTTCATATATTAGTTAATCGAATAATCAGAACCCTAATAAATGATTCACATGTTTGTTTCCGAAAAAATTAGACCAAAATTAGGCGCTGTTTGATAGCATTTTAATAATTCCATTAAGAGACTACCTCTGAATCGGTCAGAGTATAGGTAGAGGTAGAAGTAGAGTGTATTTTGTCAGGCCTTTTAATGACTGAGCACAATATTTTCAAACATCCGTTTTGTTCAAATCACTTAATATGTCATCAATTAATCGAATAATCGGAACCCGTAAACGATTTACAGGTGATCTACATAGATCCAGGTTTCTGTCAGCAAAAGAAAATCAATGGGTTCAATCTAACCGATACACCATTCGAGTTCAGTAACTTAAGGAGCTACATTTTTTACAATTGTACATATCAGAACATTGGTTTCATGTATCCAGCAGTGCCTTTTCCTTGCCTTAGTGGCAAAAATTACTCTGTAATCGCTGTTAGAAGCGTTTTTACAAATCAGCCGGTTAATTGTGAGGTTATTAAGGCGATCGATGTTCCGACTCGGTGGAACGGGGATATTAAATCGGAATTGGAGTTGATGTGGTTCACTCCGGTTTGTAGGGGTTGTGAATTGGAAGGTAGAGGTTGTGGTTTGAAGAATGAAGATGGGGAGATTGGGTGCATTGGTTCTTCTCATGGTAAGGTTTCTCAATCTAGTGATGTTATATTACACATTTTTATGCATGAGGTACTACTATTTTTGGTGGTGATTATGGTACAAGTTTTTATGTGGTATGTACTACCATTTGTTCGAGGGAAAATCACGAAAATGTCCCTTTTGACCTGGTTTCTCACGTCTTGTCCGTTTGATTTTTCGTTGCCTCCATGAATGTTCATGATTTTCGTCGTGTTCATCTACAATTATAAGTGAATTGGTTGAAGATAAATAGATGGATCGTAAATCACTGTTGGGTTCCCGTGACACGTAGAGTGGTAGCGCTCGTGACATTGACGACAAAAACACCATCTAAAGCGCCAGCATCACTAAATATGCGAACATTTTGGATACTTGGCACAATTTCTTTGGACCTAAACACGATCTCAAGGGACATTTTGTGGCAACGAAAAGTCAAAGAAACATAACTTGAGAAAAACATGTCAAAACGGGACATTTTCGGGATTTTCCCAACTAACCTAGACTAGTAACTGTTTTAGCTATGAAAGTCAAAGCAAGTAGAGTTTGACTTTGATTCTTGCTTATTGAGCAATTTATAAATGATCATTGATTTAGGTTTTCCAAGGAGTGCTACGTATGGGTTAAGTTTAGGTATTGGTGTGCCGGTATCAGTATGTCTCATCGGGCTCATATGCTATGCGGCTACTAGAGCTAGGAACTATAGTGAAACTCGTCACCAAAGCATGGACCTCTTTTCTATTGGCATCATCCCACAACCATCCTCCAGAACAGGCTTAGACCAGACTACAATTGAGTCATACCCGAAAACCACTCTTGGAGAGAGTTGTAGATTACCAAATGAGGATAATACTTGTGCTATATGTCTTTCTGACTACAAACCCAAAGAGTCGTTAAGGACAGTCCCAGAATGTAACCACTATTTTCATGTGGATTGTATTGACGAGTGGCTCAAGTTAAATGCAACTTGCCCTGTGTGCAGGAACACGCCTGAAAGCTCGTCATTAGTCACACCGTGTTCTTCAACATCAACAACTTCTTCTCTACACTCGTCGTAGAAAACCAAACAATAATTTTGAATTTTTGTACTCTTTTTGTAATTTACATGTATAGTTTGTATGTATAAATACACGAGCGGTCATAGTCACACACCTGAGTCATTTATCGTTGTATAATTCTTTGTGTGTCCTGCGTATAGATGATAGAATTCCAATGATTTGGTAATACGTTTCAAATAGCTTTACGAGCTTATCCTCTTAAATAAAGTTGTTTAATTCACATTTAAAATTACATTATAATTATATATAATATCTAAGCATTTAAGTAGTTATAAAAATATTAATAATATTGTCAAATAATAGATGGTTTCAAAATCAAAGTTGTTTGAATACACATATTCAGTCGGTGTCATGTACCTAACTTGATGTTAGAATATATGTCAAAACATGGATCATAACACATTGATTCAATAATTATATTTTGAAAATGAATTTATAAGTATATATTCTTGTTAAACTTTGATTTTTGTGACGGTATCAAGTTGTCCTTGAATAGATATTCTGGGTGACCACGTTTTCTACTATTTTATACATATTTAAATCATGACATATAACGTTTTTTTTATTAGAATTCCAAATGGGTGATTATAAAATGCTTTATAAAAATAAAAATAATATGATTAGTGGATAACGCAACCATAAATAGCAGCCTTGGATTCTTATATGATTTTTACATTTGTGTTCTACTTCTGTGAGACAGCCTAAAACTACTTTCCCAGGGCTTAGGTTCTTAAATCAGTCACGATTATGTTGTATATGACTAAAAATTTAGAGTATGGTTCTTGTTAAACTTGTATTTTAGTCCTTAAAAATTGCGTAATTATTCTACTAGAGTAGTTATAAAATAAAAAAAAATATATATTTTTTTATATTTTTCATCTAGAAAACATGTTTAAATAGATGGGAAAAAAAATCTATCCTCACTTCTCATGTTTAGTAGGTTAAGCTCATTTGTTTTTTATTATTTCGCTAAAAAGTTTAACACCGAACTTCACTATCGATAGTTACATCTAAAAGTTAGCGATCGTATCCTTGTAAAATCAGAAATCAGTGACATTGCTAAGTTCTAAGTTCTAACTTTAAATTTTGAATTTAAGCCCAAAGCTGAAAATTTTGACCTTGGCCAATGTCAAAATGCTTTAGTTAAAATACAAAGTTTTTAATTGTTTCACATAAGCAAACCCAAGCCTATATAACCGATCAGCCCAAACCAAACTGCTTAAAGTGGTCCATTTTTTAGTCCACACTCCACGGCAGATGAATTTTGGAGCAAAAGTTGAGCTAACCTAGATGTGTAAGATCATAAAAATATTGTAGTCGGTACAAATTTAAACAATTGTACCCTTAGGAACGTGTGTATGCGAATAATGTTAACAGGCTTCACTATATTTAATATCAACTAGCAGACTGAAGCTTGTGCGTCGCAGCGGGAATTATAGTTTCGGTTAAGTTATGAAGAAAAAGGGTAAACACGTTAAACGGTATAAAGAATATATTTAAAAGTTAAAAGAGAAAAACAAAAATATTTAGAACTTGTATTAAAATAACTTAAATTTGAATGAAAAATAATGAGTGTAACAAAAACAAAGCGAACTGAAAAAACTGTTGGTGGGGAGAGAAATGGAAAGGGAAACTTGACGGGGGAATTTCGAAACCATGTATCACGTTTGGAATTCTAACGGTGACAATGTTCACCAAGTTTGTTCTTTATAAATCTCACCACCGATGGAAGACTGTGTTTTTAAGAATGTGCCCGATTTTTTACTGATTTCCGCTATAGTAAAATGCTAGTCGGAAATCAAGCTTGAATAAAGCTGGCTTAAGCGATTACTGCTCTCCAATTATTGATAGTTGTTTTAGTTTTTTTTTTATTATTAAAGTAGGTTTTGTTGATATTTGTCGAAAACTTACCAATTGATCCTAGTTTTCAGTTGAAATTGAAAAAAATATAAGCAAACTAATAAACAATGCAATACAATTATCTTTTCATATAACATTATATGCCCTTATTAGGTACGAACATAACACCTAACATACTATTGTTAATTAGTGGGTATACCCGCGCGTTGCGGCGGGTGCGTCTATTTTGTTATCTCGTAGTTATTGGGGTTTGTGATGTTTGAAAAGCTAGCTTAAGCCTTTTTGATGCCCCAAGCGAACTTTTAAAATGAGCCCTTCAAAGGTTACCTTCATTATAAAAACGGTTGACCCATCAACCCCTTTATGTATTTAGAGAAAAAACCTTTTATATCATGTTTTAGTTATTTTTTGTTTCCATTTAGATGGTTAGTTATAATAATATTAATTTTGGTACACCATATTATTTACCTGTCACAAGCATACTCACCATTAAATGCATTAGCTATAACACGTTTACAACCCAACAACCCGCTTATAATTCATCAACATTCATGACTCATTTAAAAATACGAGATAAGCGGGTCAGTTTGGGTTGTCCCGAATTTATGTGTGTACGGGTTAGGGTTGAAATCTTTGACTATGGGCCGGGTTCGGGTTGCACATTTCAATCCGACACGATTGGCACCCCTACATCTTCCATAGTCTTCTAGACAAGTCATCAAAACGAATTTCCTTAATGAAAATAATAGTATTTAAGGTATGTAACCAAACTATAATGGTTGGAATGCATACTGCACAACACAACAGACTTTATATTAAAATGTATCTTATATTTACAGCACCTGCACATCCGAACGCTAATTAACTAATTCCCACAGCCCGTTTTATTACTACTGATTATTAGATTCTTATTATTTAATATTAAGTAATTGTTGTAAAGCGTGAATACAAATGCCTATCGATATCACTAATACCCAAATCTACAAGGAGCCAAGAAATGCAGAATGTTTCTTTTAATATTTACATGCCTGGTTCTCCAAAAATTCAATCATGATTAGTGATTCTATATGATAATTATCTTAACCATTTTTATATGAAAGGTAGCAGATAAAAGATAGATAAACAGGTAACTACCATGAGGAATTAATATAATATAAAATGCAAACAAAAGTAAGGAGACAGATCTTGAATTCCCTCTTGAGCCTATCAACAATAATATCAAGATGCAACTCTCCCATCCCTTCAATAACCGTCTGGTTCATTTCTTCATCACGAGAGAAGTGGAAAGACGAATCTTCTTGTGCAAGGTTGATTAATCCATTTGCCAATTTATCAACATCTGCTTTGGTCTTAGGCTCAATGGCAACTTTAATAACTGGATCAGGGAAATCCATTCTTTCATGAACAATAGGCTTCTCTATATCCGATAGTGTTTCTACGGTAATGGTATCTTTCAACCCTGCAAGAGCAACAATATCACCTGCTAATGTTACCTTAACATCTTCTCTGCTGTTAGTAATCTCTCAATTCTTTCTTTCTTTCCTTTATTTGCATTCATTACATAAGATCCAGCAGCAAGCTTCCCAGAATATATCCTTACAAATGTAAGCGACCCGACAAATGGGCCATTCATGATCTTGAAAGCTAACCCAGAAAACGCTTCATCATCACTTGCAAACCGTTCAATTTCAATTTATGGGTTCTCTGGGTCAGTATCCTTCATAGGTGGCAAGTCAATTGGAGAAGGTAAATAGTCAACAACAACATCAAAGAATGGTTGAACCCCTTTGTTCTTGAAAGCCGACCCACATAAAACTGGAAACAAACTACCCCCAATGGTTCCCTTGCTAACTAACCTCTTAATGGTTGCTTCATCAGGCTCAACCCCTTCAAGATACCCTTTCATAACCTCGTCATCTAATTCAACAATGGTCTCGAGCATTAAAGCGTGATATTCTTCAGCTAACTCTTGAATATCAGAAGGAATATCTTCATATGCAAATTTAGCCCCTAATTCTTCACCGGACAAAACTATGGCTTTCATCCTAAAAAGATCTATAACCCCTTTAAAAACATCTTCTGCCCCAATCGGGAGTTGGAGCATAAGTGGTTTAGCACCCAAATTCGTAACAATCATATCACTTGTCCTAAAAAAGTTGGCACCAAGCCGGTCCATTTTGTTCACAAAACAAATTCTCGGCACCCCATACTTATGCGCTTGTCTCCACACCGTTTCCGACTGTGGCTCCACCCCAGCAACACTATCAAACAAACAAATGGCACCATCAAGAACTCTAAGCGCTCGTTCCACCTCAAGCGTGAAGTCCACATGGCCAGGCGTATCAATAATATTAATCCGGTGTTTGTTCCAAAATGTGGTGCTTGCAGCTGAAGTTATAGTGATCCCTCTCTCCTCCTCTTGTTCCATCCAGTCCATTGTCGCGATACCCTCGTGCACCTCACCGATTTTATAGTTTCTACCAGTGTACTAAAGCACACGCTCCGTTGTCGTAGTTTTCCCAGCATCTATGTGAGCCATAATCCCAATGTTGCGGTAGTCCTTCAACGGAACCTCATGTTTCACATCTGAATAATGCAAATGCAAATGCAAATACAAAATCAAATAAAAACTCATTATCCTCTTCAAATTTAGCATCACAACTTAAAATAAGTTTCGTAGTTCAACTTAAAGTCTTAAACACTCATTCATTGCAGTTTACAAACTAATATCGACTTTTAACCTGATATCCGAAGAACCTATCACTGCACAATTCACCAACTTTGACCTACAACCCAGAATTAATCCCAACCCAGGAAATATTTATCGACAGTCCAACTATGAACATATTTTCTTTCAATAATCTCATACAAACCAAAAGTTAACACAGTTAGTTTGTGTTGTAGCCCACGTCATCAAAAGTTTGCCACATAAGCGGTCCACATCATCAAAACTTTGACTTATTACCATATAAGCAATCTACATCACCAAACGTCCACTTTTTTGCAACACACACAGTCCACATCAGCAAACACTAACTAGGTTAACTTTCAGTTAGTATAAGATTGCCGGAGAAAATTATGTTCAAAGCTGCGACTTTTGGTAAACATTTCCTGAGTTAAATTAAGATTAATCTCGGCCAATAATTATAACTTTCCTAAAAGAACTTATGTGAGAACTACCCCATATATCAATAACTCTAAAAGAAAAAAACCGCATCATTTAATTGCTAAGTAACAAAACTTTAGGGTTTAGATGCAATTCAATTGCAATGAGTAGCCTTCTTTGAACTTATCAATACAAACTAATATAAAATCTTACATTATTAGTATCCACTTCTGATATATTCTCTTTTATGGTAGCCTCATCACCCATTCCATATTCTTTCATTGTTGTTTCTAGTCCATCTCTTGTAATAAAGCTAAATTTAAATCCATCACATATAAGTTTAGTGTTCAGGCTTGACTTATTTAATGTACTCCATAGCTGCTGCAACAACCCTCTAAGTGAAGACAAGATTAAATATGCATACACCAAAAAGAAGTGGCCCAAACAAGACTTGCCGATACAAGAACGAATTCAAAAGCTATTAGAACACAAATACTTTCCAACAATCAACAAATATACAATTTAAGACAACACACAATAATAGAAGAAAAAAGAAATCAATAAACATATATACCTTGCGACTGCACAAATTCTATGATGGCCAACCAAATAATGGAGCTCCCATATTCCCTAAAGAGCAAACCCTTTTATGTACTGAATCTTCTTCAATTTCTCTAAGCATATTTAAAATTTAGAATTGATCATGAACAAATAAACCGAATAACAACATAATGTATACAATTTCAAACCTAATAAGAAAAAAATTATGTACCTGGATCACAATGAGAAAAGAACGCATCAACATCTGAGTGAATTCAAACAACAGCAAAACTCTAGCAACCAAAAACTGCTACGATCTGGTATTAATTCCGGCTACTACTATAGTTCTTGTGTCACCATCGCTGCCATGCATTGATGATTGGTTTTATTTCTGTATTATGGTGTTTTAATGAAACTTAAGAAGGGGGTTACATATGGAGAGAGATAAAGAGTGTGTATTACTTATAAATACAATAGGCTTTACATTTTGTACACAAGGGTATAAAAGAAAGAAATAGGGTAAAAGTTATGAGATTAGACTATGGCTCTTGATATGCCATCTTAAAATTGACATGAAGTGACTATTTTAGTCATCTCTCCTTCTTTATAATGTAGTAAGTATAGATAGATGATCAAGTGCTTAGTAGCATCCTCAACCGGCACTAGTAAATCCAGAACTTTTTTCTATATGGGGCACTCTGAGGGGATTTAATCACAAGGGAGGGGTGACGTTTTTTCTTGTGTAAGAGGGGTCACCGACATAAGAATTGGCGATGAGTTTTTTAGTTATATCATCATGGTTAGTACAAGGTTGTCAATCAATCAAAGATGTCAACTCATCGCCATTACCAATGATGATGAGTACAACTCATCGTCATTATCAACGGTGATGAGCCCCAAATCTCTCTCTCCCTTACGTTTTCTTACAAAGCTTGACCACACTATCACTTAGAAAACTCGTCGCCAATTACGATGTTGGTGACAACCCTTTGCATAAGGAAAAACTCTTTTGTCATTTAAACCCCTTAAATTGCCCCAATCATCGTAAAAAACATAAATTCAGCTTTCACATTGTTTTAGATACAAGCTATTCCCCTTTATATGATGAAAGTGTTTTTTGGATACATGTCCTCGATACATCTTCTTCATACGTGTGTGATCATACGTGTCTCTCATACACCTCAGTCATCTTCATAAACACTCACCTATAACAACTAACCGGGTTGTTGATTCCGCCTTCAATCCGATATGCGCGTGATACATTATTTCTTGTCCGAAATCCGATCCTACAAGTGGTATCAGAGCCGAGGCTCATATCACGCGTGTTGCTATAGGAGTTTTGCATCAGATCTGAAAATTTTAAGGCAATTGTTATAGAAAACCGATTTGACCCGTTTTATTGCATAAACATGGTTTTCATTAATTTTGGTGTGTGTTTGATGTTTCGATATGAGGATTTGATTGTGGATTCATGTTTAGAAATTGATTTTATACAAAACCAAATCAAATTTCAATCCAAACGAATCAGATCTAAGGTTTTTGAGAAAAATTCAATGTTTATGAATATTATGGTTTTTGGACTAAAATCATGAACATGGAATGTTTTTGGAGATCTGCTTGTTAAATCAGCATACAAAAGTGTTTTAGAAATTAATTGAATCAAATTCAAGTGATAAACAACGTTGATTTGATCCAGATCTGAGTTTTTGATTATAACCCATTCCCTAAACAAAACTTAATCATCAGATAATCAAAATACCCAAAATAACCCAAAAATTTCGATTGCACCTTGAAGAACACTCATACTTGTTCCCCTGCTGCCATACGCCTTCCCTGTTAGGCGTATCAGCTCATACGCCTACTTGCAGCACACGTATCAACTCATACACCTCAGCTCATACGTGTGTCACTCATACACCTTCTTGATACATGTCCTTCATAAGCCCTCTTCATACGTGTTAGGTGATAAACCTTGTCTCATACGCCTAAACACACACTTAAGGGATGCACTTGTTAATATGGCAAAAGTCTCTTAAAATAACACAAGGCGTGGGATATATATAGCCATGGTCCATACGCCTTAGATCACTAACCCATATGACTCCATATGTGTACCACATGTACACGTATGAGTCCATCATACGCGTATGGACCATTTCAAATAACCATAATACCCCTTAACACTATATTATGAAACGAGCCCTAAATGATTCAAATATGATCCTAACCCGATATCCAAACTAGGGACATATCGGATTGAAGGCGAAATCAACAACCCGGTTAGTTGTTAAAGGTGGGTGTTTATGAAGGAGAGAACTAAACGGATAGTCCTTATGGTTTATAGAAAGTAACATCTTAGGGTATTAACTTTATTTCTTAACATGTTAAGGGTTTATGGTTTCAGTTTTGTGATATGTTGGGGTACTAAGGCCAACTCCGTTAGTTTTTCTAGTTAAGTTTTGATCAAATGACTAAAATGTTCTATTATAACTAGATATTTTTGTAATTAACTCTATTTGATTACAGTGATATTTTTTACAATTTATTGAAACTAGAATTATCTATTAATATTATTAAAATAATTATAAAAATATATTAAATTAAATAATTTTACTTTTTGCGTTTTAGTATATATCTTTTTATAAAACAATAATTTTCTCCATATAAACCAACGTCTACAAGCGTAATTCGTATCTGTCATCAAGCACCACGCCACCTCTCATCTCCACTGCCATAGCTGCCATGCGTTATCGATATTTAAAACGCATAGAGTTGATGTTTTGCTTGATGTAGAATTAGCTATTAATATTATTAAAGCACACAGAGTATAATTATTTAATTTAATATATTTATATAGTTTAAAGTTTTAAAATAATATTAATTGATAATTCTATGTATTAAAAACGTTGACGACCTTGTCATATATAGATAACGCATGACAGCAATGGAAGTAGAGATGAGAGTATATGTGGTGCTTAATGACAAATACGAATTAGGCTTATTGGTGATGGTTTACATGGATAGAAGTATTGTTTTATAAAAAATATATACTAAAACGTATATATTATAATTATTTAATTTTGTATATTTTTACAATTTAAATTTTCTAAGTTTTAATTATATTAATAGATAATTCTATATATTAAAAAATATAGACGACCTTGTCAAATATAGATTACGCATGGCGGAAACGGCGGTAGAGATGAGAGTTGATGTGATGCTTGATGGTAGATATGAATTAGACTTTTTGGCGGTGGTTTATATGGATAAAAGTATTGTTCTATAAAAATACATTAAAATTTTTAAATTTAATAATATTAATAGATAATTCTAATTTTAATAAATTGCAAAAGGTAACATTGTAAATAAAATAGAATTAATTACAAGAATGACCCATCTAGTTATTCTTTGACATTTTAGTCATTTGATCAAAACATAGCTGAAAAAACTAACGGAGTTAGCCTTAGTACCCCCATCATGTTACGAAACTGAAACTATAAACCCTTAACATGTTAAAAAATAAAGTTAGTACTCTAAGTTGTTACTTTCTATAAACCATAAGGACTATATGTGTAGTTATCTCTAAAAGTAACCAACAACACTTTCAACTTCCTAGATTTACTTTAAAAGACAACAGAAGTACTTTGAATTATTTGCTAGTCTTTATACTTAGTTTAGAGAGTTAGATCAGTTTATCAAGTCTTACAGGCTTATTAGAACGTAAGAGAAGTGATCTGAACTCATTAGAACTAAATAGAAGTCTTGTAACACCACAACCGATGACAGAATCATTGAGGTGTCAACTCACAGTTCTCACAACTGGAATGAGTTGTCAACTGAACCGAATCCTATACACACACACATATATATCGGTTATTACATATGATCTTACTAACTCAAACAATGAGGATTTTATTCTATTGTTGTATATAAAATAATTATATTATACTATACTATCTATTTAATATCATAAAAAGGAATAGTTCTTGTTTTCTATTGGTGGACATGGCCCGACTAGCCAACCAGTGGATACCAAATGGCATCCACTAAACTTTTTTCTTTCAATTTACAAGTTAATATATGTAGAAGCGAAATCAAATAATAGTATTGTGAGGGTAAGGGTGGAGATATCTATACTACTATATAATGTATTCTAGATTGGTAACAAGGTAATTTAACTTCATTATAGGAGGGTATCATTGTAATTTACCTCAAATCTTAATACACATTAATACATTATTTAATATAAAATTGTAATTAATTAATACTTTATTTAATAAACTTCTAATTCTAATTAAATGAACCAAATGCATTTTCTCAACAATAATTTTATACTTATATACTATATAATGTATTCTAGATGGGTAACAAGGTAATTTAACTTCATTATAGAAGGGTATCATTGTAATTTACCTCAAATCTTAATACACATTAATACATTATTTAATATAAACCTGTAATTAATTAATACTTTATTTAATAAACTTCTAATTCTAATTAAATGAACCAAATGCATTTTCTCAACAATAATTTTATACTTATATAAATAAAAAAACTAGGTAGAAATAGCTATATAATTAGAACAAAACAAAATTAAAGAAATTTTTGAAAATAAAATAAGTAATAGTATTATGTTATTTTATATAACTAACGAGCAAATAAATAGACTTAAAATTATATATTTCTATATATCTTATCGTTGACACGACACATAAATATTAAAATAACATTATTAATTACATGTAATAAGAGTAGGTTATTTAACAGTTTATCAAATACATGATGTTATCTAAATTAAAATAACAATACTTAATTAATATGATATGTAATAATATTAAGTTATTTAACTATTTATCAAATGTTTAAAAAAATATAACTTATCGACTAAATCCAACTATAAATTATACTTCTGTACGCACGGTCCTTTTTTTTATCAAGCTTCACTTTATAACTGAATATAAAGTGCCAGCAAGGAGTTGGGATACAACAAAAAAACTAAACAACAAACTTCAAAAAACTTAAAACCAGAATACAGCAACTAAACAAATTTGGCAATATCAACTAAGACCCACTCATCCTAGCCAAGGGAGTGGAAATTTGCCCGGTTCGTGATCCAAAAAAAACTGTCTTCTTTAATCAAATCAACTGATACTTGAACTGGAATGAATCTCCCTTCAAATACCTTCTCGTTTCTCGCTAGCCATATACACCAAAAAGCGTTGTATTACTTATTACTATTAGGAATATTATATAAAAAATTACCCTTGCACATAATATAATTTGAAGGTACGTGAGAAGACGGTCTCATTGCAATTATTGCGGATATTCATATTGGTTCAAGTTTTCTATTTATGCTTTTGAATACATGAAATTGTTTAGACCAAATGGATGTTGAAGTGATGTTTTAAGAAACTTATATTTCAACTTCTTTGACAATAAAATAGAAAAAATGCCTGAAAATTATACATTTTAAATTAGCCTAGAGATAACCGTTTTTTTTTCTCAAACCAGTTCAGGTGGAAAACAAGTTTGGGTTCTTTTTAGTTTTTTTTTGCCAAATTGGCACAGGCTAGAAACCAGGATGGGTTAAAAACAAATCAAACCTCCTAGAACCGACTGGCGTTGGGGGAAACTAAAATATTTTGTTATTTTTACAATATTTTAGTTTTAGGTTTTTTTTAGTAGTGTTATTTTTATTATTTCGTCAACATTTCTATTTAACTTTCATCTAAAATTGGTTTGTCCCGTCGCGTAGCACGGGGTCACTTCTAGTATTTAATTGGTGTGTTGAATTACAAAGAGTAAAAGGTGGAGAGATATTTATTAGGTGTGTTGAATTAGAAAGGAACCAAGTTCAAATCATGTTCCTGGAATTTTCTTGTTCATTTTTTTTCTAAATGTTACGCATAACTTCCCTGGACTTTTAACCAGTTTTTTCTTTTCTTTTTCTTAAATCAATTACGTCGGTAAAATGTCATTTATGCCCTCACGTGCCCTGTATGTGATTTAATTTAACTAAAAAAAACAAACCAGGTTAGCCTTAACGAACGAGAGCTGTAGGTTTTTAAAATATAAAGGATGATTCTCATAAAGTTTAAAGTTACAGGACAACCACTGAAAAACGATGTAAATTTAAAGGACGATTTATGTAATTATATATATATATATAGATAATATTAATAAGAAAAAATTACAGAAATCATCATTCATATATATATATATATTTATATATACAGGGTTGGGTTTAGTTGAGAACTCACTGAACCATGAGAACTATGACAAAAAACAATGAGGATTTTATTCTATTGTTGTATAATTATATTATAGGGGATGGTTTAATAGAGAACTCATTTTAGGGAGAGAACTCGAGAACTCTTAACTAAATACAAAAAAAATAATAAAAAAATCATAACTCAAAATTTAAGTAAAAAAATAGAAAACTAGTTCGGAGATTCTCTTTCCCACGTCATACCCGTTCAGAAAAAAAAATAAAAAATAAAAAAAACACACCTAAAAAACGCTACTGCACATGTATAGTATAACCCAAACGCCTAAACCCCCCACCCCCAACTTACCCCCACCCAAAAACCTAATTCCACTCCACCCACCCCCACCCTTACCAAAAAACCTAAATCGTCTACCCAAAAACCTAAACCATCCATCCACCCCCCACCCAAAATCTTAAACCCACCCCACCCACCGCCTACCAAAAACCTAACCCCCACCCGCCACAACCAAAAACCTAACCCCCACCAAAAAACCTAACCCCTACCCCAAAACCTAAACCCACCCTACCCACCCCACCCCACCTCCAAAAATCTAAACCTTACAAGCTAAACTTAAAAAAAACTAACCCTAAAAGCTAAACTAAACCCTAAAGCTAACCGGACATTTACTACACACGTGCATTAGAAGTCGCCTATTTTTTTTATTTTTTTTCTGAACGGGGATGACGTGGGAAAGAGAAGCTCCGAACCAGATTTTTTGTTTTTGACTTAAATTTTGAGTTATGATTTTTTTTTTATTTTTTTCTTAATTTAAATAGGAGTTATCGAGTTCTCTCCCTAACTATGAGTTCTCAATTGAACTTTCCCCTTATATATATTATATTATATTATCTATTTAAAGATCATAGGAAGGAATGGTTCTTGTTTTCTATTGGTGATCATAGCCCGACTAGCTAACCAGTGGATACAAAATGACATCCACTATACTTTTTTCTTTCAATTTACAAGTTAATATATGTTGAAGCGAAATCAAATGACAGTAAGACAAACACTCTGTTTCAAAGTTTTATTAAAGGATGGAGGAGAAAGGATCTCCCTTCTTTTTCTTTCTCTCTAATTCCTTTTAAATTGAAGTGATTGAAAATCACCATAAAAACCTCTTTATTATCCCTCTCATTTCCTCCTTTTCCCTCTTATAAAAAACTCTGGAACACATTTTTTCTCCACTTCCTTTTCAATCCTTTCTTTTCCATATCCTTTAATGAAACTTTAGAACAGGGTTTAAGGGTAAGGGGTGGAGAGAAATTTAATTGGTGTGTTGACTTACAAAGGATCAAGGATGGATAACAACTTTTTTTTATCAACCTTTACTTTATAACTGAATATAAAGTGCCAGCAAGGAGTTAGGATACAACAAAAAAGCTAAACAACAAACTTCAATAAACTTAAAAACAGAATACAACTAAACAAATTTGGCAATATCAAATAAGACCCACTCATCCCAGCCAAGGGAGTGGAAATTTGCCCTGTTAGTCATCCAAAAAAAACTGTCTTCTTTAATCAAATCAACTGATACTTGAACCGGAATGAATCTCCCTTCAAACACCTTCTCATTTCTCGCTGGCCATATACACCAAAAAGCATTGTATTACTTATTACTATTAGGAATATTATATAAAAAATTACCTTTGCACATAATATAATTTGAAGGTACATGAGAAGACGGTCTCATTGCAATTATTGCGGATATTCATATTGGTTCAAGTTTTCTATTTGTGCTTTTGAATACATGAAATTGTTTAGACCAAATGGATGTTGAAGTGATGTTTTAAGAAACTTATATTTCAACTTGTTTGACAACAAAATAGAAAAAAATGACCGAAAATTATACATTTTAAATTAGCCTAGAGATAACCGTTTTTTTTTTTCTTAAACCAGTTCAGGTGGAAAACAATTTGGGTTCTTTTTAGTTTTTCGCCAAATTGGCACAGGCTAGAAACCAGGATGGGCTAAAAACAAAACAAACCTCCTAGAACCGACTGGCGTTGGGAGAAACTAAAACATTTTGTTATTTTTACAATATTTTAGTTTTAGGTTTTTTTAGTTGTGTTATTTTTACTATTTCGTCTACATTTCCATTTAACTTTCATCTAAAATTGGTTTGTCCCGTCACGAAGCACGAGGTCACTTCTAGTATTTAATTGGTGTGTTGAATTGCAAAGAGTAAAAGTTGGAGAGATATTTATCAGGTGTCTTGAATTATAAAGGAACCAAGTTCAAATCATGTTCCTGGAATTTTCTTGTTCTTTTTTTTCTAAATGTTACATGTATTTTTTGTTTTAAAGTTGTGTTTTAGCGGAGAATACCTAGTGATGCCAATCCTGAGACCCAGGTTCGAATTCCTACCCACGCACCGATGTCCTCTTTAAAGTTATCTCAAACCGTCACAGAGAATTTTTTCGTGGTGTGCATGGCTTGAACCTAAGACCAACTCTGGGCGGAAACCCTCAGAAGTGGTAAACCCTCTCACCTCTCCTCAACTGAGCTGGGGTCATTGGCTTCTAAATGTTACAAATAACTTCCTTGAACTTTTAACCAGTTTTTTTTTAATTAATTACGTTGTTGCCCTTGAACTTTAATACAGTTACTCCATGTTTTTAACCTATAATAATTTTCTTCTCTTCAACAAGTATATTTTTTTTTATCTAGGTTTCATTATAAATTTTTTTATCAATATCGTGTTATATGTAGTAATTATACAAGTGATTGAAATACAAATATACTTGCTATCAAACAAAAAATGATTCAATTTAACACCAACAACAGAAACATTGTATAAAACTAGTTAGTTTAATTTCCACAACCTATAATCCAATTAATATTTTAATTAAAGTTTCAAAATAACAAACAATATACTAAAACTTAAAATAACATTATTCCGTTTACTTTGAAAATGGACTATAAAATACTTAAAATACTTGATGTAACAACATTTGAAAATCTAAATTCACCAATCACTACCTTAAACCACACTCTTTCTTTCAAAGCCATTGAACAACAACATGGACAACGAGTCAACGACCATATCCGTCAACTAGTCTTCTTCTCCTTCTTATTACTCCGATCCATCTCCGCAGCCGACTACGGTTGCCAGCCGGCCTCCTGCGCCCCTAACGAACCACTAATCCAGTTCCCGTTTCGCATAATCGACCGGCAACCAGTCGGCTGCGGATTACCAGGCTTCCACTTATATTGCAACAAACAAAACCGAACAATTGTCCGGCTTCCGTCTACACGTTCATATATCGTCAACAGAATTGACTACCTTTCACAGGTTTGTTTCCTAACAAATTAGGCAAAAATGAGTTAAAATCTTTTCATATATTAATTAATCAAATCATTTCAATATATTAATGAACCTGTAAAGTATTTAATTACTTTAATTTTAATATTAAGCAAAAATTAGTTAAAATCACGTTCCTAGTAAGTTAAACAATTAGTTAGGCAAATTCACTAGTTTGTTTCTGAACAAAGTAGTTCAAATTATGTCTAAGACACAAAACATTTTTTTAGTAGTATCGGCTTTGTTACTAAAAAAGGGGTTGCGGCACAGTTTCTTACCTGTTTATATCTAACTTTTTACTTTTCTGTATTTGTCCTTCTAACTTGATATATATTTACCAATCACGTCGATAGTAAGTTAATCTAACAATCGGAACCTGTAAACAACGTCTAACACCCAAAACTTTGTTTTTAGTATGATCATTTTACTATTCAAAAGTTGTTGTGGTGTAGCTTGTCACCCGTTTATCTATTATTTTTATTATATTCGTCCTTTTAATTCAATATATATTTACCAATCACGTCGATAATAAGTTAATCGAATAATCAGAACCTGTAAACAACTCACAAGTTTGTCTCTGAGCAAAAGTTGTTGCAGCGTAGCTTGTTACCCGTATGCCTATCAGTTATATTTACCAATCACGTCGATAATAAGTTACTCATATACTCACAACATGTAAACAATAAACCAATTCACAGGTGATCTACATAGACCAGGATTTCTGCCAGAAAAACGAAATCAACGATCTAAACTTAACCGGGACACCTTTCGAATTGGCTAGCCTACATAGATACACTTTTTACAACTGTTCTGTACGGAACTTTGATTACATGTACCCCGCGACGCGGTTTTCGTGCCTAAACAGCACAAATCACTCGGTGATTGCGGTTAGGACGGAGTTGTTTTCACCTAGAACAATGCCATTTGGTTGTAAGGTTATGAAGACGATAATGGTGTCGGTTCCGTTTTACGGAGAAATAGGATCGGAAACTGAGTTGTTGTGGTTCAATCGGACTTGTAGTTCTTGTGAAAATGAAGGGAGAATTAGAGATTGTGGACCTGAAGATAGGCAATCTGGTTGCCTTGGTTCTTCTTCTAATGGTAAGGTTTCTTCTTCTAATGATACTTAACTAGACATTTTTATGCATGAGGTACATATTTTTATATGAAGTAGTGAGGTACTACTAAGTACTAACCTTAAGACTATTTATATTTATGTATTGTAATGGTTTAACTAAGAAAATAAGGTAATAGAACTTTTACTATAAGGTAATAGAACTTTTACTAAGTAAGCACTCAAAAATGTAATGATTTATTTAAAACGATTACAATTATGTTTGGGATTATAAAAAAGTTAATTGTACAACTGCTCTTACACGCCTGTTAGTTTGGTGACGCCGACGCCCATACTGCCCCATAACAAGTTAGCAACTCCATAAGAATGGTGTTTGGCGCCTGTAGGTGTTGAGGTGGTCTGGGACGGCAACCCACTACATGTTATGTTGTCTTAGGGGCTGTTTGGTAAGTCTCTTAATGAGGATTTGAACTATTCAGCGCTGAATGATTCAGTATTCGGTGCGTTTCTTTCAGCTTCTGAATGGAATGGTTGAGGCTGAACCATTAAGACTTAGATGTTGATGAACCGTTAAGCAGTGTACTAGGGTTGAACCATAATGAGGTTGTCATACTGATGTGGGACAAGAAAACTAACCATTAAAAAGTCCAACTTAATGATTCAGCACTTAACCATTCAAACCTATTAACCATTTAGACATGTTAATGATTCAGCACTTAGGGTATGTTTGGCAAAACTAGCTGGTAGCTGCAAGCTGTTAGCTGGAAGCTGGTAGCTGCAAGCTGTTAGCTGGAAGCTGGTAGCTGGAAGCTTTTTAAATATATTTTGGTGTTTGGCAGAGTAGCTGGAGCTTTTAATAAAATGTATAAAATGACTAAAATAGACATAATTAAAAACTTGTAAAGAAGGTTTTTATTTTATTTTTAAAATAGAATGGGTATTTATGTCATTTACTAGTTAAAAGCTTGTAGCTAGTAGAGCTTTTTCTTAAAAGCTACTACTAGTAGCTTTTCACTATAGAGCTTTTTCTCCAATTTAAAAGCTTCCAGCTCCTTCAACCAAACAAGGCTTTTTATTGAGTAGGAGCTTTTTCTTAAAAGCTTGAAGCTTAAAGCTCCTAAAAGCTCTTAAAAGCTCCTTGCCAAACATACCCTTAATAAACCAAAGAGTCCCTTAGTGGTTGTTAATTTGTTATAGTATAGATTTTTATGCATGAGGTACACCTTTAGTGGTTGTTAATTTGTTATGGTACACATTTTTGATGTCGTAAGTACTACTGATAAAACTTTCATCTAAAATTTTGTTTTATTAATTATTAATTAAATGACTTTTTTTGTTCTTAGTTGTCACAATGAGAACTCAACTCCCCACTTGAGTACTTGCTATAATAGTTGACTTCCTTGTTCATTAAAGTCAAAATAACCATCCTTGATAATGACTTTGGTTCTTGGTTATCGATCTATGATCATTGATTCAGGGATTCCAACAAGTGCTAAGTATGTATTGACTTTAGGCATCGGTGTGCCTGCGTCAATTTGCCTCATTGGGGTCATATGTTATGCAGCTTCTAAAGCGAGGAACTATAGAGAAACAGAAACTCACCACCAGAGTATCGACTTTTTTTCAATTTCCATCATCCCACGACCACCCTCTAGAACAGGCTTAGACGGGGCGACAATTGAGTCATATCCCAAAACTATGCTTGGAGAGAGTTGTAGATTACCTAATGATGATAAAACGTGTGTTATATGTCTTTCAGACTACAAGGCTAAAGAGTCGTTAAGAACAATCCCAGAATGTAATCACTATTTTCACGCGGATTGTATTGACGAGTGGCTTAGGTTAAATGCAACATGTCCAGTATGCAGGAATACGCCTCAAAGCTCGTCATTGGTTACACCGTGTTCTTCAACATCAATGACTTCTGTAGAGCCTTCATAAAAAATCAAACATCGATTTTGAATTTTGATACTTTTTTTGGAATTTATATGCATATTTTGTATGTATAGAGATCACACAATTGAATCATTGTGTATGGTGCGTGTAGAATGCGTAACACGTTCCATAGAATATTCTAAACAATACTTCCAAGTAGTTTATGTGATGAGTTTATTTTTTTTAATGTAAAAAACTTATACAAAGTTGATAGTTTAAAAAACAAAAGATTGGATTCTCAAAAGCTTCTCGTGTAAGAGCATTCACATCCCCTTCATCAAATCTCATTTATTAAATTACACTAAAAATCACTACTTCACTCCTAAATCTTCTCTCTCCTAACTCACAACTACTTACAATAATAATATTTTTTCATACTTTTATCATTACATTTTATCTCTCCTCACTCACAACTACTTACAAAAATATTAAAATATTTTTAGGGTGAACAGTAGCTTTTCATATTTAGGGTGGAACAGTGCTTCCACCAAATATTTTCTCTCACATCTACTCACAACCACTTACACTCACCTCATATAATTTGGTGGACACACTCACATACATTTGATGGATGGGATGTGAGTGCTCTAACATGGCCAACATTTTAAATTGATTTATTATTTTATAGATATCTAGTTAGAAATAATATTCAGAATTTTAACTGCTTACGATTTTTAAAACTTAATATTTATAGAAATATAAACTAGTATGTTAAATAATGCATTTATGACTTAATCCTCTAGTGCTATAATGTTTTCCTTTTATTCAAAAAGTGAACGGTTTAAATTCTACGAGGTGAATGTAAAAGTAGTTAACAGGAATATTCTGAATTAGTTATTTAGTTTAGTTCGTAGTTAAAAAAAAAAACAAGTTATAATAATACACTCATGACTTATTATTCTAGTGGTATAGTGTCCCACTTACAAATAAGGGCGTGTCTTTTATGGGACGGGGAGGGGCGCCCCCCCCCCCCCTCCGAATTTTCAATCAGAAGTTTCGAGTATATAGTCTTCGTATGAATTTTTTTTGGTATATACGGTTTCGACCCCCCGTTTAAAAAAAATAGTCATATAAACCAAAACTTTAACCGAAAACAAAGTAATTGTAAAGTCCAAATCCTAAAGTTCCTAAGCCCAACAAATACATGAGGGCGATTGTAGATTCAATGAGCAAGCGATGGAGTTGTTATCACTTAGCTATTCGAGCTCGGCTTGGTAAAAAGCTCGAAACGAGTCGAGCCTTATTGAGCCCGAGCTTGAGCTTAAAACAAAGCTTGTTTATTAATAGAGACCGAGCTCAGCCTAGCATATGAAGCTCGTCAGGCTTGTCGAGCCTTAGTGTAATATTAGGTTTATTAATATTTAATAATATGTACCCCTTCATTTAAGCTTGTTTACTAAACTAGCCTGAGCCGGACTTCATTTATCGAGCTCCGAACCTATTATTTATACTATTTTTATTTAAAACATTAACTAATAGATAGTAAACGAGCTGAGCTCGAGCTCTCATAAGTTTTTCGAGCTCGAGCCTGGTCGAGCTCGGGCTTATCTCGGCTCGTTTGCACCACTATCCATAATTGAATAATTAAAAAATCTTAAAGGTCTACGGGCTGAACTATAATTCTTCATCCATGTACCAACCCTTTATCTTCTTTTTAATGTTTTAGTGTCTTTGTTCAATTGTTTGTTAAACAACACTTAGAACTTTGATATTTATTGTATTTAATGTTTGACTCGACCCAAACATGTCACCCGAACCATAGCTACAGAAAAAAATAGGTTCCGTCATGTGACAGCTGACTTCCGACCCCCGGTCCCAATTTTCAAACTTCGTCACTGCTTACAAATGTAAGAATTCAAATCTTTGCAAGTGTAAGATAAACGTGAAATTAAGAGTGTTAAAAAAAGTTTACCGTTCAAAAACAACAAGAAGAAAATCAAAGGTGTTTAAAAACACATATTAAACGGGTCTCGTACTCTCATGTTCCTAAGTAAAGTGGTTGTTAGAATATATTTCAAAATATGAATCATAACAAGTTAATTTTGGAATTATATTTGGAAAATGACTATCGGGAAAGCATATATTATTGTTGACATTTGATTTTGGGACCAATACAATTATACAAAAGTCGTCCTTTAATAGACATTCTAGTTGACCAAGTCGTCTTTGAATTAATAAAGGATTGAAATGGGCGACTTTAAATGTATCGACGCTAATTACTAAACATACTCATATATGAGAGGATATGATGATAGGTCTCACTTGCTGTTGCAAAACTCTCGTATTTGGATTTTGCACTCATACTTGAGAAACCTATAAATTTCGGATTTTGTTTGTTAGTCCATCGGTCCTATACATGCCCACCCTTTATATTTGTAGAAAGACTCTAAACAAAAGGTACTCTAAAAACACTACTTGTTCTCTCTTTTTTCTATTTAATAATACTTATTCTATACTTTTACAATTACATTTTCTCTTTCCTCTACTCACAATCACTTTCAAAAATATTAAAAAATTATGAAGGATGAACAGTGTCTCCTCCAAATTTACTGATGAACAGTGTCTCCTCTATATATTTTTTCTCTCCTCTACCCAAAACCACTTATACTCACTCTATATAATATGAAGACCCCCTCATACTAATATGGAGGCTCTACCGTGAATATGCTCTTAGGGAATATTCTCTTTCTTATTTATTTCATGACTAAATATATCTTCAGCCAATTGGTTATAGCACCCGAAGAAATTAATCTTATTCGGTACAAATCGTATTATCTAAAGTTCTACGTGAGAACTAAACAAACCAATAAAGTAAAAAAAATTTCTGAACTTTGTATAAGTTTTTTACATTATAGTTCGTATCTTTAACTCGTCAAAAGTTACATTTTTTTCTAAACCAATAATTATCTTTAAGTTTTGTAGTTCGTATCTTTAAGATATTTTTTTCCTGAAATTTCATTGAATTTAATAAATTTATGCATGTTTTGTAAAAGTGATTACAGGAAAAGTATACACCTGAGATAAACCGTTACCAATTTTATATAAAAAACCTCTTAAAAGACTAATCGTTTTATAATTTTTTTTAAGTAATTCATTATATTATATTACTCAAATTTAATATTTTATTCCGTTATCAACATAGTAATTTGAGATAAATGGAAGCATATTTACCTTTTAACATATTTGTTTTACTAAAACATTACCTAAAATAAAAATTGACTTACGATCACTTTTTATTTGAACTAGGTGTTACCCCGCGCGCGTTACGGCGCATTAAGCCAAATGATTCCTTAAACTCATTATCCATGCATTGCGCCCTGTGGCACGCTAAAGGGAATCATTTCAGCTTTTGTTACAGTTATAAGGATATCGAGATGTTTTAGATTCTTTAATTTATTTATATACAACTGAGGAAAAAACCCAGCCCACTTTAATGAGTTCATTTATAGAAAAATAAAGTTATGAACTAAGAAGGTTTTTTCTAACATAATTACCTAGGACATATGTGGAATGTTGCCAACAGTTTATTATATGTCATATCAACCATGACACCTAAAGTATTCTTCATAAGAAGTAAGGTCTAAATGGCCATGTTGTCAGTAGTATCACTTTTAATTCTCCACTCTCTTTTGCAATATACGGGTTTCCGAATGTTTGCCGCTATCACATGTGTGGGTTCAGGTGATGGTTTCAACCCTTTTGAGCTTGTAAATTGTATGGCCCCTGCACGCATAGAGTCACTAATGAAGTCCATAATCACAACATGTTAGTTATTGATTGAAAGCACTTGGTTTGTGGAATTGCAATTGCTTCCATAATACCTAAATTATAAGATATGTGAAATTAGTGGCGCCATACCATACCGCCCCTCGGACAAAGTTGTAAACTTGATAATTTAATTTAAGCTCTATTTTTAATAATATCAATAGTTTTACAGAAAACTTAGCAGAATGAGTTGGGTCAGAAATGAAATTCTGAGTGAGTGTAAACAGCTGCATCAATGGAGTCAGCTGAGATGTATCTCCAAATCACACTCATAAACACCTCCTATCGAAGAAGGGCAAGCGGTATCCTCATTGTTAGTTGCTATGTTTGATTGATCCATTTAAAGAATTCTACAAATTCTTAAAAACAGGGCCGGCCCAAGCATTCGGGAGGCCTAAAGCTAAATGACAATTTGGGGCCTTCCAAATTTTATTATTACAAATTCACGGCTTTTTAAGTTATTAATAGGCAAGATTCATAAGTTTAAGTTTAATTTTATCAACAAGCTAAATCAAAAGTCTTAAAACTAAATCAAACATATTAAAACTAAATTAATTAAACCAATGAAAGAAATCCACAAACATATTTTGAGATTACTTAACGGATTATAAATAAATTGTAGCCAAGGTAATATACCTAGGTATACTTCAAGATAAAACTAATAATTAATTTATGTCTCAAATGAACTTTCAGAACAAATTTAATAGAATATTGAAAAAAAAAAGTGATTTCAGATTTTCCATGCTTAGTTTTTTACACACGAAAACCAATCAATGTCACAACCTCATTGGGGGCCCTAAAAAACTGGTGGCCCAAAGCAGGATCTTCATTTGACTTACGTTTGAGCCGGGCCTGCTTAAAAAGATTCGATTGGGTAAAAATTAAACTAAGATCAACAGCACATATATATGAGTAACTTGCCAATTGAAATGGAATGAAAGAATGAAGCTTCATTCTGCAACAAATTGACTGAAGGTAATAAGTAAAAGAAGGCTAAAAAGACATAATTTTCTACATTACTTGATTTCGGTATATATGAATATTACACCCTTGAGAAACATCTATATTTTGACCAACATTGAGTTGAAGTTTAGAACGGGAGCCTACCGGACTTTTGTGCATTATTTCCCTCCAATCTCCTAGTAAACTGAACAAACATTAGCATGCAGTAAAAATGATATAAGTAAATGTTTGGAATCTGGAAAATCTAAATGTATAAATAAAATTATGTCCTAAAATGCAAAATTCAATCTCCTGGTCAATTTTCTAAAAGTAGAATTCTGCATGTGCATATTGTTTGTTCTTTTCACCTATACCATGTATTAAAAAATCTAAAATATCAACAAAGTTTGTTTCTTGTCACATGAGATTTAAGCTGGACATTTGAAAAACAATGTTTTTTTTTTCTTTTTCTTTTGCTAATGTGGAAAACATTATACTGTTTAAACAAAATGGTAACTGCTCAACCATTTACCTATGTTGTATTGGAATAAGGTAATGCGATTGGGTGAGCAATGTTGTTTGATGTAATCGGAGAAATCTTTTTAGCGCCTCACTTGATGCATGCTTCAAATAATAAACAAAGCAATTAGTATAATTAAAAAAGTAAAAGCGAGTGTCATAATTGAGTCACTTTTTTCGACCTTTACATATAAAGCTTTAAAGTTAACAATCATATTTGACATGTTCCATATACAGTTTTTTTTTCTTTTCAATTTGACACATTTGAGATTAAATTTGATCTGAATCGCCCCATACATAGGTAAATAAATGTGTATTTAAGTGCAAAGATTAGAAAATACATACCCAAAGTAAAGCGTTAGATGGTGCAGATACAATTATGCATGTTTCTCCTTCAAACCTGGCATGTTTCCTTTATATCCAAGCATACCTGAACACAGGTCTGTAATGGGTCAGAAACAAAATTCAACTTGTCATATAAAATATTTGATGGTGGAGACAACAAAATGACTTTATTGAGTTATGCCTTTGACCAATTCTAAGCTACTTCTAGAGTTGTCAATTAGGAAATTATTACTTTCAATACATATTGTGTATCAAATCCTGACCAAATTGCTACTTACGGTTTTAGAAGTAAACTCTAAAGGACCCTTGAAAGTTGAAACACAAAACATATACATGGTTGAAACAACTACACAAACATGAGAAAATCAGAGAATTATTGATGTCAGAATGCCACCCAAATAGATATGAAACACTAAAAACATGTAGTCTATTCTACCGTCTTCATAAAACGGTTCAACTATAGCAAACAATAGATCTCAATTTCACCCACTACATGAAAATTCAATTTACGAACTTTCAAAATAACAAATATAAGTTTTGTATAGTTTTCTAATCTGTTTAAAACCCATAGTAAGTTGCTTCTGTCTGCAAAAGAGATCAAAAACAATGATGGCATCCTCAACATTCTAAACCAATATCCTTAATTAATCTAGACGTTCTTGAAGACACATGTTTGTTTAGGTACTTGGAAAACCCGAAACTTTTTAAAACTAATTTTTATCACTGGATTACAAATCATATCCGAATAAAGGTTGGAATGAAAATTTGGTTAGATCTACCATAATTTAATTGAAAACAAAGCTGCTTAAGAAGACTTGGTTTCTTCATCTACAATGACTTTTCTACTTGCTGGAAAATCAAGAAATAATAACTGCAACATTAAAACTACAGAAATCGCAAAGACAAAATAAAACCCTAGATATATTTTTTGGACCCCTTCAAAGTTGCGGCTCCACGCTGCTTCTTTCGAACCATGTCAATTTAGCATATGAAATATCAAGTTTTTTTTTCATTAAAAAACGATTGTTCCTAGAATATGTCTGTAAAAAGTAAGTTTCACAAAACAATAACAAATAATACCCTAATTTAATATGTAATAAGCAAAAATTTCAAATTTCCTAACCTGGAACATGATATCGGGCGATGTAATATCTGCAAAGAGATCGATGCTGCAAAGATGAGTGGAAATCTAGTATTTAAATCGGAAGTTAAAGACCTGTAGTTACCTTAATCGCTATGAGATACAACAATCAGGAAGGGTGGTGCTTAGCATGGTTTCATCGAGATCATTTATGAGTGGTGTAGTCATAAATAAGAAGTGTAAATTATATACCTTCACGGATTCCTGAACTTTTTCGGCAGCAGGAAGAAACGGATCAATGGTTTAAAAGACTCGTGGTGAAAAAGGAAGTGGAGGCGGTGGAAATAAAGGTGTCAAAAGACGGTGAGGGCTTATAAGGAACATGAATATGGCCACACGTGGTGCAGCTGGTCGTGAGAGGCTACCACGTGTCAGAGACAATAAAATCCCTTAAATAATGACAAAAAAGGATTTTAAGGGTTTCGAACCTAGGCCACCAAATCTAACAAACAACACTCAAACCACTACACCAGCAAAGCATTTTGTTTAGCAAACCAAAAGATACATTATTTATAAGGTAATCATATTGCAAAAATTTGCAAAGTACTGTTCAAAGTACTTTGCTTATTATATATATAATAATATAGAAGCTAGAACAATCACTATAAAGGGTTGATTTATACTTAAAACAATTGGTATACTGAACGACCTAATTTACGTTTTCTTTTGTTGTAATTGATTATGTATTTTATTCTTTAGTAGACAAATAATTTGATTCGTATACTGAACGACCTAATTTGGCCATTAACTCTTTACAGCTTATTGTTATTTGATTAAGTTGTCCTATAATTTTATACTCATTAACTATAGTTATTTGTTGTTAATATTTATGTATTTTTTTAATGGTTTGAGATTTAAGCATTATTGATATTGATATTAGTGAATCTATTCTTCATACATTGTTTGTTGTTGTTTTCATATGTATGAAAATAAAGATTTGATAGTTTTAAATCTTGGGTAACTCAATGAAGAAAGTGAATGTATACTTCGCATTCATAGATGGTCGAGATAAAGTAGTTGAAGAATAATTTAAAAGTTATTTTCACATAATGTAAACATTTCTATAAATTGCTTATTTAAAAGTTTAAAAATGAAAAACAATTTAAAGCAAACAATTTGCTATTCATGAATTTTAAATAGTATTATTTTTCATTATTTAACATTGATCACATAAATAGTAAGTTGTAGGTTGTTACATTATTTTTTTTTTTTTGAACGGCTGTTACATTATTTACCAATTAAGATAATATGTATTATCATCTTTGATAAACTTTCATACTTAAAACACATTAACACATAAATCACAATGTTTAAATACATCCTGATTTATGTAGGACAAGCCCAATTCATGTGTTAAAATTGCTATTAGATCATTTCAAAATTGCCTATATAAAAAAGTTCTTTCACATAACCTAAATTAATCTATTCAATTAAATATTCAACTTTCAAAACACAAATTTATCATACTTAAAATATTGAATAGTTTCCCAAATTATATATATAAAACCCTTTCCATACATATTTTATAATAATGTGTTAAATTGTCTTATGTAAAATAATATTTGTTTTAGGTTACCTTCATTAGTTTTTTAAATTAATTTTAAATTTAAAAACCAAAATTCTTGCCATACATAAAAAAAAAAAATATTTTCAGTACACAAATTTATAATTAATTGATGTAAAAAAGATACTTGAATTATTTATATACTTTGTTAATTATTATAAGATTTTTGTTTTCCTATTATTTACATTAGCATTTTATTTGAATCAGTTATATTATAAAGCTTTATAGTAAGCTAGTATACTAATAGACATAACATTCCTTAAAAAAAGTTTGTATTTGGTGGTAAAATATGTGCTCAATTTGACTAGAGTTCATTACGTTTGATTAATATGGGGTTTGAATTAACTTTTGTGTGCATTTTATAGTTTGATAGTGTAGTACTTATATGTTTGTAATGGTTCACTTCGACTATCGTAACACCACTGACACACAAAACCCTTGTGAAACCACTGACCAGCCGCCACATGATAACAACCCAAATCAACCACACTCGTAGCATCCGTACCACCACTACTTCCTCCCTAACCACCTATCTGGACCATGACCACACGTGGCATGACTAGTATTTCTAAAACAAAACGCATTTTTAAATCCCACATCTCTACTATTGTCCATATTCCTAAAAGCCATATACTCGCCTTATAAACTCCGGAATAGAATAAAGTCAAGAAGAACGTGTCAAATGTTTTTATTAAAAGTATGACATGTGAGTTAGTTTCCAATCGGCACATATGAATATAACTCATAGGATTGAGACATTAGAAAAAAATCAACCCTAAAGGTTCTTTAGAGCGCTAAATGAGCAATTGGTTTGTGATGGCATATTTCACAACAAGTTGGCATCGATTATGGTCACAATAGCCCGATGGTCAAACTGACAACAATCCAACTGGTGTGTGCTAAGCATTGCCCTATCTAGACCATGGCTTGTGAATCAGCTCAATATTGCAAATGCTTTTTACATGGAATCTGCAAGAAACTGTCTATATGCATCAACGAATCGGCTTCCGGCACGTTACATGTCTAGATTACGAGTTCTAGCTTAAGAAATTCATTTTACGAACAGAAACAAGCCCTACATGCGTGGTAATTCACAAACTATGTCACGAGATTGGCATTTATTCATAGTAAAAACAATCATTCCTTATTTACATACACGTATCTCAAAGACATGGCATACCTTCTCACTTAGGTCGATGATATTTTGCTCACGACCTAGACTGGCGATCTTCTAAAACACTTAATGTCTAGTATCTTCCATATTTGTCATGAAACACCAATCCAACTGAGGAGTAAGATAGTATTCGACCAGGAGGGGGATTCTCCTCATAACCACATTCCGACGTGAGAATAAGTAGAGTTCTTTAAGAATGACAATGTGTAAGATTAAAGAGTGTGGAATCGACCCTTTTAATTTTGAAGAATGTAGTATTTATAGCCGGGATCTTGGAGGATTATTGGCCAATACGTCACTTTCCATACATTCTTTTTGGTCCCTCCATTATTGACCGTTATGGATTTTAGAGGAGGGCATGTGTTGGCATATCGTCATTGGCTGGACGTCATTGTCAGTCATCCTTCATGTCCCCTATGTCACATCCTTTTTAGGATGAGATCATAGAGCAGAATTTTCTCCCGTAAAGTCTTCACTTTACCAACTATTACAAGGTATTAGTGGTGACATGGATATTTCCTAGGCCCAAAAGGGGTCCAGGATCATATCTCAGCGCTCAGAATCTTGGTTACTCAGTCAACCAATACTATATTCATATCTCAGCAAACCTATGCCATTGATATCATACGACAAGGCAAAATGGAGGTATGTAATATCTTGGCCCATCCCATTGACACAAATTCCAAGTTGGGTGCTAATCAAGTACAATAACTCTACGGGTGCCTTCCAATATTAAACGTTCACTCATTTTAAAATCTTAGATGGAGTGCAACAAATATGAGGGCGCATGCATGCTTCTCGGTCTCATCACTCGTTTGCACTAAAATGAGTCCTAAAATATACTAACAGTATGCTAACATACAATCTTATTCTTATATCCAACCCCACTTTTTCCCTGATGGAATACACTAACGTCAATTGGCCCAAGAGCTAGAATATCGTCGTTCCACGTTTGACTATAGAGTTTATTTGGGAGACAACCTAAAATCATGGTCCTCCAAAAGCCAATCAACCGTATTCCATTGAATCGAAGTTGAGTTTAGGAGGTAGCCCATATTGTAGTAGAAATTTCTTGGCTATAAAATCTATTAATCGAGATACACACACCACTCTCTAATGCCATTCTTGAGATTATGACAATGTGAGTGTGATTTGTCTCTTAGGTAATCCAGTTTAACAACAACAGGCCAAGCATATTGAATTAGATATTTACTTAGTTAGAGAAAATGTTCAAAGTTGTCAAGTTCGAATTCTACATGTGCCGTCAAGATACCAAATAGTGGATATCTTCATGAAAGGTTTGCGTCAAATAATGTTTGAAGATTTTTGAACTAGTCTCAGCTTTGAGTTCATGGTTATAATAGTGGATATCTTCATGAAAGGTTTCCTAATCATTAAATGTAAATTATAACACTATATATTGAGGTAATGTAAACAACTTAGATTAAGGGATTCCATTCTATTAAGGACGAAATATGTATAGGGTGCATGTTTCTATCATCTTTGATAGTGATTCTCGTTTCACTTTGCATTTCTGGAATGCATTGCAAGATGCATTGGGTACTCAGTTGGACATGAGTACGGCTTATCATCTGCAAACTGATGGTCAAAGTGAGTGGACAATTCAAACTTTGGAGGATATGCTTCGGGCATGTCTTATTGATTTAACAAGAGTTGGGAGAGTCATCTACCGTTGGTGGGTTTTTCTTACAACAACAGCTACCATTCTAGCATTAAGACGTCGGTCTCTCCTTTGTTAGGCTGAAGTGGGTGAGAGCCAACTAACTGGTCTGGAACTTGTGTACGAGACTTTTGAGAAGATCGTGCAAATTCGTAATCGCATGGCAGAAGCTCGGGATCGCCAGCTATGCCGATGGTCGTCGCAAACCATTGGAATTCCAGGTTGACGACAAGGTTCTTTTGAAAGTCTCTCCATGGAAGGGCGTTATACGCTCTGGGAAAGGTGGTAAACTAAATCCTCGTTGTGTCGGACCATTCGCAATTCTGGAACGGATTGGACCAGTGACATACAAGCTTGACTTACCAACTGAACTCAGTAGTGTGCATAATGTCTTCCATGTTTCCAACCTCAAGAAGTGTCTAAATGACGAATCACTCATTTATCCTCTCAAAGAGATCAAGGTTGATGATCGTCTGTGTATCGTGGAGGAACCGGTTGAAATTCTGGATTATAAGATTCATATCCTTTGTCAGAGTAAAATTCGCATCGTTAAAGTTTGTTGGAACTCCAACCGTGGACCAGAGTTCACCTGGGAACGGGAGGATCAGATGAAGCTCAAGATCCTCATTTGTTTCCAAAACCAGCACCTGTTACTGTTGAAGCCAAGTGAATTTCGGGGCAGAATTCCTTTCAATAAGGGATGATGTAGCAACCGGAAAATTTTTCTTTCTTTCCTTTCGATTTCGAGCAATTTTCAGGACAAAAATTCTTTCAACAGGGGGATGATTTGACACCTGGAAAACTCAGGTTAATAACTTTTATCAAACTTATAATGCTACCTTAGCAAAACATTCATAAAACATACTTATTTGGGTTAGTTGAGTCAAATTGATGATTCGGAGAAGCATCGGGAGTCGTTACGATGATTCGGGGAATCATCAGGAGTCGATTCGATGGTCCGGGGGATCATCAGGAGACAGTTATGCACATGTGTCCAAGGGTTGGTGATTCGGAAGATCACCGGGCATAAACGAACACACACAAGTTTGGAGTCCTGGAGGTTGGTGAATTAATGTAAACGTGTTAGTTATCACGTAATAAGTGTTTTACAATCATTATATAAATTGTTGGTATGTGGATATGTGAATTAATACTATAAAATAGTGTTTAACGCGTCGAAAAACCATATCAGCCTGCTAAGGGGCGACTAGCTGAGCTAGTCGTGCCTTACAGGTGCTAGTCGCCCAGAATGTCTGGTACGACTAGTTGCAGCTATAAATACCATACTTGACTTGTTAAACATCATTTGTACAACCCTAACTTGCCCCAAAGTGCTCTCACACTATTTTCAAGCTAAACAACCCCCACGAGCAAAGATCTTAGGTGTGTTATCCATACTAAACCTTTGTTAAGTTGTTATTTTGAACCCTAAAGGTCCCGACCTGATTTTATTGAGTTTCTATCTTTGAAAACCTTTGAAAAACAGTTCTAAATTAGATCTAATCATTTATATGAGTTTTTAATGAAAGATACAAGCTTGAAATAGTTTTCGATGATCTAAACATGGGGACTCTTATGTATTTGTTATTTTGGTGATATGGAATAGTTGTTGGGATGAATATCTCAGGTTTTGATGGTTGTTTGATGTGTTTTATGAATAATATAAGTTTTGACCTGTTCGAAGGTATTAAAAGGATTTAGGATGATTTATGATGATTTATTGTTGTTAGGATTTATGCTAGAATGATGTAACGACAACTTGATGATGCTTAGGATATGATTATGTGATGAAATCTGATTGTTTGTCATTTTAGGTAAAGTTTTCGCGCGCAAAAGATCCAACAGCCGGCAGGCAGGCGACTAGCTAAGCTAGTTGTGTGCCTGAGCTACTCATGCTCTTATGGGGCGACTAGCTTAGCTATTCGCCTGTTTTGTTACCTAGTCGTCTGTTTTAATGCCTAGTTGTGTGTTTTGATGCCAGAAGTGCGTTTTGGAACCTCGTAACATCTTTTGACCCTAGTGACATATTGTAAACCTCATGGCATGTCTAGGAACCTCGTAACACGCATTGTGACCTATACGTGTATCATGTGAACTATGTAATAGGCTTTGTGAACTGTTATTCGTATAATGTGAGTATCTTCACATGATTACATGTTTGCTTGTATTTTGACTAACACGGGCGTTTCAGGTCACCAACGAGATGTCGGGTCTTATCTTGTGTGGTCGTGTCAAACGTTAAACACTTTTACAAACATTTAAAGTCAAGGTCTTGGACACTAAGGGTTATTTTACAAACATATCATCAGTCAAACATTGATAGGCTATCTTTGGTAGGTTTCCAGTAGTCGGATCACCATAAACAAGCCTGGTTTATTATTACTTAGAAGACGCAACCCAAGGTGAGTTTCACAGCCTCACTTTTACTGTTTTCGTTTTCAGGGGAGAAACATGTTGGACAACCTTATTTTCTTTAGACAACGGTATTACATTATATCGCATGGGTACTAAGCGACATTTCATCACATAAGTCCTTTTCTAACTTGTGAACCATGAATATGTGGATACATAGCAGGGAGAGTGTGAATAGATCTATCGGGCCTGACAAGTCTGATGTCGTGGGGTTTTAGCAAACTTAAACTTCTTTTCTTTTAAAATGGCTAAATCCCGAAGGAGATGCCGAGAGTTTTGATGAAAAGGAAATTAAGTTAGAAAACGGTGTTACGATTTCAAGTACCGAGTATCGAACCCAAAGGATACAGATTTTATTACTCAGTTTCCTAAGAATTACTTTTGAAAAGAAAGTTTTAAGATTGTGAGAAAAGAAAAGCAGAAGAGAGATATAAACTGTAAGAGAAATCAATAACAAAACAAAGGTGTTGCTTCGGGGTCAGATGAAAACAGGTATGAATTAATAGTAGACTTTTATTAAAGTGGTGTGTTTAAGCTGCGCACCTGTGCTTAACTTTGAGTTGTATTAACACATTCTCTAGAGGTGACTGTTTTTGCATAACTGTATAAACGACTCATGTTCTTAATGTTCTTAAGGTTTTTATGAGGGTCTCCCAAACCGGGTAGCCCACCTCTCAAAATTGAAAAGAAAGTGACTCGAGACTGTGTCGACC
This sequence comes from Ambrosia artemisiifolia, assembly GCA_032199755.1. Lineage (NCBI taxonomy): Eukaryota > Viridiplantae > Streptophyta > Magnoliopsida > Asterales > Asteraceae > Ambrosia > Ambrosia artemisiifolia. Next base: position 36,348,088 of record CM063525.1, read on the forward strand.
CAACCCCGAATTACCGACTCCCCAATATTGCAATATAGACATCTTAACTATTCTAAACTTTTATGAATAACTTGACTTTGGCCGGAGCATGGCCGAACAAGTTACCACTTAATATCATAGAGGAGTCGTGACTAACCAGAACACGTGCATCCTTTACTTGATTTAATTAATTTATCAAAAATTGAGTGGTCTATTACTAATTGTGTTGCAATGTAGTAATGAAAGAAAATAAAGACCGTTTCTTTCAACACGGGTTCACCAATCCTTGACTTGCGCCAAAGCTTTCACATAGACAATGAATTCAAGTCGCACAGTTAAGTCTTAGTTAATCACCAGGACCGAGTATAAAGACCGTACCGACCCTAAATGAGATCTTGATAGTAGAGGATTAAGCAACTAAGTGTGTGTATTTCTACCCACAAATGGGCCAATCACTACTCGCGGGATTAGGTTAGCTCACAAGTGCATGAGTTGTTACACACCATGGGTACACTCATGAGTCCTCCCACTTCCTATCAAGACACCCACAAGACCAAAGACTAAGTGATTAGTTAATTAATTCATTAAACAAATTTTAGAATAGTAAGAATTATTAAGAACACAAAAACACCATTTTAAAGAAAAGATAAACTATTTAATTCATACCAAGTTTCCATCATCACCCTAGCAACACCAACAGAAATCTAGCCTAGCATGGTTGATACAACAAGCTTACAAAGTTGGGTTTGTGTACAAGACATGGTGAAAGGTTGTATGAAGATTTCTAGTGGGTTTTGGTGATTTCGGGTTGTTTCTCTCTTGAATGTGGTGTTTATGGGGTGATCACAAGCTCTAAAGGACACCTACAATCCTCAAAGAGGGCAGAAACTTCGTGGAGAAGTGTTGGTTTTCGAGTAGGAAGGGATGCTTCAAAGTGAGGAGTGAAGACCTCTATTTATAGGCATTCCAGACCAAGTACGCCCGTGCTTCCAAGGGTGGCACGCCCGCACTCTACAGCAGGTACTGTTGCAGAGTCCTTTTTGAATAAGATGTATGTCCGTAGGTCGAGCATGCCCGTGCTTATGTCTTGGCACGCCCGTGCACCTCAGTATATGTAACCGTCTTGTCAGTTTTGGTCGGTTCGAGCTTTGGGGGACACGTTTTCAGTTAAGCACGCCCGTGCACATTTTCAAAGGTTGATTTTGGTCTCCGTTGACTTGGAAATGTTGACTTCTTGACCTGGTACAGTGGCACGACCGTGTACGGCCGTGCTGCAACTGGCAGAGCTTCAAAGTCTTCAAATCTTCGTCAGTTAATGCCGTTTTATGCTGTTTTTGACTTCTTTTCACCTCCTGGCCTCTGATCATGCAATTATCAACAAAGAGATATAAAACATGACAAAACAGAGATAAAAGCCTGACTTCGAGTATAAGATAGGTGAGAATATGTGTGGAAAACATGTCAATATCTCGGCACATCAAAGCCCCACTTGGGTCAACTAGAGGTCGGACGGGTGCATATTTGTCTTATTTAACATACGACACCGGGTGATGTCTGGTGGCGGGAATTAAAGACATTTCTAATGTTCAGCAGTGGTTCATAACGCTTTAGTATCATGTAACGATGTCTAACTAGCATCAGGTATAGATGTAAGGATTGTTGAGTCTGGTTTACGAGAATTACCTACTTTTGCAAACCCAAACTCTGTTACTCACAGGCACTCTTTTTGTTGACTAACATAACATGTTTTCTAGGTCGCTAAGGTAGCAGCGAGACTAGGCGCACTGGAGTCGCATAGAGTCTCACTTGTCTTGCATTATCAAACATTACTTTCGAACTTTATACTATTACTTTTGATTATGGCTTGTAAACTTTAACTTGCTTCCGCTAAGATTTGTTTGGTTTGTCTAATTTTTAAACTATTGAGTTTTTATTGCGTTATTTTCATATCATATAGTTGTCGTTTATTGTGACCGTTGACTTGGATTTTGACATGTCACACGCCTCGCGATAAAACCCTGCAAATGGAATTTGAGGGTGTGAGATAATGTATTCGTTTTTGAAATACATACTTAAATGATATACCTTAAAGATTTGTAATTTTTATAATTCCCTAAGCCCTTGCTAGTAATGTTTTATTTTAACTACATGACAAATGGACTTGTCTTTTAAAATATGTATTTTGATTTTATTAATATGAAATTTTCTTTTGATAATTATATCATAATCTATATATATAATAAACCAAAGCAATTTTAATGACATGTCATTTAAAGAGGCATTCTCCTCCTTGAGTGTGCCATGTGTCATCCCATGTGGCATTGAGATATTTTAGGAAAAAAAATAATTTAAAAACAAAATTAGATTTTTCTCTCTTATGTTTCCTCTCATAATTTTTAAACGTTAATATCTTTTATATACGAGATTTTGTTAAAGAAAAAAATTACACCAAATTAACGAGCGTTTTATTATCTTTCCAACGAGTACCATAGTGCTATATAAAAAACGAAAAAAAAACGACTATTTTTTGTTGAGTTTTGTTCAAACAGGAAAAAAACACACACAAAGTGTTCAGATAAATCATTAATCATGTATAGGCAAGTCACTAATTATGTTTAAATCAGTAAATACGAATTCTATTTTCAACATGCGTTAGCATTGGAGTTATACATTGTTTTAGGTTAGATATTAATATTAGAGTTATACATTGTTTAAGGTTAGACGTTAATATTGGAAATATATTTTTAATTGTTTTAGGTTAGCTGCTACCCGAAGCTTTCATGCATGTAACTGTAAAGCGCATCATTCTATTTCATATGTAAAATTAATATGTCATATTAGATTTTTCAACCCCGGGACGTTCCCGGGGTATAATCTAGTGAAACTTATATATGTAAAAATATCTGAGGATGATAATGATATATATATTAATTTATTTATATATTTTTTGTTAAAAATATTAAATTATCTAAAGTAAAATACAATAAAAAGTAAATGATAAATGTATTTAAAAATTTTAACGCATATTTTTTTACAAATTAAAATAGATATAGATATATCCAATACTGGTAGGCATACTTGACTCTTGGAAACTTATTGATTGCAAAGGGTGGGTGTATTTTGAGTTCTTAATATCTATTTTAACACCTTTCTTAGTCTACTATAGAGATAAAGTGTGTGGCAATGATCTCCAGTCCAGCTGGTTTGAGGTGGGAAGGTTTACCTTCTTGGAGGGTTCCTGCCCGGGTTTGGTTTCAGGTTCGATTCCCACGTTCCACCGAAAAAATAACCGTTGGGTTTGAAAGGAGAAACCCGTGTGGTTCCTATGAGATTCGATCCTGGGCAGTGGTCGCTTTACAACACGGGATTTACCGCTGAAACACTACTCTCCAAAAAAAAATAGAGATAAAGTGTGGAGAAACATGACACTTGCCAAATACCCATCTCGTTCCCATCCTCTCAACATGCATTTTCAAATATAGAAAGTATACTCTTTCTTTCATATGATGTAACAACATTTTAATATCTAAGCTCACCAATAGCGACCATAAACTACACTATTTTCATTCAACTCCATAGCAACCACATGGACAAGCAACATATCCAACTACTACTAATCTTCTTCTTCTCCTATGTTTCACTCATATCCATCTCCACCACCTATGCCCATTGCCCTCCGGCCTCCTGCGGCCGCATCGAAATACGATACCCTTTTCGTATAATCGACCAACAACCATCCAGTTGTGGGGTTCTAGGCTTCGACCTATATTGCAACAAAAAGAACCAAACAATCATCCAATTTCCATCTACACGTTCATACACCATCAATCGAATCAACTACGATTCACGTGTACTCTACATACATCAAGATTTTTGTCACCGAAAAGAAATCAATGATTTAGATTTTACCGACACACCATTCGTTTTCCCTAACCAAGAGACGTACATTTTTTACAACTGCTCGATACAGAACTTCAGTTTAGCGTATCCCTCGGTGCCATTTCCTTGCCTTAACAGCAGAAATCACTCGGTTATCGCGGTTCGGGAAGAGGCTAATGCACGTAGAAGTATGCGAATGCCATCGCGTTGTAAAGTTATAAAGTGGATCTCGGTGTCAGTCCCGTTGAACGGAGACATAAGATCTGATGTGGAACTGATGTGGTTCGATCCGTTCGATTCGTGTCTCTTTAAATCTTGTGAAAGCAAAGGTAATAAATACTATCGTTACTTCTTATGTTTACGAGAAAAAACAAAAAGTATCACAAAGATAGAAAATGCTTTTAGACTGATCGGTGTGGGGGCAGCGTAAGGTCGTCGTTGCCGTCTTGGGCCGGCCAACACCGCCCCTGCCGCGTCTAGGCCGGCCAAAACGGCTAGAATGGGACGGATTGGACGGGCCATGCGATTGGTTTTTTGATGGTGGTGGGCCCTTTGACTCTCTTCTTGCTCTTTCTACGTGACGGCAAGGCTTCCCAAGCCTTGCCTAAACCACATCACATAGTCTTAGTAGCACCTATATTTACAACAAAAAACAAAATGTGTTGCTGTTACAAATGAAGCCTAGAGCAGAGGTCATGTGGAGGTTGAGGGTTCAATTCGGTCATAGCCATATTTACAACATGTGGGAGTTCCACCTGGAGAGATTCCCAATTCAGATGAAATGGGTAATCATTACAGGCTGGCCCAGGGTGTTAGTCAAAACTCCACCTATAACACCCCTTGTCATTCAAAAAAAATATTTATTGCGGTTTTTTTTATTAAAAATACATGCATATTATTTTATTACCTATTAATTAAATGACATTTTTTTCTTCATCAAGACAATGGGAACTGAAGTCCCTACTTGCTATCATAGTTGACTTCATTTGTCATGAAAGTCAAAAATAGGCAACTTTGTCTTTAACTTTGATTCTTGCTATTGATTTAGGGATTTCAACAACTGCCAAGTATGGAGTAAGTTTAGGCATTGGTGTGCCAATGACTATCTTCATAATCGGGATGATATGGTGCATGGCTTGTAGAGTGACGGATAATAGTGAAACTCACCACCAAAGCATCGCCGTTTCGCCTATTGCCATCATCCCACAACCACCCTCCAGTACAGGTTTAGACGGGCCAACAATCGAGTCATACCCGATAACCATGCTTGGAGAGAGTTGTAGATTACCTAATGATGATAAGGCGTGTGCTATATGTATTTCAGACTATAAACCTGAAGAAATGTTAAGGACAATACCACAATGTAACCATTGTTTTCATGTGGGTTGCATAGACGAGTGGCTCAAATTGAATGCAACTTGTCCCGTGTGCAGGAATACGCCTAAAAGCTCGTCACTGGTTACTACACTATGTTCTTCCGCATCAACGAATTATGTTGAGTCATCATAGGTACCAATCGATTATAAATATTGATGCATTTAAAGAATTTATATGCAAATTACGTTTGTATAAATTCAAGAATCAAATAATTGAATCGTTTTGTGTATAGTGCGTGTAAAATGTGCTTCAAATAGAATGTGAAATGTGAACGATATCTAAGAGTTGTTTTTTTAAACAAAGATTACATACGAAAATCTTATCGTGAAGGATCCAACATTTTAAATTGATTTTTATTATTTTAATAGTTATCTTGTTATTTATAATATTTAAATATTTTAATTAGTTATAAGAGAAAATTTCTCGAATAGTCCCTGTGGTTTGCACAATTTTCACCTATGGTCCCCAAATTTTTAAAATTACAGTCATAGTCCTGAAACAGTGAATTTTTTTAACTTGGATAGTCCCTTGAGCTAACTGAGGTTAAATAATCCAGTTAAGTGGGATTAAAATTACTAAACTACCCTTCCTATAAAACAAATAAAATGTAACACTAGTGGGCCCCACGTTTTATAATTAAATATATAAAAAATCCACCACCACCACCACTCGAGTCGATTAACCAAGTCGGACTTAAAACAAACCGAGTACAGCCCAAGACCCGACATAACGAACCACGGTCAAACAACCTCCGCCGTGACCACCACCTACGCCCGTCACCACCAACCATAACCAGACCAAACGAACCACCACCACCGGTGACAACCCCATGCGACTCTCGTCCTCATAACAGCCATGTCCACCGTCTTTTTCACCCATAACCACGACCAATCAGACCTGCAGTAAACCATTCGATTATCACCATCAAGAAACCACCACCAACACAGCCCCTTTCGGGCTTCAAAATCACTGCACCACCACCACCGAGTTGGGTGGTAGTCGGCCGACGCTGAAAAGGGAGGAGGAGAGAGAGATCGATGACAGAGAAGGTAGTTTAGAGAGAGAGGCGGACAGGGTTTCATTTTGGGTGTGATGGCTGATCAAATGAGGATGAAGGAAGAAAGTGTTAGCTTTTATAGCTATGGTTTTTTGGGGAAGACGAAGTGGGTGGTTGGTGGATGTCAGTGGTGGTGGAGGGTGGAGATGGGTGGTGGTGGTTTGTGGAGGTGATGAGGTGAAGAAGATGAAGTGGGGAAGATGAAGTGTGGGACCCACCTTAATTAGTATTATTTTTTATTAAAGTAAGGGTAGTTTTGTAATTTCACACCCACTTAACTGGATTATTTAACCTCAGTTAGCTCCAGGGACTATCCGAGTTAAAAAAATTTACTGTTTCAGGACTATGACTGTAATTTTAAAAACTTGGGGACTATAGATGAAAATTGTGCAAACCACAGGGACCATTCGAGCAATTTTCTCTAGTTATAATATTTAAAAACTTGATCATTTATAAAACAAAAAAAAATGAATATGTTAAAAATGGGGTGTAAGGGGACAGGGCACTACCGTAAAGGGCATGGGTACCCCTACTACCCCGACAGTAACACCGCTGCCGATGGTAGAGGTAGTGGGGTCGTGAACTAAACACAGGTGTTTGACCTGGCTTCGAAACAGTTATTTTTTTGTTTTGAATTTTATTTCCAACCCCCTCAAACCCAAATCCTATGGTAAAAAAAATTAAAATAAATAAACAACAAAATAGAGATTAAACTAGAAATTAAACATTAATATCAAACAAAATACAAATATTAAACTACATAATCACAAAATTAAACTAGGAAAAACATAATTATTTAACCTAACGCAACAATTGTCATATCAAAACATGATCGAACTTGTTGTGGTACATAGACCGGTAATCAACTTGTGTGATTTCAATTGCCATATTATCGGCAAGAGTAGGGTGCTCCTCTATGGTGGCTCTAAAGAGGTTGTCCCATCGGTCACACTTATTGAGATCCGTCCACTTTCGTGCGATCGAATCAACGGTGTGGTTATTACACCGACTGGTGCAATACGAAGTCCTCCCATGACAGGGTGTTTGTTGGATATCGTTGTACGCTATGACTAACGCAATCTCCTCCTCTTCATTCCAACGAGTCATTTTCAAAATGATTAAAAGATGATTATGAGAAATGATGGGGTTTTTAGAGATAATTTTTTTAGGTCTTTGGTTTATAAGTTATGGGGTTTATAGGGTAAAAACTTGTGATTTGAAATCTAACCGTTGGGTTATGGTAATGTTACTGTTATGCCACGGTTAGATGCTTTTTCATTTTTTTTGTTTAAATGAAAAAAAGATAAAGTTTTAAATATAATTAACTATATTTAAATAAAAAATGATTTATTACTTTTAAATATACTATTTTATTGAAAATAAACAAAAGAGTTAATGAAGTCCTGCTTCTAAAATTGTGTTTCAGTAAAGTGATGTGGCAGTTTTAGATTTGTGAAAATCAGGATAGTTTAGTAAAGTCTATGGTTATACCCGGCCCACCCTAATCTACATGACTGGATGTCAGAATATGCGTTTTTTAAATTATGAAGCATAACACGTTAAATTTGAAATTATATTTGAAAATGACCTATTGCTATAAGATATATTTTTGTTGACCTTTTATTTTGGGACAAATATAAAAGTTGTCATTTAATAGACATTTTGGTTGAATATGTCTTCTTTGAATTTAGTGGATGAGATATGTAGTTCAAGTTTGGAAACTAATCTTATTTTCCTCCTCTGATTTGGTTAGGGATGAGATGGGTAGTAGGTTTGTTGTTTGGTTGTACTCGAGCCGGAGCGGTGGGGAGAGAAGCAGAGAAGGAGATAAAGAGGCGGTGGAAATTGTTAATATAGAGAGAGAAGATGAGAAAGATAAAGTGGTGGTGGCAAATGGAGAAGACAACACGTAGGTGAAAATAACTGTTCATTTGTAACACTGTTCAAATCATTTGAAAAATTAATATAGTATAATTCGGTATAAATCGTGTTTGGGAAAATTGGTATACATATTAATTTCTATCGGACGACGAAACAGTACCTCATTTGTTTTTTCCTTTTTTTTCTACTTCTACTAGTTACATATTAAATCATGGCACACAACAAAAGAGCATTTAGTATGTTTTGATCCCGAATCATATAAAATACACATTTATCCATGTTAGAGCACATTGTATTTAGTCTAAGTTGAAGATAAATTACATAAATAAGACAACTATGTATATACCTATTGTAATACCCTTATTTCGGAATACAACCAAATTAATAATGAGTGGGTAGTAGACCCGACAAGAATATAAGAAGAGGCCAGAAAATTTTTCTCGTATAAGTTCAGGGAATCTATGTAGTCCTGACCGTCGTTCACTTGTCCGAAGATTAAACAACTATCTTCATTGGATGTTGAAAGTCTAATCAACCCATTTTCAATTTGGGAGGTCAAAGAAGCTATATGGGATTACGATAGTGAGAAGGCGTCAGGTCCAGATGGTTTTTCTTTCAGGTTCATGAAACACTTCTGGTGTAATTCCTATCGAACGGCGAAACAGTACCTCATTTGTTTTTTCCTTTTTTGGCTTCTTCTACTAGTTACATATTAAATCATGACACCCAACAAAAGAGCATTTAGTATGTTTTGATCCTGAATCATATAAAATACACATTTATCCATGTTAGAGCAAATTGTATTTAGTCTAAGTTGAAGATAAATTACGTAAATGAGACAAATATGTATATACCTATTGTAATACCCTTATTTCGGAATACAACCAAATTAATAATGAGTGGGTAATAGACCCGACAAGAATATAAGAAGAGGCCAGAAAAATTTTCGCGTATAAGTTCAGGAAATCTATGCAGTCCTAACCGTCGTTCACTTGTCCGAACATTGAACAACTATCTTCATTGGATGTTGAAAGTCTAATCAACCCATTTTCAATTCGGGAGGTCAAAGAAGCTATATGGGATTACGATAGTGAGAAGGCGTCAGGTCCAGATGGTTTTTCTTTCAGGCTCATGAAACACTTCTGGGGGCTTTTAAAGGATGATGTTATGAAGGTAATGGAGGAATTCTACTTCAATGGGATGATAAACAGAGGTTGTGGTAATCTTTCATCGCTCTCGTCCCTAAAGGAGTGGATCCGATTAATTTCAGTGACTTCTTGCCCATTAGTCTAATCGGATACATCTCTAAAATAATCTCTACAAGTCATGGCAGTAATATTTTGGACGGTCCTTTAATAATGAATGAAGTTATTCCGTGGGTTAAAAAGTCACACACTAAAGCGTTTATCTTGAAAGTTGATACGGAAAAGGCCTACGGCACAAAAAGTTGGAGCTTCGTCATATCGGTTCTACATTAAATGGGGTTCCCACTAGATGGGTAATGTGGGTTAGATGTATTCTGGAATCTGCGGGAGCCTCGGTCTTGATAAACGGGTCACAATTAGATGAGTTGCAATGTTAGAGGAGTAAGACAAGGTGATCCACTATCTCCATTTATCTTTATTATAGCAATGGAGGCACTCACATGTTTCATTGGGAAAGCCAAAGAAGCTGGGTTTATGAGAGGTATACGGTTGCCTAATGATGGCACATTCATGACCCACCTAATGTACGTGGATGATATTGTATATATGGGTGAATAGGGTGAAAGTAATATTCGGAACATCATAAGACTTATGAGGTGCTTTTTCCTGGTTTATGGCCTTAAGTTGAACTACAAGAAGACAAATATCTATGGTATTGGGGTTAGCGAGAATGCAGTCCAAAACATGGCAGGCACAATCAAATATAACATGGGTAGTGGTGTGCGTGGTCTTAGTAATTAAAAAGATATCATTTTTCAGGTGCCAAAAACTTGGTGTTTTAATTCAGAAACTTTGGTTCGGGTCAAATGACTGATTTTTACTAAACCGGTTTTACCAGGTTTTAAATTTATAAAGTAAATAATATTTACTTTCGAAACTAAAACTAACACATAGGCAGAGAACCTGATATGCATAGTATAGTTTCTGGGGTAAGTATTGAGTATCGTATTCCCAAGAATCACACTTTCCCCTACTCAACCTTACATCAATTTACTGATCGGGTTTTAAAAAGAAAGATAAAACGGAGAGGTTCTTTGATAAAAATAGTTTTTGAAAAAGGTTTTCGGTTTTGTAAAATAAAAAGATAAAAACAGTAGAGTAGTGTATTATGCATATATCGGGGTCCTTTGTTTTAATAGTTAAGTTTATTATTAGAATTAATAATTTAAGTTAGTTAATTTGTGAGGAAGACGAGAGAGATCTTGAAGTGTTGACACTTTGATAGAGAAGCGGAGGCTACTACTGCGTAGAATGCTAAATCTCTCCAGCGTGCGTCCACCTGGGGTCTCCGCCAGGGCCTCGCGTATAGCGGGCTCCTCAAACCGTGATCAAGTATTTGGTCTTCGAACTCGTCTTCTTCTTAAAATGGAGGCTTCACTTCTGACCTGGAACACCGTACACCTCGTCTTAGCTCTCGCTTTTCGTACCGAAGGGTCTCGCCTTAGGGTCATTCCCGAGTAGGTCAACAACGAATCCCCATTGGTTAATAGTTGATATCGGGAGACCGTACCCCTTTTGGTTAACGGCGTTGTACTAACGAGAACTAGATAAAGAATCCATTATTTGATTATCTTTTATGTGACACTTTAATATTTAGTGATCAATTAAATATAGAGTTGGTTAAATCAATGATAACTTAATTACCCAACCCTTAACCTCCCGAACTAGATGAAACCCTTGATAAAGGTGGCACATAATCCTAAGGGCGTATGATACAAGAGATCACTGGTGCGCCCGTAGGGAAACCTCTCTTTACCAAGAAGATCACCCAATCATCTGGTAAGTACCAGAAATGTGTCACTCTGATCTGGTCCACTTCAAAAGCCATTGCTTAGAACCCGGTTCGGATATCAGAATCCCGTAGGATCTGTCTCACTACCGGTTTCCTCGCCTTGGATCTAGTTCAGGACTACCAGAAGCTGATTATACCTCTAGTTATTTAGTTAAGTTAATCAATAATTATTTTATAGAGAGAATTACACAGATTGTCCTTTAGTTTTACCCAAATTGCATCCTATGTCCTTTTTTCGAATTTTTAACTCCTTATGTCCTTTGTTTTATACAGTTGTTACATCCTATGTCCTTTAAGCCAAACCCCGTTAAAAAAGTCTGTTAAGTCGATCACGTGCCCCTCATGTGAGGGGCAATCCTGTCTTTTCACCCTCAAAAGGACAATCTGTGCAATTTCATGTATAACTAAAGGACAATCTGTGTAATTCTCTCTAATAATAATAATAATAATAATAATAATAATAGGAAAATTAATAAAAATAAATGTTTTCTGAACCAAAAATTTTTATTTAGGTTCATGATCCTTAAAAATAATTTTTCAAAAAATTTGGGATTTAAATCATTAAAAATGAATTTTTAATCAATTATTTATGATTAAAACTATTTAAATTAATAAAAGTATGAAAATAATTTATTTTCCAGAAAATTTTTATGTGATAATTTTATTTATGGTTTCAAGATGTTACTCTTAAATTTTTATAATTTTTGGGCAAAAGATGGATTTATTATAAATATTTTAAGATATCAAGTATTTATATATAAATATTATATATAAACAAACTAAAAAAAAATATATAAATATGATCAAACCCGCCCCAAAGGGGGTTCGATCCTGTGTCCTCTGAGGAGTAAGACAACCCTGTGACCACTACTCCACAGCTATATTTGTGTTTCTATTTGAAAGATTAAATATTTATCTAAAAAGCTAGTTTCATCTTCTTCCCCAAATATAACATAAACCCTAACCCTAATCCCCAAATCCAATAACCCGATTAAGGCTCGATAAACGTTCTGTAATAGAGGGGTTTTGATGATTCTAGCGCTGAAGCAAGCTCTATGAGCTGTACAGGCTCAATCTGCATATTCTTGTTCCAACTCATAAAAACTGTTTATAACTACTCCAAACGCTTCAGACTCAGATTTCCGAAGCTTTTCACTAAAATCCTTCACGTCCGTGGATCCCGAATTGAACAAAAAAGATAACTGAGCTCTTGTTAGTTCAATACGATCAGGCAAACCGGGCAAAACAAACGACTCCGATTCGTTGACACTTTCATATACCTTCGAAAGGTATAACACATGGTTACACATCTGAGTGAAGGAGAACCGGACTAGTAGCATTAAATCGAGTTAGATGATTATAATAAGCGAGATTGGGTTTGCCGGATTTTAATTCCGGTGACCGGAATTCCGGTCGGAAATCAGGAAGGAGGGAAGGAAAGAAAACACGATTTTTTTTTAACTTTTACATCTTGGCAAGAATGGTCCCTCTAGTTTATACTTGATATATTATGCACAGATTGTCCTTTTGAGGGTGAAAAGACAGGATTGCCCCTCACATGAGGGGCACATGACCAACTTAACTGAGTTATTTAACTGGGTTTGGCTTAAAGGACATAGGATGTAACAACTGTATAAAACAAAGGACATAAGGAGTTAAAAATTCGAAAAAAGGACATAGGATGCAATTTTTGGTAAAACTAAAGGACAATCTGTGTAATTCTCTCTATTTTATATTTTCGGATGAGCTCACAAGTGCATGGGTTATTACACACTATGGGTACACTCATGAGTTCTCCTAATAATTTAATATTGATTTTAGGTTATAGTTTTCATCAATGGAAACCTGTCACAAAGATAAACAAATAAGGATTAGAAGAAGATAACAACACAAATAACTAAAAATAAACTTCTAGTAATAATAATAGTAGTCTACAAATCAAGTGGGTTCATGATGATAGAAAGATACAACCATAAAACATGATCAACACAAGAACATGGTTGCTCATAGACAAGCTATTCAACCCCAAGTGATATGTAACTCTCTTGATCCTCACGACCCTCGATATTTATTGCATAACTACTCTACGATCCTCTTCTTGGCTAAGCCGATCAAGGTAGGACAAGGCCTAACCATTGAGGGATGTTATGATGGTCAGAAGGCCTCCCACAAGACCCCAAGATCTCTGGAAGAAGCTTGGAGTTCGGCCCCAAGAGAGCACAAGAAGGGATGAACAAATGGTGTGGGTTGGCTTGCTATTTATAGGCCTCCAGGGGTTGCACGACCGTGCACAAAAGTGTCGAGGGCGTGCTTGCTGTTACACGTATGTTCTGTTGCTGCATAACAGTTCCTGTCTGTACTGTGTTGTCTGGCACGGGCGTGCATGCCCATTTGGCACAGCCGTGCTTATCTGGTTTCTTCTGATTTCTTGCCCTCCAAGTTTCATGCATTGTCTTCTCGCGTGCAGGGCCTTCGTGTAGGTGAGCGTGGGCGTACAAGGTCACTCCGGGACTGATTTTAGCATTGTTTAAGTCCCGGGATTGTCTTCCAAACATATAGGGAACAGGCTTCAAGTCTGGTATCTTCAGGAATATCCAGATTTTGCTTGTTTTCACCCGGAAATCCTTTGTTTCTGTCTTGGAGCTCTAGTTTCCTGAGATATTCAAATAGGAACGAATTAAGCATCAATTATAACTAATATAAGCCTAATTGTGACCTGTTTTGGGACTATTTATGCCTGTTTTATATGTTAATTTTGTGAGTTATCACAATACCCCACACTTAGACTATTGCTTGTCCTCAAGCAATCATCCACAATACATTGAGGCAAACTGTAGCTAACAAACCCGCAATCCATTTATTTATTTTAGATCACTAGAAAAATAAAATTGAATGACACGCCTACTTAACTCGTACGATTTTGCTTGAACCTATACCTGCTCACAATGTTCACTCATCACTCGGGTTTTATCATTTAGGTGAGTTTTGGGGGTGAACACTCATGTCCGTACCGAAGTCGACTCAAGTCATAGGCTTGTATGCAAATCAAGTCCTCGTCTCTAAACCAACTAACTAAGATAAATCAAGAGGACTTTTATTCTGGTTGTAATGTAGGGGTGTTAACTCTCCCTCTCTTTTTTTTTAACTAAATACAAGGGGTATGAGTCACCAGATCACGATGGTGCATCAAGGCTGTGAAGATGACGAAGCAGCGATGCGTAGAAAAGGGCGGTTGCGACGCTGAGCGACATTTTTTGCAGCGATCTATGAGAAGAGTCGGGTATTTATTCCAAGGTCTTTCATCATGGCTATCTCGTCCCTCACCGTGTAGTCAATGTTACTTCCTTTTCTGACTTTTCGCTCGGCTTGGTATCTAATAGCACTCTCATGGATCAGTAATATGTACTCCATCTGCGAATGAGTTGAGTTATTGTTGCACTTGCCATCATGAGACCAGTGGCCACACTTCATACACTTGTCATATCTTTTGGCCCGTCTTTGTGCAGCGCTCTTTGATTGTCCACAAAGGGGTCGATTTTGTTCCATCTTCCGTCATAATTTTCTTTCGTCTGTAGTCTTCTCGAAGATGATCTGTATTATTTCCTCTGTTGTAAAACAAGGTCTCGAAGGCCGAGTACTCCCCGAGTAATCGCTACAAGGTAGGTTGCCGAGTACCGATTACTCTACGCCTAGGCCGAGTACTCCCCGAGTACTCTCCGACTAGGCCGAGTATTCCCCGAGTACTCCCGACTCCGACTAGGGGGCGCCTAGCGACTTTTGCAACCATGATTATTTCTGGTGGCAGACGTGGCTGAGCAAAGTGGAAACAGCGAAGCAAGTGTTCGTCCAACGGATGCATTTGAGAAAGCGATGGGGAAGCAAGAGAGAATGGAGATCACAGAAAGAGAGTAGAGAGAGAGCTAAGAGTAGGAGAGAGATAGAGAGAGAGAGAGAGCAGAATTCCAGTTCTGGTCAAATTTTAACTTTGAAGAACTTTCTTGCTTGGGCTCTCTTTTTTATCTCTCTTTTTGGCTCATGCTCTCTGTTTATTTTTGCCCTCCCCTACATATTATTCATTTTTTAGAAGATCTCCCTCTTGGCCCCGTCTTGTGTTGTTCCCTCCTTTGTCAATGGTGTTTCTCTTTCTTCAAACTTTCACTTCGCGCCCTTGGTGATAAAATCTTGAAGCTGCTGAAGTGACGCGTAATCGGGACTCATTTATTGGGTGAAGAAATGAAAGGCTAAGGCTCAAAATGGTTTTCTAGGGGAAATGATTTATTTGGGGAGAAACCTAAATGCCTCTATCATTTTTATTTTAATTACCGTTTTTAAAACAAGAAAATGCATAAACACATAAGTTCTAATCGAGTCGGACTAAGGTCGGAGAGAAGAAAATTGTTGCACGGATCAACCACATGCATATTATACGGGAAGGGTGAAGAGGACGCGGATCACTTGTTTACAGCATGATATCTTGCTTTGGTGATATGGCATAGGATTAGTTCATGATGTGGAATGCAACCGGTTTACGCTTTTAATATCAAAGACTTGTTGAACGTGTAAAGGGAGATCAATACAACCAATGAGAAATGAAGCTTGGTAAGAAACATAATTTTAGGGGGTTGTTGATGATTAGTCTCATAGTATGACATAATTTTAGGTGCCATCATTAATAGTCTCATAGTATGACATAATTGAGCTTAAATTGATAATTAAAGCTACTTAATCGTTCTTATTAGTGTTTATTAGGAAATTGGAGCTCCAACCCGAAAACATGTGATTTTCAGGTAAAACAGATAAAACTGGATATTCCTGAAGATACTAGACTAGAAGCATGTTCCAAGGATGTGTAAAGACCATCTCGGCACTGAAACGATGATAAAATCAGTCCGGGGTTGACCAAGCATGCCCACGCTCATTGCTACAAGGCCCAGCGCACTCAAAGAGAAACAACCAACTTGGGAGACAAGAAAACATCATCCTGTCACCTGCACGGGTGTGCTCATCATCTGGTACAGACAGACTGTTCCTTGCAGCAATAGAACGTACGTGGGATAGGTGCACGGGCGTGCCCACCTATGTCGACAGTCATGCTCAACTATTTGGTGTGCCATCTTGGGTTGTTTTCCACCCTTCTTGCAGAGTTCTTGGGGTCTTGTGGTTTCGTAAGAATCCTCTTTTTCCCAAAACCAAAGTTTTTGGCACTAGAAAAATGATATCTTTTCTAAATTACAAAAAAAAAAAAACCATTAACACCAGTTGTTGGGCGTTATGATTAGCACGAAACAAGGCCATATTTGATGGGAAGAGTCAATATGGATGGGGGTTTTAGTGAGATCCAAGCGATGACATTTATATGGGTCAAACACAAACTTAAACAAACAAGATAGGCGTGGGAGAACTGGGTCGCATTAGATATTCCAATAACTTGATTTTACTTTCTATTTTAGATTTTCTTTTTGGGTATTGTAACGGGTGAAGTTATTGGCTGATGCTAGTGTCTTACTAGTCATAGCCATGTAAATACTTTTTGGTGTGGAATGAATTGAAGTTTGCCAATAAAAAAAACTGCATTCTCTTGCATCTTGTGTAGCTCAGTTTAGCATTAGAGCCACCAGGCGCTTTTCCGGTCAATACAACCGTCGGTCAAGCTCTTACTCCATCTCAATCACCGTCGTTACATTAATTGGCAATCACTATGATACATACCAGCCGTCATTAATGTCATAACCCATCAATGACGGAAAATGCAGAGTGTAGTGTGTAACACCCCAACCGATGGCGGAAACATCGGGATGCCACGTAGTGACGATTGTTCAATAGCTCATGGTACTAAAGTGTAACTTGATACATTGATTTAATAGTTTATTACAAGAAAGGAAAAACGAGTGATACAAAGGTTCCAAACAAAACAAGTAAACTTGAAAATACAATGATAATAATATCCAAATACTAGTCCAAAGCTTAAAGAAATACGTCTCAAAGATAACCTGGAACATGTACGAAAAGTAGTATACGTCAATACAAAAATGTATTGGTGAGCATACCCTGTTTTGATTATGTATAGTAGGAAAAGCGTTAGCAATTCGTATGTTGTATACTGTATGTAATACTTGGAATATTATTTCACGGAGCTAATCCGCTACTCTAATAATAATGCGTGATAACCACTGATGATGTATTATTTCACGGAGCTAATTCGCTACTTTAATAGTGATGCTCGACAACCACTGATAATTGTTTATTAATGCACACATGAAGACATGAAATAAATAACACAGTATGGTTCACACATAGATAAATACTAGAACATGTAAAGTCAACAAGTCATGAGTACACACATTGAACACAAGTAAACACAAATAAGAATTGCACTTTGTAATAGATTTGTACTTTGTAAATGATTTGTACATGAATAGCCCCAAAAGTAAAACATGAAAAAGGGGAAAGATATACTCACTTTCGCTAAGTTTGCTAAGCGGCGAGTGAAAGCAGGGTGAATCCCGAAGGCTCAACCTAAAGTTTATGGTATAATGTAAGTGTTTATACTTAAGAGAGTCTAGGGTTCCTAATCTAAGGCATCTAGGATGTTTAGTCTAGACTTTGGGGTTTTTAAGTTTGATAACAAAATTGTGATGCGTCGAGTCGAATAACTAGTTTATAAGTATTGTGTGGTAGTAACTTCATGAAAAGCTTTATGTGTATAACTTAGTTTAATATTGCAAAATATTTACTAAGTTATATATTATAAGTAATGATATTAGAAATTATTTTGATAAATCATAAACCATAATTATTTATATTTGTTTTATTAAATATAAACAATTATATTGATTAATAAAAGAGATGACAAAATGATAAGTAACTTTAAGTTTGTAAAGGTGATACTTTCTGAGTTTATAAAATAATAAATTTAACTCGGAAAATATTTGTAGTTTTTATATAAAAGTATTAATTTAATTTGTATTAACAAAAAGACATAAATTTGGAATAAAATGTAAAATGGTTGTAAAAATAAAGTTTTCTATGAAAACTTCATATTCTGACCACAAAGGTTTGAAAATAATTTTTATAAAAGTTTTGGTGAATAAAATCTATTGAATATAAATTTTATTGTTTCAAAACTAATTTAATGAACAAAATGAGTTAAATTATAAAAATAGTTTTATAATGAAATCTCCTGTGAAAACTTATTCCTCTGACTTAAAAGTCTTGGAATAATTTTTATAAACCTTTTCTTGATAAAAATCTATTTATTATAGATTTTATATGTTTAAAAACTAGTTTATTAATCAAAAATGTAATATTGTATGAAAATGTTTTATAACAGGGTAAAATTGATGTGGAAATGTTTGTAATATGTTAAAATATATTTTCACCAATTTTCATAATAAAATGAATTAAATCCGAATTTATATGAATTAAATATGATAAATAATACATAAATCCGAAATAAATACCAAACACTTTCTAAAAATACAGGTTTCTGTAAAAACTTAGTCTACTGACTTTAAAGGTCTCATAATAAATTTTATAGAATTTTCTTGATAAAAATCTATTTATTATGAATATTATTTGATTAAAACTAATTTAACAAATAAAAATGAGATAACCTATGAAATCATATCAAAACAGAGGGAAAATGACTTGGAAAATTTTCTAACATGTTGAAATATATTCCTGGTAAATTTCATGTTTAAATACATTATATTCTAATTTATATGAATTAAACATGATTAAAGTATATTGAAAAGGATTAAAAATACTAAACGGTTTCTAAAAATTCCAAAACTTTTTCCAAAACTCCTAGTCAGTCATATGAACAAGTCTATAAAGTTTCATAATTTTTAGATCAGTAACAAGCGAGTTATGGTATTTTAAAGTCCTTAAAACTTTTAATTCAAAAATCCCCAAATTATCAAGAACACCCTAAACCCTAGATTTTCAATTGGAACCCTTAGAGGCTATGTTTGATACAACTAATAGAGGGCTTTTGATCTACTGATAATAATGAAGTAATTTGAAAAAGGAATTGGAAAAACTCACTATTTGCTAGCTCAAAAAAGAAGAAAGAAAACCGAGTTAAAACCCAAAGAATAAGCTTCCAATTCGTCACGAATATGAAATAATAATCGGGGCTTCTTGTTCAGACTTGATAGAACAGCCAAGATGAACGTGTGTGTGTGTGTTTAATTGTGATAAGAGTGTCGTTTGATGTGCGAATTAAAATGGTCAAGTATGAGGTGAGTTTTATAACAAAACTTGAATGATTTGGGTGTAATAATGACTAATAAACGACAATTGATGAGTGGAACGAGTGGGTGGATGTTTGGTCGTCCATTATGCACGATCTTGGCCGAAAGTAGGCCTCAATTATTGTTGAAATCGAGTTTTAAGAACACAAGTGGGTTTGCTGATCTGGTGTTGTGCTGCGGACCGCGGGAGAATAAAGAATTGCTCTGCGTTCCGCGTGGCTAAATAAAATTATTTTTATTTTGTTAAGCTGTCGCGTACCGCGGGAGGATTAGGATATCCTCCGCGGTCTGCGGCGCGTCTTGAAAATCTGAATTTTTAGTTTTAGCCCCCGGAGTTGATTTCTTTGATTTCCGGGTTGTTTTTAGGGCCGAAACTTGCGATTTTTGAGTCGGGTATTTTATGTTTATAAAATATTTGTGCCCGATTCGTGTGTGAATGCAACGAGGGTTTAAAATGGAAGTTTTAAGATAGATGAGGGATCGAAAATGTTTATTTGGGTAAAGTGAAAGGTGACGGATGTTACATAGTGGTCACAATTTCCACAACCTTTGATTACACCTGACGAACTCTGGTATATTAAAGGTTTACATTGAATACCAAAATACATTCAATTCATGTTTTATAAATATTTTACAAATTGTTATTCAAATCGATCAAATTGTTTCGAATGACAAGTTTCAACAAAAGACAATGTTTACAAGAATACGATGTTTTAATAATATAGCTTATATGATACCGAAAATATGAAGAAAACTTTCAAAATTCCTTATTGTGCGTATGACTCCATAAGTGCTTCTGATGCTTAATTTCTCAAAAAATACATGCTTAAAATGTCAACATAATGTTTATTAGTTTATAGATTTATATGACTAAAAAATGAATACAAGTTTCATGGACAACAAGAGTTGCAAAATCCCAGTATTGTAAAAAGTCAATACCGTTTAGTGTGTCTAGTACCATGAACTCTAGACGCGGCTTCATTTCATGTCCAGCCCCAAACCAATGTTCTATCGCTAAACATTGACCATGTAAGGAGAGTGTCACCTGACCGATTCCCAGTCACGGTTAAAGCGACTAACTAAGGGTGGGGGTCTCAACCCAAGTAGATATATTATATTTCCCAATTCATGTCTCCCAAAGTTAATGATCTTAGATGTACGAAGGGACTTACATGCGACAAAATGTATACTCATATAACAAATAATTCAAGTTCTACTCGTTTCCATACAAATTGTAGTATGATTATCCCCCTAACGTCTTGTGAGACTCACCTGAGTGTGCTATCAATGATCAAAAATATATATTATTTAAAAGATGATAAGAATTACTATATTTTTGTTACTTGTGTCCATTTTTGTTTTACACTCAATATATACATATGTTACACACAAAAATAATACATACACAGACAGTACTTGTACTATTTAATACTACCAAGTCTTTCAAAAATATATATATTGTAAGGTTACAAATATATATAATGGGTCAAGATCCTGTACAATGTGAGTTTTGTGTAAGAAGGGTGAGAAGATGTTTTGGCCATTAGATCATTTTAATCTATGGTATGGATTAATTGAGTGGCATTTTGGTAATTAATGTTATATTATTAATAATAAATTAGATGGCTGAGGGGTATTAAGTTAAAATCATCACCCACATTTAATTCACACATTAAATTGAAATTTGTTAATAAAGGGAAACATTCAACTCAATTCTCTCACCTCTCTCTCTTTCTCCTCTCTCTCTCTCTCTCTCTCTCTCTCTCTCTCTCTCTCTCTCTCTCTCTCTCTTTCTCTCTCTGCGCCACCAACACAACCACCATCAACCACCACAACCACCACCATCAACCGAACCACCATTCAACAGCCGCCGTCACAAACATAATCATCGGAGTGTTTTTTTTAGGGATGAAGACGGCATCCGGTGATAATGGATCAATGTGTTTTATCTTCATTGGTGTGTTTCATGGTGGATTATTTTTTACATTTGTTTATTGTTGTGTTTTATGTTCAAAGGATTTTTGTGGGGTTTAGTGTTTTTTTAATTTAAAACACATTCTAAATGTATGTATAGTTGTGTTTTAAAGTACATAATAGTGTGTTTTTTGAATGTGTTACTGATTGTGTATGATGAAGATAAAACACACTGGATTATGGAGAAGATGATGATGATAAAACACACAGGATTGTTAAAACACAAAGTTGAGAATATGGTTATAAAACACACGAGTATGAACGTAAAACACCTTCTGGATAAAGCAACTTACAAGACTATAATAAAACACCATACCTTATATAAAAAATAACTAAAAATCTACCTAAACGTAAAACATCGCACGTTTATTGTTAAAACACTATGACGTTAGTATGACGATGATGATGGTGACCGGAACCATTATCTCTCTCTTTCTCTTGTCTCTTTCTCTTGTCTCTTTCTCTCTCTCTCTCTCTCTCTACCTATTTTTATGCCCTCTCTCACCTCTCTTACCAAAATTATAATTTTAATCATTATTTAATAGTATGTAAATATTACTAAAATGCCCAAACACCTTGTGCCACATGTCACTCCCATATTGGTTCTCACACTTCTTACAAAAAAATGAATTTGTACAAGAACCTAAACATATATATATATATATACTAAATAGTTTAAAAAAACATATCTTATGTTTATAACATTTTTACTGCAAAAAAGTGCATTTTTAAGATAATATCCATGTATATGTAAAATGCTTAAAGTTTCCAAAGTTTAAAAAATATAGATTTTCATCAAAAATTATAGTTAGGGTTTTTGAAACTTATTATTCTACTGGAAAACGATGATTAACTAATTCTAATTACAAAAATAATTCTTAAGTTATATAGATGGTACTTCAATTCTTTGTCTCGATCAACACTTGGAATTGTGGCAATTGGATCTGATACAACTGTTGTTGTGACCATCAATCCAAACTTTCTAGCATGAATTTCCAATGATTCACATGTACGCACTATTGTTACCTATACAAATTTTGAAGCCTGAATTTCTCATGATTTAGGCACAACCTATGACTTTTGGTTATCCCTTGAACGGGCATATTCTCGACACATTACTTCGAAAAAATACACCTAGAAAACATAACTTCTTAAACTTTAGATGAAATTCCACTTGTTTACATGAGTCACACACACGTATGTTAATGGCTTTGAAAGCATCAAAGAACCCATTACAGATAGAGATCTAATTCTTTATGTCATCTTAGGACTCCGTGATAAATAAAACGGCCTAAAATTCACCTTACATTTATGCTTTCTTCTCTATCAATTTAATGAGCTTTACAGTCTTCTTAGTGATCATGATTACATAGTGACGAAGCCTCCACAACATGGTGATGATAATGCCTTTATTGCTACCACAACTCTTGTTGTCGTCGTCGCAGATTCTGCATCCTCACAAATGGTCAACTTGGTTATCAACTCCTGCCGTCGCCAGCCCTTTAGCTCTCCTAGATGCGTGGAAACCTGACCTCTGCCCGCCTGAAGGCACGAAAGTGGAATAATCGGTGAAACCAGGTCACAAGGATGCCGCATAAAATAATTGGGAGAGTGGGAATTGAACCTGGGTCACAAGGAACATCAAGTCTTTCCCCAACCACTCTGCCACTACCTCATTGGCATATAACCTAGTTTGTTATCATCTGATAATCAAATAGACATGATTGTTAACCTATTTGTTTCAATAGATAATTAAAAAGATAGTTTATTTGTCTCAATGATCCACGACACAAAACCGAAAAATCAATGCAACTAAATAGTAACCAACTAATTACCAAATCTAAGTATTAGAACACAACTGAATTCAATGGTTACAAGTAAAAGAAACAATGACAATTTAGAATTCAATCCCAATTGTTGATGACCAAAACCAAATATTTATGAACACATTTTAACCTGTGTTTACTAGAAAAATGATAATCATATCAAAGTAGTGTGTTCGACATCATATTTATACATAAAAGTATAAAATTACACACATTAAGTATCAAAACTCTATCCAGCCAAAGTAATAGGAATTAGACCTAACACGATTCCAAATAGAAAAACTTCAATCATTTCAATTTGTTTGAAAGGAGAAAAAAGAGGTAATATCTATACCTAAATATTAATCCGAATTACCATGAATCTCAATGATCAAGAATTGGTAATTGACACGATAAGTAACTAGAAATACACAGAAGTTCGCGAAAAGATTTCCTTTTATGAATTGTGCAATTCATTTCAAATAAGTCGTATCTTGCTCAGACCAATAGCTAACTATGCAGATGTGCAATCCACTACAGACTCAACAATCAACATGGTACCCTGATACAAGAGTTAACAGCCATGTAGCACCAGACTTCACAAGCCCTGACAATTCATAAGCATATTATGGTAATGACTCGCTCCAATTTGATCATGGTAATGGAATTCCATCCTCCATATTGATCCTTAAAATTTTCTTCTCTAAATAGATTCTTTTCCATGGTGGTTAAGATTTTCATGCATCATTGACATGTTAGCTATGAAATGGAATAAACACAAGATAAAGGAATTTGGGCCAAAACATAGCTACTTTATTACTAATTATCAAAGCAATTTATACAAGAAAGACCCAATTAGTGGCTAATCACTTTTCCCGCCCAATACAACAACCATTCAAACTATAGTATTTTACAATAATACCCCCTCATCTTTCTGACTAGACAATTATGATCCTTTTATTCTAACATAACACCCCCCCCCCCCAAATAGTTAAAGTCCTCAAGAATTCACAAAACCTGGAAACCTCAAAAAGAAGTCATCTTCAAACTCCCAAGAAGCATCAGTGATTGACAATCCTTTCCAATGAACCAAAACCTGGGAAAACATCTTATCACCCCCTTCGAACCACCCTTCTGTCAACAATAGCTCTGGGCTAAAGAACAAATCTAGGGCTTACTGGTAGGGGAATTACTGGATTGTGGTGGCCATGAGCTTTTTTCAATAGGGATACATGAAAGACATTGTGTAGTTGTGCTTCTTCAGGTAAGTCTAGTTTATAGGCTACACTTCCAATTTTTACCAGAATAAGGAAAGTACCAAAAAAAATTAGGGACAATTTTTTAATGCCTCTGAACTCTTAAAGAGGTCTGCATAAAAGACTGCAACTTTAAGTAGACCTATTCCCCTACATCAAAACTTCTTTCACTTCTCTTTTGATCTGCATATTGCTTCATCTTGTTTCTTGCCTATTGTAAATTCTGTTTAAGTTGCACAATCAAAGATTCCCTATCTTTGTAAATATCTTCAAAAGCTGCTAGAGAAGTGTCCTCAGCAACGTATGGAATATGATGGGGGTGGAAAGCCATATAATGCTTCAAAGGGAGACACTTTGATAGCTGAGTGATATGTGGTGTTGTACCACCATTCAGCCAAACTTAAATGCTTCAACCATTGATTAGGTGAATGCATGCACATACACCTTAGATAAGATTCCAAACACCTATTTAAGACTTCTGTTTGCCCATCTGATTGGGGATGATAGGCAGTAGAAAAATGGACCCCTTGTAACTTCATAAATTCCTTCCAAAATTGACTGATGAACATAGGATCTCTATCAGACACAATATTCATAGGGTAGCCATGTAATTTGAACACATTGTCTAAAAGAACCTGAGCAACTTGAGAGGCATTGTAAGGATGTGATAAAGGGATAAAATGGGCATATTTAGTTAGTCTATCCACCACTACCATAATGGTGTTTTTCCCTTGTACCTTAGGTAGACCAGATACAAAGTCCATGGATATATCAGTTAACACATAGACTGGTTCAGGGAGAGGTTGTAAAAGTCCAGGATTGGCTATAGGTTCATACTCAGCCTGCTAACACTCAGCATAGTTTTTGACAAAAGAAAAGACTTCTTTTAAACACCCCTTCCAATAACAAAAAGCTTTAAGTCTTTTAAGGGTAAGAAGGTAACCTGATTGTCCACCCATTGCAAAGGAATGGAATAGTTTGAGCAAATCTCCCTTAAGTTGTTTATCATCACCAATCCACAACTTAGTCTTTCTTTTGAATAGTTTCCCATCCCAAGAATAATGTTTCACACTTTGACCTTCTGAAATCTTCTAAATAGTAGGCTGGACTATTGCATCTTGCAACCAAGACTGTTTAATTCTGTCCAATAATATGGGATTCAAAGAACTCATCCCCATGGTAAACAATGCCATTCCAGACATTCTAGACAACCCATCTGCTACAACATTTTCTGAGCCTTGTTTATATAAAATGTCATAATCTTCTGAGTTAGCAAAAACTTTGTAAATGCATATTTCATATATGTGTCTATAGCTTTCGGATAATTATAATCATTGTAGTTGAAATGTAAAGTTTATGTTTATGTTTTAGATTTTGGTTCGGGTGATCGTAGGGTCGAACCAAAAGTTTAAGTTTTGGTTCGGGTGAAGACAAGGTCGAAGGGACTAGTTCGGACCTTCGACAGGTCAAACCAGATTGTTTATATATAGATGATAGCTTTGTGACGGTTATTCAGTTATGCCATTTGTCGTGTGTGTGTGTGTGTTCTAGAGTGTCCAGAGGCTGTCCAGTTACACCTAGTAATGTGTATTTTCGTGTAATCGAGTCTGCAAACATTATTATCATCTTAATGATTAACGAAAACTTTGAAAATGAAATCTCGTGTGTTTTGATTCATATTTTTACCATATTGCATGAACATTAGGCTTTCCGCACCTAGTGTTTCAATATTCGTGTTGATTACGTATTGATTGTGTAAAAACTGATCCTAAAAACTAAAGACTTTTATGATCTGTTTTAATGATAAACTTCTTAACAATTAGATAATGGTTTCATTGCTTCACAGCCATTATAATTCCTAAGAGTTTTTTTTTCATAAACAGATAAGGCTTGCTGCCTTATAGACAAAGCTTTACTGATAAAAGCTATAGGGTGTCTGGCTTGCATTAGAACAGCTCCTAAGCCTCTTGACGATGCATCAGTCTATACTACAAACTCTTTAGAAAAATCAGGAAGAGCCAAGACTGGGGCAGAAGTTAGCATCTTCAAGTGCCATAGGAGACCATATGAATGCATCCTTTTTTAATAGATCACTAAGTGGTTTGGCCAATACTCAAAATGACCTTATAAATCTTCTTTTCTGAATTATATGAAGCCAGTAAGCAAACAGCGAATCCATGGATATTTGAACCCGAGTTTCCAGGAAAAAGCAGAATATTTGATGGAAGAACGGGGGATCCATTTGAACAACCTGTTATAATAGGAAAGCCTTATATCTTGAAATTAATTCATCAAGTTGATGATAAAATCCATGGGCGTTCTAGCGGGCGTTATTCACGTCTTACACAACAACCCCTTAAAGGAAGGGCCAAGAAAGGGGGGCAACGGGTAGGAGAAATGGAGGTTTGGGCTTTAGAAGGGTTTGGCGTTGCTTATATTTTACAAGAAATGCTTACTTATAAATCTGATCATATTAGAGCTCGCCAGGAAGTACTTGGTACTATAATCTTTGGAGGAAGAATACCGACTCCTGAGGATGCTCCAGAATCTTTTCGGTTGTTCGAGAACTACGATCTTTAGCTCTGGAACTGAATCATTTTCTTGTATCTGAGAAGACTTTCCGGCTTAATAGGAAGGAAGCTTAATCGAAATGAAGCAGAAGTTTTCTTCTATGATCGATCGATATACACATCAACAACTCCGAATTGGATTAGTTTCTCCTCAACAAATAAGTACTTGGTCCAAAAAAATCCTGCCTAATGGCGAGATTGTTGGAGAGGTGACAAAACCTTATACCTTTCATTACAAAACCAATAAACCAGAAAAAGATGGATTATTTTGTGAAAGAATTTTTGGGCCTATCAAAAGTGGAATTTGTGCTTGTGGAAATTATCGAGTAATCGGAGAT
The DNA here is from genome assembly GCA_032199755.1 of Ambrosia artemisiifolia. Classification (NCBI taxonomy): domain Eukaryota; kingdom Viridiplantae; phylum Streptophyta; class Magnoliopsida; order Asterales; family Asteraceae; genus Ambrosia; species Ambrosia artemisiifolia. Next base: position 36,375,456 of record CM063525.1, read on the forward strand.
GAAAAGGAAGACCCGCAATTTTGTGAACAGTGCGGAGTCGAGTTTGTTGATTCTCGGATACGAAGATATCAAATGGGCTACATCAAACTCGCATACCCGGTAATGCATGTGTGGTATTTGAAACGTCTTCCTAGTTATATTGTGAATCTTTTAGATAAACCTCTTAACGAATTAGAAGACCTAGTATACTGATCATTTTGTACACCCTGACCAGAAATTACATGACCCAGGTATTCTACTGATGAACCCCCAAATAAGCATTTTGATCTTTTGGCCATTAAAGAATTTTGTCTCATCAATACTAACACTTCTTCCCAATCTTTAATATGTTGTTCCATGTTCGAACTATACACTAGGATGTCATCAAGAAACACTAGTGTAGTCTTTCTAAGAAGTGAATGAAAGGTTTCATTCATTAAAGCTTGAAAGGTTACTGGGCATTTGTTAAGCCAAATAGCATAACAACAAACTCAAACAAGCCTTGATGGGTTCTAAAGGCTGTTTTATGTATGTCCCTATCATCCATTCTTATCTAATGATAGCCAGCCCTTAAGTCCAACTTAGAAAAGACACTTGCTCCTCCCAATTCATCAAGTAACTCCTCAATTAAAGGATTGGGAAACCTATTCTTAACGGTTGTTGTGTTTAATTGCCTATAATCTACACAGAACCTCCAAGTGTCATCTTTCTTCTTAACTAGAACAACAGGAGATGCATATGAACTCTTACTAGGCCTTACTACCCCTATATCAAGTAATTCCTGTGTCAACTTTTCTAGCACATCTTTTTGACCACTAGGATACCTATATGCTTTCTGGTTAATAGTGATGCTTTCATCTTTCAACAAGATTCTATGATCACAGTCCCTTTTAGGAGGTAACCGAGTTGGAACCTCAAAGACATCACTGTATCTTTCCAACAACTTGTTCAGAAACTCATTAGGTTCCTTATCTATAACTCTTGTTTCATGCTGAAATGACTTATCACTAACTACTTGCAAACTAAACATTTGCATGCTAACCACCCCTTGCCCTTTTTCAATCATTTCATCCAATTTTTTCAGCAGAACGGATGGTCATTTTGTTTGATTCAATATCCTTTAATTCAATCATTTTATCATTTACTTTAAACTTCATGGTTAACTCTTTAACGTTCCAAACAATATAATTGAGAGTCTGTAACCATTGGACTCCCAAGATCGTATCATTGTTTGATAAAGGAATCAAGATAACATTAGTGAAACGATAAATTGGTTATCCTGTTCGAATGTTGATAACCAATTTATGGTTTCGCTGCTCTAAAATTCAGGCTAACTGCATATTCATTGGTATGGTCACCTTGCTAAGATCAATGTCAAATTCTCGACATAAATCTTTGAGTGATCCTGTCTGTCTGATGGAAGCTAAAGCCCCCATAGCATCTTGGCTCAAAACTATCCCAAATCTAGCCATTACAAAGCTCTTATATTCATACCAAGTCATACCATCAATTGTGCCCCCCTCTTGATTGTATAAACCCTTGGTGCCATAATAGAGCAATGTCCTCCATGTGCACAATAGCTAGTCTCCCCTTAACATTCTCAGGTGTAAAATCAGTGGAAAAAAATGCTCCACCTTACATAGCCATCCCACAACATTTTCACCATTAAATCTAGGGAAATCAATCTTAGTTAAGCGACTACTATGGCTATGATAGGTTTCAAGTGAATTTCCACCATTTGTATTGAATTGACTGCTTCCTTGATTATGGAACAGGTTCTGAATGGACTTAAGAATCTTATAAACTTGGGCTTCTATCTGTTCTTTCATGGCAGTCATGTTGTTCTTGATACCTTCTAAGGAGGAATCATGTTCTGGTGGTTTTTGTTCAAGTGATTGATTACGAGTAGACATTGTAACAGTTTAGGAGTAGACAAATCACGAATTGATCGATCTACAGGAAATGAAAGATCACGAATTAACGTGTTCAATGGATAGGTATGATCAACAGTGATCAGACCTGGAATTCAAACGAAACAGAGTAATTTGAAATGAAAACAGAGTAAAATGAACGAAAGAATCGAACAAGAAGAAGAGTTGATCTGAATGTAAATGATGATGGAATTCAGGTGTATTGGATGTGATTACAGTGGATTTCGACGGTGAATTGTGGTGGTAGTAGTGGAAGGTAGTTACGGTGGTTAGTTATGGTGGTGGTTGGTGGTTATGGAGTTAGTTATGGTAGTAGGTGGATAAATGGTGATTGAAGGTCGAGAAGATTGACGGCTCTGATACCACTGTTAGCTATGAAATGGGAGAAACACAAGAGAAAGGAATTTGGGTCAAAACATAGCTACTTTATTACCAATGATCATAGCTATTTATACTTGAAAGACCCAATTAGTGGCTAACCACTTTTCCTGTCCAATACAACAACCATTCAAACTATACTATTTTACAATAATACCCCCTCATCTTTCTGACTAGACTTTTATTCTAACATGACATTTTGAGATGATAATAGCTATTAGTTTTGATTCATGATAGGGTTTGTTAATTGTTCTTGATTATTGTCCGAGATTTAAATGGTGAAGGTTTTCTTCACCATTTACATATGATAGATGAATGTTGATGTCTATAATTAGGGTTGCAAATTAACAGGTTCAAGAAATCAAATGTATTTCACTAAAAATCAAACTGCTTGTGTATGTTTGCCTTAATTTTGGCTAGTCCAAATCCTGGGTGATTCTTTTCCAAATATTGTTAGCAAACCCATTTCATTGATCGTTCTTAATAATTCATAATCATAATCAATTTCATTATTTTTTTTCCACAAACTATTCAAGATATAATACAAGCTTCAAAAAAAATCACTAAAATCAACCAAGTTAGATCACCAATTTCATAGTTTGACACCCTACATACCCTAACTAACGTAAAGTGATTAGGACATGCAATTTTTCTTATCTTTGGCCAGTCTATCAACGCCGGTTAATAGTCACCGCCACCACCATTGTCGCCTTCACTGCCATTAGTTCATATTGTCATTACCATTACAGAAACAAATAAAGAGTGCGAACCAAGTTTAATACCATATTTTTTCCTAAAATGGACCCATTCCAATCCGAGTCCATTTTTGTCAACCGCTCTTTTTGACATGAACCCGATTTGAGCCGTTAGCTAACCCAGCTCGATCTATACCCATTATAAGTTGGATTTAAAATGAATATTTTAAAATGAGATAACTAATATTCATAGAAAAGGTGACCCATGTTATATTAATTTGTTTTAAGCGTTGACTTACAAGGATTTGGAAACCTCTAACTTGAAAATGTATCCAAAGTCCAAACATCATCCAATCTATACCAAGACCAAGCATGTAATCGCAATACATTATATTTCCTTAATATGTTATACATTTGAATAACAACTTATAACAATAAAAAATCTTATAGTTGGAAGGGAATATTACTAGTTGAGAGCTCAGTTGCCATCCCATAATAAACCATTCGATATAAGTCTCCCTATACACTGCAATACCTGGACTTTTTGTCCATTGTTATTTATTTTAGCAAAATTTATGGTTTGCAACAAAATGGTTTATAAATAAACCTCATAACAAGTAAAAACAAACATATCCTCAATCGCTATATTCCTACTTGGGTGATGTAGAGGGGTCACTGGACGGACCAACCGATGTGAATGCAAACTGCATTGATAGTAGTTCTGCTCTGCTATATTTCAACCTCTGGTCTGTTATAAATCATTCAAAAACAAATTATTATGAAATAATATTTTCATTATTTTGATATTATGACAAAAAAAGCATGAAATTTCATTTCACATACAAGGTTAGTCGTCATAGAGGTGGCAAAATAGGCTGGTTGGGTAATAGTCAAAACACAAACATTTACGTACAGGTTGACCCGAACACCTTTTGTCCAACTTAATTTTTCTAAAAATAATCAACTTGATACATTTAAGTACAAGATTATAATATTTCAGATCTAATCTTATAAAATGACCTAGAAGGTTATGCATTATAGAACACACGTTTGGCAACTTTCAATTAGTTATGCTAACATTTTTTTTTTTTATTTGACCCGTTATATAACATTTTTTTATTTGACTCATTAGAGATAAAACATAGCCTTAATTGACTCATTTATAACCATTTATGCGGAAATTTAGAAAAATGCGACAATGGTTTTGATTAATGATTAGATCGTGAAAAAAAAAAAAAAAAAAAAAAAACCCTTAAAACGTGCATGCTACTATGCTAGACAAGTAAAAGGGCGTGCGTACCTATGATGGCAGCCATTTCAGATTTAAGAGGGGATGATGAAAATCGTCTCTGCGGTGATGTCCCCATACGTGTTTGGGATGGAGAGTAATATTTATTGGCGTCTTTATCAGATAAAAATGTGGTCATGAGTGCATGCCTTACTTCAATATTTGAACACCGTTGAACAAACGACAAAAGAGCATCCTTGGTCAACAGCCAGCAACCGGTCAAATCCAGCACTTGTAGCGATGGTGGTGGATGAAAAGATTCAATTCCTGTATTTGTTAAAATAGCATCGCGCATGCTGAGATTAATCAAGCTGGGGATGGATGACAAGTGGTGCAGCGAGGCGTCTGTTAGGAAACTGCATCTAAGTGAAAGATGAGTAAGTTGTTTCAAGTTTGAAATGGGGATGATCGCTTCATCTTTGAGCGCGGTTTCTTCGATATTTAATTTCTCTAATTGCTTTAGGCTTTCCAGTGCTGTCAGTGAGAGGACACATCCTGCATCCCCGCCGTTTTGTTGGATTACACCTGATTGGTAGAGTAATTGGTTAGTTATCAAATAATACAAACCAAGCATAAGAGCTCATCAAAACTATAGGGGATGTAAACGAGCCGACAGCTAGTTACTCGACATGTCAAGCCCACGCCTAAAAATAAGCTTGTTCACTAATTGAGCTCGAACCCAGGCTTCACAAACCGGGCTCGGCTAGGCTCGCAAGCCTAAACGAGTCTGTTATCTATGTATAGTTACGATAAAAATAGCTAAATAATATGTATTATGTTATATTATAAATATATGTATAGCAAAAATAATTTAAAAATAATAAATGAGCTGAGTTTGAGCCAAGAAATTCTCTCGAACTAGCTCAAGCTTGGCTCGTTTACACTCCTGACACTCAAAATCTACAAATAAAATTATAAATTGAGACGTATTTTGGGGGAAAAAGTAATTTAATTGGAGTTCTGATATTTTTTTAAACAAGCTGTTGAAGATTACATAAACAGTGGTATACATTGAAATCTTCCATTACTTTTAGACAAACTAAGCTGTTTTTTTTTTTTTTTTAATTCTATCACACAAAACCCAACTCTATTTCAGTCTTGATTTAGGATTGCAAGCACAAATATGAAATAAACAGAATTGATTATATAACATGAGATGATACCTCTCACATTTGTACCCTTCATGTTGACTGCTTTTAGTGAAGGCATCATGCCAATATATGAGATGGCTAGATCGTCGGTTGGTGTGGAATCCAAAGATATAGTTTCAAGTTTTGGAACATGCCCAACTAAAACCGCAACTCCCACTGAGCTCACTCTAGTCTTGCTTAGATTCAAAGTTTTCAGATTAGCCCCAACAGATGCTATAAACGTAACCGAATCATCCCCAATCAAGTTACCACTGAGATCCAGATATTCTAGGGAACGGATGAGTGACAAAAAGGATAAGTCACGAAGAGAGGAATTTGATAGATCTAAATAGGATAAACAACTGGAATCAAAGTATGAAAAGGCTTTGTCAATATCTTTAAATAAAGCTCCAGCAAAAATTAACTTTGATAACATAGCCTTATTGCCTTCTCCTTTAAAAATAGAATGTATTGTACAATTGCTCATGTTGAGGCACACAATTGAGCTCACGTTTGGCAAAACCGTCACCTTGGTCCACGCTAGGTTTAGGAAGGTCAAATTTGGGAATTTCACAAGAATAGATGCACCTTCATTTGATATATCACTTCCCCATAGATCTAGGTGCCATAAATTGGTCAAAACCTAAAAAGAACGCAACAGGCGAGAAAAATAAATAAGAATTCCTGTCTTCTAGATGACCTTCCAACTAAAAAAAGCCAAAAAGGTGGCAACATGAGTGGGTTGTGCAATATGTCAAAATCGGTTGCCGTTAAATCGAGTCACTATTGTTATCGGGAGGTGCGGGCCAGATTGATCGACTCCCAAACACTATTTTGTCCATTTTTAGATCTTTTTATGACTAGTTAACGAGTCAGTTATTAGAATAAAACAAAATCATTACATTAGTAATCTACATATTTGAATAAGACGATTATGGAGGCTGTATGCATTAAAAATTAAACTTTTAGCGTCTTGTAGTCCATTTGACCATTTCTGATGAAACAGAATCTAAATAGACCCATTCATAAAGAAATGAACCGGAATTTCCACCCTTAGAAAATAACATATTTGCAGACAGATAAATAAGTAACACAGAAGAGAAAAGAACACCTGAAGAGATGCAAGGGCTTTATCAGTAATAAACAAGCCTCCCAAATCCAACTTAGATAATCTTTTAAGAGAAGAGAGAAGCGTAACGCCATTTGCAGTAACACCTGTTTCTGATATGCATAATATTTCAATAGTTTGAATAGACAGAAGATGCTTTATGCCTGCATCATCAACTTTAGAGCATCTAGAGAGGTCAACCTCCTTTAAATGTCTCATACCTGAAACAATGTATAAGTACCCTCCACTTATATTCCAAACAAGAAATTCACTTGATGTTGAAAAGGGTACTCTTTGTAAGATGTAACTATATGTTGGACAGATAATTACCAACTAATTAAAATTGCAGCCTATATGATGAAAAATGGCTATGTATCCTGACCGGTCAATGCAAACATTTATGGGAAATTGGGAATACTAAATCCAAATGCCAAAAAGCTTACAAAAAAGAAATCCGATATGATTACGATATAAGAAATACATCAGCTACACTTAAAAAAACTAATGAGAAACATACAAAAAAGGATGAATACTAATGTGACCATACTTTTACAAGGAATCAGGTTTAAAAGAGCATATGGTATACCTGAGAGAGCCCAAAGTGCAGAACTGTTGATTCTATGACAATCCGAAACATTTAAAGAGGATAAGTATTGAAAAGCACCCAGATATGCCATCCACTCTGCATCAACAGAGCTCTCACCTCTCAGATCAATCTTCTCTATGCTGTATTTAAAAACTCTGCACAAAAGATTGAAACCTAAATATATAATCTAAACACTCTCAAGTCTTAACAGGTTTGAGCACAAAGTGGCATATGGTTTAGAGTGGAAGGCATGCAAAAGAGCAAAACAAATAAGCCAATTAGTCAATTACTGGCTTACTGCAAGTAAATCTAGGACATAACTAGCAGTACTACAGTAACAACACTATGGCTCATTTGCTGACTAAAACATACCAAGTAAAAAATGAATAGTTGTCATAAACAAAGATATGATCTATTTTTAATATATTGAGTTATCTAACAGGACAAAGCATTAAATATAAAGATTCGTCTAGTTTATGAGAACTTGGAACTTGCTGATAACGTTCTTCAGTTTCAGAAATTTTACGTAGAAAAAAGATACAAACTCAAGTTGAAAATTCTTAAAAAACTAAATGTTATTCTTTGAAAGAGATCTTGTGATTTAACAATCAACCAAACGAGACCTATATGCTACAAGCCAAAGGGCACAGTTAAACATGGCAAGCTTATTTACATCCCACACATCCACACGTTTGAGTGTGTGTTGGTACTTGGTATCATGTTTAAGCAAAATTGAAATTGCATACAGTAGACTACAGACTTAATACCATATAAGCTCTGCTTTTAGGCTTTTAGCACAAAGAATCTTCCTCATATAGATTTCTGTTGAGATCCAAAAGCACCAAACATAACTTGCATCCGATTATGATTTCCGGATGATAGTATGATACGACTCTAAGCCTAGATAACCCATAATCATTATTCATTAGTCAACTAGAGATCTAAACACACATATATCTTCAAATCTAACAATATTCATATTTTCATAAAACCCCCTCCTACTTAGCTCCGCTTACTTTCCAATGCCAATGGCATTCTCTCCTCTCCCGACTGGTGAATAACTGAATATCTATCGTGTAACAACTAATTCAGAGAGGAAAATGCTACTTTATTATCCATAACCTAAGACTGTAACCATAGGCCTTTTATTATCATTAAAAAACAAAAGATATGATGAAATATAACTTGCATCGATTACTATTTACATACAATACCAATCTAATCCTATATAACCGATAATCAAATAATCAATATCCATCAGTCAATTAGCCATCTAAACACGCATACATCTTCAAATCCAACAATATTTCATTCAAAACATTCACTACTTACTTACTTAGCTTCACTTACTTTCCCGTACCAATGCCATTCTCTCCTATCTCGAGTCTCGACTAATAAATAACAGAAACAACTAGCTCAGAGACGAAAATGCCACTTTACGATCCATAAAAACTTACAACAGTCTGTAACCACAGGTCTTTCAATATCATCAAAAAATCTTACATCAGTCTATAACGTCCATATAATACCATTCTAAACCTATAATCCTAAGTCAATCTTCGATCTAAACACACATACATCTTCAAACCTAACAAAATTCCATTCAAAACATTTCCTACTTAGCTTCACTCACTTTCCAACACCAAATGCATTCTCTCCTCTCTTAACTAATAAATAACTGAATACGTATCGCGTAACAACTAAGTAACTAACTCAGAGATAAAAATGCTACTATACGGTCCATAAAAACTTACATGAGACTGTAACCGCAGGCCTTTCAATATCATAAAAAAACTCACATCCGACTATAATTTCCAAATGATACCATTCTAAACATACATAACCTATAATCATTATTCATTAGTCAATCGGCGATCTAAACTTCCATATATCTTCAAACATAACAACATTTCATACTTTCATTAAAACATCTCCTACTTAGCTTCACTCATTTTCCAACACCAATCACGTTCTCCCTCAACTAACAAATAACTTAAAATGTATCATGTAACACAGTGTTGTAAAATTGGGTCCTACTTAGCTCCCTTACTTTCCAACACCAATTGCATTCTCCCTCAACTAATAAATAACTGAATATGTATCATGCAACACAATATTTTAAAAATCGGGACTAGTCGCTAGTCGGCTGGCAACTAATTAACTTTTTGTAATTTTGCTAATCGGTCCATTAGTCACTAGTTGGCCGTAATCGGCCCTAGTCGGTCCTAATCAGCCAAAAATCGGATAAAACCAAAAAAAATCAGCGATTCTAACCAGAGCCCGGCCAAAACCTGTCTACTTAAAAAACTACATATAAAAATGTGTGTGTGAGTAAAAATCCCAATCCGATTAATCCAGATTAATCGCTAGTATAACAATTAGGCATTCTCTCTACTGATAAATAACTAAACAACCAACAATTAATTTATAAAAAACAATAAACAAATTTTATAATAATACGAATAATAAATATTATTACTCAAGAAGAGAGGGATAAAGGAGGCGTCGGGAGAGAAGGCGATGGAGGAGAGGTTCAGCGAGCTGAGAAGGTAACCGTTCGAGAGTGCGTCGTTGTCTGCGCCACGTGTCAACGGCATCTGCTGTTTGTGTAGCGGCTTCGATGCAGAGACGAACGAGAGGACTCTCCAGTTCGGTAAAGAAGCTACGATCTGACATTGTTACGTCGATTGGAAGGTTTTTGCTGATTTTAGGAGGATTTGAAGGAAGCTGAGTTGGGGAAGACGGAGTGGTTTCTGTTGATATGGGCGAACTGGGAAGACCAGATTTGCAAGTTAACAGTGATTTTAAATAAAGTGTATGCGTGATCGGTTATGTAAACCCGGACGCTGTCAAAGTGTGTATGGTTTGATTGGTTTTCGACCTTTGGTTTATTAGACCTTTGGGTGTGGTTTAGCCCCGGCAAGGCCGACTGGCCGCCACGTCAACGGCCACGTCAATGATGGGCCTCCCTTGCCGGACCTGGGGCGTGGACGACGGGCCTCCATCTTTTCCGGCGAGTCTCCGGCGGCCTCCACCTTCTCCGGCGACGTCACCGCCTTCTTCTCCGGTGACAGCTTTTTTTTTTTTTTAATAAAGCCCAAAGCACAAGGAAGCCCGGCTTGGAAGTCCTGGGCATGCCGCTCGTGCCGTTGCCGGCCCTGGAGGGGCGGTGTTGCCGGGGCGGCATAGGCCTGCCCTCCCTTGTCGTGCCTTATGTCGGTGCCACACCCTTGGGTCTTACTGAAGTTGAAATCAAAGTTACCGGTTAATCTGTTATAGTAACTAAACAACTTTTGGTTAATTAATTCAGTTTGTTTGGCTAGATTGACAGTTTTTTTTTGTTAGTTTAATTTTGATTGATAGTTTAAACTTGGTTTAATTTTAAGGTTAAGGATTGTTAAGGAGGGTTTGGTTGTATCGTAGCATAGATCTAGGAGCCTAAACTTTTTCTTATTCTGGTAAGGAAGTTTGTGTGTTTATAGGTTATGTTGTTTCTTGATGGCATATATACATTTGTTTTATTACATGACACTTTCAATATCTCTCCAAATGTAGTAGCTCTTTATTACTTTTATTGTTGCTTGCTTGTCAATTGTATGGTGCGGAGCCGAGGGTCTCATCTGGAAGCAGCCTCTCTATCCGCAAGGATAGGGGTAAGGTCTGCCTACATCTCACCCTCCCCCAGACCCTACTCTTAGCTTTGCTAGTTGTGGGATTTACTGGGTATGAATGAAAACGAATGAAATGAAAGTTTAAACTTGGGCTTAGAAATACATGAAGTTGAGGTATATATATATACATGAAATGAATAATGAAATTGAGGTACGAACACATGAAATGGAGTTATAAAATATGAAATATATGAACTAGAGGTATAAACGTTAGAAATATATAAAAATATCAATCATTCTGTTTGTTTCAGTTAATTTTGGTTAAACGTGGGTAACAACACCTAATTATCGGTTTTTGATTACTTCAGTTTTTGGTTGGTTTTAGTTCATTTTTGGCTGTTTTTTTTTAACAATTCAGTTATTACTTATCTCTAGACACTGTTAATCACGTAACATAACATTTTTTATTAAAAAAACTATAGGAATATTATAAACAAAATAAACGGAGTACTATGCTCGTTTTATGGTGTACATTTTTTTAAAAAAATATTAATGTACGAAAAAATTACGACCATGTAGAATCGTGGGGGCAGTTAGTTTTTTATGGAATAAAGTGTAACTGCTAACTAATTATGCAAAGGTTGGTTACAGATATGGCAACCGAGCAACTCCATAGGCTTTCGCTTTCGCGTCTCTCTAAAGTTGTAGTCATGGTAAAATCAATTAAATGTAATTAAAGTGGGATTAAAATACAATAAGTGTTTGAAAGACGAACTTACCCTTATTTTAGGGTTTTGTCATATGCATTAACTATAACTAGTGGGTGGGATGCTCGCGTGTTGCGGCGGAGACCACAACACTCCAATTGATGATTTTAAGGGTGTCTTCAAGCTATTATTCGGTTCACTTCGCTTTTGAGCCATAACCAAAGCCAAAACTTTTGATTAAGATATTTCAAAAACCGATTGGTTTCAATTATTCATTTGTTCCGGTTTGGTTAATCGGTTATGCACATCAGTCCAAATGGTTTTTGATAAATAACCAAAAAAATTACGTGAGCTGTAAAAGTGGACTTGAGTTGAAGTACTCAAGAAAAAGAACTTATTATTTATTTATTTATTTATTTGTTGTCCCCTCCTTTTATATGAATATTTCTTAATATCTTTGTTCGAAATACACTATAAACATAATCTTTCTTCTCTAATCATAGAATACGGTGACCGTATAGTTTTGATCAAATTAGCCATACGTAGTAATTTCAGAATTTTAATCGTTATCTAATGATTAAAAACACGACTTTCGTTATTGATTTCTCGATTTCTATATAGTTTTGTCAGGTTTATAAAACTTTAACTGTTATAAAGTACCTAATTCTAAATAAAAGATTATAACAAAACATGTAACATTATGAACTATTTTTTATATGTGTTTAAAATAATTGTAGAATTGAATATCATGAAATCTCATAAACATCTCATGACTCTTGATTAAATTTTGATTAAATGTGACGTTTAAAAGACAATTTTACCCTCAAAAAGTAGTTATTATATGCATTGTGTGTTGTACCATAAGGAATCAAACCTGTACATATTAAATTTCAAGAAGTTCTTGGAAAATGCTTTATAATATAGTATAGATATATATAAAGTTTTTACTTTTTTGGTATCTTAAAATGTTATTCACAAATGCATTATAATATACTAGTAGGAATACCCGCGCGTTGCAGCGGGTGCGTCTGTTTTGTCGCCTAGCAGCTGTTGTCAAGCAAGATTAAGGTAAGCGCTTAGTAATGATCTACTCCAGAATATATCCGTGTGATGCAGCGAGGAATACAAACACCCAAACATCACCAACATCGAAAGGTTTAAGATAATTTGCACTATCGAATAGCTAAATATATAGATAAGCAATTGTAGTAATGAATAATTATATCACCCTTACTCGTATTACATATCTCTTAATATTGTTAAATTAGGAACATTGGAACAACCACCATCATGGATTAAGATACGATGTTATGATCTTTTTATCTAGAAAAACAGATGAATATGAAATCATAAATCCGTCGTTCAACATCATGTACAAATTTCTCTTGCATTACTGTGATTTTCAAATTCAACATCAGATACTCTCTGGGTATATAAACATGAAGAAAATGAAATAAAAAACATGCAACCAAATAAAAAAAAACACAGCCACATACTTACATTTTTACATAACTGAAAAATGAATTCCATGCGTATTAAGAGCTAGCATAATAAATTCTGCATCCTGCAATAGACAGTATATAATATAAGTTTAGAACACATTCTAATGTGAGTTTGGTTGGTTCAATCCTAATTAAACACTATGGTTTTTAATCAATCTAAGATCATTTAAATAATGGAGAAATGATGGACACAATTAATTAACCATACTTATCTTACATTTTGTAAAGAATAATGTACTAATGTAACTCAAGTAAATATACATAATGAAAGTGTGTTTTAATGAAATTGATGAAGAGGTTTTATTTCTCTTTTATTATTGTGAATCTAAGGAGGGGGTTATATATGAGGGGGGATAAAGATGTGTATTACTTATATATACAATAGGCTTTACATATTGTACATAAGGGGTATAAATGGAAGAAAATGGCCAAATGTTACTCATTTGTAAAGAGCCTTTCTAACTCCCATCTTAAAATTAGTGTAAAATTACCTTTGTAGCCATCTCTCCTCCTAAATAAGGTAGTATAGATATAGATTATAGATATATAAAGTACTATCTGTGTGATGAGTAGGGTGGGGAACTCGTAGATTGGTAAAAGCATAAAGACCATACCGAGTGGGGGGAAGAGGCAGTGGCGGATCTAGGCCACAAAATCAGTAGTAATGTGACAATTGCACCCTTAGGCTTTACCTAAATAAACCATTTTAGTCCCTCATGTATTAAAAAAAAATTCAGCCGACTCTTATCCCAAACACATCCATATCTATCCAGCCACCATAGCCTACCATAGTTGAAATCTTATCATTATCCATTTTTGTGTTCACACTAGTTGAAATTTTGCTTATAAAAACCCATTTGAATCACCATCCAATTACACCACTTCTACTTATTCTTATCTCAATTAAACTCACCCATATACTCTCCCTATCTAGTCTAACAAATCTGTGATTGAATCATTGCTTATTATCTCGTGGTTTTCACGAATTGAAGGCTTGTTTAAGTGGGTTTTATATTTTCGTTTTCTTCTTAATCGGACTATCAAACTCGTGAGTTTTTCCAATTCCTTTTGGTTATTCTTTCATTTATGTTGGTAGATCAAAAGCCCTCTGTTTAATTCAGCAAACATAATCGTTAAAGGCTCCAATTGAAAAATCTAGGATTAGGGTGTTCTTTATTAATTGGGGATTTTGATTTAAAAGTATTTACAACTTTAAAATTCCATAACTCAACCATCGTTGATCTAAAAATTTCGAAACTTGGTATGTATGATCATATTACTGATTAGTTCTAAAAAAAATTTCGTGAATTTTTGACGATTTTTAATATTTTTAATCATTTTATATATCTGAAATCATGATTAATTCATGTAAAATCGGATATTATGTATTTTAAAATGAAAATTGGTGAAAATATATTTCAATATGTTAGAATAATTTTCATGTCATTTTCCCTCTATTTTGAAACGTTTTTACATGTTATCTTAATTTATTTGTTTAATTAACTTTAAACAAATAATATTCATAATAAATTCATTCTTGTTCCAAAAATTATGAAACTTTACGTGCAGTATCTTGACATCATATAGAAGATCATAGTATTTTTATCTTCGGGAAAATAATTTATTTTCGCATAGTTATCAATTTAAATCCTTTTTATCATAATAAATTGATTAAAAATTCATTTTAAAGGATTTAAATCCCAAAATTTTTGTGAGGTTATTTCTAACCATAAGAAACTTAAATAAAAATTATGAGTTCAGAAAACAATACGTTTTATGGATTTTCCTATTTTTAATCATCTAAAGCATAATTTAAACTCAATAAATCAGTTTAGATAAAAGTAAATTGAGAAAAATGGTGGAAAAATTATTTTTATTACTTTTCATCAGAAGGTATAAAGTAATTGACTAAAACCTTTATATAAATTAATTAGAATATTTTTATACAAAATATTCAAATAAGAATAATTAGTTTACTTAGTCATTTTATGAAATAATATTCCTTCGTGATACATATTTATCGTTAAATACTTATTTTTATAAAAATACTATTTCCCCAAATAATTTAACGAATCCTAACGCCTTAGATTTTGGACGCCTTAGACTCTTAAGACATATATCCCTTATTAGTATTCTTATACGTATAGGTTAAGTTCTTCAAGAATTCGTAGTCTTAACTCGTGACAAGTTTATTCAGATTTATCGTGCTTAGCAAAACTGTGAGTATACTTATCCCCTTTTTATCTTTTCTTACATTTTTGGGGTGATTCATGTACACATATGAAACTTACACTTACACATATTCATAAACGTTTTTACATACAATTCATACACGTGTTATGCTTTGAATTCTTGTGCTTCATGATTAGACATAAACGTAGTATACTTGCAATCGTTACATAATCATTAACTTTGCTAGCCGACTTTAACAATGGATAGCGCTATTTGGATTGACAACCCGCCTAATGGAAAATACCTATGCGTTAGGGAAGTCTTGGGTCATTGTTAATTCTTTAGTCTTTGTCAACATGAAGGTTTGATTGTGACCCGCATCGTGTGCTTACGTGTTTATCATTTTGCCTTGATTGAATCATGACACTTGAATTGTAAAACCTTTTTAATACCTATACTATACGTACACTAAACTAAGTGTGCTCACCAACATCATGTGTGTTGACAGATACTATTTTGTACATGTTTCAGGAGATGCTTGAAGTTTATCACATAAGGCTTGGACTTAGACATCATAAAATAAAACTTATGCTTTGTTTCTTGTAATTTGGTGTTTCGAAATGTAATGTTTGACACTTAATCGTGATTAAATAAATATTTGTATTTTAGTACCTCGAGCTCATGAACAATCGTTACCTCGTGGCACCTCGATGTTTCCGCCATCGGTTGGGGTGTTACAGATTGGTATCAGAGCCGTGGTTATAGGGAATTAGGTTATTAGTAAATAACTTAGACTATAACTAAGAACCCATACACGACCTTACTTGTGTTTATTTGTTTATTTGCTTCACTAACTTTTCTCTTTTGTCACCTCTCATTCTTTCCCCTATTTCTCTCTATTTCTTTCTTTATTTCTTCGTCATGGGTTTTGAGGAGTGACTTTACTTGGAGGAAACGTCTATACTTTGGAGCATGCTGGATATTCTTGGCTTAATTGCCTACCTTTGTTTTTCAAAAATTTTTCGTTCCTTCAAAGTGTTGACCTCTAAGTGAGAGAACACGTGCAATCTGGAAAGGTGGGTGCCTGTACACTGGGTTTTCTGGCATAGGCAAGCATAGCGCATAAATCCGAAAGCGGACCTGTTATGCTTACCTGAGGATTCCTGGAGTGAGTGTCCACTTATAGGCTAAAGCACGTCTTCATTAATCTCCAACTGAGTTTGATTCTTTGAACAATCAAAGTTTTTGTCGGGTCTTATGACTAGATAAGAACACTCCAATGTTTTATTATTGATTTCTTGAAATCATAATGATTCATTATACACTTAAAAAAAACTTTCATATATTGGTGATACATTTTCATACTTGGTTATTTCATACACATATTGTGCAAACCCGTCATGCGTATAAAGATTTTATTATTTTTGATCTCATAATATTCTTTATTCTTAGATGGCTGATCGTCGTACTGCTAATCGTAACTCTCGTCATCGAGCTGATCGTCGACTTGCGACACTAGTAACTAAACGTATTACTGCTGCGATTCCTAACCTAGTTGCTGAGTTGAACCATAGGAACAATTCTGGAAACTCTGGAACTACCAAAGGTGGTAACACTCGTTGCACCTTCAAACATTTCAACTCTTGCAACCCAACTAAATTCTCTGGGGAAGAGGGAGCTACTGGCCTCCTCCAATGGTTTGAAAGCATGGAGAACACTTTCATAAATAGCGAGTGTCCTGATGAACTCCGCGTTCGCCATGCCACCAGTGTTCTTCACAAGAGGGCATTAACTTGGTGGAACGGCGAAAAGCATAGCCGGGGTACTGATGTTGCTCTAGCCTTGACTTGGGGCGAGGTGAAGGAACTCATGTTAGCCAAATTCTGCCCTAGAAATGAAATTAAGAAACTTGAAGATGAATTTTATGTTTTGAAACAAGATAGTGGGGAGAATCTTGCCTACAACACTCGTTATTATGAGCTTAGCATTTTGATCCCACACATGGTGACCCTAGTTTCTCGAGCAATCGAGAAATATATCGAGGGATTGCCTGATCTTATTCAAGATGTCGTCACTGGTAGCAAACCCGTTTCGGTGGAAGAAGCCATTCAGCTTGCAGCTTCTTTGACTGATAAACACGTGAGAAAGGGGACTCTTGTTCGGAAGGGTACAAAGAAAGCTGTTGAGAAAACTGCTACAGATGCTGAACCTTCCAAAGCTGTTCCAGCTAAGACTGTTTCAACCTCCTCCAACAACAACAAGCGTAAGCGTCAAAACAGGAATTATGCTATCGTCACCCCTACCCCTATTCGCCAAGTTCCTATGGCTCAAACTGCTGCTGCTAATCAACCAGCTACTACTCGACCCTACACTGGTATTCATCCTTTGTGCAATACTTGCAAGTATCATCACCCAGCCCATATCCCGTGTCGTCAGTGCACTAGGTGTGGAAAGTGGGGGCATTTTGCTGCCACTTGCAGGGTGGTGCTCACACCTCAAGGAAATCCTCCACCACAAACTCATCCAGCCATTGAGCAAGCAGCTCGGAATCCATTACCCATCGCACCTGCTCGTGCTTGTTATCATTGCGGGGATCCAAGCCATCTCAAAGCTCGTTGCCCAGTATTTAACCAACCAAACCAAGCTGTTACTAATCAGGGAGCACGTGGGAGAGCCTTCAACATTAATGCAAATCAGGCTCAGACAGCGACTGACGTCGTGAATGGTACATTCTTACTTAATGGTCTTTGTGCTTCAATTTTGTTTGATACTGGTGCAGACAAGAGTTTTGTGTCATTAGCCTTCGAACCTTTGCTTTCTCGTTCTCGTTCCCAACTCGAAAGACCCTTTACTATCGAGGTTGCTGATGGTACTCCCATTACAATCAAGTATGTTATTCGTGGTTGCATATTAATGAGCACGAATTCTCCATTGATCTTATACCCATGCAATTGGGCAGTTTTGATATCATAGTAGGCATGGATTGGCTTTCTAAGTATCATGCTGAAATTGTTTGTTTTGAGAAGTATATTCGAATCCCTCTCTCAGGTAACTTTCTGCAAGTCTATGGTGAGAAACATTCAAGTGGCCTTAAGCTCATGTCTTGTACCCAAGCTCAAAAATATTTACGCAAGAAATACGTGGCGTTCTTAGCCCATGTAGTGGAAAAGAAGGACAAAGGGAAGAAGATTCAAGATATTCCTATTGTTCGTGATTTTCCAAAAGTCTTCCCTGATGATTTACCTGGTCTTCCTCCTATTCGTCCTATTGAGTTCCGAATTGATCTTATCCCCGGTGCGACCCCTGTTGCTAAAGCTCCTTATCGTCTTGCACCTTCGGAAATGCAAGAACTTGTCAGTCAACTCCAAGAATTGGCTGACAAGGGCTTCATTCGTCCAAGTTATTCGCCATGGGGAGCCCCAGTTTTGTTTGTTAAGAAGAAAGATGGATCGTTTCGCATGTGTATTGATTATCGTGAGCTCAATAAACTTACGATTAAAAACCGTTACCCCTTGCCTCGTATTGACGATCTTTTCGATCAGTTGTAGGGTGCAACGTATTTCTCAAAAATCGATCTTCGTTCTGGATATCACCAGCTTCGAGTCCATGAGGATGATGTATCTAAAACTGCTTTTCGCACTCGATACGGTCACTATGAATTCATGGTTATGCCTTTTGGTCTAACTAATGCACCTGCTGTTTTCATGGATCTTATGAATCGAGTGTGTAAACCATTTCTGGATAAATTTGTTATTGTCTTTATCGATGACATCCTCATTTATTCAAGATCCAAAACCGCCCACGAACAACACCTTCGTCAGATTTTGAGTCTTTTACAACACGAACAACTGTATGCTAAATTCTCGAAATGTGAATTTTGGCTTAAAGAAGTTCAATTTCTAGGACACATAATCGATGATAAACGAATTCATTTGGACCCAGCAAAGATTGAAGCCGTTAAAAATTGGTGTATACCCAAAACTCCTACCGAAGTTCGTTCATTTCTTGGTCTCGCTGGTTATTATCGACACTCTATTTCTAATTTTTCAAAAATCGTTGTTCCACTTACTTCTTTGACTCACAAGGATAAGATATATGAGTGGGGTCCTGAGCAAGAAGAAGCGTTCCAAACCTTGAAGCAAAAACTCTGCGATGCTCCTGTTCTTTCTCTCCCAGATGGTACTGAAGATTTCGTGGTCTATTGTGATGCTTCTGGCCAAGGTCTTGGTTGTGTTCTTATGCAACGAAGCAACGTTATAGCTTACGCATCACGTCAATTAAAAGTCCACGAGAAAAACTATACCACCCATGATCTCGAACTTGGTGCAGTCGTGTTCGCATTAAAGATTTGGAGACACTACCTTTATGGTACCAAATGCGTGGTTTTCACTGACCACAAAAGCCTTCAACATATCTTTAACCAGAAGGATCTTAATATGCGTCAACGCCGTTGGGTTGAATTGTTAAATTACTATGATTGTGAGATTCGCTATCACCCTGGTAAGGCAAATGTCGTTGCCGACGCTCTCACTCGTAAGGAACACATTCAGCTATACTGTATTCAAACCCATGATCTTAAACTTCGAATCTTTGAAGCTCAACATGTTTCGGTCACTAAGGGCAACATGTACGAGGAAATGTCGTGTGGAGCCGAACATCATTTGGAAACGAAACATGGTCTGCTTTATCTTTCTAATCGTCTTTGGATTCCTGATCGTGATAATCTTCGTGTTTTCATCATGGATGAGGCTCATAAATCTCGTTACTCCATTCATCCTGGTGCTGATAAGATGTATCAAGATCTGCGTTCTATGTATTGGTGGCCCGGTATGAAAAAGGACATAGCTCACTACGTGGTTAGGTGCCTTACTTGTGCTAAAGTTAAAGCCGAACACCAACGTCCCTCTGGTCTACTTGTTCAACCAGAAATTCCTGTTTGGAAATGGGAAAACATCGCTATGGACCTTATCACTAAATTACCCCGAACATCAAGAGGTAATGATAGCATATGGGTCATTGTGGATCGTTTAACCAAATCCGCTCATTTCTTGCCTATCCGTGAAACCTATTCCGTTGAAAGACTGGCTAGATTATATATTGTTGAAATCATTAGTCGTCACGGAACTCCTTTGAACATCATTTCTGATCGTGACAGTCGTTTCACCTCCCACTTTTGGCAGTCTTTGCAAGATAAGTTCGGTTCTAAGGTTAATCTTAGCACAGCTTACCATCCTCAAACTGATGGTCAGACTGAGCGAACCATTTAGACTTTAGAAGATATGCTTCGAACTTGTGTTATTGATTTTGGTGGCAATTGGGGTTCACACTTGCCACTGGTTGAATTTTCACATAACAACAGTTACCATGCCAGTATCCATATGGCACCTTTTGAAGCTCTTTATGGTCGCAAATGTCGTTCTCCTGTGTGTTGGAACGAGGTCGGTGACACTCAAATTACCGGTCCCGAACTAGTCCAGGAAACAACTGACAAGATTGCTCGAATTCGTGAATCATTGCAAATTGCTCAAAGTCGGCAGAAGAGCTATTCTGATCAACGACGCAAGCCTTTGGAATTTCAAGTCGGGGATTTAGTACTTCTTAAGGTTTCACCTTGGAAGGGTATGTTCCGATTCGGGAAAAAAGGGAAACTTGCGCCAAGATATGTAGGCCCATTCAAAATCTTGGAAAGGATTGGGAAAATGGCTTATAAGTTAGATCTTCCGACCGAACTCAGCAGTATTCATCCAACTTTTCATGTGTCAAATTTGAAGAAATGCTTAGCTGATGAAAATCTTCATGTTCCACTTGAAGACATCCGTATTGATAAAACGATGCATTTCATCGAGAAACCGGTGGAAATTATGGATCGTGAAGTCAAGACTCTTAAACGTAGTCGTATTCCTATAGTTAAAGTTCGTTGGGAATCTAAACGTGGCCTAGAATTTACTTGGGAACGTGAGGACCAAATGAAGACGAAGTATCCTTATCTTTTTCCGTAACCCTCCACTTGAAGTAATTTCGAGACGAAATTTCTAAAAGTAGGGGAGACTGTGACAATTGCACCCTTGGGCTTTACCTAAATAAACCATTTTAGTCCCTCATGTATTAAAAAAAAAAAATTCAGCTGACTCTTATCCCAAACACATCCATATCTATCCTGCCACCATAGCCTACCATAGTTGAAATCTTATCATTATCCATTTTTGTGTTCACAATAGTTGAAATTTTACTTATAAAAACCCATTTGAATCACCATCCAATTACACCACTTCTACTTATTCTTATGTCAATTAAACTCACCCATATACTCTCCCTATCTAGTCTAACAAATCTGTGATTGAATCATTGCTTATTATCTCGTGGTTTTCACGAATTGAAGGCTTGTTTAAGTGGGTTTTATATTTTCGTTACTATCAAACTCGTGAGTTTTTCCAATTCCTTTTGGTTATTCTTTCATTTATGTTAGTAGATCAAAAGCCCTCTATTTTGTACATGTTTCAGGAGATGCTTGAAGTTTATCACATAAGGCTTGGACTTAGACATCATAAAATAAAACTTATGCTTTGTTTCTTGTAATTTGGTGTTTCGAAATGTAATGTTTGACACTTAATCGTGATTAAATAAATATTTGTATTTTAGTACCTCGAGCTCATGAACAATCGTTACCTCGTGGCACCTCGATGTTTCCGCCATCGGTTGGGGTGTTACAAGTAACGTTTTTCATTTTAGTAGCAACTTTTTCCAAATTTCGTAAAACAAACAAATTTGCCACTACGCGCGCGAAGTTGAGCCGCAACGTCCGCGACCGCTGCTTCTTAAATATGTCCGCCCCTGGGAAGAGGGGCATGAAGCGCCATGTGGCACTTGTGAGACCCGTGTGTGAAGGGTGAAAATTATGGGAAGTGGAAGGGGGAAGGGAATAATATTATTGTGTGTATGATTTAAAAAAAAAACAATCAGCAGCAGCCACGTCGTCCACCCCTCCACCCCATGCCGGTGGAGATTCTCCCGCCCAAGGGCCCCCTCCCCCCCCCCCCCCCCCCCCCCCCCGCGGACCGTCTAACATGTAAAGTTTTGTTAAAGTTAAAAAAAAGTTAATAACAATATCATACTTGATTTAGAGAGAATTAATTGATTGGTTTTATTGTGTTAGTTGCAAAGAAATCTATATTAACGTATAAAATAGTTATAGATGTTCATGACCTTCATGTCATCTAGGGGTGTTCATGGTTTGGTTTCAAACTGTGAAACCGTCTAATCCGATCACCGGTTTGATTTTACGGTTGGTTATTTTACTTATCTTTTGGTTGGTCGGTTTCAATATGTTCAAACCGCAACGAACGGTTTGGTTTACAGTTTATACCGAAAATCAACCGTATAAAACTGGACTGGACTGTAAGA
Source organism: Ambrosia artemisiifolia (assembly GCA_032199755.1). NCBI lineage: Eukaryota > Viridiplantae > Streptophyta > Magnoliopsida > Asterales > Asteraceae > Ambrosia > Ambrosia artemisiifolia. Next base: position 36,397,944 of record CM063525.1, read on the forward strand.
ATTTATTCTAGTATTTTTAATATTTCATATTATATATAGACATTAATAAAATAAATCTATTATAACCTATAAGTAATTTAATGCAAAACAAAAGTATGCTAAGTCCATTTCACATTATATGAGTTTTTCTGTTTTTCTAAATTTTAAATTTTCGACCACAGCTAACACCTATATATCGATGTATTTAGAGATATTTTTATATTTTTGGACTACATTTTAAGTTATTTGGATAGATATTTATGTTAAACAACTTAAGCATTGTGGGCAATTTTATGACGTCTTAATATTTGGATATGTTTTTTGTGAAATCGGGACAACTTGTACACATAACGGCCTAACAAGCCCAAACCGTGAAACCAAACCGTTAGTAACGGTTTGGTTTGGTTTAAAAGTTCTACGGTTCGGTTTCGATTTAGAACATTAAAAAACCGTTCCTATCGGTTTGGTTCGCGGTTTGAACTAAAAACCGCGAAAACCGGACCATGAACACCCCTAAATTGTCACCACCTTCCTCTCCATCAGAGCCGGATCCATCGTATTAGGAAGGTGAGCCTATGCCCATCGTAAGGCCCAAACATGTCGTTTGTTTTTTTTTCTACTTTAAACCCATGTACCCAAACTCAAAAAGCTCATGCGCCCAACCTAATTCGGTAATTCAGTTAGTTTCATTATCGTCCGACTCCCACTCTTCTGGCTTTTGTATTAACGAGCAATCAAGCATCGGCCATCGGAATCCAATCCCCATAGGCCGCCTCCCTTATCGGCTGCCTTCCCGCCGACGTATTATGTTCATTTGAGTTCATTAATCTTTGTTACCTATTGTTTATACTTTTTTGATTCTATGACACAAGATGAAACCCTTTTGATTCTAATATTTGTGTTAAAAATGGAAGTATATAACTTTGTTGTTGTTCGTCTATTTTAATAATAAAAAAATGTAAATTTTATAATTGGTTCATGAAAAATTTTCCCATGGATTTTGTCGCACCATGCCGACGGGAAACATCGCTCGAAAGCATATCAAAGTCAAAATTAACACAATCAATCTTTAATTAGAAAAGATCATATTATAAGATGTCGAAAGATGTATCTTGTTCAAAAATTACCTATAACATCATCGTTTAACATTTCAAAAGGAAGATTTTTCAACTATATTCCAAGCCAAGGAAAATATTACGAAAACCCCCGCCAAAAGTTCCGTTATCAAATCCCCCGTACTAGCTACACTATCGATAAGCACTTAGTTAACTGAAAGATATGTTTAAAAAGAAGTCACCATATATAATATATTGGTGAGTTCAAAGGTTTAAATTCCATATCACAACAACATTTCAAAACAAGCACGTGATGGAAATATAATATAAGTAGTGTCTTATATGAGGAATTGCAAATTCCCACAAGACGACAACGACCTATCCTGGGCCCATAACCAAATCAAAACTACATAATTTTTGCCCTGCGAGTTGTTTCTTGGAACAACAACTCAGTCCAGAATAACGTGCACCCATTGTCTTTACCGGGTTAACGCTATCAATCAAGGGTGGGCCTTGTCAGACATCAATAATACTATCCAAATATTTATTCGGTTTCATACACAATGAATTAGTGGTTACAGTAAACATGCAAGTAGGGCTGTTAACAAACCAAACGTTCGACAAACAGTTAGTGAATTGTTCGGCGGGAAGTTCGTTTATGTTCGTGAACGTTTGGTAACGTGTTCGTTTATGTTTGTTTGTGTTTAATTATTCATTAGGGTTTCTAACTTTTTATTTTTTAATTTAAGTACTTCAAATTTCTTATTATAGATTATTTAATATATATTAGTGTATAACAAATTAATATTAATTCACCTATTTTGATTAACTATTATTTTGGGTAGATTAAATAAGGATTTCAAGTAAAATATGATAATTTTATATTTTTATGAGACATACTGTTATGATAATTATGTGAGTATATTTGGTGACGATGTATGTGATAAAAATGATAATTTTACTCGAAATTTAATATGTGTTAGTTTGTCCCCGGTCTTGTTCATGAATGCTTGTTTGTGTTGGTTTACATTCATTTGTGTTTGTTTGTTTTCGCTTTTTCCCGACACCTAAATTTAACAAATAAACATAAAAGAACACGAACACGTTCATCTCCTTAGAAAATGAACATGAACAGAAAATCTCGTTCGATAAGTGTTCATGAATAGTTCGTGAACATGTTATTTCCTTAACAAACAAACACAAACATAAAATCTCGTTCGGTAAGTGTTCATGAACAGTTCGTGAACACATGATTTCCTTAACAAACAAAACTTTGTGCGTGTTCGTTTGGTTCGTTTACAACCCTACATGCAAGGACCTACCCCGAGTGGTTTCCTGTTACCCAGGTACCCATCTTGCCACTTAATATATTTCCACATGTTACAGCAATTTAACAAAACATGTTTTCCCCCAAAAATTGTAAAACAGTTCAAAATGAGGCCGTGAAACTCACCTCAACAGTAGTGCAATCAAACAGTAGACAATAGCAACAAGTACGAATCAAACACCTACAAGTGTTCTAGACGTATAGGACACTAGGTCTACAGTGCGTGCTTATCCAGCAAGTTGTACACCAAACTCTAAATACCCTATTTAAATAAATTCCCCATTTAATTAAAACATATGTCCTAGGTCCGTTGGTGATAGATTACCCCCATTATAAATTTCACATAACTTATACTTTAATAACAGTTCTTAATTCCAAAGTTAGTTAGATTCGTCGTCGCGAACCATGATCATCGTCGGTATCATCACGTCATGATCTTATTAATCAATATATATATTTCCGATATATATTTACTAACTTGAATTAACATTATCTCCGACTCGACTCACTTTACAGTATAATTATTTTCCCACTAAATAATTATATTACGATCTTGTCGATCGAGACTTCATTTTCAATATTCGACTCGACTCACTTTACCATATATTTTCCCACATATATATATATATGTATATTTTCCAAAGCCTTATATACTACATGACACTCAAAGAGGCCATTCTCACCATTGAGAGTGTCATGTATGATCCCATGTGCCATCAAGATATTTTAAGAAAAAAAGTTTAAAAATAAAATTGGATTTTTCTCTCTCATGTTTCCTCCTATATTTTTTAAACGTTAATATCTTTTATCTATGAGATTTTTTAAAGAAAAAAATTACAGCAAATTAACGAGCGTTTTATTATCTTTCCAACGAGTACCATAGTGCTATATAAAAAACGGAGAAAAAAACGAGACCCGGAAGACCCTCAATTTAACATTAAGAACACATATCGTTTTTGTAGTTGAGTGGTAATGCGCTCCTCGAACACACCACTTAAACAATAGTCTACTATTGTTTCATACCAGGCAACATCAGATCCCAAAGTAGCACATTTGTTTTGCTATTGATTTTTCTTACGGTTTACATCTCTCTTCTGCTTTTCTTCTCTCACTTTTAAAACTCTTTTAGTAATTTTTAGGAAGCTGAGTAGTAAAAATCGTGTCCTTGGATTCAATACTCGATACTTGCTCATTTCTATACTACTCATGATAGGTACACTTGCCTGTTGTGTGGGGTTTAAAACGTTAAGCAACTATCGTTTTAGAATATAAATTTAAAACTTGAAAGTGTCACACCACTGTTTTCGACTAAATTCCCCTTTTCACCAAGTTGTTGGCGCTCAGCCGGGAGCTTGCCATTTAAAAAAAAGTTTTAGTCTTTAAAACTCCACGCTATTAAACCCATATTAATCATTATCTGATATTGTATCTAACTGTGATTCTCTTATCATATTTTGCCACTAAATAAGATTAACACATACAGTAGAACCTCTAAAATGTAATACTCAATAAAATTAATAATTTGCCCAATCCTAACTTGGGACCAGTACAAAATTGGATCCCAATCGATAAAATAATATGATAATAATTTTTTTGAAATCCCAATGTAAATATATTGGTCCCAACGAAACTATAAATTAATAGTTACTAAAATATTCCAAAATTCAAGGATTGTATAGTAAAAAATGAATCTATAGTCACTTGGTTTTTTTTATTTTTTGAACTTCAAATCTATATTGAGTTCATCTTTAAAAGTTGCGAAGGTCGATGCATTAATTTGAGAGTTGCTCACGAATATAAGCCAACTCTTTAAATTAATAATTTATTAATTTATCGACATAATAATATCTCGCTAAATTAATAAAATATCCCGGTCCTAACATTATTAATTTATAGAGGTTTTACTATATTTCCAGTAGAATTTGAATACGTCACAATTCATATCCTAGCTGTAACATAATGTGACATCCCGAATCATCACTATGATCCATATTTGGCCGAATCACTAGTTATAGATCGCTTAATCATTTACTCTTAAATGATCTTTGATCTTATTTAATTTTATCATAACTTTCCTTTTAATGGCATTTCTTTAGAATATCGTAAAGCTCCTACTTGCCTTCACATAATTCCCAGCTTCATGGTTGGCGTCCATATAATTATAGATCTCTATCTTTAATTAAGATATGATACTCATATCATTTATTGGGTATTATGTATCACAACAGCGATTAAGCTTTTGGTTAACTCACAACAACCCTTTGTTTAAATCACCAGTTATAGATCACTTAATCATTTACTCTTAAATGCAACTTGTAGTTTGTTGGGACAAAAAGGATTGAAGAAACCACTTTTGATAATCTTAGTCCAAATTATAATTCTACTAAGTATAGAAGAAACTACTAAAGAAGAAAACACAAGTACTGAAGAAGAGAAAAACAAAGTACTGAAGAAGAAACTGATAAGTAGTTCTGAGGTCTAACCAGACACTTCACTTCAGAACTACTGAAGACAAAACTACTCATCAGTAGTTTGTCTACTCATCAGTTGTTTGCTGATCTTATCTTCAGAACCAACTTAGACTTCAGTAGTTTAGTATTATAATGTTTTGTTAAAGTCTTGGATCAAGTTTTAATGCTACAGCCTGTTGTAAGAATTATCCTAAGTATAATATCTTAGCTAAATATCTTCGATTACTTAGTACAACAGTCTTGTAACTTCGTCTATAAATAGATGAGTTTATTCATCTATTTTAGATATGTGATTTACTTTGATTTTAATTGAAAATCCTTCAAGGCTTTTAAACTTATTATCCATTTCACATCTGAGAATCATAACTTGTGCTTATTGCTTTATACTTTCAATTGCTTATTGATTCTCATTAACTGCTCAGTAAAGGGAGAGTAATAACTCCTGTTAACAGTGATACTTTAAACTTAGAACATTTACTATTCCGCTGTGCAAATAACTTTGATATAACTGCAAACTCATAAGTGTTCTAAATACAGAAACTGATATAAAGAGGCCACTGATCCAACAATTGGTATCAGAGCACTGGTTTATCTGATCAAATATCAATCTAACAAATTGAGAATCAGACACAGGCTCTTATTGATATCCAATAAATGATTATAAGGTTCACTTTTTCATCCATCACTTTAAAGAAGTATTGACAAATCCAAACTTCTTAAAAATGGACCCTTACAATACTGGATCTACCAATAAACCTCCTATGCTAGTCAGAAATGAATATAACATCTGGCAAAGAAGGTTGGCACATACAATATCTCAAACCAACACTGGTTGTTGGAGGTCTATAATATTTGGACCTCACAAACCAGTAGTTACTGATCCAGATGGTAAGACAGAAAGACCAAAAGACCCAAAAGACTACACTGAAGAAGATTTCCAAAAATTTGAGCTAGATGCAAAAGCTTTTTCTATGTTGGCTATGGCTCTCCCAAATGAAATTTATGCTGGACTTTTACATTGTGAAAGTGCCAAAGAGCTGTGGGATTGCCTAAAAGAACAGTTTGCAGGAACTGAAGAGGTGATAGCCAACACTAGAGAAATCCTAGCCCAACAATATGAAACTTTTACTCACATAGATGGTGAAACATTAACTCAACAATTTGAAAGATTTTCATCACTCATCTCTGAGTTAAAAATTAACAATCAGACCTATTCAAATGCATCTATGTTACATAGATTTTTAAGGTCTTTGCCTTCAAAATGGGAAACTCATTCAATAGTCCTTAGATCAAGTACAGATTTTAACACCCTGAACCTAACAAGGTTACATGGAAAATTACTAACTTTTGAAAGAGAGATCAATCAAAAGAAAAAGTTACAAGAATCTGGTAAAACTGCTGATGACTATACTCCAGGTAGCACAACTTTATTAGGACATGACTCACCATCTTGTTCTAATAATTTTGGATCTTTTGATCACATTGACATAACTGCTGGGATCTCATCAGATGGATCTTTCCCAGCTTATGACAATGAAGATCTAAGTCAAACTGCTGATAACATGTGTTTTATCATGGATGACTTAAAATATTTTAGCAGTGATGACTTAGAAGAAATTGATATTTTACACCAACTGGCCTTGTTAAGAATTAAAACTAACAAATTTTACAAAAGGTCAGGAAGGAAATTTCCAGGAGTAAACAACTCTACAAAAGTTTGTTTTGACAAATCTAAACTGAGATGTCATAAGTGTCAGAAGTTGGACACTTTGCTAGAGAGTGTAGAAGCTCTAGCTATAACCAACCCATGTCTGGAAATCAATTTAACCCCACTTATAATAGGAATAATGGAACTCAAGGGAATGCTCATTTTGTACAGGCACAAGCTCCACAAGTCCAATATGTGCCACAAGTACAATATGTTCAAATGCCTGCTCACCAACAGCAGCAAATGCCTCCTTTTCCAACTGCTCAACAACCTGCACAAACTCAACAACCCCCTCAACAACAAAGTTTATTTACATCACGGTATGTTGACTGGAGCAGTCTTCCATTTGACACATCTGAATGCAGTCGGGATGTAGACAACAAAGTCTATGATGTCAACTGGGAGAACCTGACAATGGCAGAAAGAACTTTGCCTTAATGGCTTTTGAGGGATACTCCTCGAATTCTGCACTAACTCAGGTATCACAACAATCTCTTTTAAAGCTTTGCTCAAAATCTTGCAAAGAATCTTTTGCTTTAATAAGAGAGACCAACGTGCATTTACAGGGCAAATCAAATGATATGGAGAGAAAATATACACAAATGAAGTGTGATTTAGAAAGAAAAATTGCTTTGAAAAATAAAGAAATTTCTAAATTAACTGATAAATCCATTGAAACCCAGACACAAATTAAAAGCATGATAGACAACCTAGGTAATGTCAGAAAAGAGCTTGCTGACACTAAGGTTGATTGTGAAAAATGGGTTGAGTCTTGTAAAGGGTACCAAATACTGCTTAACAAACAAACTGCAACAAATGTTAAGTTTGGCATAGGGTATGCCCACACTGAATCACCAACAGATTTCACCCACAAAACTGATAATGATGGGAAGAAATTGATTCAAACTTGTGACATGGAGGAATGCACATCCTACCATCAGAACTTTCTCAAAAATGAAAGTACTGTAGAAGTTAAAACCACTGACAATAAGCCATCAGTAGTTTCATCTACATCAGGAGTTGAGACCCTGAAAACTACTGATGACCTATTGCAAAATACTGATATTGTCAGTAAATTGCCTTCCAACTCTCTTGCTGTATCTAAAAGGAAAGAGAAGGCAAAAGCATGTGAAATATGTGGTCTGTTTAACCACATAACTGAACTTTGTAGATATAGAAAGGGAAATCAGTTCAATAAGAAAAATCAACAACTGGTTGTGGGAAAACAAATAAAACAAGATTTTGAAAACACTTTCTTTCCCAACAAACAGCAACCAAGTAAAAACCTTTCTCAGAAAAAGATTTTATCTCAACAAAAGTCTTTTTCTCAAAGTTCATCTTCAGAAGTTACACCTAACTCATCAGTAGTTTCACAAACTACTGAAGTTTAAGATTTGATAAATTTGGTTAAACTTCTGATGACCAAAGTTGATGGTGGTCACCAAAAAAATGCCACCATTGTTCCTAATGAAAAATCCATTGCCAAAAAGACATGGATTTCAAAAATTGGTCCTTAACAAGCTGCACTTGTTCTCAAGAGCAAACACAAAGCCAAATTGGCTTGGGTTGCCAAATCTAACTAATTTGCTATTTTGTGCAAAGGGTCTCCAAAGGTTTGAATAGCATTTGGTATGTTGATAGTGGAGGCTCAATGCACATGACTGGATGCAGATACCTGATAAACAATTTTATCAGTCAAAGAGAAAGATCTGTGTCCTTTGGGAACAATGCAAAGGGATATGTGCTAGGATATGGCAATGTAGCCTCAGGCAAAATGCAGTTTGACAAGGTCAATCTGGTTGAAAACCTTGAGTACAACTTGCTGAGTGTCTCACAAATGTGTGATAAAGGATATTCTTCCTTTTTCACAAAGACAACATGCAAGATCATATCACCAGAAGGCCAGAAGTTGATAGAGAAGATCATTGAAGATCATACTTTGCTGATTGCCAAAAGATGTGGCAATGTCTATGCAGTGGACATTGAAAAAGACAAAGTATTGAACAATACTGCCTGTTTCTTCTCAAAGGCATCAACTTCAGAAAATGATCTCTGGCACAGGAGACTTGGCCATGTGAACTTTAAAACCATCAATAAAGTCACAAAAATGGGCTTGGTCAGGGGTCTACCTTTGAAGGAATACCAGTGTAAAGAACACTGTGTTTCCTGTCTTAAAGGTAAACAGCATAAGTCCTCCTATAAGTCTATTAAAGAATCAAAAACAACTGCATGTCTTCAACTACTCCATATGGACTTATTTGGACCAGTCAAAATTATGAGCCTTGGTAAGAAGAAGTACTGCTTGGTCATCATTGATGACTACTCAAGATTCACATGGGTCTTCTTCTTATATTCCAAGGATGAGGCAGCTGAAATAATCAAGTTCTTCATTCTACAAGTAGAGAAGCAATATTCTCTCTCTGTCAAAGTCATCAAGAGTGACAATGGGACAGAGTTCAGGAATAAAACTCTCGATGAATTCTATTTGTCTAAAGGAATTGTTAGACAATTCAGCATTCCCAGAACTCCTGAACAAAATAGTGTGGTAGAAAGAAAGAACAGGACTTTAATAGAAGCAGCCAGAACAATGTTAGCTGATTCAGGCCTACCTTTGTACTTTTGGGCTGAAGCAGTCAACACAGCTTGTTATGTTCAGAATAGAGTTCTTATCAACAAGAGACATAACAAGACTGCCTATGAAATTCTTCATGGCATAAAGCCCCTTATCTCCTTCTTCAGGGCTTTTGGATGTCAATGTTTTATCCTCAACATCAAAGACTCTATCTCAAAATTTGCTGGTAAAGTTGATACAGGTTACTTTCTTGGTTACTCTCCAATGAGAAAAGCTTATAAAGTCTTTAATTCAAGAACCAAGATAGTTGAAGGAACACTGAATGTCAAGTTCAATGAATCAAAACACACTCTTATTCCAGCAAATCCTGCTGAACTATTTGACCTTGACAATTTTCATTTCGGACCTAAAAAGACTGTTGAATCATCCAAACCTCTTCAAAATGGTTTTCAAGGATTTGAAGATGATAGTCCTACACCATGGACTCCAAACACAGTCAGTAGATCAACTTTTAAACATTCAGAAGTTTCAAAAGCTTCTAATTCAAGAACTACTAATGAACAACTTGAAAGTACTGATTCAGCTGAACCTAAAACTCCTGAACCTCAAACAACAGCTGAACCAGATATTATCAATCTCAGTGGTTTATTTGAAGAAATACCAGAGCCATCCTCTAGTACAGGTCTACAACAATTGATTGAACACAAGGATCATCCATTGGAACAAATCATGGGTGATATTGCATCAGGGGTGCTTACAAGAAACCAACTCTCCAACTTTTGCTTTTTCTCAGCATTTATTTCTCAGTTGGAACCAAAGAAATATCAAGAAGCCCTCAAAGATAACAATTGGGTGCAAGCCATGCAAGAAGAACTACTTCAATTCAAGAAGCAACAGGTTTGGGAAATCTGTCCCTTACCTCCAAACAAGCAACCAATTGGTACAAGATGGGTCTTTAGAACAAATCAGATGAAGCTGGTATGATCATCAAGAACAAGGCAAGATTGGTGGTACAAGGGTATTCTCAAGAAGAAGGGATTGACTATGATGAAACCTTTGCACCAGTTGCAAGACTTGAAGCTATCAGGTTATTTTTAGCTTATGCAATTTCCAACAACATAAAAGTTTATCAAATGGATGTCAAAAGTGCATTTTTGTATGGAAAAATAAAAGAGGAAGTGTATGTCTGTCAACCTCCAGGGTTTGAGGATCCTTCTCATCCTGATTGGGTATACAGACTTGACAAAGCTCTTTATGGGCTAAAACAGGCTCCAAGAGCCTGGTATGAAACACTTTCCAACTTTTTACTTAAGAATCACTTCACAAGGGGCTCCATTGATAAAAATCTTTTCATAAAACATGTTGGAAATCATGTCTTACTTGTTCAAATTTATGTTGATGATATCAATTTTGGTTCAACAAATTCAAAACTGTGTGAAGATTTTAAGAAACTCATGCAATCAAAATTTGAAATGAGTACAATGGGAGAATTGCAGTACTTTTTGGGACTGCAAATCAAGCAACAATCAAATGGAACATTTATACATCAATCAAAATATGTTAAAGAATTATTAAACAAATTTTCTTACAAGACTGTAAATCATGTTCCACTCCCATGACACAAACCACACAAGTTGAACCAGATGATCAAGGAAAACAGATTGATCAAACCATGTATAGATGTATGATAGGTTCTCTTTTATATTTAACTACTTCTAGACCAGATATTATGTTCTCAACTTGTGTCTGTGCTAGATACCAATCTGCACCAAGAGAATCACACCTAATTGCAGTCAAAAGAATCTTCAGGTATCTGAAAGGAACTCCTACCTTAGGAATTTGGTATCCTGCTTCAAGCAATACCAAGTTAACAGCTTTTTCAGATAGTGACTATGTAGGGTGTAAAATGTCAAGAAAATCAACATCTGGTGGTTGTCAATTCTTGGGAAACTGTCTGGTGTCCTGGCAATCAAAGAAACAAACATCTGTGGCAACTTCAACAGCTGAAGCTGAATACATTGCTGATGCAAGCTGTACATCACAGATACAATGGCTCCAATATCAACTTCTTGATTATGGAATCAAAGAGACCAAGACTCCACTCTTAGTAGACAGTAAATCTGCCATTAGCATCATTCAAAATCCTGTTCAGTTCTCAAAGACTAAACATATTGAAATCAGGTATCATTTTATAAGAGATTGCTATGAAAAAGGCAAGATTGAGGTGAAACATGTCACAACTGCTAATCAAATAGCTGATGTATTCACCAAACCCCTTGACTCAACAACATTTCAGAGGTTAGTATCCATGCTTGGGATGTTAAATTTGGAAGAAAGTCTGTAAGTGTTTTCACTTTTTAGTTCTGCACATATTTTATTTCACTTACATACTTATCTGTCACAAAACCTCTGATGAACAATTTAAAGAGAGAGAAACTACTGATATTTTGAAAAACATCAAAATGGGAAATTTCATAAAAGAAGTAACTACTGAAGATAATCAGAAGTTATTCAAGTGTTTTGAAAGTCATTCTCATCAGCTGTTTCAAACTACTGAAGAGATGACTAAAACCACTGATGAAGAAACCTGCTTCATCAGTAGTTTCATTAAAAAGGGTAAAACTGACATTTCACTCATCAGAAGTTTGACCTAGTCGGTTAAAAACTTCTGATAAATACCTTTTTCAAACACTTATCCATTCAAAAAGCAAAATTCCCTCTTTCTCTCTCAAAGCAAAACCAAAACCCCCTCTCTAACCTAAATTTGCTGTTCGATCAAAGAATCTATGGCTCTTGTTCTAAAACAGGGACATAATCAAAGAGGCTACTTCGAGAAAGATGAAGCCTGGTCCCAATACGATGAAATCATAGATTTAGTCACTAAATCCCAGTATTATCAAGCTTTCACCATTGATCCTCCTATTCATGTAGAAACTCTTAATGAGTTCTGGGCAAATGCAGAGGCGGTGACAGTGAATAATAAAGTGATTTCCCTCAACTCAACAATTCAAGGGAAACACATGGCAATCACACAAGAGTCACTGGGAATAAGGCTTGGCCTTAATGATTCTGATGCTCCTGAGCATATTCCCACTGCTGATATTCATCTAACCATGACTGAGTGTGGTTATCAAGGTACTTTAGCACAAGCAACAGTTTATAAGAAATTTTTTGATCCACAATATAAACTGCTATTTCATTATATTATCATGTGTTTAAGTCCTAAAACTGGATCATATGATCAGATGCCTTCAACTTTTCAACCTATCTTTCATTCAATAATAAATGAAACATTTTTTAAGGTATCTTCATTATTTTTCAATGAGTTGGTGTTACATCACCAAAATGATAAGAAAAAGTTTTTACTATACCCAAGATTTGTTATGCAATGCATAATCAAAGAACTTGGTGAGGGGGTACTTGTGGAGGAGTCAAAAACTTTAAATCCATTGACTTCACAAGTATTCTCAAGGCATAATAAACTGGCACTTTTGCTAGAAGATGACCAAAGGGAACAAGAACCAATCCCTGAGGAACCCACATCTTCAAAACCCAAATCAAAGAAACCCAAAAAGCCAAAACAGCAAAAACAAAAACCAACCAACCTAAAGAAAAAGGTAGTTCAGGAAGTGGAGATCCCTGAAACTATTGATGTGCAATCTGCACTTGAAAAGGTAGTGGCTGAAACATCCTCTCAGACCACTCCATCTCCACCACCCAAAAGAAAACCAGTTACAATCATTTTTCAAAGAAAAAGACTTAAAAAGACTGTAACTACTGACCAATCCTTTCAAACTACTGAACCAGAACCCTTACCAACTACTGAACCTGAACCCTCCCACACAACCATAGAAATTGCCCAACTTCTCTCAGGACTAAAAGGATCCCATCCAACACATGTCACTCCCCAAGCAACACATCAAACAGGGGAGATGCCTTCAGAAGTTGACATGGATGTGGACCTTATTAGCCCTAACCAGGGAGATGAGGATGAACCAGAGTATCTAAGTCCAAACTTAGAAACTCTAGGTACTTTTGAGGCTGCTACTACTCACTTATCACCCAGTGGTGAACCTGAGGACAGTAGTAACATAGCTAAGACCTCAAATTTGGCAACTACTGATGAAGGCTTATTGCCTGAAGTAGGAAATCCTCAGTTCCAAGAAAAAGAGGTTCATGAGAAGACTAGTTTGGAGCTAGCTCATGATTTAACTGATGCTGCCCTCATTGAGGACACTATCAGGGATTCAGATGATTCCATTAGTTTGGATGATGAATCACAAATTCCACAACTTGAATTGACGGCTGATGTTGAAGATCCTGAATCTAATGTCTCTAAGCTCAAAGAGCTGGTCACAAAGGATCAGGTTAAAGACCACTTAAACCCAGATTCCCCTAAAGTGGCATCTTCAGTACACTCTAAAGATCACCCAAAAACACCCCCTTCACAAAAACAGCCTACCCAATTCTCTGGGCTTACAAGCATAGACCTGAACCAACTATGCAGCCCAGATGGTCCCCTATACCAGATGATGAAGGATGCTATAGATGATCAACTCAAATCATTCACAACTGCTTGGGAGTTGAAGACAAACACTCACTTTGAGTTGATAAACACCAAACTTGCAGAGCTGAACAAGAAAATGGATGAAAACCAAAGACAGCTTGCAACATTATCTGCTACAACTTCTAAACCTTTAAGGCTTCCAGAAGTGGATGAAGCCAAAAAGGGGGAGAAGATTAAGGAACCAGTAGCTGAAGAATCTCTTGATGCTGAAAAGACAACTCAAAGACTTGGAAAAGAGATCCTTCAACAGTTCAGACCATCACCAAGGCAACCTGAAGAAACTCCTGAAGATATTATTCAAACTGCTGAAGACAGTCCTTCAGTAGTTGTGACAAGAACTACTACAATCAACCTTTCAGAAGTTTCAACTTCCAAGACTGATCAAGGACAGTCTTCCAAGGCAACTGAACAAGAACCAACTTCAATTCCAAAGCCTGTGCATACAACAACAACTGTTTTAAACCCTTCTCCAATCTCAGTATCCAAAGAATACTTAGAGAAGAGTTTGAAAGAGGCTCAAAAGAAGGCTAAGGAAGATAAAGTATGGAATAGCCTAGAAGCAAGGGATGATCTGAGCTATGAAGAAAAACTTATCAAGTATCAAGAAAAACTTGATGAGTTAGAAGCTGAAGATAGAGCACTTGAAGATGCTGCTGAAGAAGACAAGAGAGCACAGCTGATTCTAATGATTACAAAGAATTCCAAAGCAAAACAAGTCTCTCTAAACAGACTCTCAACTGAAGAACTAACAAGAAGAGCTCAACTTATAGCTGATAAGTTGGCAACTGAAAAGGAAAGAAAAGCAAAGAGAGCTGAGATAGTGGAAGAACTTGTAGCAAATGGATATGGTTCAAAGGCCCCAGTGTCAAAATGGAAAGAAGAAACACTATATGACACTTACAAAAAGTTCAAGGCCAGCAAAGCTGCAAATCCAGATAGATTTAAAACTCCTGAAGCTCAACAAACTTTAGTCATGAGAAGATCATCTGGTGCATTACAAAGACCTGCTACAAGAAAGAGGAAGCAAGAGGAAAATGTAAAGACTGATTTCAAGATGGTGTTGTTAGAAGGAAGTCAGTTAGTACATGGTGATTTTGATATTGAAGAAAAACCTCTGCTAACCCAATTCAGAGATCCTGCTACATATGCTTACCAAATACAACAGTCTATCAAAGACAAATCTCATACCAAGGTTGTTACAACACATCACCTACCCAACTTTGCTATCCAAGGTGGTGTTGATCTTCAAGCTAGCAGAGATTCTCACCTGAAGGTCACTGAAATAGAAGACATACCCCAATCTTCTTCAGGACAAACCTAGGGAACTAGCTTGGTTTCCTATGCCTCGGACTTTGACAGGTCTAAGGTAAATATTGTCAAATGGTCATTCACTGATTCCAACTCAGTATTGGTGACCAGAAGAGATCGTTCAAGCAAGGTCTACAAGAATTCAAAGGAGTTGAACATATTGTCAACTAAAGACCTTCTCACCATTCAACATCTTGAACCTGAACAAGGATCTCTAACAAAGCAACAAAAAGATACTCTTACTACCAAGATGACAGCAGAAGTCTGGAGGATATTAGAAGAGAGAAAGAATGAAGAGAAATAAAGATTGGATAACGTTTTGGCTTCATCAATCCAGGGGGAGATTGTTGGGATAAAGAGGATTGAAGAAACCACTTTTGATAACCTTAGTCCAAATCATAATTCTGCTAAGTATAGAAGAAACTGCTGAAGAAGAAAACACAAGTACTGAAGAAGAGAAGAACAAAGTACTGAAGAAGAAATTGATCAGTAGTTCTGAGGTCTAACCTGACACTTCACTTCAGAACTACTGAAGACAAAACTACTCATAAGTAGTTGTCTACTCATCAGTTGTTTGCTGATCTTATCTTCAGAACCGACTTAGACTTCAGTAGTTTAGTATTATAATGTTTTGTTAAAGTCTTGGATCAAGTTTCAATGCTACAACCTGTTGTAAGCATTATCCTAAGTATAATATCTTAGCTAAATATCTTCGATTACTTAGTACAACAGTCTTGTAACTTCGTCTATAAATAGATGAGTTTATTCATCTATTTTAGATATGTGATTTACTTTGATTTTAATTGAAAATCCTTTAAGGCTTTTAAACTTATTATACATTTCACATCTGAGAATCATAACTTGTGCTTATTGCTTTATACTTTCAATTGCTTATTGATTCTCATTAACTGCTCAGTAAAGGGGGAGTAATAACTCCTGTTAACAGTGATACTTTAAACTTAGAACATTTACTATTCCGCTGTGCAAATAACTTTGATATAATTGCAAACACATAAGTGTTCTAAATACTTAAACTGATATAAAGAGGCCACTGATCCAACATAGTTAATTCGTTATTTACGCGTATTAATATTGTACGGATTTACCTCGGTTTTTCCAATTGTCACATATTCTGTTCGAGAAATCCTGGTGTTACCTCTTCCTCCTCTTCTTCTTCTTCTTTTTCTATCCATTTCATCATTCAAATTTTAGTGAAAGTCTTGTGTTTCGGGAACAATATCGTTGTCGTCAAGACCTTCATCGATCGGAAGTTGTCGGCCCGGCTCGACATGCAGGGTTCGCGTAGGTTCCCTCATTGCATAACGTTTAAGGACATCTTTCCCGTATTCTCGACCATGTGCAATGAAAGGAGCTGTGGGTTGTGGAGTATATGGGTAAAGTTGTTGTGGTGGAAATTGCGGTTCTGAAAAAGTTACGGATATGAAAACATTGCGGGTGCTCTTGTGGTTATTGCGTATGATAACTGGCGCCATGGGTGGATGCACCAGTTCCACATTTTGATGAACCGACACGACTTGATTTGCCTTTTTTTTTGCACTCGCTTTTAACATTTAAGAATCATGGAATATATTTTTGGGGTGAAAATTGTGTGTTTTTGTAGAATTTTTGAAGTAAAGAAGTTTGTTTGGTGAAATTTTAGGTAGAAAAGGTTGAATTTAAATGAAATAAATTTGTTTGTTAGGTTCGGGAACTTGCAGGCTTAGGCTACCTAGCGCAATTGGTAAACCCGAGCGTATGGGGAGCTTTCACCCAAGGGGCGGGCGTCCTCGGGTAGTCGGGCATTAGTTTCGTTGGCCGTTAAAAAAAAGTTGTTTGTTAATTTTTCTAATGTTTCAAACGGTCACTTTTTGACTGTTGCCAACCCACCGCACTCGGTGACTACTAGCCATATGAACTTTGGCAAAATCAGTACCCGAGCCACAAGGACCAGTGTAGCTGATCAGGTAGGGGTACCCGAATGCCACACCCTCCACCTAAAGATGCACTACTAGAAAATTGGATATTTGCTACAAAAGTTTTCCTACGGAAAAAAATGCGTCACAAATTTTGACAAAGTTGCTACGCATTTGTGACGACAAAAAAACTTTAATTTTTTTAACAAATTTGCTACACAATAGAGACAAATACTTAGAAATTTGCATAAGAAATGGCGTAGGAAATGCGTCACAAATTTCCTACACCATATATTCGTAGGAAATGCGTTGAAAATTGCGTAGTAAATGTGTAGTAAATGGTTTCCGACGAGGCTTTTTACAACATCAAGATTTCGTAGCAAATCAAAGTTGCTACGCATTTACAACGAAATCTTGATGTTGTAAAAAGCCTCGTCGGAAACCATTTACTACACATTTACTACGCAATTTTCAACGCATTTCCTACGAATATATGGTGTAGGAAATTTGTGACGCATTTCTACGCCATTTCTTATGCAAATTCCTAAGTATTTGTGTCTATTGTGTAGCAAATTTGTTAAAAAAATTAAAAATTTTTTGTCGTCACAAATGCGTAGCAACTTTGTAAAAATTTGTGACGCATTTTTTTTCGTAGGAAAACTTTTGTAGCAAATAGCCAATTTTCTAGTAGTGATCTGATATACATGGTTAAGAAAGATCATGAAGCTACTTGCTTGCTATATAACCAACAAGGCAACAACAACTAACAAATTTAGAATGATTTATATTTACAATTCTGAAATGATATATATTAATATTTACATAACCAACAACAATTACCAAGTTTAAAATAATTTATTTATAATTACAATTTTGAAATGATATATATTAATATTTATACTAGTAGGTTGCATCTGTGCTACGCACGGATAGCACGGGATATGCCCCGCTATTTGACCGTATGTTACGCGAAGGTTACTGGAAGTTGTTTGCTATTATTAAAGGCTTTTATGCGGTTTTCAAAAAGTTGGGTCGCGAAACGGTGAAATCCTAAAAGACTGAAAGTTGTTTGCTATTATTAAAGGCTTCAATGCAGTTTTTAAAAAGTTGGGTGGCCAAAGTGTAAAATCCTAAAAGCTATCCCTAAGATCCTAAATTTATTGCTTCAAAGAATATTATCGTATCTTAAGCCAAAGTAGTGCTTCTAGAAGGAGTGTCAAGACTGTATCGAATTCGCAGAAAGTTGGTGGTTAAATCTTCAAATGGTAAATGTTACTATTGCACCAACTGTTATGTTTTAATATATATAAGAATTTGTGGAGTTATTAATGTGAAAAGTGAAACCTATTATGAAATTGTATATTTTTAACCGCTTAAATTACACAAAATTCCCCTTTAGCGGGGTTTAAACCCCTGAACTCAAAGGATTCAACACGTTAGCTCCAATGTTTTGCAAATTAAACCCAACCCCTACTCTCATTGTGAAATTGTATGGTAAAAGAAATTACAGAGAAAGTAATAATATAGCATGATAATGAAAGTGGTCTACACATTTCTTATCTCATACAAAAACTACAACAGAAAAAAAAAAACAAGAAAAACACAAAGACAAGCCAGTTGCACAATCTATATTCATATTGCAGATTTAAAGGATATTGTCAAATTTACAACAGCAAGACAAAGAAACAGACAACTTCAAACCTATTTTGAAGTAAAAACAAAACAAAACACAAAAACACACTCTTTTTACCTTGTTATGAAATATATATAATTTCTTGTGTACTTTCACTCATATTGCCACTCTCTTTCCATAGCTAGAAAGAACAAAAAAAGACCTAATGAAAGGGGAGGTGAAAGAGGATGAGCACTTGTAGTAATAAACTCTCTTCACTCCTTTCTTCCTCTATTCTTCAGACCTTATTTGAACTTAAACAGAAAAAAAAGAAACCCGAAAATCGCATCTAATTACAATGACTTCCTTCACTAGCTTTAGCTTTATATATAGTTTCACAACTCTCATAAACTGCTTATAGTTGTAGCGTGTTTGCAAGTGTTTATCGGTTTCTTTTAACTTAGTGTTGAACTCTATGCCAATGTGTAGCTAGAAACTGAGACGTCTGCGATAGGACCACTATGGACATACACAAACTCAATGCTTTTGTCAGCTGGCAATGAGCTGACCCATTCTGGGAACCCATAGGAACCGCCTGCGGTCTTGGTGAGACCCCAGAGTGGACCGTAGAGCTTGGAAACGGTTAGATTGAAGTTCTTGATGGTTTTGCCTGATTTGTTGGTAACTATGGCTGAATATCTGTAGTATGTTTTTCCATTGGATACCCATGAAGCAGTTGCCTTTTGATTGATTTCAACTGGAGCTAAATATACAAGAAAATGTACAATCCTTGATCAGTTAAATTCATGGGTGAAGTAACAAATTTCCAAAATATTTAAAGAAAAACATGATATTAGTGGTGGCAATTTTAACCCTATCAACTTGAAATGGGCTTGATTCGAGTTATACTTTACCTTTAACGGGTCAAATGGATTAAATTCGAAAAAATGAGACAAAATGGACACGACAAATGGTTCATTGTTCGGTGGAAAGTGACCCGTATTGTGTATAAATGCTTACATCGCTTTACAAATATTTGGATGCGTTTCTTTTCATAATCCTATTCAATACTTTATGTCATTATGCTTTATAAAACTAAAGAAACATTGGTTTTTGCGGGTCAACCCAACTTAGACCCATTACCCAACCCATTTAGCCACCCCTACTCAAAACTTGTGGAATTTGTACCTGTAGACGTCGACACTGGCTTTGGTTGAACAGCAATAGGTTTTTGAAGAGGAACTTCAACTGCAAAAAGATTAAATTTTTATAAAAGATTGAAAACAATGGGAATAAATGACATTTTAAATGAACAAAAATGTTGCAAAATTAATTTACCTGGAAGGAGCTGGTTATAGGCAGCATGACCACTGTTTAGCCTAGCCAAGACTCCAAGAAGGGGTGCATTGTTATATGTAGCAGGCTCAGTCTGCTCATAATTGTCCCTATGATCAGCAAAGTTATCATAGGCATCAGGACCGCCAACAATGGCACCAGTTAAGAGATTCGGGTCACTTGCTTTTCGGCTAAACCATGTAGCATAACCACCTCTGCAGCTAACAAACGACGGGTCAACCTTAATTGACACAATGGAGGAACCACGATGGTGAACTTGTCGTGGGAAGTGGCTTCCATATCCAACCATGTAGCTTGTTGCTCTTGGGTTGTCTCCAAGAATATAGTCCACCTAAATTTTTTCAATCAATATTGTTTTATAAATAATTTAAATATTTTTTTTAAATAAATTTAAAACAATCTTTTGAATTTGAATATTTTTACCTGTGATTTGGCAAATGCTAGAAGCTCTGAGGGGGCAACACGGCCAGAAGCACAATGCAAGTCTTTTCGGGCCGAAGTTAAGTGGTCAGAGTAGACAGTGAGGAGGAAAGAGGCACTTGTGACAAACTGTAAGTTGTTCCATCGTTGCCGAAAAATTAGGCCTCCAGGAGTCTTGTGAACATTTTGGTTACCCTTACCCATGCACGAACACATGAACATCTCCGCCTTTTCTTGGTATTTTCCGAACACTGGTGAGTGAGCGCCCGCCTTCCCTCCCATTAAAAACTGCATACAGTTGCAACAAAAGGTCATCAAATATGTTTGTCAAGAAGAAAACTGCTTGTAGGCTAAACCAACTCATTTGACTAGTTTTTTTGTTTGTTACATGGGTTTATTTAAGTGCATGTACTCCACTTATATGTTACTACTGATTTATTAGTAGCTAAACACTTATTATTTTGTATATGTAGTCCATTAGTAATTCTTTGATTTTTAGGCTCATTCTCTATACTTTATGTCTCAAAAAGTTCTTTTTCGAGTCAACGTTTATGCAGGAGCAGTCAATTTAGCTCCTTGCACAGAGGAAATGTTTGCTCTCATCTCGGTACTATCAATAACTTTTAGGTCAATTACTGGGTACGTTTGTTCCAAAAGTTGTCCGTTTTAACTTAAACTCAATTCTACCCGAGCCCATTTCATTTTGCACGGCATCAAATTTTTTTTATAACAATGTATTACCATAGCGACGAGGGTCTGAACACCGGCATACTTAACGTCCCACCCGAACTCCGTCATGGCCCATCCGGTCCCACCAAGAGCATCACCATTTTGCCCCAAGTAATTCAAGTAATATGGCTCGTTGGTTGCCTTGTACAACCAAGCAGCAGCCCAAAGTAATTCATCCTATTAACAAACAAATAAATAAAAAATATTAAAAACAAACAAATGGCAAATATGTAAATAACAATAAGTTAAAAAGAGTTATAAAATCACGTACAGCGTATCCACTGACAGATCTATAATATTTCTGTGCCACGGAGATGCTACTGTCATATTTGCCCCTGTATTTGTCGGCAAAGTCGAAGAGCTGAAAACACAATATTAGTTGTAAATAAATGACACATGTATGGGCAATATGGGAAATTTGTAAATGTGAGGTGAAGTGTGCACTTGTGCATTGGTGGTGAGTACAGTACAACACACGGACGATGAATGGTATCACGTGGCAAGAGTATTTATTTATTTATTTATTTATGAGTTTTAGGGCTATGGGACCCACATAGTGTCCGTGTATAGAGTTCCATGATACCCTTGTCACTTTGTAAGTTCAAAACAAAATAATAAAATATATAACTCAAAACAAAATAATAAAATATATAAATGGTGATGATATTTACACTTCTTACAAAATTGTTTGCACCACCCTCTATACGCATCATATAGCTTTATACGCCGCATATAAGGAGTTGTACAAACTTTCTCGCACCATTAATGTTCATCAGTTAGAGTCGTGTCAGGACTTATACGCCGCGCATAGGTCTATACGCGACGTATAGACATACACATGACGGTATATAAGGGCCACAACTTTCTCATTGATAGACCTCCATATGTTACGTATGATCTATACATGACGTATAGAGGCAAGGGTGTGTAAATATAAGTTGGTGTGGCAAACTGGCAATACACTGTGCCAAAAATTTTATATTATTTTTTGTTGTTTCTTTTGTATTATAACAAAATGTTTTTCTTAAAGAAGAAATAAGATTTATCTTTTAAAAATATTGAAATCTGCCACGAGACAAAAATTTACTCATTTTTTAATTGAAGTTTATTATATAGGTAAAGTAGAATTATTATATGTATATTGATGTTAGTTTTTTATGCACCCATCCATGAGTTAATTTACATTATACTATGTATTAATTCAAAATGATATTTTACTGTTCATGAACAGTAAATCCCATTATTTTATATTTTTTTTTTTTCCCACACCTTATCATATAATATATATCATCTCTTTCATTGCAAAACACATGTGGCCTTGGTGGTGGAGTGGTTTGTGTTTAACTTCCATTCCTCAAGGTCTAAGGTTCAATTCCTTGGAGACACAACTTATTTATTTTTCCATTTTTCCATTTTTTTTGTTTTCCCACACCTTACTATATAATATATATCATCACTTTCACTTGAAAATACATGTTGTGTTGGTGGTTGAGTGGTTTGTGGGGAACTTTCATTCCTTAAGGTCACAGGTTTGATTCTTGGGAAACACAACTTATTTATTTTTCCATTTTATTCTCATTTCAACAGTCATATTTAATGTTAACTACAATCTATTTCATATTAAATCACAAATGGGTTTGGTATAAGTGTAGTGCTATGAGATGCATTTTCTCAATAGGAGGTCTTGGGTTTGAGACCAGGCCGTCGCAATTAATTTTTTTTTTATTTCAACTACCTTATTTGATGTTCTTAATCAGTTTTGCGCATATAATAACTGAGTAAAAAAAAAATTCAAGATGAAGTAGAAATCACCGCGACGCGCCGCAACGCGCGCGATAGAAATCCTAGTTATTATAATATATGAAATAAAACTAGTTATAATTGCTTTTATTATTTATGTGACATTTGTTGTGATTGTAAGTAGTTGTACAAACGGACACAACCCATGTGAACGATATAATTCATAACCGATTCGTATTTCGTAACATGAATAAGCACATTTATACCATGTGCACAATATTTTGTACATGTATTTACATTAAATTTTATAGTATTATCCTTCCTTAAAATTATTTATATAATGTTGTAGCTTGTTAAAAAAAATACAGTTTTACCTTTTAGAGGGTTTCTTTCTTTAAGGGTATGTTGTAATATTTTTTGGATAATATGACCTTTTCAAAATAAATTTCTATTGTAAAAAAAAAAAAAAAAGAGGTTATACTATAATGTGAATGCACACAATAATACATTTAACTTCCATTTTCCTTATTAAGGATAATCACACACTACAACAAAAGTAACTCCATGTGTTCATAATGAACATTTAACTTGTTTTTATTTCAAAATAATCGTTTTAATTACTTTGAAGCAGACTAAATGAAAGTTATGAACATATGAAATTACTTTATAGTGACATTACATTACAGTTATAATAAAAATGAAAGTTAGAAATGTCATTGTTACATTATCAGTAAAGATTATTATCGTTCGATGAGTCATATTTGAATTTCCAAAAATTGGATTTGCCTAAAAATTTAATTCTTTGTATAAAAAAGATACCTTTATGTGGAGTGTAATTAGTGTGTAACATGATAGTTTTATTATTATTTCCTCTAATTACTTTTATTTTGTTGCACCATATGATTCATTGTATGTTTTGTTAGTGTCTTGTTAATCTTTTAATATAAGTTGTCGTTTAAAAAAATAATCAACAACTAACCTGGTAGGCATGAGTGAGGAGTTCCTTTGAATACGCAGGATTCGACCGATGAAACACAATCGACGCAGCAGCCATAGCGGCCGCAGTTTCTCCAGCAAGGTCGGATCCAGGATTGTTTACATCAATTCTATAAGCACTGCGCGACGTCGTCATATCCTCTGGCCTTTGCCAACAATAATGATCCGTGTTTCCATCTCCAACCTAAATCAACAAACAATCAATCAATAAGGTTCCAACAAAACTTTAAAACTAAATAAAAAATGTATAAAACTAAAAATAACAATTTACTTCTCCGTATAGCACACGAGGCTCTGGGTGCGCTTTGATGAGGTAATCGGTTCCCCATTTAATCGCATCCATGGCGTGGCCTAGCTCGCTGCCCATTTGCGAACCGTACTCTAAAATGCTCCATGACATCATTGTAACTGTGAATGCCATTGGAAGACCGAACTTGACATTGTCCCCTGCATCGTAGTATCCTCCAACCAAATCCACCTTCATAATGAATTTCATCAAGTTAATTCCAAAATAATTTGCATATTACCTTTGTTTTATAGATAATAATATACACGAATACATGTAGCCTAGCAGTATCAACGCTATCAACTTGTTTAGTAATGTGTTCAGCCACAAATGACTGCGGTTCTAGTCCCACAATCGATATTGGCATAGATTTAGGGAGGTTCTAGTCCCACGGTCGATACTAGCGTAAATTTAGGGGGTATGTATGTGAGTTTGTCGTAAAAAGATCGTTATATACAACATACCCAACTGCTTTGACGTGGTTGAGGATTCTAGTACCATAGTGTAAAAAAAAAGACAATTACTTGCAGCATACCAACTAGTTTTGTAGTGGTTGAGGGTTCTAGTCTAACAGTAGTAGATTAATATAAATTTAGAGGTAGATTTGACAGGTGTGTGAGTTAGTCGTAAAAAAAAATAATTATGTACAATATACGCAGAGACGAACAAAGTTGAGAAGCATGCTAAAGCTTGTGAGGAAAACCAACACGTTTTCGTACCCCTGGCATTTGATACCTTTGGCTCCTTGGCACCGGAAGCCATCCGCTTCCTGACCAGAGTCCAACGGGTTATTCATAGCAGTGTCTCGACTCCGGGGGGGGGGGGGGGGGGGGGGGGGGGAGGGCAGGGATTCGTTTTTAGTAGGTTAGGGTTTGCTGTCCAGAAAGGGGTGGCGGCGCAACTTGTTGCCCGTCTACCCGCTATCTTGATGTAATTCTTCACGTATTTAATAAAAGATTATTCAACTCAAAAAAAAAAAATATATACGCACTAGCTTTGACATGGTTAAAGGTTTTAGTCTCATTGTGTAAAAAAGAATAATAGCGTACAACTTACCCACTAATTTTGCGGTGATTGAGGGTTCTAGTAGCGTAATAGACATTAGTGTAAACTTAGGAGTACAACAACGTACCCCACATATTTGTCGAGGTGGAAGGTTTTACATTTTAGTAGCGTAACTAACATTCGTGTAAATTTAGGAGTATTTTTTATGGGTGTCAGTTACCGATAAAAACGTACAACCTACCCACTAATTTTGCGGTGATTGAGGGTTCTAGTAGCATAATAGACATTAGGGTAAATTTAGGAGTAGTACAACATACCCCACATATTTGTCGAGGTGGAAGGTTTTACTTTTTAGTAGCGTAACTAACATTCGTGTAAATTTAGGAGTATTTTTTACAGGTGTCAGTTACCGATAAAAAAAAACAAATAGAAACAATAATGTAGTGTACTGTACAACATACCCCACTGGCTTTGCCATCGAGTAGACCGGAGTTTCCTCTCCAGTTAACTCTCTGATTACCAGGAAGGTAACCGGATCGCTGAGCTTCAAAGAACAGAATGCTCTTGGAGAGTGCTTGACCATAGTCATGTCCACCTGCTAAAGCCAAAGGTACAACTACCATAAGCAGAAACAAAGCAGTTTCTCCAATTCGGATGAATTTCGCCATTGTAGTTGAATATTAAGGAAAATCCCTAATGGGATATGTTCAAATGATAATGTTGGTTTGGTTTATCAGTTTAGTTGTGTGATAAACTACTAGTTATAATAATGGAGAAAGTGATTCAAAGAGACAAGTTGGTGAAGAAAGATGAGCAGATGAGAAGTATATATGGAGGGGAATGGAAGAGAAGGTGTCTCATATGTACACATGTATAATTTGGTTTACATTATTTGAACAACATTAAATTTTTTTTTTTCGTTTTCTAGTTAATTAATTACAATTTTTTATTTTAGGATAATTAGAAAAAGAAATTTTAAAATTTTGGATTAGTTAATATTATTTTTAAAATCAGCACTTGTGAACTAGTGGTAAGAAGGCTTGGGTTTCCGGTGAGACCCAAGTTCGATCCTCCACTCGTGTCTGGTGGATTATGACAATAAATGATTTGAGCTAAGTCTTATGAGATTGTTAGTTCGAATCTCAAGCCCAACTGGGTTTTTGTCCCACCGCGTGTTACGCTATAGAGTTTTGCTCTTGCGGCTGCACAACAACTGTCAAGTAGAAGCTGACGGTATCGTTTCCGGAGGAATGCCAAAGCCAAACTTTAAAGCCAACGTAAGCTCGGTTAAGACAACATAGTCTAGCCAAAGTGGACTAACAGGCCTCTCCAATTGGAAAGTGTGGTGGCTAAACACAAAAAAAAAAAAAACTTGTAATTCCAAAAAAACGTTATTATTATATTTTATTTAACAAAGTTATTGTTTAATAGATCACATTGAAGAGCAGAATGAAATTGAACCGATTGCGCAAATGAATGCCAAAATCAAACGGTGGAACTGAAGAAACTAAAAAGTCATTACAAAAAACACGAATATATGATATTTTGAGTTTTAGTTCGTCAAAAATGATAATTTATGGGCTTTTAGTATTACATATTAAAATCTTCCTTTTAGTTTATATAAGTTTTATTATTATATGATTTAGCCTCTCTATTCATTTATATTTAACTATAAATATTTTTATTATACGGATTTTACACTTGTTTAAATTAGAAAGAAACATTTTTCTTAAAGGGTAATGCAGTAACTGGAACAAGGTCAAAAGGGGTATAATACAAAATTTAGTAGATTATCCATAATATCATTTTGCCGTTAAAAATAATGATAAATACTATTTACCTTTTACAATATATCCTTAAACCATGTATGTTCAAAATAATAATATTTGGTAATTTATTTATTAGACCATGGGTAATGGGGTAATGGTTAATGCTTCTCAATGTGTATTTTTCACCACATCATCATCATAATGCCCCCTTCAAAGAATGTGTTAACTTTTAGGGTTTCAACCAACAATAACAAAAATAAAGAAATCAACACAGGAGCCAACATAAACTCACAATCAAGAACAACAGATGTAGGCGACAAAACAAGGTGACAAATCTCTTATTAACCCAAACCAAAACGTACCCCCCAATACCCAAATAGATCTCAGCAAATCACTGAGATCAATAATAGAGAAGTACAATACACAAAGGATCTGCTGATCAATAATATCAGCAGATCAAGAACCAGAATACAAAGAGAAATAATAACAACCTCACAACTACTGAAACCCTAGAACTCAGAGAGTACAAATAAAGAAGAAAACAATACGACTAAACTGAGAACTCGTACACGAGCTCTCTTTATATACAGCTCCCAGAGATGATCCAACGGCCAGGAAAGAAAGCATCCAACGATCATAACCAACGCCAACTCACCAATCTGTGTGAGAAAACACAAATAACAACAACCACATAAACTGACCCGGACCAATGGTCCAGACCAAACAACAATGACCCAGTTCAACATAAAGTGGGCTTATTATAATATCAGAATATGTAACCGGGCTACCAGACTGGCCCAACAACATGTAATTGAATTATAGGCTTAATATTTGGGCTAAGACCCATATATTTTAACACCCCCCCTTAATTCAATTACTATACAAATCAGTCAGACCAAGTTGAGCACACAAAACCTCATGCTGATTACTGAGCAGTCCCTTAGTGAATATATCAGCAATTTGCTGATCTGACTTTACTTTGACTGCTCTAAGAAACCCAGAACTAATCTTTTCTCTTAAGAAATGCCAATCAAGCTCAAAATGTTTAGTTCTATCATGAAAGACAGGATTTTCTGCTATTGAAATAGCAGACTTACTATCACAGAATAGGTCTATAGGCAACTTACTGTCAATCCCCAATTCCTTTAACAAGTTAGATACCCAAATAAGTTCACAAGCAGTTGAGCACATCGCTCTATACTCAGCCTCAGCTGAAGATCGAGCAACTGTGCTCTGTTTCTTGCTTTTCCAAGAAACAAGACACTCACCAATAAAAACACAAAAACCTGTTACAGATCTTCGTGTAACCAAGCACTTAGCCCAGTCAGCATCAGAGTATGCTGACAGGGTTAAATCCTTACCTTTTTTGAACACTAAACCCTTTCCAGGTGATAGCTTCAAGTATCTAAGTAACCTCAAAGCTATTCGCTGTACATTTTGAGTTGGTTTATGCATAAACTGACTCAAAAACTGTACAGCATAACTTATGTCTGGACGGGTCAAAGATAAGTAAATTAGTTTTCCTATTAGCTTTTGATATCCTGTAATATCCTCTAAATATTTTTCATCACTATTTTTAATAATGACATTATAATTTTGCTCAATAGGAACACTAACAGGCTTACAACCCAAATACCCATATTCTTTTAAAAGATCAAGACAATATTTCCTCTGGTTGAGACATATTCTTTCACTGGAATATAGAACCTCAATACCAAGGAAGTACTTTAACTTTCCTAGATCCTTAATTTGAAAACTTTCTTTTAACAAGGTTTTAACATTAAGAATTTCAACTTCACTGTTTCCAGTGATCACTATGTCATCGACATACACCAGCAAGACTATAAAAATATCTTTCACAGATTTAACAAACATTGAATGGTCACATACACTTTGCACAAAGCCTATGTTTTTCAGAACATTAACAAGTTTCTCATTCCATTTCCTAGGAGCTTGTTTTAAACCATATAAAGACTTAACCAATTTGCAGACTTTAGATTCATTACCAGAAGCATATCCTTCTGGTAATTTCATATACACATCTTCAGTTATAGATCCATACAAAAACGCATTATTAATGTCTAACTGAAATAAAGTCCAATTATTCTGAACAGCTAGACTGATAACACTCCTGACAGTAACCATTTTAACAACCGGAGAAAAGGTTTCTCCAAAGTCAAGACCTTCTCTTTGACTATAACCCTTAGCAACTAACCTTGCTTTATACCTATCTATCTCACCATTAGATTTATATTTGACTTTATAAACCCATTTACAACCAATAGCCTTTCTGCCAGGAGGCAGATCTGTAATTATCCAAGTATTATTCCTATACAGAGCCTGCATTTCATCATTCATAGCTTCTACCCAATGTGGGTCTTTTGAAGCATCAGAATATGAAACAGGCTCAACAGCTTTGTTTAAATTGGACACAAAACTGAAATTCTCAACAGATAAGTTGGAATAATTAACTACCTTCTCTATAGGATACCTAACCTTACTTTCAATCACATAATCACCAAATTTCTTTGGCAAAACAGACTCCCTACTGGACTGTCTAACAGTTCTACTTCCCTCAGGAGTCCTAGTCTCTTCACTTGACCCCTCAACCCCTGAACAGTCATTCCCTCTACCTGTAGTATTACTAGGTTGCTGATCATGACCTTGACCATGATCTACCTCACTAGTTACCCTAGGTGAGTCATCTAACTGTCCCCTAGGGGAGAGATCATGAGCACTAATAGGTTCCCCTTCATCATCGGGAAGGTTTGAAAAATTTTGTTTAGTTTTGTCACTTTCAGAATTTTCTTTTTCAAAAATATCAAAAAAATTTAAATGATTTAAAGTTTCAGAAACAAAGGTTTTATGTTCAGTTTTGAAAGGATAAATGTTCTCATAGAACTTTACATCCCTGGAAAACTCAACTTTCCTTGTTTCTAAATCATACAATTTATAACCCTTTTTTTCAAAAGAATAACCAATCAAAACACTTTTATCAGCCCTGCTACACAACTTATCAGGACCATCTAAAATAGTTTTAAAACATAAACACCCAAAATTCCTTAAGTGACTAATCTCAGGGGGGAACCCATATACTAATTCATAGGGACTCTTACCATTTAGAACAGAAGAAGGTATCCTGTTAATCAAATAAGCAGCAGTAAGCACACATTCAGACCAAAAACTCAAAGGAATACTACTCTGAAACAACAAAGCTCTAGCTGTATTCAAAAGATGCCTGTGTTTCCTCTCCACAACACCATTCTGTTGTGGAGTGTAAGCACAGGATGTTTGATGAATAATACCTTTGTTATTACAAAAAACATTCATCTGTTTATTAATGAATTCAGTTCCATTGTCACTTCTAAAAATTTTAACACTTTTTGAAAATTGAGTTTTAACTAATTCATAAAAACTAACAAGATTTTCAAAGACTTCAACCTTGGATTTTAACAAATAAACCCACACAGACCTTGAGTAGTCATCAACAACAGTGAGAAAATACCTAAACCCTTCCCTGCTAGTGACCTTATAGGGTCCCCATACATCAAGATGTACAAGATCACCTACAGCCTTAGCCTTATGATCACTAAGAGGAAAAGGCACCCTGACCTGTTTTGCCTTATGACATATCTCACAAGGCAAAGAATCAGGTTCTCCAACATTCAAACTACCTTTTAACACAGCTAGAACTTGGTTAGAAGGGTGACCTAATCTGCTATGCCAAAGACTATGATCAGAAACACTGTTAAGACTAATACTATTGAAACTCACATTTTTCCCTACAAAATACAATCCATCCTGCTGTCTACCAGTCACCAGGATTCTCCTTGACTTGGAATCCTGGACAAAACATTCATTTTCATTAAACAGAACATCTAATTTGTTATCCTTAGCAAGTTTGTGTATAGATACCAGATTAACACAGTAATCAGGTATTAAAAACACATCAGTCAGAATCACCCCATCAGCAAGCTTAATATCACCTATCTTGGTGACCTTTGCTTTTGTGCCATTGGGATGTTTGACTTCCATGTTATATTTAGACACATCAACACAATTTACTAAGTGTTCATCACTACCTACCATATGTTGGTTGGCACCAGAGTCCATGATCCAACCAAAAAATAGTGCATACTTAACCATATTAGAACAACTAGAGAAATTTTCAAACATTTTGGACAGTTTAGACAGAACAGGCATACTAGAAAAACCACTCACAACAACAGACTCACCTCCAACATTGGAGCTCTGAGGATCTCCACCAGACTTCTCACTTATCAAATTCATTAACCTAGAAATCTGCTCAGGAGTAAAAGGTGAGCCAGCAGAAACATTACTGCACACATTGTTACTAGTATTGGTCATACCATTTTTCCAGTTACCCTGAGTTCTATTAGAATTATTATTATTATTTGACCAACTTCCAGTATTACCAGCTCTCTTTTGATTTCCATTAGGATAACCAATAATTTCAAAACATCTTTCTTTGGTATGACCAACTCTGTTACAGTGTGTGCACTTTAGATTAGGATTAGGACCCCTATTTGTCCCTTTCCTATTATCAGATGATTGACCAGTCTTAGCAACAAATGATACATTAGTTGCTTTTGATCCACTGCTAGAACCTCTGTGAGATTCTTCTCTAGAGGCAACAGCAAAAGCAGATTTTACTGAAGGCAGAGGATCACTAGTCAATAAGGTAGTTCTAACAGGTTGATACACCTCATCAAGCCCCATTAAGAATTGCATGAGTTTAATAAGGCTATTAAAATCATTAAATTCTTTAGAGGCTTGACATGTACAAGCAGGTAATTGGACCATAGAGTCAAACTGCTTCCACATAGTGTTTAACCTATTATAATACTCAGCAACAGAACTACCACTTTGAGTTATGCTATTTATTTTTTGATGCAAATTAAACATAACACAACCATCAATCCTATCATAGGTTTCCCTAAGGTCTAACCAAACATCTCTAGCATTTTCAGAAAACACTTGACCAAGATACAATTCCTCACACACAGAATTAATCAACCAAGAAATAACCACAGAATTGCATCTATCCCACTGATTAGCAAGAACATCATTATCAACAGGTTTGATGCAAGTACCATCTATGAATCCTAGCTTGTTTTTACCTTGTAAAGCAAGTTTCATAGATTTAGACCACACAGAGTAGTTCTCTGTGCCTTTCAATTTTATACTGATTATAGACAAGCTAGTGGTATCACTAGGATGCAAAAACAAAGGATCACTGATATCCAATTTACTAATAAGGGTTGCATCACCAGCACCAAGGTTGGGGCCCCCACCACCAGGGTTGGCACCCCCACCTCCTGCTGGGTTGACAACATCACCCATTTCAAGACAAACAGATAGTCACACAAACAAAGGCAGCAATACAAACAACAGATAATCTCAAAACCCTAGAAGGACGAAGCTGAGTCAGTGCTACAGATAGTGGATTCGTCACTCAATGGTGTCCACCCAGTTCTTAACTCAGGAGCCCTTTTATTAGCTATATATATTACTTATATATATATATAACCAACAACAATAAAGAACCAAAACAAATAACAAACAGATCAATCAAACAAGACACCAAGTAGTTTGGCCAATACCGGTCCACCCTAACCCGGTCAGTGCCTCTAGACACAACAACAGAAAACAAAAGAATGAAACGATCTCACCAGAAACTCGTAGTCTGTAACCTTCACTTAGGGTTACACGACCAGAGAGCAATCAGCACAGCTATCCAGCCCACAACCAAGTACCAGAATCAAGATCCAAAGCCACCAGCCAACAATCGTTGACAAAACCCTAGATCTACAACAAATACCAAGAACAAGCAATAGACAAGATCTACAAAGATCAGATCTACTGCTGATAGAACCAAAACAAGTAATAGACCAGATCTACACAGATTAGATCTATTACTAATCAATACAGGTCAAGATCTATAAATCAAGATCAAAACCCTAATCAACAAGGAACAATAAAAAAACAGACAGCGAAAGACTTTTAAAAAGACCAGAATCAAAGAACCTGGCTCTGATACCATGTTAACTTTTAGGGTTTCAACCAACAATAACAAAAATAAAGAAATCAACACAGGAGCCAACATAAACTCACAATCAAGAACAACAGATGTAGGCGACAAAACAAGGTGACAAATCTCTTATTAACCCAAACCAAAACGTACCCCCCAATACCCAAATAGATCTCAGCAAATCACTGAGATCAATAATAGAGAAGTACAATACACAAAGGATCTGCTGATCAATAATATCAGCAGATCAAGAACCAGAATACAAAGAGAAATAATAACAACCTCACAACTACTGAAACCCTAGAACTCAGAGAGTACAAATAAAGAAGAAAACAATACGACTAAACTGAGAACTCGTACACGAGCTCTCTTTATATACAGCTCCCAGAGATGATCCAACGGCCAGGAAAGAAAGCATCCAACGATCATAACCAACGCCAACTCACCAATCTGTGTGAGAAAACACAAATAACAACAACCACATAAACTGACCCGGACCAATGGTCCAGACCAAACAACAATGACCCAGTTCAACATAAAGTGGGCTTATTATAATATCAGAATATGTAACCGGGCTACCAGACTGGCCCAACAACATGTAATTGAATTATAGGCTTAATATTTGGGCTAAGACCCATATATTTTAACAGAATGTGTAATGGTTAATTCCTTCTGATGCCTCCTTAATAATTACTTTCCTCATTTTTTCTCTTCTTTAGGCATTATACTAAAAATGTCCTTTCTTCATGCCCCTATAATACCTAAAGGGATGGTGTTAAAAGGCGTTATCCACATAAGGATACGATATTACATTTTGTAGATTTTGTTGGTAATTTAGTAAATTTCAACGAGTTATAAAGAGTTAAGGAAACTGTAAATTATTGGACAATAAATGGTGGCCGTTTTGAATAATTAACGCGAAGCGGTGAGAGAGAGAGAGAGAGGACACAAGCATGTGGGTTTTGCTTGATTTCATTTCCTGCGAACGATCGGTGTCGGAATATAATTTTAGTAATAACCTGAATATATTTTAAATAATCATAACACCATAAAATCCGGAATAATATGTTGATTTTTTTTAAATAGCTAATATCACAAAATATGGAAGAGATTCCTAAAAATGGGTTTTGCCTAAATAGTTTAAGAAGAATATGAAGCAAAAAAGTAAAATTAAATTTAGTAGAAAAATCTAACACAAAAATCTACCATAAAAAAATCGAGTACATAAAAATCGAAAATCTATCATAAAAAAATCTAGTACAAAAAATCGAATTGCGAGGTAATTTAGAAAGTCGAAAGCTCCATTAGGTCGGTTGGGATAAGGTTACGAAAGCAAAGAAGAAGGGAGGTTTGGGTTTGAAGAGATTGGATTCTAGTAATCGTACGCTTTTACTCAAGTGGGTTTGGAGATATAGAATTGAGTCGGGTGCTTTTTGGAAAAGAATCATTGATTCTATTCATTACATTAAACGGAAGTGGGGAGTGATGCCGTTTAATAGCCAATTAACAGGAACCTGGAAGAACATTGTCAAGCACGCCGGTAATATTAAAGTCGAAGGTCGAACTATGAACGACTTGTTGAAAGGTAACTTGGGGGATGGGAGAAGTATTAGATTTTAGGTTGACACATGGTGTGGTGACGAAGCTTTCAAAGACAAGTTCCCTAATTTGTTTAACATTGAAAAGTATAAGTTGGTTATAGTGGCCGAACACCTTACTTCTATAAAGAATGGATCGTGTGTTTGGAAACAAGGAACCGAGTGCTTGACTGCAGCCGTGAGGGAGGAACTGTCAGGTTGTATCAGGACAGTTGCTGCTGTTATACTATCGGATCACCAGGACACTTGGTCGTGGTCAGTGGATAGTTCGGGTACATTTTCCGTACACACTGCAAGAAGCTGGCTGCAACAGGATGCCCAAATCAGTGCAGCGTTTGTTTTAGATTGGTATAAATGGCTCCCATCAAAGGTAAATATATTTGTGTGGCGTGCGGAAATGGATAGGATTGAGCCTACTTCGGCATCGGAAAGAAGGAACATCAATACTACCACACCCTCAAATTTCCATTGCGGGGTATATACCGCGAGGCGCGTGACATACCAGGATCCCATAGACATAAGTCATATGAAAACCTCTAAATGCCCAAACCATTTAGTTTGTTTTTAAAAATCAAGTTTAGTAGTCAACCATAAGTTTTAAGAAAATGCGGAAGTGAAATCAAAACAGTGAAGTTAAGTAGTTATGCGCAAATCAAACGCGCCCAAACCAAAGTAAAAGTAAATGATAAAAATAGTTCATAGTGTTTAACAATGTTGCAAAAGTCGCTAGGCGCTCCCTAGTCGAAGTCGGGAGTACTCGGGGAGTTTTCGGCCTAGTCGGAGAGTACACGGGGAGTACTCAGCCTAGGCCTAGAGTACTCGGAGAATACTCGGCCTCCGAGACCTTGTTTTACAACATTGGTGTTTAATGTCCCATGACAAACATGATGCATGACCTAAGCGTGCTCCGACCTAGCGACCTGCAAAATCATGCTAGCGTGTGTCAACATAAAGTCGATGAGTTCACAGTTTAAGTAGCAAAGGAAAAAGTTACCAGAGTTGTAAAAACCATCAGTTCTATGCTTGTCAGAGGTAGCTAATCCACTCAATGTAACTAAACAGGTTTATTATTGGGAACATACAGAATGACAATGTGCCTCAGCACTAGTGTCTATCAACACTAGCAAGAAAATGTGGTCAGAAGTTCATTCCCGTGACCTAAACAGATTAGGCATGAGGTTGCTGCACAACTTAATAGTGCTACTAACTAATACCTCGTTCGCCTCCAACGATTAACCCAATAATTTTGTAAGGACTTTCAAATGATAGATGTTGTTTAGTTCACAAAGGACAATAAAAGTTGCAAAACTGACAAAAACCCGATTCATACAAGGTATCGAAAACCCAATCCACACAAGGAGTCAAAGCATCCCAAAACCCGGGATGTAAAAGTAGTCCCAAACCGGACTAGAAAAGTTTAATAAGTTAGTGTCACACCCGAGACACATGCTTTCAAGAAAAAGTAGTGAAACTCACCTTAGGTTGCAAAAGCTAAATCCAAAATCCGCAAGTAATAAGGACGTGCTACCGACTCCCTATTATATATGCCACTATGTGAGTATATGTGCATACACAATAAACCACATAACTCGTTTGTCCAAGACGTTTAATAATGTGAAAACGTTTAGGTGACACCTATTGTAACTACATGCACAAGTAACCCTACGAACCCGTTGGTGAACATTATGTTTATTATCAGTTATATACGTCATATACTAGACTCCCAAAATTTTACTGAATATTCCTAGGAGTCCATTCATCATGCCCGTATTTTTGTTTCTTGAAAACCATATAGAAAAATTATGAAAAATCGTTTACTACAGCTAGGTCCTGAAAACACATCATTTTAGGGACTTCAGAAGAATAAGTTATTCCCAAGGAAGATTTAAAGTTTCAATATATAATCACTTGGTAAGGAAATACATCATTTTACCACTAGGTTGTTATTTTAGGGACTTCGTAAGAATAAGTTTTTAAAACAAAATGTCATAAATATAGCCACATAGAGATGAAATTGTATCTTTTGAAATATATATTAGTCATATATGTTAGTGGAGGTTTCAAATGAGAAGAAAATACTTACAATAATCCTTCTCAAGATTACTAAATATCTTATAATATTTGGCGCTTAGGTCCTAGAGTTTGAAGTGTAATTTATTTTTTTGTAAAATCTTTAAATGTCGTAAAACTTACTAGTCTGTGTTAATGGATAACCCAGACATAAAATGCATAAACCTATTAACTGACGTCTTAGACTACTACACTGCATTATTACACATATAATATGGACAAAATAAATTTAACACGCATGATCATGCTTAATCATTTTTTTATGATATTCCAAGGAAGATGGCGGTCTTGAGAGTGTTTGGTTTCTCGCTTGGCCCATTTCTTCATCTGGTGCCATAACTTAATCTTACCTACTATAAATACACACGATAATGATTAGTATCTAGGTTAGTGGGTCAAAATACAACAAAAGAAAACATTTTCCCTCGTCTAACAGTTCTTCACGTACCGCGAAGAACTTGCATTACTCCACAAATGCACCGCGTACCATAGGGACATCCCCGCACTGCACAACGAGCCCTTTTTCGATAGAAGGTTTCCCTTGCTAGTCACTTATTTACTTTACCAAGTTTCCAAGTTTTACCAATCCAATACTTAGCAAAATTTATAGCTATTGGCTACAAATTTACCCGTAAACATGCGTTAGATCTTGGTCATTTGGAAGCTCTTACCCACACGTATTGCACCCGAATTACATGATTCGGACTCAAATTAACTCATTCCATTTACCTTTTACTTAGTCGTTTCAACTCTTAACGGGTCAAATACACTTAACGGGTCAAATTGACCCGTTAACGGACACAAACATTTATTTGAAAACTTTACCATTTCTGATGATCAAATACACTCAAACACAAATCTGGACACTTCGCCAAATCCTGGGCTTGATTATGCTACTGATGCCCATTACTTGAGCATCCTAGCATGACACGGGTCATTCCGACCCGTTATAAGATTTTAGGCACCACACATATTTCCCACCTCCTTCTTTATTTATATATTCCTATTTTACCCCTAGTGGTAATTTCCCATTCTTATCGCCCGGATGGCATTCTAATTTGTTTAGAAATTATTACTTATTATCCGTCATCATTTTTTAAAACATTTATGCCTCTATGGGCATAGTTAATACCATTTCCCCTTACTCTTAATTTCTTTGCCATGTTTACATACCTTAAACGCGTATTAGGCTTTGGGAAAACCATACTAACCATCATAACATGAGTTGTTTTCCCCATTTTCTAGCGCAAAGCCTTTCACTAAGTTATATATATTACCAGATAGCATGATCCATTACCTAAACCTTGCGGATCAATCGTTGACTTGTTACCATTACCTTGCGACCCATTTGTGAGTTCTTGGCATTATATACCATTATCGCAATGTTCACATGTAGATGTCATACTGAACAAAGCACAACATTAATTTACCGGGTTCAAATGATGAATGACCCGAATGACCCGTTAGTCATAATGCTAAACTTTCTCTTTTTTCCCATATCAATTGGGCTTAATAAACTCATATCCGAACTAATCCTTATGCTACTTCTATTTGAAGTAATTAGGTTATTTATTTAGCTATAGAGGGTTACCCGATCGATTTTTCCTCCAATTGACCCGTTTAGTAACTGTGCATACTTCTTGCCCCTTTATCAATGTTTAGTTAGTTTAAGTATCTTGATCACCGCTAGATTACCCACATAATGTATTTACCTTTCTAACCATCTCATACTAAATTGATTTTTTATATTAAATTGATTGTTTAAATCGAAT
Source organism: Ambrosia artemisiifolia (assembly GCA_032199755.1). NCBI lineage: Eukaryota > Viridiplantae > Streptophyta > Magnoliopsida > Asterales > Asteraceae > Ambrosia > Ambrosia artemisiifolia. Next base: position 36,436,249 of record CM063525.1, read on the forward strand.
TTAATTGACCAAGCACTGATGCCAATTGTTAGGATCTGAGTTTGATTTTTTGAGTATGTTATTAATGAAATAGTGATAATATGAAAATAGAAATAAATGAAGTGCAGCGGAATTAACTATAACTCAAACCATGGAAGAAGTTTTTATCATATTCATCAACACAGATTACAAATATAAATACAACTCCCCCTCAGTCTGATCACTCAACTCTGTTCGTACAAAAAATGTCTATGAAAAGTGATGACTAAACCTATACTAGACAAATCTATTTATAGACAGTACAAAACATCTGTTGACCAACCACTGCTGACGTCACCTTGATAGTGACAGCTAACAACCTTAACAACATGATTCTCGGAGTTTGTAAACTCTTATCATCCAAACATCTGCTCTAGTACGATAATCATCTATTGAAGGTAAACTCTTCCAAGGCTTCAACAGATCTTCTTCTCAGCACACCTGGGCCGACCTTGATTAGTACCATTAAAGTCCGGATACCTGCATTATCACAATTATTCTCTAAGTAACCATGTTTTATGTTAAATCAACCCAATTCTTACATTGTTTTGAGTGAATTAAAAATTCGTTCCAATGCAAACAATAAGTAAATAAATTTGATGACAAATCGTAAAAGAATGTAGACAATATGAGCTATTAAATTGTTGCCAGCCACTTACTGGCTAGGTTAATTTAATCTTTGATTTGGTTGGTCTTAAAGACGACAATTATTTTAGTAGTAAGAAAAATTATATCACCGGGTTAATTTGAAACGTGACAGTATACACACGTATAAAATAAAATAAAGTGATTCAAATAAAACACAAGTATGCATTTAATGATCGGGATGGGGTTCCACACGTGTCAATCATAATCAAATTAAAGGACGCATACCCTACAAAGATCTCATGTGATATAGTTTACAATTTTACTTGGTTAGACTTATATTGTCCAAAACGTCCTCGGTCCCTAGGGACAAGTTTGGTTTCACGTAATGTCTTAAGGCCCACTTTTTTTTTTTTTTTTTTGAAAAAAAATATATTACATATTTATAATTATAGAGGAAGGTTTAACACACAAAGCTTCATTAACGTTAAAGTATACGAAATAGTAGTAGCCGCCAATTAGGTATAGTTAATAGTTAATTCACACGCGGTGACCCGATCCTAATTATTAAGCATCATTAAAAACGGTTTAACATAGCTAAGGGAAATATCGTCCAATTGCAAAATCAAATTTTAATTGAATTCAAATTGTTCCGCCTTAATTTGCTTCATTAGTTTTACGATCAAGAAAAACAACTCGCATAACTGATGAATGAAACAAAAAACCACCACTCTAGAAACCATGCTGTGTTTTGTAAACCTAGCACTACAGAACCATGCTCTATTTTCGAAACGAAAAATAGAGCATGCTTCATCTCAGAAATCATGCATGTATAAAATCATAAATCACATAATCAGAAAATAACACATGATTAAAAAACACGCATGGAAAACATAAGCACGCATGTTGACAATAATGGGGGTACATGAAATTACTCATGTTAGAAAACATAATCACCAACAAGTAAGATCCTGCTCACTAACAAGCAAGGGCTTGTCCATAAACAAGCAAAGTCTTGCTCCTCATTTTCCTATAAATCATGAAAATAAACATAACCCTGCTTAACAGCAAGTAAGGTCTTGCTGGAAAAAAGAAAATAAAGGGGGTCAGGAGTTGTCGGTGGTGGTTGATTTTGATTGTTGCAATGCAAGGTGCATGTGGAGGGAGGTTGCAGGAGGTGGTTGATTTTGATTGTACATCGATGGTCGAGGGATGTTGCAGGTGGTGTTTGATTTCGATTGTTGAGCTACAGAAGGTGTAGGGGTGTAAACGAGCCGAGCCCGAGCCTGACTGGGCTCGGCTCGGGCTCGTTAAGGTTTTGTGAAGCTCGAGCTCGAGCTCGGCTCGGTTCGAGCCTACAATCTTGAGCTCGAGCTCGGCTCGCTAGCAAAATCCAAAGCTCGAGCTCGGCTCGGCTCGGCTCGAGGTGATTTGAGAATCTCAAACGAGCTCAAAAGCTCGGCTCGAGCTCGCAAAAGCTCGGCTATAACTTAGGCTTGCGAGCCCAATCGTTAAGGCTATAACTTAGGCTCGGCTGTAACTTAGGCTCGGCTGTAACTTAGGCTCGGGCTCGGGTTCGGGCTCTAGCTCGTTAAGGCTCGATTAGGCTCGCGAGCCCAATCGAGCTTTGTATCTAGGGCTCGAGCTCGGGCTCGATAACTAAACGAGCCATATTTCAGGCTCGGGCTCGAGCTCGGGCTCGTTAAGGCTCGGCTCGTTCGAGCTTTTTACCGAACCGATCCCGAGCCGATCTCGAGCCGCTAGGTGTCATTTACACCCCTAAGAAGGTGGTTGATCTTCACTGGTGAATGGTGTCGGGTGGTTAAACAGAGCATGACAATGTAACTGCCTTTGCAAAAAGACCTAATTACCCTTCATCAAACATAACGGAAAATCCACACGGCGTGCTATGATCCCTTCGTATCATTTCTAAGTTAAGGTTAATGTGTATTTAAAACTTTCTCTATATAATTAAAATATAATATTTTCCTTAGTTAACAATTCTACATGTTTTCCCATATATTTACACACACACATGTCATATGTTTATATGTGAAAGAAACATACGTATAGCTTACATATGAAAAAAAAAAAAATTTAGAAATTGTCATGGTAATAATATATATAGTCTTAACACTTGGTACCATGTTTGTTAGAATAATCATAATGTGAAATATAACTTCACTCTCCTTTAAAATATGAACGAACAAAATTTTCAATGAATCTTTTAGATTAATAATTACAAAATTTCTTTTTTGATATCAAGGTGAGTCACGACTCATGAGGTTGCTAGTGAAATTTGGTGTTGTTTAGCGATAGAAGTGAAGACTATCTATTTTGAACTATTAGGCCAGATTTTAATTTTGTGGTCTTTTCTATAGAAATAATAATAATAATCAACGATAGATATATAAGAAACAATGTAGATTTTAATGCAAGCACATTTGTCCCCGTGTTACTAAGAGAATAAAGTGAATAAGTGATGTCAAAAAGTAATTTCAAAAGATACTCTTCAACCTACCACAGCCACACATGAGAGGTTGTGAAAACAAAAGACATATGTAGAATTGAAAATAAGTTTAAAGAGTTTGTAATCTTTTTGTATAAAAAAGAAAAAATGAAAAAGAAAAGGAAAGGGAATTCGGTTATCTATTTCATAACTAATATCTAGAAAAATATCTAAACATTACTTTAAGATGTTCCCTTTATGAACATCATTAGATTTTTCAATGCATTCAAGTCTTTTCAAACCTATCTTCCCCTCGATTGGGGTTGGTGGCCCAATGGTAGAAGCATAAACTTCTAGAAACACCTAAGGGTGAAGTCATGGGTTCAAGTCTCACAAGGAGTAGAAATTTACCGTTCAAAAAAACAAAAAAACCGTCTGTCCGTCCACCTTCATTGATTGTTGATTGTCACACAGTCATAGTTGTCTAGGCACCATCACAATCACGTACAAACGATATAAACACAAGATAAATAGAAAATACATAACAATTTTACGTTGTTCAGTCCCAGTATATAACCTATGTTCACGAGCTGCAACTAGTTACATTTCATTAAGCTCGGACAAATATTACAATTACATATGAGGGGCACATATAAGATAACAATTAGAGTTTATAACCTAGGCCCCAAGAAAATAACATGGACCGAAACCAAGCCCAAATAAAGTCTCACTAACCCAACAACAAGCCATAAACTATTGCCGTAGCTGTCAATGCCAAACAGTGACTCACAACTCACTACCATTGACGGTTATTGCTGCTAGCTGCATACATCAATCTTCTTCACAAACACTTTTGTGAATTGTTGTTCATCTTTAACATCCGCCACTAGTCATCCACCTCCGTCTATGCTACCCCAAAGCATCAAGTGCCACCATTAAACATCACTCACTGATTCACTATCGCCTTCTACCCATAGGCAAAACTTCTCATGGGCCAGGGTGTGCCCTGCCACTCCCCACACAAAAAAAATCATACTGTACTTTTTATCGAAAATATTTGAAAATTTTATATGTATTAAGTCTGTCCCTTAGAATTTACTAAAAACGTAATTCAAGATTCGCCAATGCTTCTACTATCGACCAACTTTAACTGTTTTAAATTTTAACCAATTATAGTTTTTTTTTTCTTTTTTTAAACGTGTTTTCTGTTTTCTTTCAAACCAAACCAAACGCATAGATTTTTTATACAAACCAAACGCATCGTAAAAACACCAAATCATATTTGATTATTATAATAATTGAGTTTGTTGTTTCACTATCTAAACTTAAACACAACATAATCTAAACACAACTAAAGCTGACATGACACTCAATGAGGTCATCCTCCCCTTTCGGTGTGCTACATGACATCCTTCTCCTTATTTCCATCAAAAAGTCTTTTTTCTCTCGCACGTTTCCCCCACAATTTTGAAACGTTAATAAATTTTATGTATGGGATTTAAAAAAACTTAACCAAATTAACGAACGTTTTATTATCTTTCCAACGAGTACTATAATGTTATACAAAAAAAGTCACACATTCAAAACCACCGCCTCAATCACGCCCTGCAATGTCTGTTTCTAGCTCTCCTCCTCCTCTAAACATACATCATTTTTTAATATACATTTTCATTCTTATTCACATGATTAAAATTGTTGTTTTCTAATATTATAGTACATTATTTTCTATGTTATATCATTTCATACTAGATTTATCTATCCCGGAAAGCTTCCGGGATATAATCTGGTTGGAAATATTCAAAATGAAGTTTTACCAAAGACAAATAACCTAAAAGGATCACACTGTTTAATTAGTTGGCGTAAAATATAAGTGTAAACTAAAATCTATAAAATTGCATAGCGAAATAATGATCAATTTCTTTTCAAGCACAACATGTGCAAAAGGTCCGAACACACAGCAAATGACAAAAATTGAAACAACATTATCTTCAATGATTGAGATCACCAAATCTTAATAATAATTAAACCTAGACTATGAAGTTTATAATTTTTTTATTAGCATTTAAACTTAAATGTTAAGATTTAGAAAAAATTATATGAAAGCTACCAAAACTAGGTCTAAAACTTGCACATTTGTGCGGTAGCCGGTCATTGGCTCACTGAAGTGGCATAATGCGATCAATATAAAACAGTTGTCATTTGTTTCACTAGATTAGCTGACTTCAGCAAGTGCTTGGCAATTTAGTCCTAAAGGGAGGGAAAGACTACTGGACATGGAAGGAGGCTGATCAAGAAAAAATATTATGGCTGGAATAAGATACAAGATTCATCAAGCTATCAAACCCATTCAAAGTGAGCCGTGGCAGTTTTGGAACAGTTAGGTTTCGCCAAAAATCAATCTTTTCAATTGGAGGGCAGACTTGAATTGAATCCTCTTTAAATTAAACCTTTCTTAGACTAGAGAGAGTGGAGGGGCGGGAAAGAGGGGGGGGGGGTGAAGCGCCATGTGGCACTTGTGGGACCCATGTGGGGGGAAAAAATTGTGGGGAGTGGAAGGGGGGGGGGGGGGGGAAGGGGGGTGAAAGGAATAATATTATATTGTTTTAAAGTTAAATAAAAAAAAGAAAAAAAAACACCCAACCAAAACCGGCCACGTCACCCTCCACACTCCCCCCCCCCCCCGCCCCCCTCCCCGCCCTCCTCTTCCCGCCCCCTAGGGACGGTGTTCCCGCCCGGGGATTGCTTCCCGCCCTCCATTCCCCGCCCCACTCCCCATAGTCTTAGAGGGGTGATTTTGGCAGATCCATTATGTGCTAGAAAACAAAAGACATCCGCTGAGTCGTCTAGCGTCAACATTTTGGTTGACAACTTGGTACGTACATATCAATGAAAGAAGAGAAGGTTAACAAGTTTGGGGAGGTCAAAATGAAACAATCTGAAGAAGCTATAGCGTTGTTGTCAGACCAACGTGCGGATTTGAGGCATAAAGTGTATGACCGAGATGTTGATACCTTTATGAGAAACCGCACGAAGGAGTGACCGGTCCAATTTTGGAAGTCATCCTTAATCGAAAGCATGAAATAGCCGCCTAATATGGTTGGCTTTGTGATTTTTAGATTTTTTTTTACGTGTTAATGAATGTTTAGTTAATGTTAAATTAAAATGTTTAATTTATTTTTATTTACAAAACAAAAAAAGTTCTAGGGTACCTTAGCGTAGTGTTGTACCAATTAAGCTGTTTTAGGGTAGTATTTGACAAATATGATGTTCTAGTGCAGGATTGATACTTGCGAGGGTATCATTGGCAAGCACATCTACGTCTCTTAGTTTATCAATAAATCTTTGAGGTTTTTTTAATATCTGATTAACTTGACTATTTGATTGTTTTTTATCCTCTTCATTTTTCATTAAATTTGTAGTATTTATGTAATATTATCGGTAGGTGTTACATATTCAATTTAGCAAATTTCATGAGTACAATACAAGTGACAAAAACTGGTTTAATTAGATCTAGCTAGGTTGTGTGGCAATCAGCAAAACACAGAAAATACAAAGATAAGCATGAAGAACATGCAACAACATGCGCTAAAAAACACCATAGTATAAAAACAAGAGACATGTTCATGAATCATGAGCCATGAACATCAGACAAGGTTTCGGTGTTACACTATTTCCAAACAACCCAACAAGTTTCATGAACATACGATGAGTTCAAAGAGAACAATTAAATTATTATTAACTAAATGAATCATTATTTAGACTTTGATTAGACTGTGTACAGTGTGCAAATGTGCAATGTCCTGGCCTAATCAACATAAAGTGATGGGAGCATGTGGTCTATTAGCTATAAACCAATCATAGATGTATACTTCATTTTTATTTATTTATTTTTCTGTCATTTAATTTTTACATTAAGTAAAACCATTAAACAAATACGCAGTCTTATGTGATGATCTAACAAACAAAATATGAGACAAACCGTGTTTTATAAAGTGACACATATATAGAAAAAGTTCTCAACCATTAAAATACGATCCACTTGTGACTAAAAGGGGTGTGCGTGTCTATGCTTTAAATTTACATGAAAAAATCAACATTAGATTGTTTTCAAATAACGGTATGTGATATACAACTGTTGAATTCACTAAATCCGAATTCATATAGAGATTTTAACAATTTAACTCCTAATAATAATAATAATAATAATAATAATAATAATAATAATAATAATAATAATAATAATAATAATAATAATAATAATAATAATAATATATTCTAGATGTTAAGGTTAGAAAACTGTTTGAGATTAAATTTTGTAAATTATTAAAAGATCAAAAGCACACAAGCTAGTGTAGCATAAGAACAGTGTAATTAGTTCAGAAAATAATACACGTAACATAAATAGTATATATGTAGCCCATTCTATTTCACTAAGGAGAAGGAAAAGATAAAATTTAAATGATTCTTACAAAATATATATATAAAAGAAATTAGAAATATGAAAAATTCATGAATTGGTTTCTAATAATCCAAATTATGAAAACTTGACACTACTAATTGATCGATACTAGTAATGTGACCATTGACAATTTTAACTTTTACTTTCGTTACCTAACACTAATCGATCCCGTCCTAACGGAAACATAACTCAGTTAGCTCTAACTTTTATTTATATAATATCAGAAACTTTACACCATTCTGATTGTGTAAATATCAATCTGATTGCGTAAATATCAATATAACTGTTTATTAGGTACATAATGGTGTATGGCCTTGATGTTAAATATCTCCATGTCAGTATATTTCCTACTAAAATATAGATTCAAAAAACTTTTGTGTTCGTTTTACGATTCACACACACCAAAAGAAAGATACACGTTACAGTTAATTTTCAAGCATACATCTTATATAGCTTACATTTCATAAAAAAACCTTAAGATTTAGCTTTTTCTAATACAGAGGGACGTCATTAATGATTAACCATGTTCATTATTCTAATATTATAATAAATATAATAATTTATAAAATCACCATTACGAATACACCTTTGCAACATGCTTACTGATAAAAGTTTGAGTAAATTCCTTTTTGAGTCCCTGAGTTTTCTTGATTTTAACTACTTGAGTCCAACATTTTCATTTTTAACATTCTGAGTGCTAGTGTTTTAAGTTTGTTATGGTTTGAGTCCAATTTTCTAACTCTGTTAGATTTTTTCTGTTAATATTTATGAAATGACCAAAATACCCCTACCATTAAAAATAAATAATTATTAACTATTATACTTTATTATATTATAATATATACACACACTACATCTGCACACACACACATCTCACCTTTCTCTCTCTCTCACTTCTCTCTCTCTCTCTAAGTACCACCACCACCATACATCTTCAGCAACCACCACCACCACCATACATCTTCAGTAACCACCACCACCACCATCAATCTCCACCGATGGTTGAACCACCATCAACACAACCATCACTCGACATCACCCTAACCCGAACCATAACACCAACAGCCCAAACCACCACAGCAGACACAAACCACCAGCCCGAACCACCATCAACATAACCCGAACCACCAGCCCAAACCACCACTGCAGACCACAATAGATTTGTGCAGATCTGTGACGCCGCCGCCCAAACCACCACTGCAGACCCGAACCACCAGCTCGAACCACCATCAACACAACCCGAACAACCAGCCCAAACCACCACTGCAGACCACAACAGATCTGTGCAGATCTGTGACGCCGCCGCCCAAACCACCACTGCAGACCCTATATCACCGGAGAAAGTGACCACCACTGCAAACCCCCAAATCGAAACCCTAGTGCACCACCACCCTCTGTCGTTCTTCTTCCCCTGCTACTCTCTCTCTCTCTCTGGACATCTCTCTCTCAGAGGCTCTCTCTCTCTCTCTCTTTTCTCTCTTTCTATCTACCGGTTCTCTCTCTCCCCCCCTGGTGTCTCTTTTTTTCTCTAAATAAAGGGGTATGAGGTGGGTGTGTGGTTGAGAGGGACGTTTGTAGTGGTGGTGAGGGTGGTTCGGAGGTGGAGGTGCGGTGGGGGTGGATTTTGGTGGTGGTGAGGCAATGGTGGAGATGGAGGTGCAGGGGTGTTTGTGTGTGAGAGAGAGAGGGAGAAAGCTTTATGTGTGTGTGTGGCTAGGGTTTTTGAGTTGGGATGGTTGAAGTGGGGATGTGGTGGTGAGGTGGTGGATGCTTGAAGAAGGGGCAGTGGTGGTTGATGGTGGTGGGCGATTGAATTAGGGTTGAGGAAGAGTGTGTGCAGATTGTGTGGGAGAGAGAAATGTGTTGTGTGTCTATATGTGAGTGTATATATATATTATGCATTAAAGACTTGTTCCTTATACATCATGCATTAGAAAGTTGTACTTAGGTGTTAAATGACTAAAATACCCCTGTACTTAACTGACTTGATTAACGTCGTTACAAAATTGGACTCAAAGGGTTACAAAATTAAAACGTAGGCACTCAGAATGTTAAAAATCAAAATGTTGGACTCAAGTAGTTAAAATCGACAAAACACAGGGACTCAAAAAGGAATTTACTCTAAAAGTTTTATTCAAAATCAAACGATTCAAATATAATAGATTTTTTTGTCATTTACCATGAAGAACTTATATCGTCTAAACAAAGCCGATACTAGTACCGGTATTTGTTACAGTTTCTATACGACGTTCGGGTATAAATTTTGTTAAAAATGACGTTCTATTCCCTGTAGAGTATCATTTTTGTATCGAAATTGTCGGAACCGTTACTATCATTTGTTTTTATGGCATTCAATCGATGTAAAAATAGCTTTATTTTGTAGGGTATATGAGACAATTTTTGTCTAATAAAACCATTTTAAATATATACTTATTTTGTAATCATAAACAACACCAAGTATGTGCGTACCATAAAACCCCAATTTGTATTCAGAATAATATATATATTTTTTTAACCATGACATCCTCTCCGTTGCAACGCGCGAGTACGATCACTAGCTGATTAAATTTTCCCTCTTTGATAGAAGGGTATTTTTGAAAACTACAACAGAGTTACAGAGTGTCATGCATCATAACACTGTGACCGACAACGTTGGATTAGATCAGAGCCGTCAATGAGCCAAAGCCGAGGTGCGGTGTGTGCTGGCGGTGAGACCACCGTCGGACTCAACCGTAACAACTCATAATTTAATACGTGGGGTTTGGATCATGTGATTGCTCGTGCATTATCTGACAAGTACACAATAAATAATGGCCGTTGAGGTTCCAGATATATTGTCTTTACTGCTAGACAATAGTCATATAGTTATTATATATGATGCCAATGTTGTGCTTCAATTGACTTTTAAATTATTATTTTTTTTGATCGGCAAACAACTTTCATTCCATTCACGCAAAAATATTTACAAAAAGACGCCCAATATCGCTACATGGTTACTACACTAATAAGACACTAGACATAACACATGAGGACCAAAAAAGAAAACACCCAATATGACCAAACTTTGGTCGTTTGTGTGAATGTTCACGTAACCGGTACTTCAAAGGCTTTCCATTTTTCCCAAGTCCACCCACATGGTTTGAGTTTATGGTTGACCCAGCTGAAAGATATTGCTTGAATTTCGCCGAAAAGCCCGTCCAAAATCGCTCTTTTACCTTGAAAAATAGCTGCGTTTCTTGCTTTCCATATCACCCACGAGGTTGCTAATATTACAATTTGGATCCACCTTTGTTTGTGTTTTGGAATGTGATGGTCTGAATGAAGCTTCAAAAGGTCACGAAACGTGAATGCGAATATGGGAGGGATCTTGCACCACGAACTAATCTTGTGCCAAAGTGATGATGCGATGAAACATGAAGTTAGGAGATGATCCGCGTCCTCCAATGCGTCTCCACAAAGTATGCAATCAGCTGAACTTTGAATGATTCTTCTTTTCAAGAGTCCGACCTTTGTGGGTAATCGGTTTTGTTCAGCCCTCCAAGCGAAAACGGATACCTTCTTCGGTACACCTTTTACCCACTGAAAAGGGTAGAAGGGGACCGCATAATTCTGAAGTAATTTCCTGCAGTGCGACACCGAAAAACTGTCATCCGGACCCCCAACCCAGACCCATTTGTCCCCATTTGTTGTGAAAAAGGTACTAGCAATCAATGCGGAGCATGATTGCAATTCCGTCAATTCAAAGTTAGAGCTTGGTGCTCGGATCCAGCCCCAGTTCTGAACCCGAGCAGCCACTGAAATCGTTTTATGCGTCTCCAAAGCGAACAAGGCTGGAAATGTATCTTTGAGTGGACCATCGGACGTCCACCAATCCAACCAGAAGCGAATGTGTTGGCCATTGCCCACGACACCTTTAATCTTAGATGGAATATTCAGGTCACAAACCAAATCACAGTCCCCCACTTTATAAATGGCGTTCCAAACACCAGCAACCCCTCTTCTAACCGGGAGGTAGGAAGAGGAGCGATTACAAGTATGAATCGCAGAAATGACTCGATACCAAAGAGAGTTCGGTTCAAGCTTAAAACGCCACCACCATTTGACTAGGAGGCTTTCGTTCATAGCTCGAAGTGATCCGAAGCCAAGCCCTCCTTTTTCTGTAGGTCCCACGACACGTTCCCAAGCCACCCAATTAGTCTTCGACTTATCTTCGTCACCTCCCCAAAAGAAACGTCGACGTAGGGCTTCCAACTTATTGATGACACCAATCGGGGCTTTAAAAAGTGAGAAGTAGTATAGCGGTAAGCTGTCAAGAACCGCACGGATAAGTATGACTCGGCCGCCAAAAGATAGGTGTTTTGCTTTCCATTTGGAGAGGCGTTTTTTAAAGACATCCACCACCGGATCCCAAAATTTAATTTGGCTCATATTAACACCTACCGGGACCCCAAGGTACTTGCAGGGGAACTTATCAGCCTTGCAGTGGATAGTTGTAGCCAATTCTTCAACATTAGATGCGCTAACGCCAATGCCGAATAAGGATGACTTGCCGAAGTTGATTTTGAGCCCAGAAATTAGTTCGAAGCACCTCATTAACCTGATAATATTCAGCAGGTTTTCTTCGGCCCACTCGCCCACAAACACGATGTCGTCCGCATACATAAGGTGAGTTATAGACGGCCCATGGTTTGGGAGTTGAATGCCGCTAAGAAAACCCAAGTCTTTGGCTTTAAGAATGAAACATGTAAGCGCCTCCATAGCCAAAATGAATAAGAACGGGGAGAGAGGATCCCCTTGGCGAACGCCCCGAAAGCATTGGAATTCCCTAGACGGCGAGCCGTTGATCAATATCGAAGCCCTAGAGGAGTCCAAAATACCATTTACCCACAAAAGCCATTTCGGGGGGAATCCCATTTGTGATAAGACCGATAAGATGAACCCCCAATTAATAGTGTCATATGCCTTCTCCATGTCGATTTTTAACACAAATGCCCTCGTGTTGGATTTTTTGGCCCAAGAGCACACCTCATTCAAAATAAGTGGACCATCGAGTATGTTTCTAGAGGCTAAGAACCCGGACTGAAACTCAGACACAACCGAATCCATAATGGGTTTAATGCGATTTGCAAGTACCTTGGATATAATCTTCGAGATGACGCCAATAAGACTAATAGGGCGAAATTCGTTGAAAGAGGTAGGATCTGTGCATTTGGGTATGAGGGCGGTAAAAGAAGAAGCGCAGCCCCTATTTATTATTCCAGTGTCAAAGAAGGAGCTCATAAGTCGCATAATATCCTCCTTTAAGAGGACCCAAAAATGTTTGATAAATCCGAAGGTAAAGCCATCCGGGCCAGGTGCGCGATCAGCACCACAGTCCCAGACAGCAGCCTTGACTTCAAGTTCTGAAAAGGGGAGAGCTAGACGAACGGCATCTTCGGATGGAACTTGTTTGATGGCTGGACAGGTGAAAGGAGGCCGAGACAACTTAGGCTCATGATACTTACGCGCAAAGAACTTCCATGCTTCGTCTTTGATGCGAGTTGGATCGGTCACCCACTCATTGTTAATAAGCATCCCATTAATGCGATTAGACCCAACGTTGTGATTTATTATGCCATGAAAAAATGAAGAGTTCTCGTCACCGTCAACCATCCATTTGACCCTAGACCGTTGTTTCAAGTCGCTAGTGATCTCCGATATGATATCCCCCAACTTGCTCTTGTTCTCCACTCATTCAGAGAGTTGGGTCGAGGACAGACCACCATTTTCCAATTTGTCGTCTAAGGTCCCGATACGGTCTTCAATCGCTTTTTTTTGCAAACCCCTTGAGTCTCTTTCCTGAGCAAGCCAAACTTTTACCTTGTCTTTGATGAGTTTGAGTTTGTGGGCCAAGGTCAAGTCGGCTGGCCTAATGTTTTCGGCTTCGTTGAATGCGGACACCACAGCAGAGTCTAAACCCGATTTACCTAACGCCGAATTGAAAAATCTGAATGGCGTGGCACCGAAGTTAACTGAATCAGTGGATAAAGTAATAGGGCTATGGTCCGAGGCAACCCTAGGGAGAGCAGTGACTGCAGCATCAGGCCACATGTTTCGGAAAGTGTCGCACACTAGAAAACGATCAATTTTGCTGAGTTTGATTCCCGAATCAGAAATTCGTGTGAATTTTCGGCCTCCCATTAGGTACTCGTGCAAACCATTTGTCTCAATGAAGGCGTTGAAAGCATCCGCACAATTTCTACTGAATTCACAATTTTTGCGTTCCTCCGGGTAGCGGACCGCATTGAAATCCCCCAATAAGATCCATAACCCATCATTTGCCTCAATTATACCCGTAATCAGATCCCATAACTCGCTCTTCAGTCTTAATCCTTGCGGAGCGTATACATTTCCAATATTAATTTTGACACCAGATTTCTTGATGATACCAGTAATTACCAAAAAATTTTGATGTCTAATAACATTGGTCTTGTAAAATGAGTTCGGATCCCAGCAAGATACAAGGCCACCCGATCTACCATCGGCATTTACCCATTCCCATTCCACCAAACGCCTACCCCAAAATTTTTGTACCTGGATTTTTGAACCGTCTTGTAACATCGTTTCTTGAATGCCAACGAAGTTGGGTTTGTGTGCTCTGAGAATTTCCCCGACTGAGAAGATTTTTTCATCCTCTCCAATCCCCCTAACGTTATAAGTCAAGAAATTCATTGGGCCACCGGAAGTTCCCCTTCAACGGCAATCGACTGGAGCAGGTCATTTTCAAACCCTTCCACACGAATACCAACTGCGTTCCCCAAGTTAGTCGTGAGTTGTGCTTCGGACTCGTACACCTGATTGTTGACAACATGGGATGAATTCGGGTCAGAGGGGCTGGGAGTGCGTAGGGTAATCGGGTCAAAAGAGGGGGGTCTGGGTAGATCGGTGAAGAGGTGAACAGGTTGAATATCAGGAGGTGGAGGGGGAGGTACAAGTCGGTGTCTGGCAGAGGGTTTGGAACGGTGAGAAGAGTTTCCCATATTTGGGCCCATAGTTGAAAGAGAGGCAGGCCTAGAAGATGGGGGGGGAGTTAAGATCAATAAGGTCCTCATTTGGGCCAAAGTCCCACCTGGCCCGTTTACGTGAGGAGCCCACCAAAATATTGATTGGATCAACAGACGTAAGTGGCCCAGTATTAGAATGGTGCGCCGAAAAGTCATTGGGACCACCCAGAATGTTGGGAGCAGAGTTGTCATGATTGTTGTTCACCAAATTATTAATAGAGTTCTCGGGAATTGTAGCAGCATTAAATGTCAATTCTCCATGCACGTCCAGGTTGTTCACCCGTTGGACTTCCCCGGAACCGTTGCAATTCCCAATCGTATCATCATCCATGTGATCTTCTGCCGGCGACTGAAGCTCGACGATCATCACCAGAGTTTCATTGATCGGAGTGTTCGGTAGATCGTTATGTTCCTGATTTAACACCTGATCAGTTTCTTTGGGGTTTTCTTCGCCTTGTTTATCAGCCGTTTTATCAACATCAGGGGAAGACTTAGTAGCCAAATCAGCTTTCACAAAATCAGGACTCCAGACTTCTTCAGTCTCATCGACCCAAATCTTAAATCTTTCACGTTTCCACTGTATCTCCGTTGTGTCCGAGATGCGTTTACCGTCTTTGACAATAACCGCCACCTGCTCCATAGCAAAGTTCCCGTCCTTGGAGCAGGCAATGGACCCCTGAACAGTCTCACCGTAAGTTGAGGCAATGATATCGAAGACTTCTTTGTCCCATAGGTGAAGTGGGACTCCCAAGATTTTCAACCATGCGATTCGTTCAAAGGGAAGGACTTGACCTCTCCAAACCTCTAGGTTATGAAACCATTGTTCCCAGTCGTCTTTCTTGTCTTTAAGGAAAGTTTCAGCGAGCACCGAAGTCATGAAGGTAAGAATGACAGTCATGCCAGCAACATATCTCACCTGAACGTCTTTCAACATGGATGCCCTTAGGAAGTCATCCATTCTACAAAGTCGTGTCACATCCCTCACTCGGCCGATAAGTGAGAGACGACCAAGAGCAGCCTGAGTGTCGAAAATTTTATTCGGAATTTGAATAGGCCTATTGCCCCAGTTATTACGCAACGGTGGGAAGTTAACAGCGTCACCCCATGTTTTTTCAGCCCGGGACGATCTATGAGTATTCATGTGGACATTGGTTTCACCTCCACTGCTGCTTCTGTTATACCTGATGTTGTGTGTTTCTTTGTTATTGTTGTTTTCATCCTTTTTAAATTTAGCCTCGCTTACGAATAACTTCTGGTCACCCAAACGAACATTAACCAGTGCTTTGATCATTGCCTCCGTGTTCCTGACATATTCGAATCGGATAAAAGCAAAAAACTTCCCGGCTTTGTTTCTTCTCCTTGGTAGGTAAATGTCTGTCATCATCCCAAGATTTTTGAAAGATCTCCAAAGTAGGCCTAGGGTACAGTCACCAGGTAGGTTAGCTATATAAAAGGTGGTGATGTGGTCTCCGGTGGTTTGTTTGTGGGTGGTATGGGGGTGGGTGGATTGGTTGTGGGTGGGTTGATCGTGGGTGGAATGGTTGTGGGTGTACTGGTTGTGGGTGGTGTGGTTGTGGGTGGAGTGGGTGTGGGTGGATTGGTTGTGGGTGGTGTAGGGCGGATTCCGGCGTCTCCGATGTGGCTCTTCCCATTCTCCCTCTTCTCTCTCTTCTCTCTCTTCAAATACTTTTTTATAACTAGTTATCCATTAGATATCAGAACGTTTTTTAGGTATAATCAAGTTTTAATATTTACGTTATGATATAACGGTTTAGGCAATTTTTGTTGGGGAAATTAGAGACTCGAAGGATGTTTTAAGAGATGTTTTAATATCTACCTTATGATATAACGGTTTAGGCAATTTTTGTTGGGGAAATTAGACACTCAAAGGATGTTTTAAGAGATCTTTTAATATTTACCTTATGATATAACGGTTTAGGCAATTTTTGTTGAGGAAATTAGAGACTCGAAGGATGTTTTAAGAGACGTGTAGTCATTTTTAGATTGAATTATTTTGGTGATTCTGTCGAAAAATTCAATCGGATACAACTCAAATTAGAGAAATAAGAACTAAGTGTGATTATTGGTTTTCGTGAACCAGTTTACGTGACCAAAGTTTGTGATTTCGAATAATGGGGAAACGGCTGGTAACCACCTTCAAGCAATCATGAGCATAATCATCTCCATGATTAGTGCTCACCCATTATTATCATCATTATGTTATTATTGTGTAAATCATTGTATTAAATGTGTTTTATTTCTTTCCATATCTTTGTATGTATTGTTTTTATAAATAATATTTCATACCTCTCTAAAATCATAGAGAGTTCCCTCATTACATGGTATCAACCAAATACCATTGATCTCCTTCTGTCTTCTGTTTCGATACCCTAAGCCATGTCCGCCGCCGCCCTTTCTTCTTCCTCCACCCCTTCCTCCGATTCCAAACTTCCAATTTCTGCTATCCTTCACCTTATCACTGTCAAACTATCCAGCACTAACTACCTTCAATGGCACTATCAAATACTTCCCCTTCTCTCTAATCAAGGCCTTCTTGGCCATGTTGATGGCTCCCTGTTACCGCCGGCTGCAACCATCCTTGTCGAAAACAAGGAGCAGCCGAATCCTTCTTATCTCAGTTGGTCTGCTTTAGATCAACAGGCAATTCTTATTTTGAATGCCTCCCTTACCGAAGAAGCCATAGCCGAGATTCTGGGCCTCTCCACAACTCGGCAAATCTGGACCGCCTTGGAAGCGGCATATAGCTGCACGTCCCTTGAACGTGTCCATCTTCTTCGTGATATTCTTCGTCAGTTAACCAAAGGGTCTTCCACAGTGGCTGAGTTTGGTCGCAAGTTCAAAAGTATTTGTGATCAATTATCGACAATTGGTCATCCCGTCCCTGATATTGACAAGACTCACTGGTTCTTGTGTGGTCTTGGTCCTTCGTTTGAAAGCTGGTCCACGGCCATGCGTACCACTCGTGACTCGTTACCGTTTCGTGACTTACTTACTAAAGCTGAAAGCCAGGAACAGTTCCTAGCTTCTCTTCATCCACCTTCTCCTGCCCCGGTTGCCTTTCATGCAAACTCCTCCTCTCATCGTTCCTCCAATTCCTCGTCAAACCGTTCGAGAACCAGCTCTGGTTCGACCAAAAACCAGCCCTCATCCGGCTCCTCTAAACCTTCCCATCGTCCACCACACTGTCAATTGTGTAGAACCAACGGTCACTACGCAAATAAATGTCCTAAACTTTCGACTTTTGTCAATAATGCCACTTCGGATGAAGGACTTGCTCGTGCCTTTCATTCGAAATGTCATGTTACAGATGATGTTCGTGACTGGACCGCTGACAGTGGAGCCGACCTTCACATGACGGATGACACTGGTAATCTTAAATCTTTTTCTAAATACAAAGGCACAAATTCGGTTTTTTTCGGCAATGGTATGTCCTTGCCAATAACCCACACGGGTCATGCAAAAATAAACAATCATATTTCATTAAACGATGTCATAGTTGTTCCCAATATCACCCGTAATCTTCTTTCCATAAGCAAATTAACAAAAGATTATCCCGTTGACGTTCTTTTCTCGGATTCGTTTTTTCTTATTCAGGACCGGAAAACAAGCAAACCGCTTGCTGAAGGACGATGCGAGAATGGCCTATACGTGATTCGGGATAACTCATTTGCTTTTGTTGCTTCGATTTCATCTAATAAAGCTTCCTTCGAACTATGGCATAATTGTTTAGGGCATGTTGCCTTTGATGTAATTTCTATTTTGCAAAAACATGGTTGTTTGTCTTTTACATCTATTTTGCCTAAACCGAATCTTTGTTCGCCTTGTCAACTTGCTAAGGCACACAAACTACCGTTTTCTTTGAATGAAAAACGTGCATCTCATCCCCTTGATCTTGTGCATTGTGATTTATGGGGACCCTCACCAATAATAAGTCGAGAGAGATATAGATATTATGTTGTGTTTGTTGATGACCATTCGCGTTTTACATGGCTTTATCCTCTAAAAACAAAAAATAAGTTTTATACAATCTTGCAAAATTACTTAAATCTTGTTCAAACTCAATTTTCGAGGAAAGTCAAAACATTTCAAAGTGACGGTGGCACCGAATTTGTCAATCAACATGTGCGCAAAATCTCCAATGATAATGGCACCTTTCATAGATTTTCTTGTCCATACACGTCTCCACAAAATGGACGTGCCGAAAGAAAACATCGCCACATCGTTGAAACAGGTCTAGCCATGATTTTTCATGCTCAAGTTCCTATTGAGCATTGGGTTGACGCCTTTAACACCGCCGTTTATATCATCAACCGTCTACCCACTAAAGTCTTGAACAACAAATCGCCATTTGAAACACTTTTTCTTACACAACCCACATACGACAACTTTCGGGTTTTCGATTGTTGTGTATACCCATACTTGCGTGATTATGCTCCTCATAAACTCGCGCCTCGAAGCATTCCTTGTATATTTCTTGGCTATGCGCCTCAATACAAAGGTTTTAAATGCTTCGATCCCACCTCGTCTCGCATGTACATCACGAGGTATGCTCGTTTTGACGAATCTTATTTTCCGTTCAACTCCAACACCTCTCATACTGATATCTCAAAACTTTTCCTCTCTACCTTTCATGAGGTTGTTGTTCACGAATCACCTCCCACTCAACCCACAAATTCAGACCCTTCATCACCCGTACCCACTACACACCGATCCTGCTCATTATGCAAGCCCACCAGTCCATCAAACACACATGCTACTGGGCCTGACTTACCTCCTCCTTCTTCGGCTGGGCCTGCTACTCAGCCCTCTCCGTCGTCTGGGCCTGCTCACCAGCCGCTTACTCCTTCTGATCACCAGCCCACATTCACACCTCCCATCATACCACCTTAGCCCAATGCCGCTACCACTCCTGAACCTGCCCCATCTCAACCCATCTCCTCAGCGTCCATTCACGCATCGACATCCTCTACCGCTCCCTCTCATCCTATGGTGACTCGCTCCAAAGTGGGCACCTTCAAACCGAACACAAAACACACTTCCTACCTTTCCACCATCAAGCACTCGTGTCTTCATGCTTCTCTCTTAAGTAGTGTTGACCCAAAAGGTTTCAAGAGCGCCTCTAAACACCCTCATTGGATGCAAGCTATGTGTGACGAGCTTGATGCCTTACACCGCAACAATACTTGGAGCCTTGTGCCTCGTCCATCCTCCACCAATGTCGTCGGTTCCAAATGGGTTTTTCGTACAAAATACCATTCGGATGGCTCTATAGATCGGCACAAAGCCCGTCTTGTAGCCCAAGGCTTTACTCAGGTGCCCGGTCTTGACTTTCATCACACATTTAGTCCGGTGGTCAAAGCCTCCACCATTCGCGTCGTTTTATCTCTAGCCGTCATTAATCAATGGTCTCTCCATCAGTTAGACGTAAAAAATGCTTTTCTTAATGGTCATCTATCTGAAACTGTATTCATGGAGCAACCACCTGGCTTTGTGGATCCGAACCTTCCAAATCATGTCTGCAAGTTAACAAAAGCCCTTTATGGACTCAAGCAAGCTCCGCGTGCTTGGTTTCAACGTCTAAGTGCGTTCCTCTTGTCCTATGGTTTTACCTGCAGTCGTGCAGACCCATCCTTGTTTGTTTTTCAGAAAGACAATTACCTCATGTACCTTCTTGTTTATGTGGATGATCTTATTCTTACCGGAAATAACCCTGTGTTGCTTCGTAACTTCACTACTCGCCTCCACAACGAGTTTGCCATTAAGGATCTTGGTTCCTTGAATTATTTCCTTGGTCTAGAGGTCATCCACAACAAAGACGGTCTGTTTCTCACCCAAACTAAGTATGCTAATGATATTCTCACTCGTGCCGGCCTAACTGAAGCGAAATCGGTTCCTACACCTTTGTCCACAACCGACACCTTCACTTCGGACGACACTCCCTTCTCCGATCCTACTACTTATCGCTCTCTTGTTGGGGCTCTTCAGTACCTCACTATCACTCGCCCGAATTTATCCTATGCGGTTAATCAAGCGTGCCAACATCATCACGCTCCCACTGATAAACACTTTCAATTGGTTAAACGCATTCTCCGATATGTCAAGGGCACCATTTCTCATGGTCTTGTTTTCACTCGTCCCACCATCTCTTCCATTCTAGGGTATTCGGACGCCGACTGGGCTCGGTGTATCGAAACAAGGAGATCAACTTATGGGTACTCTATATTCTTAGGGGGAAATTTAGTTTCATGGAGTGCTAAGAAGCAGCCAACAATCTCTCGATCAAGCTGTGAATCTGAATATCGTGCAATGGCAAATGTTGCTACTGAGATTGTCTGGATTACTCACCTGCTACAGGAACTTCATGCTCTTCCGCCTTCTCGTCCGACGCTGCTGTGTGACAACAAAAGTGCCTTGTTCATGAGTCAAAATCCGGTTTCTCACAAACATGCCAAGCATATCGATTTAGATTATCATTTTATAAGGGAATTGGTTATGTCTGGAAAGCTGCACACAAAGTTTGTTCCTACCAAGCTTCAAATCGCTGACATTTTCACTAATAGCTTACCGCGCCCTCAGTTCGAGTTCTTTCGCGACATGCTTCAGGTTCAGTTGCCACCGTTTCACTTGCAGGGGGATAACAGCTAATCATGAGCATAATCATCTCCATGATTAGTGCTCACCCATTATTATCATCATTATGTTATTATTGTGTAAATCATTGTATTAAATGTGTTTAGGGCTGTAAACAAACCAAACGTTCGGCGAACAGTTTGTGAACTGTTCGGCGGGAAGTCCGTTTGTGTTCGTTCGTTTAATAAATGAACGAACACAAACAAAAAATTCCGTTCGTTTAGCTAAACAAACGAACATGAACAGAGGTCGTGTTCGTTCGTTTATGTTCGTGAACGTTCGATAACGTGTTAGTGTATGTTTGTTTTTGTTCGATAGTTCATTAGGGTTTTTAATTTTTATATTTAATTTAAGTATTTCAAATTTCCCAGTGGTAGATAATTTAACATATATTAGTGTATCACATGTTAATATTACTTTAACTATTTTGATTAACTGTTATTTTTGGTGGATTAAACGAGGATTTCAAGTTTAACATGATACCTCTGTGTTTTTATAAGATATTATGTGATCAAGATTATGTCACGTATATTTAGGTAATTTGATTAGTATATTCTGGGCGGACAATGTTAGCGATGAAAAATGCGAATTTTCATAATTTAATGTGCTAGTTTGTGCTCGATTTTGTATAGTAATGCCTATTTGTATTCGTTTACATTCATTTGTGTTTATTTGTGTTCGTTTTTTGCCGACACCTAAATTTAGCAAATAAATACAAGCGAACACAAACAAATATCTCGTTCGGTAAGTGTTCATGAATAGTTCGTGAACACGTTATTTTCTTAACAAACGAACACGAATAAAAAATCTCGTTCGGTAAGTGTTCGTGAACAGTTCGTAAACACGTTAATTCCTTAACAAACGAACACGAACAAGGCCTTGTTCGTGTTCGTTTGGTTCGTTTACAGCCCTAAATGTGTTTTATTTCTTTCCATGTCTTTGTATGTATTGTTTTTATAAATAATATTTCATACCTCTCTAAAATCATAGAGAGTTTCCTCATTACAAAGCAGTTATTATTTTGAAAAAATAAATTGCCTCTAAAAAGCCTAATTTTCCATCTAGAATTTAATTTCAAATTTCTGTAAAATTAAATTTCTAATGTATTTTTAATTAAGCAATTTAAGCTCAAAATTAATTTCAAATTTCCAGGAAAATTATTTTTCATCTCGAAAATCATTTCATCTCGCATCTCCTGATGTGTATTACAATCCTTTTTATCACCAAGTCAATGCCAGTTACACTAAAATAACCAACAATTTTTGGCTTTGCTACCTCACATTCTACTCAACTCGCCTCTAACTAAACCGGAACCACCCCTGGCCGATTTTTGCCGACCAAGTTCTCTAACCTCTTTGGGGTGTGGAAGACCGAACCAATTGCAAACCCAAGATTTACTTACTGGTGTCAATTTGTGAAAATGTTTGAGCAAATGTGAAAAATGTGAGAATGTCAAGTTGTCAATGTCATTCGAGTGTTAAATAAATAATAATAATTTATATATAAAAAACAAATAGTGAATATGATATAACAGATATTTTTTTTACCAGCATCGCTTAAGGAGCCGATCTAATCTAACTAAGCTTACGAATTTTATCACATTGCTTGACTAGAAATAGTGGCCAACGTACTCTAGTGTTTAATTGCACGAACACATAAAATTTCAAGTTGTATATGCATCAAATAAACTCCGATATCTTTAAGGTATGGTGATAACTAGTTTTACTACAGCATATAGATTGTCGAATCATGTCTTATTATAAGATGAACCACATTTGTTCATTTAAAAGAAGGCTCTAGACCATCTATATAATGTTACCTATTTAGTGGAAATTAGTGGTTCTGAATTAGTTTGTTGTGAAGATTCATCTGTTATTTGATTCTTTTAAGCTAACATTAGTTTTTTTGTTATTGTATATGTAAAAAGTAAATAGTTGAAGTTTGCCAGTCTGAAGTTTGCCGGCCTTATGTTGTTGAACTCTAATGTATGTTTTGGATCTCGTTCATTATCTGAAACGCGACCAACAATGTTCAACAAGATTAATTTATGAACCAAGCTTCATGAGACTCTAATTGCAAGTGTATTCACCTTACATGAGCTATAAGAAATTTGAAATAATGTTTACCGACATTTACTTAGATGAGTAAATGAGACTACTTCGCAACAATGAGTAAAGGAGTCTTAATTGATCTTACATAAGATGCCACGTAAGCAGCATATATGCCACATCAGATTTAATAAAAAAATGCCTCATTTTATGCTTTTACCATCCTTAGAAGTTTTTATTTATATTCTTTGTCAACTTTTATATATGCAATTGCAAATGTACATTTAAAAAAAAATCCAAAGTGTTTGAAACTTTGAATAAATGTAGCTAATATCCATTCTATCTTGTCACTTATAATTACAATTGAAATTATTAATTGATGTAGACCAAAATTATGCAAAAAAACATATAATTTAATGAAATATATGATCAGAAATTAAAATAATTTACAGATCATTTTCCATTTTATATGATTAAACTATATGAGTATAAGATGTAACGCTAATTTAGGGATAATTAAGAATAAGAGAATGTGGCATATAATGATATAGGTAGAAGATATTATATGAATTATAAAGAATGACAACCAAGAAGAACATCAAACATGGGCCATCGAATTGATTGGTTGTCAAACAAAACATCACTCGTTTTTCTTCGACTACACCCATGTGGTACATCCAAGATCGATATAATTAAGATCTTGAAGCTATAGATTTAAAAAATGGTGTTATGAACTAGATTTCATAGTTCTTATTGTAAACAAATCAATTTTTATCTCATTGTTTGAGTTTTTTGAGTTTGATATGAGCTTTTTTAAGTTAAGTTTTGACCAAATTCGGACATAATACTTCAAATTTATCACAAATTGAGTTTGAGGTTATAAGTGTTTAAGTCGAGTTCTTTTAACTTTTATGTGTTTGACTTGAGTTGTTTTACAGTTGTGTGTTGTTAGGAATAAAATTTATTTTTTTCAAAATTTTTAGGAGATTTATATGGATTTATTAGACTGAATGTGGATTTCTTTGTAAAAATGACGATTCACCAAAGAAAAAAAAATAAAAATAAATCCTAAATTTTATTCTTTAAGATGCTAAGGCACATTCACGCCTCCATCCACGTCAGCAAAAAGTACCACTAATAGCTAATACCGATTCACGTTAAGACTACAGGGAGTCGAGGGGGATGAAGCGTCATGTAACACTTGGGACCTATGTGGAGGGGAAAAAATTGTGGGGAGTGAAAGGGGGGAAGGGGGATGAAAGAAATAATATTATATTATGTTAAAGTTAAAAAAAAAAAAAAAATTGGCCAATCAGAAGCCTCCACATGGCCAGCCACAAACATGCTTCCCGCCCCACTCCCTCTACTCTAATCATTTATCAATAGTCTAATAACTTTCAATCATGTTTATAATCATTTATCAATAGTCAAGAAAAATGAAAGAAAAAAAACAGTCACTTGTGCACTCTTAATTTTTTTTACTGCTTTTGAAATGCGCAGTAAATTAATATAACTCACTGACTGACACGTAAACACCACATGAAAAACGAATTATTTGTACAATGTAACATACTAAAAAGATTATGGATATCATTCAACACCGAAATTTATTACTTGGTCCGCACCACCAAGACTCCAAGAGAATGGGCAGCAACGGTGGTGACATAGTGATGTACCCTATTTGTGCGAAAAGAATATATTCAAAAATACGATTGAATACTGAGCATTATGAATTTATGTTTCTTTTGTATTGTTTTGTTTCAAGTAGATGAGACTTGCCTTAGGCTGGAATATAGCAATAACAAATCCCAACCAAATCGGTTCTGTTTATTAGTAGAGGTGAACAAATCATTTTTTTTTTTTTTTTTTTTTTTTTGCGAGGGTTCAGTTTGAAACCGATTTTGACTATGACCGGTTCCAAACCAAACCAAACCGGTTTAGGTGTGAAATCGGTTTGGTTTCGTCCCGATTTGTACAGCTAAAATCGGTTTTTTTTACCAGGTTTTAGTTTCATTCCTGTTTACGTACGTACTTTTAACAATCATGTAAACTACATATAATATAACTCCTATTAACTTTTAGATTTTATATAAGAAAATAGAATTTTAGTACATAAAAAAACATAATAATTTTGTGTATATGACCCAAATTGATTTTTTTTTCTTAAATTGGTTTTGGTTCGTTTTCGTTTTCGGTTTTAAACTTTCCAACCAGTTTTTAGCGGTATTGATTTTGGTTCGGTTCCGGTTTGTGTACCCGTTTAGGTTATGATTCGTTTGACCGGTTTTAGCATCGGTTTTAGCCTGTTTTTGGTTCAGTTTTTGTTTAAGATTTTTTTAGTATCGGTTTTCGGTGAAACTGGTTTCAGTTCGGGTCAGTTTCCGGTTTCGGTTTCCGAACCGGGTTTTTTTTATCTCTTTTTATTAGGGTCATTAGCCATATGTATTGTGTATTGTTAATTTGGGGCCTGTGAACCCGTGATTCAGATGGTAATGGGTGGTCCATTTATACAATAATGTTATTCGGCTTGAAGAAGACAAAATATGTGATGCAAAATGGGTTTTGGACCAATGGTTTCAGTTTCAGTTTGGGATTGGGTTAGTTTGGTTCGCTTATGCGTTAAAAGTTTAACCATACTTATAATTAACAGCTCAACTGCTCAACTAGACTATGTACGCGCGTTGCGGCGGGAGGCGGGCCGTAAAATAAACTAATGTCAAGATGTTGTCACGAATCCATTCTTTGAAAATGTAATTTAGTCAATAGTATATATGGTCATACGATATCTGTATCGGCTCGGTTCAAAAAGTAGATAAAAAACAATGTAAAAAAAATAAAACCGTGTCCAATATTTAACACTTATGAAAACATATATAAATCTTAGTAATTTTTTTTTGATGTGCTTCAAAATGAAAACATAGATAAACGTTAATATTAATTAATCATGGTCGGATTAGGGGCATAAACGAGCCGAGTTTGTGTTCGAGCTTTTTAACTTTTCAGCGCTCGAGCTAGGCTCGGATTGAGGTCTGTTTTTAAAGCCCGCCCTATTCGTGAGGGGTTTTTCAAGCTCGATCTTGGCGCGGGCTCTACACGTTTATTATTTATTAAATGTCTTATTTTATTTGTAATTGTTTTATATATGTTTTTAACTATATTTTTATGTAGAGCATATTAATTATTATTATTATCATAAATTTATATATTATAATAGTTATTATACAAAATATATTAAATAAAAGATATATAAATAATAAGCTCGTTTCGGCTTGTGTTTAATAATTGAGGCTCGGACTAGAAATCCTTTATTAAACAAGCTTGCCTTTAAGCTCAAGCTCACGCTTGAACGAAGAGAGGCTTGATTCATTATTAGAGAGCTGATCTCAAGTGGCTTAGCTAGCTTAAACCCTTGTATTCCGTACATGTAATCACAGGCTAACTAAAAGTTCAGTTACAAGGGGGAAAGAAAGAAACTGACATGTCACAACGACATACTCAAAATCTTATATCTTATAAATATGTTAAAGATCAAATATAATAATTAAATAATAAAAAAACCAAAAATCAAAAATCAAATATAATAATCAAATAATAAAAAAACCAAAAGAAACTGGCATGTCCCAGCATCTTCGGAATTTTATAAGACATTACTTGTACTATTAGAATAGCAAAACGTGTAAAGGACTTCACTTTATACAAAAAATAAAGTAAGCCAACTCGTTTCGGTAACGCGTACATTGTGCTTTGATTATTTGTACATTAATATTTCCATCTCTGTTAAAAATATAATATCGAAACATTGATAAAAATAGGCACATTAAAAAATTATATCGAGACAAAGATGAAAATAGGCAAGTCACAACGAAATACTCGCAAATATAATAATCTAATAATAAAAAAGTAAAAGAATAAAAAACTATTATAATGACTATTCTTTTGCTTTTTAATACATATAGTAGGGATGGCAAAAAAAACCCGAGCTCGATGGGTATACTCGAAACCTAAAGTATTTGGGACGGGTATACCTAATACCCGACGAGTATGAGACGAGTTTGGTATTGGAAAAAAATATTTTGCAGGTATGAGACGGGTATGGCATTAGGTGATACCTACCCGATTACCCAAAACTAAATACCCGTCTACCCGAAAGATATACCCGAAGACTTTTAAGTTTTATATATATCTTTTCTTAACTATTTTTTTAGTAATGTTTTATTCTAATAGATTTGTTATTTGAAAAATAAACTTTTTGTCTAAAATATATATATATTCTAATAACATTATTATTTATATTTATAGCTTAACACTATTATTTATATTTATATGCTATGAAATATAAAAATAGTTTTCAAAATTCATAGAGTAAATAGCAAAAATCGTCCCTAATGTTTTTCCACTTTTGCTAAATCCATCCAAAAAAGATTTTTTTTCTCATCAGAACCATTGAGGTTTCCTAAAAGTTGCTAGATCCGTCCAAATCACCAACTTGGTTAAAACTTAATGGAAAGAGAGGGATAGTTTAGTCAAATTTATGGTTTGAATATTTGACTAAACTATTTGACCATTGACAACCACTTAAACTTACGGATAAAATTGATTTTGCATTTGAATATTTGATTATCCTTGCTAATTCTTTATTATTTATAACTACTGAAACTCCTTCGCGATGCAGTGAGAATTTGTTGCCAAAAAGAGAGGATGTCTTACTGGGTATACAAAATATTTTAATTATATTTTTTACTTCATTTAAACTTATGAACAATTCAATTTATATAAACATTTCTTGGTAAACTTTTGTTTGTATAGTTACAATTTCATTCGTTTATTGTAACAAATATCTATACTTTGTACATGTGTCATTAGGGGTGAGCATTTCGTGGTTCGGACCCACAGGAACCTTGGACCCGACCCACGAGAACCTTGGACCCGAACCTTTTTAAATATATGGGTCGGTTTCCGGTTCTAGATTTATATGAATTATCGGTTCCGGGTCGGGTCGGTTCCAAACCCACGGTTCTAACATAAGAACCACAAGAACCATTTGTATTTATACTAAAAAATGAAAAATAATCTTTTTTAGTCTTTTCTATTCGTTTTTACGTGTTATTGTAATCGATTTCATGTAATGTTAATACAATATTAAAAATATTATTTATAAGAATAACAATGTAATTTTTTGAAATATTTTTCGGCTTGACGTATATACATAGATGTGATATATTATATCCAAATTTGAAGTAAATATTTATGTATGCCGCTCTAATGTGTGTGTGTATTTATGATGTATACATAACAAATTTATATAATGCTTCGAGTGATGAGAATGACAAAACTGTTACGAAAACATAAGTCGATAAACGAAAAGTGATTTAAAAGGTTCTAATGGGTCAGACCCTTTACCCGACCCATGAGAACCTTTAGGACCCGGAACCACATAGCCTTTTAAGGTTCGGTTCGTGATTCCTAATTTCCACAATAAAAGGGTATGCGGTTCTGATGGGTCCGGGTCGGGTCGGTTTCGGACCCTTTGCACAGCCCTATGTGTCATAATGAACCGAATTTACACCAACTAGAACCAAATTCTCACCATATCGCGCGAGAAGTTTCACTGGTTACTAATAATAAAGAACAACAAAGATAATCAAATATTCAAATGCAAAATCAATTTCACCCATAACTTTGAGTGCCTATCAATGGTCAAGTAGTTTATTCAAATATTCAAACCATAAATTTGACTAAACTACCCCTCTATTTCCGTTAAATTTTAACCAAGTTAGTGATTTGGACGGATCTAGCAACTTTTAGGAAACCTTAATGGTTCTAGTGAGAAAAAAACTTTTTTTTGATGGATCTAGCAAAAGTGGGAAAACCTCAGGGATGATTTTGGCTATTTACTCAAATTCATACTATAAATATATATATTTACATTTTAAATGTATTATAGATTATTATGGTAAGAGTAAATTCCTTTTTGAGTCCCTGTGTTTTGTCGATTTTAACTACTTGAGTCCAACATTTTGATTTTTAACATTCTGAATACCTATGTTTTCATTCTGTAACTATCTGAGTCCAATTTTTTAACACCATCCATATATTCTGTTAAAATTTTATGAAAAGACAATTATGCCCCTGTTATTAATAATTAATAAATAAAATAAAAACATAAATAGATGATAATTCTATAACCCATTGCCATCTAGTCTTTGACTCAACCCATCTGTCTCTAAACTTACCACCACCACCACCACCACCATACACCACCATACATCACCATCACCATCACCAACACCACCAACACCACCACCACCACCACCACCACCGCCACCACCGCCATACACCTACAACAATCACCACTGTCTCTCTCTCTAATCTCTTTCTTCTCTCATCCTCCCTCCCCTTTTCTCTCTCTCTCTCTCCAGCCGACCACCATACACTCCCGTCCCAAGTCGACCACCATCATTTTTACAACGGAAATTGGTGTTAATCGAAGATAGCAAGTTATTTTTTTTTGTTTTTTTTAGTTTTGACCCGTTTTTGTTTGGGCATTAGGGTTTAGATCCAGATCTGGTGCAGATCTGTACAGATGGGTGAAGATGGAGGCGTTGACTGTGGGTGGTTGACTGGGTGGTTGTGGTGAACGATGATGGTGGTTTGATGAGGGTCGGGTCTGAAATCAATTATAGAGGATTGGGTTCAAACCGATGGTTGAAGATGGTTGAAGTGGGGATGCGGTGGTGAGGTGGTGGATGGTTGAAGGAGGGGCAGTGGTGGTGGATGGTGGTGGTGAGGTGGGGATGCGGTGGGGGTGGGCGATTGGGTTAGGGTTGAGGAAGATTAGGGCTATGAAGATGGTGTAAAAGTGAGGGTTTTCAGATGTGAAGATACAGAGGTGGTTATGGCGGGTTGCAGGTGGAGGATGACGATTGTACCGGTGTGTACCGGAGGGCGGTGGTGTACCGGTGGTAGAAGGTGACAGAGGGCGGTGGTGTACCGGTGTTAGACTTTGCGGTGGTGGCAGGTGGTTAAAAATGGTGGTGAGATGAGGTAGTTTAGCGGTGGAATGGTGATGGTGAGGTTGTGACTGATGTTGGTGAGGCGACGGAGGTGGTGGTGGTGTTTGGTGGGGGTGGCCGGCTGGGGTTGAGGCGAGGGAGAGAGTGTGTGCAGTGTGTGTCTATGAGAGAGATGTGTGTGGGTATTATATTTATATTATATATAAGATATTTGTTTTTAATATATTATTAAAAATTTATGCATTAAAGACTTGTTCCATATACCATATGCATTAGACGGTTGTACCTAGGTGTAAAATGACTGAAATACCCTTGCACTTAACTGACTTAGTTAACGGCGTTAAAAAATTGGACTCAGATAGTTACAGAATGAAAACATAGGTATTCAGAATGTTAAAAATCAAAATGTTGGACTCAAGTAGTTAAAATCGACAAAACACAGGGACTCAAAAAGGAATTTACTCTTATGGTAATGATGATATATGTTACTCATTACAAGTTCATACATAAGACTATAAAAGAATATATATATATACACACACACACACATATACATGCAAATACCAACGGGTATACACGATACCCGTGGGTATGGGTATGATATGAGATTTTATAACCGGGTATGGGTATGGTATTAGCTAAATTTGACCCATACCCGACCCGTTGCCATCCCTAACATATAGATAATAAATAATTGCATCACTTTTCAATTATTTTATATATGATCTGCTTATTCGATTAAATATCATAACCACATTTCAGTGCAAATCTTTTGTGATTTTGTGGTGGAGACGTAAAGATGTACAAATCCAGCTTTTGGGCCTTTCCTGGAATCAGGTACGACAAGTCGGGTACAAAATGGGATCGGGTACGTCAAAAACCGGGTAGGAACCAAACCCTGGTACGGGGGTATGGAGTAATACTCGGTGGAACCGGTTCGGGTATGATCGGGTCCAGATAGGCACCGATACTCGGATATAACCAGGTACTAGCATTGGAGCCAAAATTCTAAAAAACCAACCGTTGGAGTCGGTTCCTAACGGTGATATAGCTGTTAGAAATCGATTATTTACCATTTTACCACCCTAGTTTACTATAAATAGGTGTACAATGTTTATTTTTTAGTAAACCACTTTTCTAACTCTTATACGCTCCGTAAAACACAAAACCGCTCAATCAATCAAGTTTTTTTTACACCAACGGCAACGATGACAAACAATGAAGAAGTTGTTTTGGTAGTTGAAACAAAAAGAAACCCTGACCTTTGGTCCCACTACAAATTATGTCTTATGTCGAACAGTACCGAGATGGCTTGATGCTAGTATTGTGGATAATTCATGAAAGCCGTAGCAAACTCAACTCTCAGAAAACGTACGGATAAGCATTGTACAACGAAAAAAGCTAAAAAAAAATGCCGATCACCTGGATCCGCAAACCAAAACTAGTGTAAAAGTGCATTGGTGATTTTTATGTTTAATGTTTGATGTTATATTTTAATTTTAATGTTTAATATTAGATTTAATGTTTAAATTTTAAAATGTTTAATGATATGTTCAATAAAATAATAGTTATGTTA
The DNA here is from genome assembly GCA_032199755.1 of Ambrosia artemisiifolia. Lineage (NCBI taxonomy): Eukaryota > Viridiplantae > Streptophyta > Magnoliopsida > Asterales > Asteraceae > Ambrosia > Ambrosia artemisiifolia. The sequence continues at coordinate 36,468,091 of CM063525.1, forward strand.
AACATAATAAATATTAAACACTAATACAAATTAAAAAGTCGCGTCAATGATAACCTTCCAACTTTTAAATTAGAAAGTGGTTTTCCATTAACTTGTTTAAACTCATCAATTGATTTTTCAAAACATGTTCTTGTCATTTGGTTCCTCGAACTCGTCCATCCGTTGACACTAAATAGCATGAAATCTTCCAATCGAGTACGACATACTTACGAACTTTGCTTTGATATCATCACTTGAACGGTCAGTTTCAAAACCTATTTCCTCGTTAAACCTCTCTTTAAGGCGATTCCAAAACTCAGGACCAAGTCAATTACCTATTGAAGACATTTTTGTATGTGTTTGATTTTGCGTTTCCCTATTTGTTCATTTATGTGTTTTTGAGTTAGGAAATTAATCAAATACATCCCACAACTATTTATAATGATTTGTGATGAATTAGAACTTGTTCCTATGGTAAAAAGTAAAATAATAATAATAATAATAATAATAATAATAACCCGGCTAGATTCCATCAATTCCAACGGTAAAACCGGTTCCTACCTAATTTTTTTAGGGTAGATAGGAACCGGGTTGGGTAGAAACCGGTTCTTATCCGAAAATGAAAACAAAACTAGAATCGAGTAGGAACAATTTGGTGCACTAGGACATGGAACGGTTCCTCCCACCACGAGGTAGGAACCGGAGCCGGCTCAGGTCTGAACCGGCCTTTTTAGCCCAATATAAAAATATTTGGGCTTAGTTGTTTCGGCTTATCCACGCAATGCAAATATCTAATATTTCTGATTTAAATAATCATAGATTCGAAAGTGCGAAAGCAACTCGGCCCATCTTAAATACATAAGATAATGGGCTACCCAAAATTATATAGGATATTTTATATGTCTGAGTACTTTGGTGATTGGTCAACTCAAAAACAATTTGGCCCAACTTCATAGCAGTCGAGATGGTTCTTAGCTTTTAGGAATTTTATATAGCCCAGTGAACACAAATTTAGATCCAACTCACAAAGACTTAGCAATCAACAAGCGTGTGTTAGTCATTTGATGTAATTTTAACCTACATTTTTTTATATTTATATCTATAGTATCAAAAATTGATTGCTTTTTGACGATACTATAAATAGGGCGTGTGAAAGAAATAACATACTCCCTCCGTCCCATTAGAAGTGTCCATATTCTTTTTTTTATTTGTCCCATTTCATGTGTTCACTTTCAAAAATTAATAGCCAATTTCCAAATTTACCCTTAAAAACACAACTAAAATAAACAAAGAATATGATGGACCCACCTATGACAAGGGTATTATTGTCATATGGCAAACAAAAAAGTCAATCATTTAATGTGCCTAAAACTTTGTGTTTTTAAAACTAAGACACTTCTAATGGGACGGAGGGAGTAATACATTTGGTTGGATTGATAATGAAGAAAAAACGAGTATGACTCGGGTATAATGAGAGGGTGACTACTCGTGTTCACTACAACATATAATCCTTTACTCACAACGAAGATAGACCCGTGGCCCGTTAGCTAAAGAAAGAATAAATGAATGACACACAAATACATAAGATATAAGTGGTTCGTTCTTGTTGTCCTACGTCCATTGAAAAAGATAGTCTTTATTGCTTTGAACGATTACAAATATAAAGACAAGATACAAGTGTTTTACAAGTGTGTGTGTGTTTAAATGGAGAATTGATCGACCTATCAAAAGGAGATGAAGCCTTCCTTTTATAGAGGATGCATGGGCCGGGTGACTGCGGCCCACTTCAGGAGCGTTGGGCTTGGCCCAAGAGCTGGGCCTGTCTTCCAGAAGCCCATCCGGTTAGTTTTGGATCAATGGTTGTATAAAGTAAACCAGTTAAGACTGGCGCCCTGTGATTGGCCCACGTGACGCGCTGTGATTGGTTGTCAGGGGCGGCGCCCTGCCACTGGTACTCGTAGCGCGTTGTGGTGGACTGCTAGGGCTGTTCAAATCGCTCGTCGCTCGTTCGGAAAATGCTTGAAAAATGCTTGCTCGATCTTCCGCTCGGTTGTATATGAGCCGATTGGCTCGGTTCAGTTTGTAAATGAGCCAAGCACGAGCAAATGTATGCTCGGCTCGGTTCGGCTTGAATAAATTTTTATTTATTTAATAATAAATATACACACAATCTACAGATAAATTTATAGCTTTATATATAAGATTCTATTGGATTTGACTCAGTATATGCAAACAAAATATAATCAGCCCACTTAATAAAAAAAATTAACACTAGATTTAATAGTAAAACAATGAGTCCTGAGGTGACAGTCTTGGATTTGACTCAGTATAAATTTATTAGTCGTTCATCGCTAATTGTCGCTTGATATCACACCTACGTCACAATGCAACAATTGTTCTCTTAAGTATGCTCATCACCTCACCAGCCTTAATCTAAGGCTCATCCTTGGACACTGGGATCTCAATATTAGTGTTATGATCGGACATTTCGACCTTAGTTGTCACCTAACAATGAAAACATCGAAGGAAACATCCCAATTTTTTGATTGTCTATATTACTCTCCGCTCGATTCTCGCTCGGAAAATTTGCGCTTGAAGAATGCTCGTTCGGTTTTTGGCTCGATTGTAAATGAGCCGCTTCGCTCGAATCGGCTCGACTCGTGAACATCCGTATGGACTGCAGGGGCTTCATTTTCTTCCTGCTGTCAGGCGGTTAGCTTCCTCTAGAAGTTTGGCTGAGGTGACGTCTGACACCTAGGAGGTTGTGCAGCAACCAGGGCTCAAGGGGAGCTGCACCTTCACGCAGGCGGCTGCTTATACTCCGTGGGTGATCGTCGTCAGATTTGACAATGCGCTAGCGCTTGATAGTTTGTACTTCACATATAATGTTGTTGGATCCTTTCCTCCGCTGAGCATTGTCGTTCCGCGGGGGTGTGTTTTGAAGACAACATTGTGGGGTAGGGTACGCCTGAGCGCTGGAATTGATACCCTACCTCTTCAGATAATCATGTTGCCCCTTGATAAAACACACACTGCATCAAATCCTTTACTCATTTTTTTTCTTTTATTGTTGGACGCTAAGAACAGAGGTGTGGAGTACAACACTTGGTAACTAGGTTCGTTAAACTAGCAGTCAGTAATTAATTACACATATGGTGATAATACTTTATTCTCAAACAAGGATTCATAATCGCTGTAAAGAACAGATTTACAAGAAAAACGAATTTTGAATTAACATCACCGTTCTAAAAGCCATATAAATAAAACTGTTACACCCTCAAATTCCACATGCGGGGTTTTACCGCGAGGCGCATGACAAACCAGGATCCAAGTCAACGATCACAATAAACAACTATATGAAAGATATGTAGACACAAAAACATAAACTTTAATATCTCAAAACCTCAGCGGAAGCAATATCAAGTTACAACCCAAGTGACAACATGTTCAAAAAGATTATTCAAAAACATGTAACCAAAGCCCTAGACGCCATGCAGACCCGTGCGCCTAGTCCGTGTGATGCTACCTTAGCGACTGGAGAAAAACATGCCAAAAGGTGTCAACATATAATGCTGGTGAGTTCACAAGTTTTCATAAAACGTTACCAATTGTTATCAAATGTTACCAAAATGTTCCAAGTTCAAACCTGTCAATACTATGTCAAGTGTAAGCCAAAGTACGCTAGCTAGGCGTAAGTTTTGCTACTACTACGATTGGAAAACCATTACTGGACATGTTTAGCGTGTTCAACAAGTTTAGCACATGTTTAAGCCACCCGAATAATGTTTAGCAAGTTTAGCAAGTTTAGCATAGGTCTAGAGAACATGCACCCGCCCGACCTCCAGTCGACGAGTGGGGATGGTCAAGCCCAATAGATCTATCCACATTTCCCCCGTTGTGCAACCCCGCACATTCGTGGTTTCCCCCGGGACTTCAAAAGATCGTATTGTAACTCAAAAGTAATCCATAGTATGACACAAGTTCCCAAAATACAAGTTTAGCGCATGTTTTCTCCCCCAAAAGTAAAGCTAGTAAAAGTGGGGATGTGAAACTCACCTTAGGTTGCGTTCTTCACAAATTAAGAATAAACGACAAGCTCTTGATAATCACAACTACCAGAGATCTATCATAAAAGTTCACATAAGTGTTTTGACTAATAACCATAAGGTTATCTAGTCCCCGATTGTCCAGATCGTGACCAAGTATGTTTAAAACGCGTTTGACTGTTAAACCGACACACTAGACTGAACCGGCATCCCGTTAGTGACCCATTACATAAACTAATCAAGTACACATAGATTACACATAAGTTTCAAGCATAAAACACTTAGTTTGCATCAAAAATCGCACATACGATGTCGTAAGGTCAAATCAGGAGTTTTCTGGCTTGGTTCGACCTGTATGGTTTCTGGTTTGACCCAGGCATGCTTGGTTCAGCCATAATGAAGTTCATTCGACCTCTACACAAGTTCATGCAACCTAACATATGTTCAGTCGACCCTAACACATGTTAATTCGACCCTAACACATGTTAATTCGACCCTAACACATGTTAATTCGACTTAAATCATGTTTGTTCGACCTAAAAGAAGTACATTCGACCTGCAGAGTCTTTGTTTCGACCCCTGGGCCACTCCCTTTGACCCCACGTGGGTCGAATGAGTCCCAGGTTCGACCCCAGTTGTTCCAAGCATTCCAAAGCGCATCAAATCACATCAAAACAGTCCGAAAACATCACTAAACATCATGAAACACAGCAGTCAAGTATGAATAACATATCCGCACGAAACCCTACCCATTTTACTCCAAAATCAGTCCGTTTTAATACTTACCCAAAATGGCAAAATTATGGAAACGTCATATCATGCATGAAAACTTTACCCAATTTGGAAACTTGTTGAAATCCTTTCATAATAATCTCAAAATGCTCAGTTTAATGTGTTCATGAAAACCCCCAATCATTTTATTGACAATAACAACATGCATCAAACCCTAGATTTAACAAGAATCCCCAAAATAGACATAATATCATCATCCATCCAATTGTAACCTAAAACAAGCATATACCAGTAACCATAGCAGCCCTAGATCATGTTTCTATCATTCAAACACCAGTAAATCATTAAACAACACATAACACAACATAAAACACAATTAACACATGTTTATTTGTATGAAAACCCATGTCTAGTGATAGGGTTTTGTTTAGAAAGATGTTTGAAAGGTTTTTAATCATAAAAACAACCTTAGAACAAATCTGGACCTTTGGGGTTTAATGAAAATGAATAAAAATGCTTTAAAAAGTGTTTTAGATCAAGAACACACCTTAGATCTTTGCTTGGAAGATGTTTGTAGGTTATATTATCAAAAACAAGGTAAAAAAACTCCTTCCCCAGTGATTAAAGTTGAGAGAGAGTGTTTAGAGGCGTTTAGGGTTTGTGAAATGATGAAAAATTGCAAAGTGTGGTATTTATACATACAGCTCCTTCGACCCCTTGCCTGGGTCGAATGGGATTTCTGGTGGTCGAATGAAGCTTTTAAATGACTTATTCCTTTGGTTCGACCCCCTTTATGGTCGTACCAAAGTTGATGTTTTCCAGATTCTTCAGTTTTGTCGTTTTAACGCATTTTAACACATCCTAACACATGAACATGCAATCCTAACATATGTTAAGCATATAGAATCATGTATAATCATGTTTACACCTTTGAAACACGTTTTTGCATATTATATCACATGTATGTATCAATCTACGTATCACACTTAATTCAATTCATGTAATTTCACCAACAACGGGACCCACGACTAGTGTACACACAAAACAACCCCCAATGACCCTCGAGATCATTGAACCCTAGACAATCCTAACCTGGCCCGACTCAACTGACCCAGTTAAGTATGTTAATAATGTTTTTCGCTAAGGTAGACTTATATGTTTTGCAAAATGTTTAAGCTGAACAGGCCGGGTGTCACAAAAACAACAATAATACCCAATAATTCCCACAATAGCAAAATTATTAGTAGGGACCGTCTCCTGAATCATGGGACCCTCTCCTGAATCGACTTAGACAACTCGTCCAAGACAATCGCAAAAAGAAGCGGGCTCAAAGCAGATCCTTGATAGAGTCCTATCGATACTGAAAAGCAATTAGCATGCCTTATATGCGCCCGAACAATAGTCTTACTCCTACGATACATATCCTAAATTAAATCTATATACTTCAACAGGACCCCCGAGCCACCAAATTATTCAAATCAGGCTATGTGACACATTGTCATATGCTTTTTCCAGGTTAATGAGCACCATATGTAGGTCTCGTTTCTTCTCTCTATACTTTTTCATCAATCTCCTTAGAATATGTATTGCTTCCATACTCGACCGCCCTGGCATGAAACCAAATTGGTTTACTGTAACCAGAGTTACTATTCCAAGTCTAGTCTCAATAACTCTTTCCTACAATATCATATTATGAATAATTCTCACTGTGTCTCATTTACCCTACTTCTCCATGTATTCTTTTAATCTTTTGTCTAAATTGTATCTCCTGTAATTCTGTAACAGACTAACGAGGTACCAAAATTGTTACATCCAGGGCAATATTTTATTGTCACATGCATGTTTGACTACGTTTTACCAGTGTATAAAAATAAAAATAAAAATACTACCCAAATCTATGCACGGAATGTCATTTTTTAGACAGTCTGGAGTGGGGAAGGGGGGACCCCTTCACGCCAGCTACACCGCCCCGCAAAGGCGTGGAAGGGGGGGAAGCCCCTTGGGGGTGGGGGGGGGAGTCTTTACCGGCGTGGGGGCAATGGGGGGACACGTGGCAGGTTCTGATTGGGGGTTCTTTTGTAAGGCCCTTTGTTAAAAAAAATAATAATAAAATTCTCAATTTAATTTCCAATCCAACTGTTTGGTTTAAAAAAAAACAAATTAAATAAATAAAAGTTAATGTTTTGTAAATTTTTTTTTAAAAGATTACATAATTAACCCTATTAAAATTAAAGAAACATTACATAAAAACATTAAATAAAACCATTACATAATCCTAATTTACTCATTACAATATTACATAATCCTAAATATTACATAATTAAACCTAAAGATTACATAATTAAACTACTAAACATTACATAATTAAACCTAAATTTCTCCCCTACGGAGAATAGTTATCCCAGACTTCGAGTGTGTACCCTGGTGAGGACGCGGAACGATCGCTATCACGACCGTCGGACCTCCCATCAAAGCGGATGCGGCAATACTCAGAAGTGGGAAAATAGTATCGTTCCTCATCTATAACAGTCCTAGTTGCTCCGTACTCCTCCTTATATGGCTCCCGATGAGGAGGGTTTTGGGTGGGTGTACCCTGGTAGTTTGGGGTGGGGTTACCCTGGTAGTTTGGGGTGGGGTTCGGTTGGGTCTCCACCAACCGTAGACGCCCCATTCCCATCTCAGCCATGGTATAATCCAAAGCCCAGGCCAATTCCTCATCAGTGAGATCCGCATCTGGTGTTGGTGGAGTATACCATGGTAGAGGAGGAATGGGGGCGTGCCCTGGTAGAGGTGGAGGAGAGAAGATTTGTTGTGGAGGAGGAGGATAGAACATTGGTTGTGGAGGAGGAGGAGGGGGATGATAGAAGATTGGTTGTGGAGGAGGAGGATAGAAGATTGGTTGTGGAGGAGGAGGATAAAAGATTGGTTGTGGAGGAGGAGAAGAGAAGATTGGTTATGGAGGAGGAGGTGAGAACATTGGTTGTGGATGAGGAGAAGAGAAGACTGGTTGTGGAGGAGGAGGTGAGAACATTAGTTGTGGATGGGGAGGAGGAGAAGAGAAGACTGGTTGTGGAGGATGAGGAGGAGATGAAAATGGTAGTCGCCGTCTTCGGCGAGAGTATCGCCGGAGATCGGAAGGTCCGACAGCTTCGTGATAACCGCCACCCATATCTTTCATTGGTGTTTTGGTGAGAAATGTGACTAAGAAGGAGGTTTTGGTGTTTTATTAATAGGGTCAGAAATTTGAAACGTTTGAAATTCAAACGTTTGAAAACTGACGGTTGAAATTCAAACGTTTGAAAACTGGCAGTTGAAATTCAAACGTTTGAAAACTGGCGGTGAAATTCAAACGTTTGAATAATATTTTTTTTATTAAATATTTAAATAAATTTTTTAACTATTTAAATATAAATTTCTAAATAATTTTTTTAGATTATTTTAATAATTTTTTTTAAATATTTTAAATTTATTATTTTTATCATGTTTATTAATTTATTAAACTTTATAAAGGAAATTAAAAAAAATGAAATTTCACGTGGCACTCCCCCCCCCCCCCCCCCCCCACCCCCTTCTTCCCTCCCTTTCACTCCCCATAATTTTCACCTTTCACATGTAGAGCCCACAAGTGGCACATGTCACTTCATCCTCCTATTTTACAAACTTATTTTTCGTATTGAATCTTTCGTAATCAACTACGTACAAAATAAGTATAAGTTATAACATTAATTTTTAACTTATTGGCATTACAATTATATTTCATTTATAATCTGTATTTATATTTGTTTCTCTGTATGTTAACTCACGGGGGGTTTTATATACCCCGTGACATCACATTTTAGGGCGTGTGACCTCACATTCTAGGTTTGTGGCAGCCTCTTATTGGTGTGTAATATGAGCCAGGGTGTATGAATCGTAAATAGGGGGTGTATGATTCCTAAATACCATTTACAAAACTTTAAAGTCAATAACTTATAAAACTAAGGTTGATACTCATATAAAAGACTAAACAAATGTTCCAATTGACACATGGACATTGACATGTGACGTGTATGTCCATTATTGGGTGTAATAAGTCAAATGATTATGACTAAGATGTCAACTTGCCCCATTGACTATTGAAGTTTAATGACTAATTCTTCTCTCTATTTGTGCGTCTAAAACGTGTTCGGTGTCAACCTTGTGGCTCTGGTGTCGTTTTAATTGGTTTATCGGGTTGTTGTAGTGGTTGACTTTTTTTTACCTCGTTTAACCGAATTTTATCTAAGTAAAAAATTATTAACGGTTGAAGAAAACATGGATCCTTGATCTCCGGGTCAGGGCTGATCTAAGTAGTGAGTCCACTGAGAAAATATCGTTTATAAGATAGAATGTGTGTGTTTGTGAGCAAAGGGTCTGAGAAGCAAGACCAAGGAAAATAGGACACAACCGATTAGAAGAACCGACCATCCAAATGTTGGAAATAAAAACAAGGGTTGGAGAAGTACGATGTGCTCGTAGTCTTTTCAACGAAAGTTCTAGTAGATTTCAGATGCTAATAAAAGGAGAAGGGACTTCTCCTTTTATAGTACATTGACGTCCAACTTCCTCACCCTAACCTTTACCCTTAATGGGGCTCGGCCCAGGTAGAGGCGTCTCCTGATCTCCGGCCCAAATTCCGAAGCCCAATTTGTACAAGTGGGTATGTAAAAACGAGGGGAAATGGGGGATATTACCATCCTGTCAAAGATCCACGTGGCGTCCGCCTATTGGTTAATCTGGGGCGGTGAGTAATCATCCTCCTTTCTAGAACCCGGAGACAAGTGGTGGTTGATAAAGTCTTGTGTCAGAGATATCTTGGCTGGGGGCTGTCACGTCATCGTCCTTTTTGATATGACGGGTAGTCTGTTCGTCAGGAGCAGTTGTCCACGGCATGTCTGTCCTGGGGTGTGTGTCTCAATGTTTCCCGAAAAGGTATCTTTAGAGTATGTCAGAGGGAGTAGACTTTTCGTGCATGAGAAGCTTCGTTGGCGCTGACGTAAAATGGACGGAAGGACTTGCGTCTAGACCGCTGACGCAGTTTGTCTCTGCTGACGTAAAACGGGCGGAGGTAATGACGTCATGGTGGGTGACGTAATCCTTGGTTGGGCGCGGGGAGGTATTGATCAACCATTCTTCTTTCTTCTTATGTCTTGACTTCTCGCAGTAAGAAAGAATGTGTTGCTCTAATTGGTATGGTATCATTGGTTTTGGCACCATATCCCATCAACTGTTAGTTTAACAAATGCTTAATTCGTTGCAAAGTGCTCTTCCCGTTGAACGAATCTGCTTATAATCTTGGCAGCGATTTAGTATTTGGCAACCTCAATAAACCTTTTCCTAGTTCTATGACTTCTATCATTCATTCAGTTTAGTATGATAGAAAAAAATCGTGGTGGTAGCGAGTGGTGTCTTGATCAGTTACTATGGATAATTCGTGCTTAGCACCTTGGACCCTGCTAGGGGTGCTGCCTTTGAAAGACTAGTCACTAGTGGGCTTCACCCCTTAAACCAATAGATTCAATGGTGTCGAAAATCACAATGGTCTTAAACAAGCTTCTGCACCATAACTTTTAACTTGTATCTATGTTTATCATGTTTTCACTTTAGTCATAAGTAAATCCAACTAAGCAAAAATGGCTTGGTGGCACCTAAATTGCCAACGTAAAATGCATGTATTTTCCTTCAAACAAAAAGTCCATGCTAACATAAGAATGACATGAAGAATTCAAAACAACTTAGCGGTAAATGTTTTTTATTTGAATGTCTTGTTAGAAAACTTAGTTAAAAATAGTCCGTGGTTACCATTGACAACATACTTGATGATGATCACATCTACTATTGATAATCGGTTACCAGTTATGATCAATTACTGGGCATACTTAGTTACCACTATTAATTTTCATTCAACTTTTCAAGAATCAAGCAAGCCAAAAGAAATGTCCTTAGCCCCTTGGCCCTACTAGGGGGTGCTGCCCTTGAAACCACTAGTCACTAGCGGCTTTGCCTCCTTGAACCAATATATTCAATGGTGTCAATAATCACAATGGTCTCAAATAAGTATGCACTCCACAACTTCTAACTTGTATCAATATTTATTATGATTTCACTTCAGTTATAAATAAATCTAACTAAATAAAAATGGCTTGGTGACACTAAAATTACCAACATAAAATGGATGTGTTTTCTTTCAAACAAAAAGTCCTAAGTTAACATGAGAATAAGGATGAAGACTTCTAGCTTATATACCTGAAATCAAATGTCTTGTTGAGAAAGTGAAAAGTAGCTATCACTGACTTTTGGCATAGATGATTGTTACATATAATAACTATTTAGCTAATTTGTGTTCTCATTGAAAAGAGCATCACAACGTGTGGGACTAAGTTGAATAAAATATCAATACTTAAGGTATGTATTTGTAATTAAATTGTTGTTATATGTGGACACGAATTTCAGTCTTTGATTTCAACATGTTGAGAAGTGTCAAAATTGAGTTAAGTTGAATGAAATATCAATACTTAAGGTGGTGCGTTGGAAACTTATCTTGTCGTGACATGCAAACACCATTTCCAGACCAAACGCGCAGGCAACTGAGTTTTGTGTTCCAACTCCAATTTTTCTAAAGTGTTTTCTCAATTTTGAGTTTAAAGAATTTTTCAATTGTCATATAAGTTGGGTTTTGTAGGAATTGGACGCAGTCTTCAACTGTCATCAAAGTTGAAGGAACTCATATGTGTTGTTTAATGTCTTAAGTTTATGTTCTACCATGTTTCTATTAATGTATTATGATTTCTTGTCATCAATGTTTTCATCTTTTATAACCGTATGTGATAGATGATTATTGTTAATTCCTTAATTTGTATTGCATTCATCTCAATAATAAATAGGAGATTACATAAACCTATACATGGTAATACATAAATACAATTGATTACATAGTATTGACCTTTCTAAATTATGGTCTGTTATACCCTTGCAGTCGAAGCGGGAGGTTGCCGGATGCTGAGACTGGAGCGGAAATCTTCAAAGAGAATTCTCGGAAGGCCTTTGGTAAAGATGTCAGAGATCTGAAATCGCGAAGAAACATGATGAACACGGATTAAGCCTCGTTGCACTTGCTCCCTGACAAAGTGGATATCAAGCACTATGTGTTTTGTACGCTGATGCTGGACTGGGTTACCTGATAGATAGACGGCACTGACGTTGTCACGGTAGACAATGGTGGCTTTAGAAAGAGGGTGGTGAAGTTCAAGTAGTAAATTGCGTAACCAACATATTTCAGCGACCACATTGGCGACACCACGATATTCGGCTTCGGCACTAGAATGTGAGACTGTGGTTTGTCGCTTGGATGACCAGGAGAGTAAAGTAAAAAGAAATCTATGTTACCTTATTAAGGAGAAGAGGTGGGTAAAAGAGTAAAATCATCTCCATTTTAAGATGGTATATGAAGGGTCTCAAGCTAATACTACCATTTTTTACTAAGTTCTTCCCTTTATTCCCCTATGCTCTTTCTTTCATTTCATCCATCCATCACAGAAGACGTCATCCTTTCATTCATCAAAAGCTATCTAATTCAATGCTCCATCAAGTTCTTCATAAAGTCTTTCATTGATTCCTCTTAAAACACTAAATTAAAACTCTGAATTCAACCGGGGTCTCTTGAAAACCTCTGAATTCAAGCCTCCATCAGTTTCCTAATTCAGAGCGAGGCTCTTGAAACACTCCCGTCGGTTATGAGATTAAGCCTAATTTAGTGGTCTCCATCAATAAAACCATCCACTGCTTCAGTTTCCCTTCAACCTAATCAATCTATATATCTATGCATATATATTCTTATAAAGGAGATTTGTCTCTCAAGTGTCAACACACAAGCCATACACCTATGATTCGAAGTCGCTGGAATAGTTACACCGCCGGCGTTAAATTACCGTAATTGAATCCATATGTCGATTCTGAGTGGTTATCTTTTCTGCTCCAACTCCGCCGCTCCCCACCATCCGTCAACGCGAACACCGAACACACTTATGATTTGAATTGTCGCGCCATAGCCACCCTGTTTACCGGCATCACATTCGCTCATTCTGATTTGCAAATTACCTCCGTGTTTGTGTTTTTAATTTACTTTTTGGAGTCCCTCAATAAGCAAATGAGAGAAGCCGCTTCAATAACGGGTGAGATTTGGCTTCTTTTCATGTTTTTTAGTTACTGAATTTTGAAAGTAATATGTTCATTTGTTAAAATTTTACAGGTCAAGTTGGTTTCTTAAGAAGTTTTTTTGTGGAGATCAACTTTGTAAATTGATTGCTTTTGTCTTCTTGTGCTTATGGTCAGCAATTGGGGATATCTCACATTAAAATAAGGTATTCTTTATAGTTTTACAAGCTGTAGGGTTATTCAATGTGTGCATCTTTTTCAGTATATGGTGTTTGGACTTTGGAAATTAGAAACTATATACAAGTTATTATGTTGAATTGTTAAACACTTCTATTTAGCTACATGGTCAGTTAAATGTGGAATCTTTTCAATGGGAAAATATTTAACATTGGGAAACAAATGGTTCTCATTATGTCACGAACGAAGACTGAATATTAACAAGTAATTATTTTACTTTTGGATTAGGTAAAGTAAAAGCAAGCAAGAGCAAAGAGAATGTTGCTACCAAGACATGAAGTGCAACACGGAGGTAATTGAAATGTCATTGATTCGGTTTACTTTCTTGTCATATAATTTTTAATTTATTTAATTCTTTATATTTTGAAATTAAAGAATAAGTGATTGTAATCTTTGTTATTCTCATTGTAAGTCCATGTCTTGATGAAACAACAAGAGTTGCTTTTCGGATACGAGACTTGATGACCGTTCATAAATCTATCAATGTAAATGACAACAAACAGAAATTTGTGCAGTTGATAATCGTTGCGGTTTGTTGGATCATATGGAGGCGCGCAACGGACTTATCTTCTCAGGTAAAAATATATGCATTGAAGGATTATTTGGGGAAATACAAGCGATGCCATTTTTATGGGTGAAGCATAGGGTGAAGCATAGCAACTTGACTTGGGAGAATTGGGTTGCGTTTAATATCCCAATAACGTAGAATAATGTAATAGTTTCTGTCATGGAGAGTCCTGGGTGATTGTATTTGTTGTGGTCTAGCTTCTTGCTGTACACATATTGTATATATCAATTTGGGTGGAGTAGTAATACGCAGAAAAAGTATTTTTCCAAAAGTTATTTGCATCAAACGCGCGGTGTTTAGGTGGACACGCGAATTAGTTGTATGTGGTCGACCTGTTTAATTATTTGTTTTGCTTTAGGTTCATTTAACATTTCTAAGTATGTGTTGGTTCATGACTAAACCTGTGTAACAACTCGAATTCTATTAGACTAGAAGACATTGACAATTTGTAAATTTGTATGTTTTGTGACCAGGAGGTAAAATCTAAATGTGATGTTATGACATCATGAATTGTCTTCATTTTGTTATTGACAACTGGTAGAAAATAAAGCTACCAAATGTGCTAATATTAGTTTCTATTAAAATTGATCTACTTTTTTGCATTTGCAGGTCTTAGGGACGACGTATTTGCCTTAAATTTGGTACTGAATTATTTTTAACAAAATAATAACTATACGAGAAAAACATGATCTGCAGTTTTGTAATGATTCACATATGCATAATGTCGTCTACTTTTTCTTATATTGTTGTTTTTCATGTCAATTCTATTGTTAATGCTCAAATTTTCTTAGTGAATTGATATATTAGTTATATTAGCAAATTAATTTTACAAATAAATTACGTGAAATCTGCCATGCAACGTACGACAAAAAAACATATGTCCCCGCAGCAACGCGCGGGCATTACCACTAGTATACACAGTTCCGGAAGTGGATCTACAAGTATCTAGACAACCGGCCTAGTCGGCATCAGTGTAGCAGTCAATGAGGGAGCAGAGGCGGGTTCAAGTGTGAGACCAAATGCAGCCGTACCTTGAAGGTAACGGATGATGCGTGTTAGCGCATGCCAGTGTGACGTCATGGGGGCATGCATGTGCATGCAGACCTGCTGAACTGCATAACTGATGTCAGGTCTGGTGAAAGTAATACACTGAAGAGCCCGACAAGACTACGATAGAGAGTTGGGTCTTCGAATGGTGTGCCATTAGTAGAAGAGAGTTTAGACTGTGTATCAACAGGAGTGTCCACGGGTTTGCATGCCGACACAATGAATAATATCACGAGCATAGGCCTGTTGAGAAAGAAACATGGTATTTTTATGCCAAGTGACCGCGATACCCAAGAAGTAGCTGAGGGGTCCGAGGTCCTTCATGGCAAGTTCACTAGCGAGACTGGCCATTAGAAGTTGACGAAGGCGATCAGAAGAGGTGCCAAAAGAATGTCATCAACATATAAGAGGAGATAAGCCGTTTGAGCTTGCTGTTGTAGAATGAAGAGGGATTTGTCACACTTGCTCTGAGTGAAGCCCATACGAAGAAAGTAATACATGAATCGTTGATACCACGCCCTAGGTGCCTGTTTCAACCCATATAAAGATTTCTTCAATTTGCAGACATGATTGGGAAACTCTTTATGATGAAAGCCCTTGGTACATGTACACAGTCTCATTAAGTTTGAATGTAATAATGCGTTCGTGACGTCAAACTGATGTACCGGCTATGATTTGGTAAGAGCAATAGTGAGAACTGTTCAAATGGTGGCGGGTTTTACTACGGGGCTAAACGTCTCGCCACAGTCAATGCGAATCTATTGTAACCTGCCATCACAAACTAAACGCGCTTTGTAGCGCTCAGGAGTACCGTCAGATTTAAATTTATGTTTAACCAACCACATGCTACGAATGACATTCATCTATGGGTGTCGTGGTACTAAGTCCCAAGTCTCATTCTTAAGAAGGGCATTATATTCGTCAGTCATGGCTCTATGCCATACCGGGGTGGATAAGGCAAAAGACCAGTTTTTGGGTATGGGTACGATAGAGAATGTATGAAGGTTGAATGGTTGCTTAAGATTATGGATCCCATCCATGTCTCGAGTACGCATGGTTTGAGTTGGGAGAATGGGTGGTGGCGACTGGCTATTAGGTGGGGATGTGTGGGCCGAAGTGGGTGAGGTGTTTGTTGGGCCAGGAGAATGGGCCAAGGGATGTGGGGATTGGTTTGGTGGGTGGGCCGATGGAGGGGTAGTAGTGTGTAGGCCTAATGTAGGGGAAAGAGTTGGGGAAGTGTTGGGCTGGGGTGGTGTAGGCGCTGAGGTATCAGTGGGGGGTGTTGGGTATGTTGGTTGGATGGGGTGGCTGGTGTTGTTTCGGGAGTAGGTGGGTGTGTCGAGTGGGTGATGATGTGTTGCCAAAGCTGTGGGTGTAGGGAGCGGATAAGAAGTCGTAGGAGTGGGGGCATTATTTATGTGGTGAAACGGAAATATGGTTTCGTCAAAAATAACGTGTCGTGAGATGGTCAATTGGTTTGTGTGAATGTCAGAACATTTATGCCCCCGTTGTTGTGAGGGGTATCCTAGAAAGACACAAGGGTGGGACCGGGGTTCAAGTTTATGGGTGGTGGTGGATGGTATAAGAGGATAACATAGGAACCGAACACACGGAGGTGATCATAGGTGGGAGTGACCCGATATAAGAGTTCAGTCGGAGTGTGATGTTGCCAGGTTTTAGCAGGGGTGATGTTGTGGAGGTAAGTGGTCATGTCAAGAGCATGATGCCAAAAGGTCGGGGGTAGACCCGCATGTGCTAGGAGCGTGCGGATCATGGTATTGATAGAGCGGATCTTACGTTCCGCCTTACCGTTTTGGGATGAGGTGTAGGGACATGATAGGCGAAGTAACATGCCATGTTGAGCACAAAATTGTTTGAAGTTGTTGTTAATGTATTCGGTTCCATTATCACATTGGAAGTTTTTGATGGGGCGATCAATTTGGGTAGCAAAAGTGGAAAAGGTTGGGTACACTTGGGTTTTGTTTGCTAAAGGATAGGTCCATAAAAAATTAGTATAGTCATCTAAGAACAATATGTAGTATCGGTGGCTGCCTGTGCTAAGCATAGGCGATGTCCAAAGGTAACTGTGTATTATATCAAATGGTGCAACAGTATTAGAAGTTGATGCAACAAAAGGCATGCGAATGCTTTTGCCCAAAACACAAGCATGATAAACGTTTTTGTTTATTGAATCATAAGAAATAGAACAATTGTTTTTCAAAGACTGTAATAAACTAGGTCCTAGATGGCCTAGGCGTTGATGCCATAGGCGTTGGGAGAGGGCAGTAAAAATAGTAGGGGATGTCTTTTGTGAAGCAGGTCGAGGGAGGAGCGGGTACAAGTCACCGCTGCTGTTGCATCGAATAATTGGGATCCGGGTCTTGAGGTCCTTCACAAGAAAACCAAACGGGTCAAACTCTATTGAAAGAGAATTGTGGGTGGTAAACCGACGAACAGAAATTAAATTTTTGATAAGTTTTGGCCAGTATAAAACGTTGTTTAATTTAAAGGGGGGGGGGGGGTAGGGCAGTGGAAGTGTGATATTGCCTTGGCCAATAACCGGTATTTTGTTTCCATCACCGACAATTATAAATTTAGAAGAGAGCCCTTATTAAAAGGAGTTTGAGATGTATCTGACTGTTGATGATAGTGTTCAGAGGCACCGGTGTCCATAATAGAGTTCTAGTCTGGTGGGTTCAAACTCATAGCATGCATAGCCTGTGCAATGTTGGTTGGTGTGTAAGTCATATGGGCCGAGCCAGGTTTGGGGCCGAGAATAAAAAGCTCGGACCATGTCGTGTACTGGGAGGACTCAGATTCGAGAAGTATGGGAATAAAGTTGCGGATATTGGTGACTGTTACAGCCAGGTGGAGTTTTGGTTCCATGACCGGTGGGTGTGAAGAGGAAAGGGGAGAAAGAAGCAGTGTGGCAGGGGTCTTACGGCGGCAGAGTGGCTGCCAGAGAAGAAGGGTTGTCGGAGAAGTAGGAGTGGCGGCAGGGAATTATGGTAGGATCTCTATATGGCTGATACCATGATAGATGATTATTTGTTAATTCCTTAATTTGTATTGCATTCATCTCAATAATAAATAAGAGATTACTTGGGCCTATACATGGTAATACATAAATACAATTGATTAAATAATATTGACCTTCCTAAACTATGGTCTATTGGTATGTTTAACTATTTTAATATTATTTTTAACTTCAATAGAAATTTCGCTAGATGCATTACGATTAATTTGGTAGAGGCGCAGTCAAAGTCGGGAGGTTCATGAGACACTGTTTCATCTATTAGAAAGCCTTTTCCGCCTCGAGCGTCCAGCGGAAGTTGCTCTTTTTCAAGCAATTCTTCAAGGTATCCACGAATGGAATGGACCTTGAAGCATAATTTGAGAGGAAGCGGTTGAGGGACACCAGGCGCCTATCAATGTTTGTACTTCCTTGATGGATACGAGGGAAGGCATTCGCTCGATCGCCAATTCCTTTTCGGGGTTTGCCAAAAAACTATCCCGCGTGACAATTAACCCGAGGAATTTACCTTCCTCCATGCCAGAGGAACATTTGCCGGGGTTTAACGTCATGCGCACCTTGCACAACTGATCGAATGTTTTCTGTATGTCACCCAACATATGCTCTTCTTCCTTGTTTTGTATGACAGAGTCATCTACGTACACTTCCAAACGCACGCCAGTTTCCTTTATGAAGGCGTTGTCCATCAGGCACTGATATGTTGCTCCCGCATTTTTAAGACCAAATGGCCTTTTTGTATAAAAAAGGGTACACATGTCTGTGCGGAAGGCTGTATTGTCTTTGTCTTCCGTTGCCATTTGAATTTGGTGATAGTCCTTGTATGCGTCCAAGTGGCACTTGAAGCGGTAAGGCGCTAGAGAGTCCACCTTTAAATCGATCTCGGGCAAAGGATAACAGTCCTTCAAACATGCCTTGTTTAAATCTTTGTAATTAACGCATATTCACCACCCTCCCGTTGCTTTGCCGACCATAACTGGGTTTGCAACCTAGGTTTGGTACTGTATTGGGCGGAGGATGCTTGCGTTGAGTAGTTCAGACACTTGTTCATTCATGGCCTTTGTTTTCTCTGGGCCCATGCTGCACTTTTTTTGTATGACTGGCTCTATTGATCGGTACATGTTGAGCTTGTGTTTCGCGGCCTCGAGCGGAGCGCTGATCATATCAGATGGTTGCCACGCGAAGACATCAATGTTCTTGATGAGAAACTGCTTTAGATGTGCGTGAATGGTGTTAGAGATTACATGGCCGATGACCACCATTTGGTCCGGGAATTTAGGGTTAAGAACCCAATTTTCTGGCCCCAAACGGTCTTCTGTTTTGGCCATCTTTAAGGTCTTCGTTGTGTCGACTGCGTGGCAATCCTTGTTTCTCCTTATAAAGGCGACGCCGGTGCGGGTAGGGAAGCCCAACATCAGATGTGGTGTTGACGCGTTCACGTTGAAGCGCGTCAGGCCTTCCCTTCCCAGTAAAATATCGTGATATGACGTCGTTGGTAAGTCCATGAAACCGCATTCTTCCAGGCGCTCATGTTTACCGTCGGTTATGGTGCCTGGAAAGGAGATCATGCCCGTGACATGATAACTTCATGGATAAAGCCCGAAATTGGTTCGAGGCGGGCTTTGTCTTCCTCATCTGGTTGTTGAAAACACTGATCGTACATTATATTAGTGTTTCTGCCGCTGTTTAGAAACGTATATCTGGTGCGATAATGTCCGAAGACGGCGGTGATTACAAGCGGCGCCGTTGAGGATGGGCCGCCGCGGACTTTAGGGAGGAGGAGGACGTCAGCCTCCTTCCAAGCGTTGTCGTTCTGGAATCGCAAATGCTTCCCCTGTTTTGGGCCTCTGGCTTTCTCTCTGATCATGTTGCAATGGTGGCGCGCGGGGGGGGGGGGGTGATCATGTTCATTTTGAGGTTGCGGATCTGCTTTCGCCCACCCTCACGGTTATCATCATGTTTGTGGCCCTGCCCGCCTCTATGAACATTTTTTATCAACTGGCCCAACTAGACAGTCTTGAGTGTGGCTTCTATTTCCATCTTCAGGCTATAATAGTTTTTAGTAAGATGGTCATAGTCGTTGTGGTAATCACAAAATTTTGTGATGTGCACGTTCTTCCGCTTTCCATGGACCCTGGGCTCCTTGATTGTTATTTGATCAGTCTTGAGCATTTGTTAAGGTGTCTTGGTTAGCGGGGTCCAATCAGTATTCTTTTTGGAGTGTCCCCGCTGTTCCCGCGATTGCTAATTGCTAAGCATTTGGCGGGCGTCAATTGAAGACGAATATTTGCCCCCGTATGCTGACCCAGATATGCGCGACCACACCGATTGCTTCCCTTTGTTTTTATTGGAGTACTAGTTTTCTTGGAAGCCGCGCGCCTGTTTGAAGGAGCGCTCAGAAAAGGCGTAAATCTTTGCTGTCCTAACGACTTCATCCCAAGATTCTGGGATGTCATCCTTGCCTGTAAGGCATTTAATAAGATCCTCACTACGGACTCCTTGAATGATGCCCGCATGGGTGAGTTCTTCCCCGCAGCCAATTTGTAATGCCTCTTTTTTGTAGCGCACAATGTAGTCCTCGATCGACTCATTGTCGATGCGTCGGCATAATAGGACATGCGACTTGTCTTTCTTGTGCTTCCGTAGATGGGAAAAATGGTTTTTGGACTTCTTGATAAGATCATCGAAGTCTGAAATGCTCCCCACGGGGAGTTTGTTAAACCATACTCTGGCGGCTCCAGTGAGGGTCTGGGCAAATAAATGGCACCAGACATGAACCGGCCAAAACACAGTGCTTCCCGCACATTCAAAGTCGTGCAAGTGATCAGTAGGGTCGCCCAGGCCATTGTCCTTGACGATGCTGCTAGGTAATTTGGCTTGCTTATTGATAGGGGCGGTGGCTATCCGGTCGCAAAACTTGGAGTTAGTTGCGAATGAGTTAGGCCTGTTGAGGTCGTCGTCCACGTTCTGATGTGTTTCATATGTACTGGAGGTGGTGCGCGAGACCCGGTGTTGGCTTGGCTCGCGATAGTCCCGGTTGATGTTAAATTGGTAACCATCTGACGCGTCTGTTGATTCGTCGTAGTCCCGATCGCGTGTATTTCTACCTCGACCCCCACTACAACCTTGGGATCGGTCATATTCCTTTTCTTTCCCCTTTCGGTTGTTTCTACCCGAAGGGGAGTCAAGGTTTAACACTTTGGCAGAATTTTTTTTTTTTTGCAAGCATCTGCTAATACCAAGCGGTGTTTTTTGCTTGCTGTTTAAAAAGCCACTTGTTTGGATCGACATCCGAGTTGGTGTCGTCCTCAGAGTCAGAGTGGTGAACATCTTGAACGGGCTTGTGAGTCCGCACCGAGGTTTGTTTGGTTATTGTTTCAGGAGTTCCTGTGTTTCCGACCAGTGGACGAGGGACCACGGTAGTTGCAGTGAACACATGAAGCTCAGAGGCGGCGGGATCTGTCATGGGTGGGCTAAAAGATATGTTTTTGAAAACGAGGTTTTCAGCCGTTACGGATTGCGCCAATGAAGAAACGAGTTATAGATGGGTATGGTGTTTACCTCACAGGAGGTACTTCTGGTGATGAACTCGTGTTGCTGTAGGATATAATGTTTTGTACCATACGTTGGCTGGATCTGAACCTGTAAAAGAAACCGTGGGTCGTGTGAAAGAAGGCGACCGCCTAGAGTTACAAGAACTCATGATAGCAGACACAAAAATGGTTGTTGGCCCGGTGTATTTCTAGTGTATGGTGCTGAGAGATCGATCCCAGATAAAGGAGACGTGAGCTCCTTTATATGGGTATACACTGGTCGGTTTCCATTGACGCATAACCATGATGATGGACTTGGGCCCGGGTTATGGACTTGCCTTCCTTTCGGCCCAATTGGTTAGCTTTGGACTTAGGAATTCGTAAAGCAAACTGTGTATAATAAATGCTGGAGAGAGAAAGAGGTACCGCCCTGCCATTGGTCCACGTGGCACGTTGTGATTGGCAATAGGGCTTCTTTTCTTCATGCCAAAGCGTGTCAGGTGGCGCTAGCAGGTGTCAGTCTACTCCTTCTGTAATGTCGTCTGAGGTGACGCCTGACACAAAGGAGATCAATGCAGCAAGTGGATAAGGGGAGCTGCACCTTCCTTGCTGGCACTTAGATTTGACGCGCCAGTACTAACACGCGTTGGGTTGTGGTTGGTTCGCGGCAAACCACCGCTGAGTTAGGCGATAGGTCTTGCACGGATGGATTGCACTCCATGTGTGACTTTGCAGGTCTTGTCTCCGCGGAGGAACCACCGCGGAAGCCCTGTTGTCTTCAAATACTTAGCCTTGTGGAAAAGTATTGTTGATTTTATCCGCGGAGGTCTTGTGAGTGTAAAATGTTGTGGGGTAGGGTCCGTCTCCGCACTAAGAATTTGGACCCTATCCCTTCAATCTCCTTTATCATAATTAAAGATTTCCTTAAAAGTATTTGTAATTGTTTATAGTGGATCTCTATAAATAGTTTATTTGTGATACAATCTTATGTGGTTTTCGTTATTCTAGTTTCTATTTGAACCTTCACTATGTTTCAGAGTTTAATATTAGAAGGAAAGGAAGGAAAACGAAAAGAAAAGGGAACAACTTTGTGTTCCAGAGTTTCATTAAAGAAAATGAGTGGAAAGAATAGGAAGGAAAATTCTCCTAAATAACCTTCCTTCCAAATTGGAAGGAAACGCAAGGAAAGGAAAGTAAAAAAAAATTAAGTATATCATTTACCAATTTACCCATCTCATTTAACTTATAATAAAATTTCATAAGGGTATAATTGTAAAATATATATTTCTTTTCTCTTCATTTCAACTCGAAAACACATAAAATCTTTAGTTTCTTTTCCTTTCAACTCGAGAACATAAAATAAAATTATATATTTTCCTTTCTTTTCTCTCCTAATATCTCATTCTCTTTTTTTTTTTCATTTAGTAAACTCTAGAACACAGTGCAAGCACTGTTGTCTATTTGTCATCAGCCCTCTTACGATGTCGTCCCCTTTATACGACGGATTGTGTTCTCTACTTCATCCTTTTGTTCTGGAAACATAGCACACATATATAGATCTTTTGTTGTAGTCGTCGTGCCGGTCCCGAGTATTGCCTCGTTTATTCCTCTATAAAACTATAAAACGATAGACCAATAATAGTTAATATCTTTTATAAAGATTTTTAAATCGGTTATATTTCCTAATTGACATAGTATAATAATTATTATTTATTATCTTGCGCTAGGGTTAGGGCCTGTAAAGGAGGCAGGTGTGATGATCTCTGCCACGAATCCGTCTAGAAGAAACTCACCATCAAAAAAAATAAAAAAATTATTATCTTGCGCTACAAAATATCTATAAAACTAGTATTTGACCCGCGGGCGTTGCACCGCGGGCGTGAGCATAGCTAGTTTTGGTAACAGTTCATAGCGTCGTGTAGCATGTCATATAGTTGAGCAGTTGGTGAGTTTTGTGCAATATAAAGAAATGCAATCGCCAAAAATGATCATATAATCCATATTGACTATCGGTTTAGTTACATCTACCAAAATGATCTACTTACCCAAAAGGTAGTGGTATTATTGTAATTACATATACAGCCGTTAGGTGTCTCGTAAGTCTGTGTCATTGCAATTCCTAAACTGTTGCTTATGTTGCAGTGTTCCATTTCCTGTTAAAAAAAATTAGAGATGCAAATGCAATGCAAAGCAAAATAAAGAAATGTAGTTTACCTGTACTCTGCGCGCTTTATGCCTCCTTTGCTGCTGGGTTTTTCACGTTGTTAGTTCAAAATTAAGTTTTCTATTTGGTAATGTATGGGGATACGTTACTTGGGGTTACCTTTGTTCTCTCGCCATTGCTGTTTTGAAGGTGTGACGGGTGCAGTACTTGCCGTGGATGTTGGTTCTTTTGCATCGTTGAAAAACACGTCATCTAAGTCATTGCTGTTGTCCTTGATCTTTGCATATTTACACAATACCTAGAAGTTGGCGGTCAAAATATGAAACCGTTAGTGGCAGCAAGTATTATAGAAGTATTTGAATAGTAAAGGATGTAAACTACATTTTCATAGTATAACCATCTGTGTTTACAATTTTAACAACAAATAATTTCCCAAAAACCAAAATGGATAAACAGTAACACAAAAATTGAATGTCTCCCAATGACTATATTACAATATAATAAAATAAAAAATAGAACAACACTTAATTATAATTCATACACCTATCATGGGCTTGATACTTGTATATGTAGTAAACCATGACTTTAAAACTTAGCTAATCAATTCACATGACCATTTCGGCCACCATGACAACACACAACAAAGTCTCATCTTCTCAATCCGAAACCCATTATCATATGTTAACAGGTGTACATCTAGGTATTATCATCAAAGCCTAACATTATTTGTACATCTAGGTGAACAGGTGTACAGCAATTAAACAAAACCTGAATTAATGTATATTTTTAGAACTAATCACATAATAAAAATAGAATTTAAAAAGAAATAACTTTGACAGGTGTGTTGTCACTTGTCACTATCGATTGTCCTCTCCTCCTATTTTGATGAGTTTTATGGTCTTTAACACTCAAAACCTAATGGTCTATAATATAACAAATGATAAAATCTCAAATTAAATAAAGTTATAAATTAACATGACTAAATCTCAAATTAAATAATAAATTAATCAAAATTATTATTATAGTATTATGATATTATTAATTTATTTTCATTGTCAGTTGTTGGGACTTTGGAAATAAACAAATAAACAGACAAACAAACGGTTGTTTATGGTTGATTTCAAAACCAATACAGTATAAGAAAGTAGTGTGGAAGTATTAGGATTAAACAGAAAATATATAAAAGATATGTCCTTAAAAGTAAATACTATCATCTTCTTCAGTTATACCTTCTCCACTTTTACTGAAAAAAAAAACCAACCACCATTAATTTCCACCTCCTTCCGACTCCCTTTGTCATCGTCTACTAAAAAAAATCAAGCAAGTTAATATTTTCTTCATCCTTCTCTTCACCTTTAAACTATTTTACTTGTAAAAATTCTTGAATATCAAACTAAAAACCCAAATTTCGAATACCCTGTAAAGAAGAGTTCCCAATTTTGGCCCCTCGAAAGAACAGGCCTCGGCCGGGGGTGCGACTCGCCCACCCCCAGGGCCGGCTCACCGTCACTTCAATGCAAACACCACCATGACGCGGAGATATTCATCCCTTCCGATGTACAGATCCCCAACCCCTCAATCTAGATTGATGCTCGGTAGAAGTCATAAACCGCCATCTACACCCAACGCCGCTTCATCCATGATGGCAACACCACCACCATTTATAGTTGTTTGTCTTCTTACCCACACCACCACAACCTCCATCACCCACACAACACAACCACCTACCCGGCTATATCCCTCTCTTTCTTACCATAGTTTAGCCCTTTTGTGACTAACGCCGCTGCCGGACAGCCCTTTGTGTAAGCCACCCCAGCCGCCACCGTACCCACCTCGTTGTTCCGAATTGTGAGGTAGATGAACAGTTTACTATCAAGGGTTTAGGGGAAGGATGATAGCAGGAAGATGCAGCCTGCAGGTGTTATTTGGTGGAAAAAACATATGGAAACCCATATGAAACAATTATGTACAAGTATACAAAGCTTTGTACAACATTAGTAAGCATAAAAAACCCATAAAGCATGATGTACAATACTCCAATGCATAAACCACTTGTAAATTAATATATATATATAATATACAAATGAGCAAATTATTATATGCAATAATTATATATATATACAATTAGTAGATTTTGGTGTGAGACACATTTACTGTAGCTATCCAACGTTTCAAGTGTTTCCACGTTGCCCCTTTCTCATACGTGTCAGAATCCTCTTCTTCCTTACCATCTCTTCGGCTCTTCCCGCACCATGGATTCCCTACCCACTTCCTCTGCCGCCGTCACCCTGCGTACTTCCTTCGCCTCCACCGTTGTCATCATCGGGTGTCTTTTAACACGTGACCTGCCGGAAACCACCATCTCCTCCGCGTCCGTTACCGAGGCCTTGAACCAGTGAACAGTCGGTTCCCAACTCATCCGCCTCCATTACCAACATTTCGTGAACCTATCCATTGTCGCCAACACCATGCTATAGTATATCCCAGCGAGGTTAGCTGCCTATTTTCCTTGATTTTAAATCATTATGTGCTACTTGGTTAGAAATTGTGTCAAACTTTGGAACTTTTTGTTGTTGGCCATTATCTTGGTTTCGTGGAGTTATAGTGTGCTTTGACTTTTCTTGGTCAACGGAAAATGGGTTTTCATCTTATAATATTGGATTTGGACGTTACGCACTTATTTTGTTATGCTTTGTTGTTTAGGTATTCATGTTAACGTGGTGTGGGGGTGGACAAGATGACGTGGGTGCTGGTATGCGGGGTGGATGGTGGCAATGTTTACGGGTTCGGAAGGCGAGGGTGTTGATGCGGCCATGGCTGAGTGCGCGGCAAACTTTAGGGATGCTGGATTGCTGGTGCGACGCCTCATTTGAATCGATAAAATTTTTATACCTACTATGATGACTTAAAAATATCTCCGAACTGTTAACGTTGATGGCATGGTAAGGATCGCGGATGGTAGGTTTTCACCTGCAACCCTTCTTCCGCCTTTGGCTGCTGTTGTCCGTTTTTTTATGCATACCACGTTTTTGGTTTGTGTATCACTGATTCATGCCATTTATATACTTTTTCATGTTGTTACATTACATATTTGCTATCCATTAATCATTATTGTGGTTGTGGTTATTGTTGTTAGTATTGTGTATAAAATTCTACATGGACAAAAGTCACAAAATCACTGTATTAGTTGTTGTAATACTCTTTATAGTATTGCAGTTGTTGTGCTACCTTACTTTGATACTCTTTATAATATTGCAGTTGTTGTGATAATGGAATTGCATGCTGCAAGTTACAAAATTAACTACTGTATTAGTTTTTTTATATCCTGATAATTGATATGTGACAGAAACGCGATATTAGAGTTTGTTATGCTACGCTTGCAATAGCGGTTTTGTCATCATAACCAGATCCAGCAGGCGTGAAATTAGCAGTTCGCGTTGCCGCCTTGCGTGTCTGTCGTTGGTATCTATCAAAGTATGCACCTTCTTCAACCTATGTCATGCATTATCACAACATGCTTTTATGTACAGTTGTTGTCGTTTTCTGGTCGTTATACACATGTGTATCTGTCCTATTTTCTAGCTAAAATGCCGCTTGCCGCAGCAACGCGCGGCGGGTAAAAAACTAGTTGTGTAACAACTCAAAAAAGTCAAACCGACCTATATCCAAAATGTTGACTTCTTCTAAGTTCCATAGAATAATTAACTCTAAAAGGTTTTGACTCATCCAAGGACGGTCTCATTTTGGCCCACAAGCTCTCTCCATGTCTCTTTACATCCCAAAATCCCAATTATCATAAACTTATTTCCTATGAACATTTTTTATACTAATAGGGTGTCTGCTCGATCCAGCGGAAAACACAAGCATTTTTAAGAATGCGTATGGTTCGGTTCGGTTCAGTTCAGTTTGATTATTAGCCTTAACCGAAATTAAACTAAAGTCATCAGTTAATCGATCTTGTTAAACAATCGGTTACTTGGTTCGGTTTATATGGTTAGATTATTAGCTTTTAGTCATGTTTATTTAATTTTGGTTAATAACAAAAACCAAACTTTGGCTAATTTTTTTGCCTAGAAGTAGGGGTGTGTTAACGGTTCGAAACCGGACTAAACTGACCCGTACCGGAACCACTTATTGATAGTGTAAGAACCGGAACCGAACCGTTTAAAAACCTACCGGTTTGGTTCAGAACAGGTTAAACGGTTCTCGTGTAAAGGGTTCTTGCCGGAACCGGTTATCAATTAAATCATAAAATAAATAAAAGACAACTTTAGTAAACTAAAGTTGCGGTTTCGTAGACATATTAAGCACCTATGATATATTTTTAGAAGTGCACATTACCACCCGCATATATGTAACATGTTTCATGCATTACTAATGTAACATGTTACATTACCTTAGTGCCTAATACACATTATAAGCCAACCCGTATACCTCATTAATGATTTTATAAGCGTTGGTTCTCAGTTTAAGCTACTTTCTTTTCCTTTATTGTATTCTATATGTTTTATAAAATTTACATAATTCGAATGGAACTTCTATCTCAACAAATTTGTTCGATATTACATAGTTAACATAACATTGAACAATATTCTTTATAAAGATTAAAACTGGGAACTAAAAAAGTGAATGGTCGGTCAACAAACTGTTTGGAAAATCCCACTAAATTAATAGGATTTTTAAATATAATATTTAAAGTTTTAACCTAAACCGGTTCTAGTGGTTCTTTAAACGGAACCATGATTTTGAACCGAACCGGACCGGTAACTGTTTTCACCAAAATTTAAGAGCTGGAATCGGACCACTAAATATAAGAATACGGTTCGGTTTCGATTCCTCGGTTATGGCGGTTCCAAACAGTGAATTGCTCAGCCCTAGGTATAAATACATGAAATATAGGTATAAAAGATAAAAATATATGAATATATGAATGGATTTGTTCCAGTTTGTTGATTTTGGAGAATTAAGTGTATAAAAAACAATAACCAATTTTAAGTTAATTTGGTTTTTGGTTAATTCAGTTTTTGATAGTTTTCGGTTCAGTTCTTCTGTTTTTTTTGTTTCGGTTAAATGTTCAATTATTGCTCGCACTAGATATCTATACTATATACAATATATTTGATTGGGTAATTTTAAGATACTTCAAAGTTAAGATTTAACTTTTGTTTACTTAAATAACAGTTACAGTTTTCCCCTTATTTTAAGCCATGTGGCAACTACCCCTACGAATTGTAAATAACCATAATTTTTTCATACGTTAATACATCAATATATATATATATATATATAGGATTTGGTTCAAATGAGAACTTTTGGCCAAATTGAGAACTGAGAGAACCATTCTAGACCACAAATTTCTCTAAGGCAAAAAAAAAATTTTTTTTTGCTTTAATCGCTGCATTATACGCAGGAATTTTTTTTTGTATTTTTTTTTTCAATTTACACATGTGTATAATTGAAATATACACATATGTATAACTGAAAAAAAATAAAAAAAATTCCTTGCATAAAAAAGTGCGATTAAAGCAAAAAAAAAAATTTGCCTTCATAAGAAATGTGTGGCCCAGAATAGTTCTCTCAGTTCTCAAATAGGGGTTGGTTCTCTTAGGATCCCTACCCTATATATATATATATCATAAAAAATGGGCATTTTATTGTTTATAATTTGAGTATAGTATAAAAATTATTTTAATTAAAAATATTGATATGTTATGTCATTAACAATATCTGTTGCCTGACTTTGTTTGGATGAACCTCAACATCATTGATGCAATTTACAATAAGTTGTTACCAAATTGTAAATGCGGCGTCTCAAACTTTACCTAATATCGGGTTTTTTGTACCCTAAGTTAGCCAAAATTAACAACTGAAACTGAACATTTATATATTTATATCGTTTATACATCCATTTCATGTATTTATACCTCCATTTCATGTATTTCTAAGTAAAAATTTTAACCAAAGTTTGGTTTTGGTTATTAACCAAAATTAACTAAACCAAACTAAAAACGACAATCTAACTAAATAGACTGAACCAATTAACCGTTGGTTAACAAGATCAATAAACTATAATGTCGATTTTTTTCCAGCTGATAACCGAACTTGTGACACCCGTCACCAAATCAGGTCAAGATCTGTACATATTATACTTAACCATGTCATTTCATGTGCACATTAGACATTATTAGCACTTACTATACCATTCCCAGTCTAGCAAAACCCTGAACTAGTGCAGAATTTCAATACCTTATCTGTTTACGCATACAACACCCGAAATACCCGAGGCAATTGGTGTCGAACAATTAAGCCAATTACACGCTCAACAAAGGGCAACCGTATATCTGATTACTACGTACAAACAAAACAACAATACACGTGACAATACTTAAGTGGGAGATTACTCAAATCCACTCTAAATCCAAACAATTTTCAATATGTTCTATGGGAATAACACATAATAATCATGGAACATTATCTAGAATACAAACATATATTAACATGAGTTAATATTACCCAACAACACATGTTTATCATCAATCAACAAATGTATTGACACTATGGTGAATATTATTATTACAACTACTCATGTTATTAGCACACTAGATCAAACATATACCTATGCTAACACTTGAAAAGTTATTCCTATATCATGGATGACCTAGAGATTTTCAATAACATATCATGTACACGTATATATATATATATATATATATATATATATATATATATATATATATATATATTCGGCCAAACCTATGTACATACATATGTGGAGGTTCAGCTATACATAAACACATACATATACCTATTCTATCCAGACACCAAAATAGCCTAGTTAACTTATGAACACATGAATAAAACACGGCACAAGCATACATAAATATGTGTTTATAATTAAGTAACATATGTAACTACATCTATGTATACACACACACACACGACACCATGCATACACACACTCATGTGTAAGGACTAAACAACAAACTAATTATATTTGCCCATGTGCCTATGTATGCGGATGTATGTATGGCAAGACAACTCAAGACCTACACCTAATGCATGCAACTAAAGACAAACTACACTATAATCAAGCTATTATACCAAAGTAGGCCTTTTCTCTTATCCTTAATCATCTTCCAAGAAACAACTAGATTCCTTAAATACATGATCCAATGACAATAAGCCAACTTATCATCACAAGTCCCTTTCTCCTTTTTCTTTTCGGCCGAGAGCTTAACACATATACAATCACATTTGATAAGTTACTTCACATATATGCACACACACACACACATATATACACCACACGCATACCTAGAGAGACAAGAAGAGATAAAACCACACATGGACAAACTAAGCACAAACATGTAGCTTTCCAAACCTTTGACAACCATGCTACCATACATCACACTTCCTAAATTGTTTTGTTTGGATGTGGGAGCTAAAACCATGGAAGCTTGCATAGAGGCTTCTTATGTCACCATCTCACCTTAATTTAGGCCCTATACTCTCCAAGATTACCTTCCCCGTGTGTTATCACATTCCCCGTTTGATGAAGATCTCTTCCAATCGGCCTAGGGAGAAGAAAAGTGCAAGACGACAAACTTGTATGACAACTCATAATGTCAACCATTTATATAAGAATGGTTAATCACTTTTCTATGCACAACCCCCATGAGACTTTGACTTCCTTAATGGCACTAAGATACATCCTCAACACCCCTATATAAAGGTCCATTGATCACTCAAAATTCTCACACCACAACACACAGTAACCGACCCTCACCCTCTCTATCTTCGGCACACACCCACCGACCCCAAACTCACCTCTTTCGAGCCCACAAACCCACCAACAATCGACCCCAAGCAAGAGTCTCGAGCCACCAACGGATTAGGACAAGTCTTTTGCAATCGGCACATACACTTTGGTAAGTTAATCAACTTCCTTTTCATTTTATTTCTTACAACCCGAACCATGACCCTTGTAAAAGAAATATGAATCGGCCCATATAAATACATGTGACAACCGTCATCCTCATATGTTAGAAAGTTGTCAATTATAGTCCTTCTTGTATTTAAATGTTCCTATTTTGGTCCCTGTAAGTTTTGTCGTTTTCAAATTTAATAAATAGAACGAACTCAAAATTTATTAGTTGCATTTATTATGGATCGGGTATACGTTTTAATCAAATGCGTATGTTGAAATGTTATTTGGAATTGATTCTATAAAAATCAACTAACTAATTATAAAGGAATTCTAACCAAACTAACTACAGGGACCAGTTCTGCCAAAAAACAAAAGTTCAAAAGCCCTCCTTCCCTCTTATACTGCTCCGGTCAGAATTCCGGTCACCGGAATAAAGTCCGGCGACGTTTAATATCGAGTTTTAATGACTTTTGTTCGACTTTAATCATTCCAATGTGTATCTCCATCAATTACGAGTCGGTTACAAGGTTTATTCGCTCATTAACGAGCTTAAATCAGTGTTTTAATTCGTTGTTTATGCTTGTAACCGTCGAGTTATAACAATGGGTTCTAACGCCCGATTTTATCAAACAACCTTATAAATAACTCATTGCACATCATTCACCAACCTATACATGACTTAAACCCACAATAAACGCAGTATAATCGAGTCCAGAAGTTGTGTATTCGGCTTCTTTATAATCAGGCATATTATCTCGAGTTCGACCCCTATATCACCTTGTAAGTCTGATTTTTTTTGTGCCATTTCGTTTTTTATAGAGTTCCAATCATAAGCCCTTTATTTCTGCTCGTTCATCTTGTCTTGATCGGGTTTATTGAAATCGGGTATAGGGTTAGGGTTTATGCTTTAATTTGGGGAAGAAGATGAAGTGGAGGTATAAGTTAAATAAAATTTTTATTCGTAAAAATCAACAAAACAAGATCTAGCCTAGTGGTGTGTGTGTGTGTTATAGATGGAAGAGGGCCGGGTTCGAACCCCATACCCAGCGCTTTTCCTCCTTTTATTTTCTTTTCCTTTATTTCCAGATTTTTTTTATATATTATAATAATATATAAACACATAAATCTTATAATAATTATAGAAAATTCATTTTTACTCCAAAAATTATAAAAATTTAGGAGTAGCATCTTGACACCATAAATAAAATTGTCACATTGAAATTTTCTGGAAAATAAACTATTTTCGTATTTTTTTAATTTAAATGTTATTAATCATAATTAATTGATTAAAAATCCATTTTTAATGATTTTAATCTCAAACTTTCTGGAAAATTATTTCTAATCATCAGAAACTGAAATAAAAATATTTGGTTCAGAAAACATTTATTTTTTATTAATTTTCTTATTTTTAATCATTTAAATATGATTTAATCTCATTAAATCAGTTTTAAATATAAATAAGTTTACAAAAATTATGGGAAAATTAATTTCATTTATTTACATCAGAATGTATTTATTTTGTATAAAAATAATATTTTTAGATCATGTCTTGTATTTTTAGTCTTATTTATGTTTAATTAGACATAATTAATCATTTATTTATTTATATTATTTAACATCTATTTTATAAATACTTTTCTTATAAAATAGAGATAGTCTTATGTTAAAGTCGTACTTATTATTTGTTGGTTTATGGTGTAAGTCATAATTATTTATTTATACATTTATGATTATTATATTTATTTAATTTAGTTAAAGTAATTAATTAAATTACTTTGTCTTAATCATTCAAACATATTTTTATCTAAATAGTCAATTAGTAATAATTATATTACTTTGGTATATTATTTTTTTATATACAACTTTTATATATTAATTCGACTTATCATAAAAACTTTAATTCCCCAAATCGACTTAGCAAACCCTAATGCCTTAGACCCTAGTTACCTTAGACTCTTAGACTTTTCCCTTATTAGCATTCTATTACGTTATAGGTTGAGTTCCTCGGAATTCCCATTACTTAGCTCACTACCGCTTAAGTTGGATCGCTTTTGCAAACTGTGAGTATATCTTTCCCCTTTTTACTGTTTTACTCTTTTGGGGTGACTCATGTACAATTATTATTAAACTTACGTATGTTATTTACAAGCAATGTGCTCTTGATATGTTTTGTGTGAATTGTATGAACGATTTGTCAAAGTCATTAACCTTTGGGCCGCACCTAACAATGAGTAGTACTACGAATTATATCCCTTGGTTACTTACGTGAACGAGTTAAGTCCTTGGTCATTGTTATGGTTTTTCTTGAACGATGTGTGAACGATTATTGAACGATGTGAGGCTTGATTTTGACCCTTTTACATATTACATTATCATAGCACATATATTGCGAAACACTTTTCTATATGTATTCAAACAGGGTATGCTCACCAATACATTTTTGTATTGACCAAATTATTTTCGTACATGTTTCAGGTTCTTATGAGATGACTTTTAAGCTTTTGGAATTTTACTTAGATTTTGGATTCATTGTATTTCTGTTAGTTGGCATTTAGAATCGTTGTATTTCAATTCAATGTAATAAACTATGTAATAAATAATCAATATATCAATATTTACACTTTTAGTCCATGAGCTATTGAACAATCGTCACTACGTGACACCTCGATGATTCCGCCATCGGTCGGGGTGTTACAGATTGGTATCAGAGCCATGGTTATAGGGAATTAGGTTATTAGAATGCCTTTTAGCCTAGACTATAACTAAGTTTACTTTCACGAGTCCTCTCGTGTATATTTCTCTTATTTCTTATATTTTCTTTCAAGATATTTTCGCTATGATTCTTTCTCGTTATTCTTTCGATATTTTGCTTGGAGAAGGAGACACTCGTATTTCACAAACGAAATGATATCACCAAGTTAGGAGTAACATCCATACCTTGGTGATTAGTTTCTCTCCTCTATATGTTATTTATCTTAGGAATACATCTTTGAGATAGGAGTGACATCCACACCTCAAAGAGTATTTCCTTCAAAAAAGAAACTTAACCACTAAGCTAGGAGTGATATCCTTAACTTAGTGATTGGTATTCCACCGTATTTTTCAAATTTGAAATACATTTTTGAGTTAGGAGTGAAATCCACATCTCAAGGAGTATTTCTACATCTCGTTTTAAAGTCTCGCTAAAAGTTTTGAAATATACCAGTGACGGGGTACGTGCAATCGGGAAGGATGACCATTTACTCATAGGTTTAAGTACACTCCCCACAAGTCACTAATAATATTTCAATTTCTTTGGCTAGTCACCAGTTTCATTAGAAATATTTTCAGAATCACATTTCATTATTGGTATATTTTTCATTTGTTGTTTGAAACTTTTCTATAATGAAGTTATTATCTCTTTTGACTTTTTCCCTATTAATAGCTATCGCTATTAGTGCATTTTTCCGATTTCCATTATTGATTCTTAAGTCTTGTTTAACATTTGGATTTTAAGTTCCATCTCTTGATGTTTTATACTCATTGATCATTCGCTTTTAAATTTTTCATCATCATTATTAAAACTTTTATCCGCTATATTATCGCATTAAAACTTACACTATTTTCATTTATGCTTTGTGACTTTTACACTATTATCGCATTGACTTTTATCATTTACGTCATTTCTAAATCTTGGTCTTTTGGAAACACATTTGATTTATATGGTTTTCGAGAAAAAAAACTTGCGACTGATAATATGCCTTATGACAATTTTCAACTCGACTTCTTGTAAACACATGAAAGTGTGTATTTACGAAGTCTTTTCATGTGAAGCTGTTTTGAATCTAAAAAGTTATTCTCATGCATCACTACTATTCTTTCAACTATATCACAAAGTTCGAGTAAACTACGTTGTGTTTTATAAACGAAAATTTATCCTTTACACTTACACTCTTTCAGTCGCAAAACTTTTGGTCTAAACATTGGACATATCCTTATCGGAATGTTGCTAAATGTCTTTTAACATATAGTGCATATATTTAAACCCACATGACCAGTAGACTATACGTATGTTCCGTCCACTCACAATTGCAGTAATATCATTATCTTATTTGTACAACATCTTATTTTATTATATTCGCGTATTATCTTATTTATGATTATTCTCGTATTATTATTGGTGGTTATCCCCACGCGTTATTTGCAATTATTCTCGCACTAATTATTAGTAGTCATTCTTACAACACTGGTTTTGAGCATTAATTTAACTCGTTTACTTTCATTTTGTGAAAATTGTGCGATTTACTTGATTTATATTATACTATTCTTTTAATCGAAATTTTATACTTGACGCATATTTGGTATGCATATTTTCTTTCCTGTTTTGAGCAAAACCCTGTTATACTTTACATTATTTTGTTCATCATCATGGCCAATGAACATACTAGTTGATAATTTTGTATGAGATCTAAGCCAGTGCCCACGTACGACTCGGGTTAGAGTATTTCTTTAATCCGAGGGGAACGGTGTAAACCTCAGAGTTATCAATATGAGTGTTTAAAGCCAACGATGTGAACAGAAGTTACTGGTTAATGGTGAACCCGAAAGGGAAGAACCTCTAACCATGTCTTATACTTACATGTTATTCACATTACGGTTAAAGAGAAAACCCGGAAGGGAAGGACCTCTAACCATGTCATGATTGAACATTATTTCATTACAGTGGTTATTACATATGGGTTGCACACATTTGTTTCTTGTATTATTTATGTTAGTGTTATGGAAAAGCATAACACCCTAGTGTAAGGTAAATCGGTGATTACGGTCCGGAACGCAATCATGGGTTTACAGGTACATGGGGGTGGTGTGTAATTCTATTTAGGCTGTTGGTAGACAATCAGTACGAGTCCAAAGTATCGGGAGTGTGGTGGGTTAGCTGCAGTACACCCTATATATAAGCATAAACGATACTGCGGGAACGGACTAGGAGTCAGACCAAGAACCTACCTATTATTTTATAATTACCTCTTCATTAGATCGTTGACTAACAGCTATCATTTTCGATAAGAACATTTTACATAAGCTTCAATTAGTTTTTCTTGGAGTCTTTTGACCACCTCTACAGAAAACCTTAAACTTTGTATACTCTTACACTTTCCGTTAGTCGAAATCCTGTTGCATGTCCCTAATAACGTTCGGTCAGAAACTTTTCTAAAGTAGGGGAGACTGCCTCATTAGTACCTCTGCCGCTCACCCGTTACACATTCCAAAACCGTACTCATTTAAACTCTCAACTTTCTAACTTTGGGTTAACTGTCAAAAGAATTTGAAACTCTTACTTTTGGGTGCTAAACAACTACTTTAAATTTTATCAAATCATGGCTGATACAATTTTTAAAACCTACTTACTTTTTTTACAACGTCTTTTGAAAAGAATTTCGAGACGAAATTTTCTAAAGTAGGGGAGACTGTGACAACCGTCATCCTCATATGTTAGAAAGTTGTCAATTATAGTCCTTCTTGTATTTAAATGTTCCTATTTTGGTCCCTGTAAGTTTTGTCGTTTTCAAATTTAATAAATAGAACGAACTCAAAATTTATTAGTTGCATTTATTATGGATCGGGTATACGTTTTAATCAAATGCGTATGTTGAAATGTTATTTGGAATTGATTCTATAAAAATCAACTAACTAATTATAAAGGAATTCTAACCAAACTAACTACAGGGACCAGTTCTGCCAAAAAACAAAAGTTCAAAAGCCCTCCTTCCCTCTTATACTGCTCCGGTCAGAATTCCGGTCACCGGAATAAAGTCCGGCGACCTTTAATATCGAGTTTCAATGACTTTTGTTCGACTTTAATCATTCCAATGTGTATCTCCATCAATTACGAGTCGGTTACAAGGTTTATTCGCTCATTAACGAGCTTAAATCAGTGTTTTAATTCGTTGTTTATGCTTGTAACCGTCGAGTTATAACAATGGGTTCTAACGCCCGATTTTATCAAACAACCTTATAAATAACTCATTGCACATCATTCACCAACCTATACATGACTTAAACCCACAATAAACGCAGTATAATCGAGTCCAGAAGTTGTGTATTCGGCTTCTTTATAATCGGGCATATTATCTCGAGTTCGACCCCTATATCACCTTGTAAGTCTGATTTTTTTTGTGCCATTTCGTTTTTTATAGAGTTCCAATCATAAGCCCTTTATTTCTGCTCGTTCATCTTGTCTTGATCGGGTTTATTGAAATCGGGTATAGGGTTAGGGTTTATGCTTTAATTTGGGGAAGAAGATGAAGTGGAGGTATAAGTTAAATAAAATTTTTATTCGTAAAAATCAACAAAACAAGATCTAGCCTAGTGGTGTGTGTGTGTGTTATAGATGGAAGAGGGCCAGGTTCGAACCCCATACCCAGCGCTTTTCCTCCTTTTATTTTCTTTTCCTTTATTTCCAGATTTTTTTTTATATATTATAATAATATATAAACACATAAATCTTATAATAATTATAGAAAATTCATTTTTACTCCAAAAATTATAAAAATTTAGGAGTAGCATCTTGACACCATAAATAAAATTGTCACATTGAAATTTTCTGGAAAATAAACTATTTTCGTATTTTTTTTTAATTTAAATGTTATTAATCATATTTAATTGATTAAAAATCCATTTTTAATGATTTTAATCTCAAACTTTCTGGAAAATTATTTCTAATCATCAGAAACTGAAATAAAAATATTTGGTTCAGAAAACATTTATTTTTTATTAATTTTCCTATTTTTAATCATTTAAATATGATTTAATCTCATTAAATCAGTTTTAAATATAAATAAGTTTACAAAAATTATGGGAAAATTAATTTCATTTATTTACATCAGAATGTATTTATTTTGTATAAAAATAATATTTTTAGATCATGTCTTGTATCTTTAGTCTTATTTATGTTTAATTAGACATAATTAATCATTTATTTATTTATATTATTTAACATCTATTTTATAAATACTTTTCTTATAAAATAGAGATAGTCTTATGTTAAAGTCGTACTTATTATTTGTTGGTTTATGGTGTAAGTCATAATTATTTATTTATACATTTATGATTATTATATTTATTTAATTTAGTTAAAGTAATTAATTAAATTACTTTGTCTTAATCATTCAAACATATTTTTATCTAAATAGTCAATTAGTAATAATTATATTACTTTGGTATATTATTTTTTTATATACAACTTTTATATATTAATTCGACTTATCATAAAAACTTTAATTCCCCAAATCGACTTAGCAAACCCTAATGCCTTAGACCCTAGTTACCTTAGACTCTTAGATTTTTCCCTTATTAGCATTCTATTACGTTATAGGTTGAGTTCCTCGGAATTCCCATTACTTAGCTCACTACCGCTTAAGTTGGATCGCTTTTGCAAACTGTGAGTATATCTTTTCCCTTTTTACTGTTTTACTCTTTTGGGGTGACTCATGTACAATTATTATTAAACTTACGTATGTTATTTACAAGCAATGTGCTCTTGATATGTTTTGTGTGAATTGTATGAACGATTTGTCAAAGTCATTAACCTTTGGGCCGCACCTAACAATGAGTAGTACTACGAATTATATCCCTTGGTTACTTACGTGAACGAGTTAAGTCCTTGGTCATTGTTATGGTTTTTCTTGAACGATGTGTGAACGATTATTGAACGATGTGAGGCTTGATTTTGACCCTTTTACATATTACATTATCATAGCACATATATTGCGAAACACTTTTCTATATGTATTCAAACAGGGTATGCTCACCAATACATTTTTGTATTGACCAAATTATTTTCGTACATGTTTCAGGTTCTTATGAGATGACTTTTAAGCTTTTGGAATTTTACTTAGATTTTGGATTCATTGTATTTCTGTTAGTTGGCATTTAGAATCGTTGTATTTCAATTCAATGTAATAAACTATGTAATAAATAATCAATATATCAATATTTACACTTTTAGTCCATGAGCTATCGAACAATCGTCACTACGTGACACCTCGATGTTTCCGCCATCGGTCGGGGTGTTACAATACACTCGACCCATGAACCCATGACACAAGATAATCAGCCATTAACTAACTAAAATTACAATGTAGAAGTAACACCTTGCAAAGTGATTAGTTTTGTTTACAAATTCTTATACATTTATACTCACACACATACATACAATCACACACATCTAAAATCGATCAGCACATATGATGTGCATCCATGGCCGAGTAATATATGGATGTATAGTCCTTGTGTTTTGACAAAAACCCGGTTTTTATAACTAAACATAATGTATGTATACACCTCCATATAAACTTGTTTTTATACAAAAATATACACGATTTAGCATGGTGTTATACACCTACATGTTCATAAACTCAATTACACCTATACACGAGTAAATGGAAGCCGAGTTAATGGTCACTAGCTACAGATTTAGATCAACATGTTATGTTACAGATTCGGCCATTACTATAACATGTGTTAAAATGACCTTAACATGTGTTAATCATACCTTCAACACTATAATATTAGAACATATGTTAAAACACTTATGTTTCCTAGAATCAACCACATAAGTTAGAATGGGGAATAGTCTATAACCCATGATGGCGTGTGGGGTTTGTTTTGTTAATAATGGATACGTTTTTACAATGAAACGCCCGGAATTCACGAAACCGTACACTTTACAAAGTATATATAAAAAACGTAGTAATTGTCACGTGCACAAACAATGGCCCACATCTACATGACACAAGGGTCCACAAGTCAGGTGAGCCACTTTCATGGTAAACGACAAGAACGTACAACTTATTATGTACTTGATAATCATAGGTTACTATTTGTTGGGATAGTAGATATTCCACTTTTCTGCTTCACTAGACATTATCTTCAGTCATCAGGTGAGTTTCACGGCCTCTTTTGGCTGCTTTTACATTTTTAGGGGATAAACATGCTACAGTTCTAGTACATTACATTTTGGGTGAATTTCTATCATGACTACCATGTGAAACATGAGACATCCTATTCATGAGCTCAACAGTCCTCGTTCTTACATTTACAT
This sequence comes from Ambrosia artemisiifolia, assembly GCA_032199755.1. Classification (NCBI taxonomy): domain Eukaryota; kingdom Viridiplantae; phylum Streptophyta; class Magnoliopsida; order Asterales; family Asteraceae; genus Ambrosia; species Ambrosia artemisiifolia. The sequence goes on from CM063525.1 coordinate 36,508,609, forward strand.
TGTAACCATTAGCTAACAGTAGCCATGGAACACTTAAATAGATCTATTGGGTTGACACCTCCACTCTTGTTTAGTCGCTCTAACCGGTTACATACAAGAGAGTGTTAGTATTCTAGTATATATATGCATTGTCTTTATTGTACAATGCGTGAGGCACAACAGACAATAGGTTTGGTTATGGGACTCATGGTTGGCACAGTAATCATTAGCTTAGCTAGCTTTGATTGGTCGTACACGAATTTCACAAACACATTACATAGTACATTAAAACTTGTGAACTCGCCGACATTATGTTGACAAATCTTTTATGCATGTTTTTCAGGTAATTGACCATGGAGAACGGGAACTTGAGGGAGAGGTTTGAGTGCACATCATGTGGCACCATCATCATGAGCCAAGACTTAATAACATTTGTTATGTAATGTTTTTAACGTAGTATCCGGCATTTTCAGAAAATTTTACATTTATTTTCATTATGTAAGACATGATTTCCATGGTTGGTATCTACTTTTATTATATCTAAATGTGTTGCTCAAACCTTGTGCTTGAAAACCTTTCGAAACCACATCCCCGTGTTTCCGCCTTGACGGGGTGTGGCAGAATTGAACTGAACCGAACCCAACCATGCACCATTAGAAGTGTATGTGTTCCCTATTACATTGCGTGGGCATGCTTTAATGAATATATGAATGGTTCCGTTTCAGTTTGACTTATTTCGGTTAACTAAGGGTACAAAAAGAAAACGATAACCGATTTTAAGTTAAATCGAATGTTGGTTAATTCAGTTTTCAATTGTTTTTTGTTCAGTTTTGTCTGTTTTTCGGTTTGACTTCGGTGAACGGTTTAGTTATTGCTCACCCCTAAATATTGTTAATCAAATATCACATAAAAAATGTAAATTAAAAAAAATAGCAATGCTAGACTCAAATTAAAGATAATAAAATGTTCATTATTACGTTTTATAAAATTATCAATGTATGAAAAAATTGACTATACAAACATCATGGGGGATAATTTGCTTAAAATAGGAAAAGAAGTTTAACTATAATTTAAATAAACAAAAAGTCGAGTAAAGTTGAAGGGATTAAAGTGTAATTAAGATGAGGTAACAAAGTGTAAAAGTGTTTAAATGACTATTTTACCCCCATTTTAAGGTTGTTAATGAAAATAAAGTTCTTAACTTTTGGGTATCTTAGACTACCCTTGCCTCATGCATTATAGTATAGTATAGATACTTTTACTAGATTATTTTCCGGGAGATTCCCGAGATAGACAAATCTAATATGAAGTGACAAAGTGTGTGTACCATAGAAGGAATATGTCGTTTTTTTTTTCCAAAAAATTATTGTATAAAATCAACATTCGATAACTCATAAAAATCCAACTTTAATTCTACGTGTGCACTTTTTTATTTTTCTAATTAAGACTGTATATAAAAGGTATATGTTAGATGTATATACACGTTGTTGATGAAACTTGTATATGTATCAATATTTACATGCTTTCAAAGCTTCTTTTTTTAACATTATACAATCCAATAGTCATGCACATTACGTACTTAATTAGCAATGCTATGTTGTTGGGTGTCGAATCCAGCAAATAAATATATAATAAACCTACTAGTATGAGTGAAAGTAAGGTTCGTGTCCTCAGGGATACAGATTAACCAATTATACCAAAAACGTTTCAAGTGCAGATACAAATGTTTAAAAGGGGGGGTTTTGATTTGATTAAAAAAATGACGAAAACTAAATTAAAAACTAAGACGATTAAACTATTGGGGAATTCAGATATTAAAAACTAATTTCAACACCAGGGCAATTTCTTGATTCGATTCGACTTACGATCATTAACGGTCACGGTGCAATGATCCTTTTAATTAATAGTTTGTATCAATACTAGACGTCACGCCGTTCGGACATCCACTCTAGCTAAAGTCTAACCAAGCGCATTTCGTCGATTAGAGCCAACCCGCTACTCCAAGCTCACGCCGTTCGGATCTTAGCGTGCGGGTTGCGTGATAGAAGTATCGATTATAATTAAACACTCACGTCGTTCGGAATGTTAACTAGATCATGTGACTCTATAATAATTTTGGGTTCATAGACAAACACAAAATATTATTTGTTCCTTGTATCAAAAACTAAAACTTGATTAGGGTTTTAAATATTGATGAACTTTATTAGGAAAATTAATAAGTTGATCAGGTTTATTAACAATCTAATTTTTCCGGATTGAATCCGTATTAAGAACAAGAATCACATAAACAAACCATTCAAAAATAGGATCTCATAACCGTTTCACATAAGTTTATGAATCAAAATCAAACAAACCCCAGTGTTGAAACTAAAAGATTCTAGCCGGACATGATGGCTAGAGCAACCAAATCAAATACGAAACAAATCATAAAATAAAGCTTACTAAACAATGAAAAAAAAAATCAAATGCTTCCTTTAATTTTATTATTTTGCAGCCGTCCAAGATGTGTCGTCCAAAGATATGAATTCCTCCCCAAAAAAATGTCCAGCTGTTTTTTTTTTAATCTCCCCCTCACGCCACTTTTCTCTCAAACTTTGTTACTTTCTTTTTTTTTCATTTGAAGATTACTTTCAATTATTATTATTTTACAATCCAGCCCCCTCTTGTTCTTTCAACGCTACTTGCAACCAAAACTTCTTTTTAAAGACGCCAGTGAAGTCCAAGTAAATTGTGGTCTCGTCTTGTCAATGCTCGCCATTGCCTCTTTCAATTCTCCACACCTACAAAATCAACCAAAAACAAACCAAAGTAGATTCCGCACACCAAAATATGCATTTTACGAAAAATGATGCAATATGTACAACCTAAATGCATAAAAACGCTCAAACTAGCTACTAAAAAGATGATAAAATATGCCTAAAAGTGCAACTAACAAATCTCCCCAAGCTTAAACCTTTCCTTGTCCTCAAGGAAATCAAAAATAAAATTAAATCGAGGAATGAACACGAAAACAAACAAAACACATGCATGCTTAATTTTTTTTTTCTTTTTGTCCCTTGGCAAAACTTCATGCTAAACACATCCAACACATTCCTAAGACATAGACGACTAACATCAAACGAAGTCGAATATAAGCCACAAACCGTAGGAACACATTAATTCACAAGACTTACAACGATCAATAGATTTACGACCCAACAAGTCTAGATGGTGCCATTTTTAAAAACCATGGGCGTACCTATTCAAGTTTCGCCTCCCTTCAAGAATCTAACCATACATAGCATGTACCCCTCACAATAATCACTCAACACTGATCGGTTATATATATAATTTGGAGTGATTCTCTCAAAACCAGACAATAAAAACATCGTTAACATAAGCTTGTACATTAATCAAATCTACACCTAATTGTTAAAACTTAACATAGATCAAGAGGACTTTTCGGGTTGGCAAGGGTTAAAGGCAGGGACAATATGGGGAAAATGGCGAAAACAAAGAAACACAATCCGGTCTAATAAACAAACTTCTAAACACATAACAAAACTTAGTCTTTTCGACTCAATAATTTATTCTATTTTTTTCTTTTCTTTCTTTTTTTCTGTTTTTTTTTTCACTTTTTCAGTTTTTTTTTTCACATAACATACTCTTCTGTCTTATTTATACACTTCAATAAAGTCACGATTGTAAACACAAGTTAAACCCGGATGTAGTAAACGAATCATGGATTAAATCAAAAGAAAAGGCCAAGGCTCAAAGGGGCTACTATTGGGAATGTTTCAATTAGGTTAATAACAAAATAAACGAAAAGAAAGATGATGAAAAGGCTGAACATGTGGGTAATCCTAATGCCTGTGTCACTTCTATGTTAAATCCCAACCAAAGGTCTCAAAATGTATATAATGCACAAGTTCTAAAACGATTAATCATGTCGGTACACACATCAAACGAAACAATGAATATATGTATGGAAATTTTAAGGCTCAAAACTCACTGAACGTATGGAATTGGGTTGCCGATACAAGCCATGCATAGCTATCAACTATCCAGTCAGCTACACCATCCTAAGTACCCTAAACATTTCATATTTTCTAAAAAAAATGACTATGTTGGGCCTACTTTATCCCGCAACTTAAAGAATTTGCGTCCTAGGGCGTGTAAGCTCACACCGACCCACCTTCAGCTTACGTTTTACAATGAATGAGAGGTGCCTTTCGTGTGCAATCAGATAACCTTGGGAATTTTTTCATTTTTTATGCAATTTTTTTTAATGCAAAATGGCTACTAATGCATGAAATATATACAACCTAAATGCATGAAAGAACAAAAATATGAAATCACCTCTTCCCAAGCTTGAATATAGCATTGTCCTCAATGCTCGGAGCCGAGAGTAGAAGGAATCTACTGAGGCGGTGGAGAGTGTGATGGACCGACAGAGAAGGGTGAGTAGTGAGGGATGAAGGTGATTGTGTGGGAAGAGGTCTTACCCGGCCAAGTAAGTGGTTGACTCGCCCGGGTCGATTGTGTAAAAATAAAATTTTCGATTTACATCAGAACTCAGACCCGCCCGGGTCGTTTTTGACACCCGCCCGGGTCAATTTTCGGCATATGTTTAAAATTTTCAACCCGGTCGGGTAAACTCGTAACCCGCCCGGGTCAACTTTCGGCACTTTTAAAAGTTTTTGCTAATAAATTTCAACCCGGCCGGGTCTCTTCGTGACCCGCCCGGGTCAATTTTCGGTCTTCTTCTCAAAAATTTTAACCCGCCCGGGTCGATTGTGACACCCGCCCGGGCTAATGTTCGGCAGAAATAAGGTTCTTCAACCCGGCCGAGTGAACTCGTGACACGCCCGGGTCAGCTTTTTTTTTTTTTTTTTTGAAAGCAAAGAAATAAATAAATACGAAACCACGGGTTGCCTCCCGTGAAGCGCCTTTCTTTCACGTCTTTGGCTAGACTTTATTCTCGATTTGTTCAATCCGGTGCCTGCTCATTAAAAGGAAGAAATTTTTTGTTAGTAATAAATAAGTTAACGTTTGGTGCGTCATACCTTATTTTCTTCCGTGGATACATGAACGTGACGACCTCCATTAATGCCTCCCCAAGCTTGATCTTCTCAGTACGTTCCTCCGATGTATACTCATCAATGCTTATGTTTAGCATTATGTTTAGCATTGAATCTTTGCACTTTGAAGGTACTCTCTTCTTTACAATCTGGGTTGTCTCAATGATCTCTTTGTCTTCTCTTTCCCTTTTTATGCTTTGAAACCTTGATAGGAGTGGAGGAGTGATTTTTCTCTCAGTTTCAGGAGGTTTTGGAGCATTCTTCTTTTCATCAACGATTTCTTCTTCTTCATCCACTTGTATACTCGAGCCATCATCACTATTCCCGTTTTTTAAAGTAATGGCACAAACATTGTGATAATGGTTCATCTCGGTTTGCAAGGATAAGTTACGTTGAGACTCTATTTTGCTTACTGAACTTGCAAGTTCAGCTATTCGTTGTTCCAAGTTCTTAATGCTAACTTTGGTCTCTCGTTGGAATGCTTGGGTGCTAGTGGCTAAACTTTTGACAATGTCTTCCAAAGGCATTCCCAAGTTGACTACTTGATGTTGTTGACAAGGTTGGAAATTTTGTTGATCTTGAGCTTGAACTGTTTGTGTCAGGTCCTCAGCCTTGGTTAGTTGCATGACCACTTTTGTTAATTCTGAAATTTGAGTTTCAAGTTGAGAGCTACTCACTTCCTTAACTCCCTGTGACATGTCAACATACCAATATTCTTCTAGTGCTGAATGCCTTGTGTCTTCTGCTATGGATGTGATTAAGGCTCTAATCTCAGTTGGGGTTTTGTCATATAAAGCTCCTCCACTAGAGGCATTTATCAAACGCCTCTCCAATGGTGCTAGCCCTTCAACAAAGTATTGAAGGAGTTGGTGCTCGGGTAAACCATGTTGTGGGCATCGAGCACACACCTTATTAAACATCTCCCAATAAGTATGTAACTCTTCCCATTTTTCTTGCTTCATCCCGATTATCTCTTTACGAATGACCGAGGCTTTAACTTCCGGGAAGTACTTGTCAAGAAATAATGTTGCGAGTTCATTCCAAGTGGTTATTGACCCTGATGGTAGGTAATAAAACCAATCTTTTGCCGAATCTTGAAGTGCAAAGGGGAATGCCCTTAGCTTGATTTGATCTTTGGTTACGTTGTGCGGCTTCATTCCAGAACAAACGACGTGAAAATCCTTTAGAAACTTGTGAGGATCTTCATTTTTTAAACCTCGGAAATAGGGCAATAGATGAATGAGTCCAGATTTGAGCTCGAAGTTTTCCATAGCAGAGTAATTGATGCAAAGGGTTTGTTGGGTAGCACAAGGAGTCGCCCACTCCCTAAGAGTTTGTTCTGCTGCCATGATGGAATGATATACCTGTACTAAAAAATATCTTGGCACAAAACGGTTAAATTTGCCGTATCCCCGGCAACGGCGCCAATTTGTTGGTTGTTGAATCCAGCAAATAAATATATAATAAACCTACTAGTATGAGTGAAAGTAAGGTTCATGTCCTCAGGGATACAGATTAACCAATTATATCAAAAACGTTTCAAGTGCAGATACAATTGTTTAAAAGGGGGGGTTTTGATTTGATTAAAAAAATGACGAAAACTAATTAAAAACTAAGACGATTAAACTGTTGGGGAATTCGGATATTAAAAACTAATTTCAACACCAGGGCAATTTCTTGATTCGATTCGACTTACGATCATTAACGGTCACGGTGCAATGATCCTTTTAATTAATAGTTTGTATCAATACTAGACGTCACGCCGTTCGGACATCCACTCTAGCTAAAGTCTAACCAAGCGCAGTTCGTCAATTAGAGCCAACCCGCTACTCCAAGCTCACGCCGTTCGGATCTTAGCGTGCGGGTTGCGTGATAGAATTATCGATTATAATTAAACACTCACGTCGTTCGGAATGTTAACTAGATCATGTGACTCTATAATAATTTTGGGTTCATAGACAAGCACAAAATATTATTTGTTCCTTGTATCAAAAACTAAAACTTGATTAGGGTTTTAAATATTGATGAACTTTATTAGGAAAATTAATAAGTTGATCAGGTTTATTAACAATCTAATTTTTCCGGATTGAATCCGTATTAAGAACAAGAATCACATAAACAAACCATTCAAAAATAGGATCTCATAACCGTTTCACATAAGTTTATGAATCAAAATCAAACAAACCGCAGTGTTGAAACTAAAAGATTCTAGCCGGCATGATGGCTAGAGCAACCAAATCAAATACGAAACAAATCATAAAATAAAGCTTACTAAACACTGAAAAAAAAATCAAATGCTTCCTTCAATTTTATTATTTTGCAGCCGTCCAAGATGTGTCGTCCAAAGATATGAATTCCTCCCCAAAAAAATGTCCAGCTGTTTTTTTTTTAATCTCCCCCTCACGCCACTTTTCTCTCAAACTTTGTTACTTTCTTTTTTTTTTTCATTTGAAGATTTCTTTCAATTATTATTATTTTACAATCCAGCCCCCTCTTGTTCTTTCAACGCTACTTGCAACCAAAACTTCTTTTTAAAGACGCCAGTGAAGTCCAAGTAAATTGTGGCCTCGTCTTGTCAGTGCTCGCCATTGCCTCTTTCATTTCTCCACACCTACAAAATCAACCAAAAACAAACCAAAGTAGATTCCGCACACCAAAATATGCATTTTACGAAAAATGATGCAATATGTACAACCTAAATGCATAAAAACGTTCAAACTAGCTACTAAAAAGATGATAAAATATGCCTAAAAGTGCAACTAACATATGTCAACAACTTTGTTGCTGTAAAAATAAAAGAAACTATATTCTTACCTAGCTGACTACATCTGTAAATATATATATATATATATATGCAGTTAGCAGGTTCTTATATGTAATAGTAGGTTTAAAAACATATATACTATTTTAACATGATTAGTGACTTGCCTAGACATGATTAATGAATTACCTCAACACATCGTGTTTTTTTCTGCATGTACAAACACCCATTAAAAAGTCATTTTTTTCATTTTTTGTATAGCACTATGGTACTCGGTTGAAAGATAATAAAACGCTCGTTAATTTAGTGTAATTTGTTTTAAAAAAATGTCGTATATAAAATGTGTTAACATTTAAAAATTGTACGATTAAGTGCATGTGCCTTACACATGAGAGGAAAAAAGTTTTTTTGAGGGAAATCAAGGGGTGGGAAAACTTCACCTAGTGCCATGTGGCATACCCATTTTTCATTATATATATATATATATATATATATATGGGGTTAGGATAATGTGGAAACTCATCCTTAGACGGTAAACTCTGGAAACTCTGACTTCCCAATTTTTTTTTTGAAAAAAAATAGGGCAAGTCATATACATGATTTTAAGCATTTTGGGCCAAAAAAATTAAAAAAGTGAAGAGTACTATTTTTTAAAAAAATAAATAAAATTTTGACTAACACATGTTAACCGAAAATAACACGTGTTAACCATGTGTTAACTATATGTTAACAGAAGACATTTTTTATTTTAAAAAAAAAAACCGTTCGGCGCTTTTTCGATTTTTTTGGCTCAAAATGCTTAAAACAATGTATATTTCATACCCTAAAATTTTCATAAAAAAAAGTCGGGAAGTTAGAATTTCCAGAGTTTACCATATAACAATAGTTTCCAATATAACCTTATACTATATATATATATATATATATATATATATATATATATATATATATATATATATATATAGGGAAATTATAAACTGAAAACCCCTTGAGTTAAGAAAACTATGAAAACCCTTGTAAAAACCATCTATATTTTTTTAATTTTTTTTGTAAAAAATACACAAGGTAACATACATGTATTAAAGCGTTTTGGGCAAAAAAATAAAAAAAGCGCCGATAGAATATTTTTTAAAAAAATAAACAAAGTTTGTGCTGTTACATATGTAACAGCTCTGTTACATATGTAACATCAGTTGTTACATATGTAACAGTGCAAATTTTGTTTATTTTTTTTTTAAAAATATCCAATCGGCGCTTTCTTTATTTTTTTTGATGGTTTTTACAAGGGTTTTCTTAGTTTTCTTAACTCGAGTGGGTTTTCAATTTATACAAAAAAGTGGAGTCAATTGTCATGACATACCAGGATCCCATAGCCATAAGTTATACGAACGAACTCTAAATGCCCAAACCATTTAGTTCGTTTTAAAAAAAAAAAAAACCAAGTATAGTTAAGCTGCGGAAGCGTAAACCAAATTTAAATCTTTTAGAACCATGCGAAAAACAACGCGCCCAAATTAAAACCATATAGAAACAAACATTAAAGCATGATATGTAGTTTAAGTGTATTCCCAAGACCCCAAATGCAATGAACGTGCAGTGCTCCCTAATCGTGACACCGGAAGCTAACTACCTGCAAAAGCATGTATGTGGTGAGTCAACAAACAATGTTGGTGAGTTCACAAAGTAAAGAAAGTGAGTAAGTAAATGTGTTGGTTTCCAAAAACCACGTAACCAAGTAAAAGCGTAGGTCCTCCAGACCCAAGAGTTCAAGTGTTTTCAGTTTAAGCTTGTCAGGGGTAGCTAGCCCACTCATTGTAACTAAATAGTTGATTATTGGGAACATACAGAAGTTATAAGTTTTGCCTCAGCACTAGCGTCTATCAACACTAGCAGTTCAGCTCCTTTAGAGCGTGGTCAAAAGTTCATGCCCGTGACACAAGCACCTCAAGCATGAGGTTGCTGCACAACCTAATAGCGCTATCAACTAATACCCCGTTCGCCTACAGCGATTAACCCAATAATATGCAAGGACTTCAAATGATAGAGTGTGTTTAGTTCACAAAGGACAGTAAAGTTTTAAACTGATAAAAGCGTAACCCACACAAGGAGTCCAAAACCCGAGTTGCAAGAGTAGCCCCAAACTGGACCAGAAAATGTTTACCAAAGTTGTCTCAAACCCGAGACGCATGCTTTCGAGAAAAAGTAGTGAAACTCACCTTAGGTTGCAAGTGAATAATCCAAATTCCACAAGTAGTAATGAGCTACCGACTCCCTATTACAAATGTCACTAGGTGAGTATATGTACATAACCAATACACCACACAACTCGTTTGTCCAAGACTTTTAAAAGTTCAAAACCGTGTAGTGACACCTAATGACTCTACATGCACAAGTAAGTCCTATGTATCCCGTTGGTGATCATAGTGATTTTATCAGATAAGTACTTCAAATACATCTCATACAAGTGTCCAAACAAGTTCATGTCAAATACATACCATATAAGACTCCAAATAGTCACATAAAGATCCCGTACATAATCTGCGTTTTTAGGACAGATTGTGCGCTGTGAAAAACGAATTATTTAAAATACTTAACGAATGAATTAAAGTCCCAAATTTTTACTGAGTATTCATTGGGATTCGGTTGCTAACCCATATTTTTTTTGTCTTAAAACCAAACACAAAAATTATTAAAATTCGTACAACACAGCTATGTCCAGAAAATTTCCACAACAGGTCAGTTTAGTATAAAAATTCCCAAAAATTGTGTATTTATCCAAACGGGATGAATCCACTTGGAAAAGCCGAGTTGTTCCAATGTTAATTTACTGTCCAAATTTTATAACCTAACTCTTTCTAGAACTCAAGTTATGATCGTTTAAAGTTGACCCAATTTACAACTCCGAAAATCTGATATGACCTCTAATCAAATAAAATTCCAAAAACCACTCAAACGATATCCAAATCTGATGGTTTTGCCCATTATCAAAAGCTAAGACCATGTACATTACTATCATGCAAAGAAATCATCAAAACAATCAATTTAACATTGCAATACATACCCTACAAGACACCCTAACGAATCTGCCAGAAACTGAAACTTGCATCCCAAGTTATTCACAAACCCTAATCATGCATAAAAATCTCTAATACATGCATATCCCATATTATCATGATCAAACACATATATTATCATACAAAAACCCTAATTATGATTACTAACAACAATCATCATCATCAAATCACCATGAACATTCAAGAACTCCTATTAACACATGTTATGCGATTTTATATACATGCATGCTCTATGACTTTTTTTTAAACTTTTCAAACATTATTAATCATCATAAAACATGTAAAGATTATTCCTTTCAAAGCAAGAGTCCTCAAAGCCTAGAGATTACACCAAAACTAGCTTGAAGAGATGATTAAGATTGATGTTTGTTGAAAAGTGAGAGTGAGAGGGGGTGGGGGTTGTTTACGGCGCAAGGGGGTAGGGGGTTAGGGTTTATATTTTTTTTTTGTTTCCTAATTATAAGAAAGCTTGGCTTGTTGCCCAAGTAATTAGGTTTTAGGGCCATTTTAGTCCACTAATCGGACCCGTTAACCATGTTTTAGTCCAATACCGGACCCAGTAATATTAACCACCCTATCTTGCATGAAAACCATTGTTTTTATCATCTCATAACATATTAATCATAAGGTGCACGTATTTTGCATGATTTACATATTAACTATCAATCAAGCGGTAATTCACGTAAACATGTAATCCACATAAGCATGTAACTTCACATCCATCACAATTCAATTGTAAACATTATTATGTATGTCAGACAATCACCAACGTTCGGGATACGGGACTCGTGTGTGTGTGTGTGTCAAAACAAGGATTTTCCTAGTTATAACATATGTTAACACCATCTAACATATGTTAGACCTCCTTAACTAACCCTAGTTAAGTATTTAACCACGTATGACCATGTAAGTTAACTAGAGTTCAGTAAAAGTGTTAACCTGAAAATGCGGGGTATCACAGTCAGTCACATTCTTTCTTTTTTTAACGGCAAACTTCTATAATCTATATATAACAATATAGAAACGGGGCAGCAAAAAGCTGAAACCCCGAAAGATTACAAAATAGCGTCGTGAATGTTAAAATCTAGCGATCTAGCCTAATCGATATTACAAACTTTCTTTCTTATTCTTTACCATTTTCACTAGTTTCCTTATTTTCTTCTAGATGACCACTTGTTTCATAATCATGAAGTCATCATGACATCATGAGACGCCATATTCATCATGCAAGTAGATGCTTCGGACAAAGTTAAGAACAGGTACATCATGACACATGTGATTTTAAAAGATAATGCAATCAATAACAACAATAAAAACCGATACAATATACATGAAACTTACAAAAAGTTTTTAGGTAGTAAATTTTTTTTTAATTTATATTTTATAAGTAACGCATTTGTATTTTTTAATTTATGGTTTCACAATAATACATAGTGTTTCTTCATTTGAATGATTACAATTACTGTTTGAAGTAACAAATACTAATTAATTTTTAAATAGAAAACTTATAGTTGAAAATCCTAAATCATAACTTAGAGGGTGTACAAGTTGATTTGAACTTGAGCTCACATAAGCTTGACCATCACTCGAGCTCGATTCAGAATCAATTACTAAATGTTTGAGCATTTTATTTATGTAAACATATAATCATGTGTGTGTATATATAAAACACACACATATATATACATACACACCCATGATAAGTTGCATTTTAATAACATAAACTATACCCCACTAGTGTTTGATAATATTTAACAATTTAACAGTGGCCTTCATATTTTCCGAACTTTCACTTTTATTGCCAAAAGCAACCACACTCACGTAATAATCACCACTCTGGTCATCTCATTATTATAAACTAGTGGAAGTGTATTAATTTAATACATCTTAAAACTATTTTACCTCCATTTAAAACGATAATGAAGATGGAATCAAAGACTACTTGTAGGGGGACACATCACTACTAGTAGTAAGGACCACAGTCACGAGATATGGGCCACTCATCACGATGGCTGTTGTTTACGTGTCGACCCCATTTTCCATTGTCGGCGTCCCCACCTCCTAATACTGCCAAATTACTACTTTTTGATCATGTGAAATTACATTTCTGCCCTTGGATGTTACTGAAATTACATCTTCATCATGTCATGAATCATGACCAAGTCTTTGTCCCGACTGCCAACTGTTGCCAACTGTTACATCTTAAATACGAGTGTTGGTATAGGGAAAATGGTTAGATAAAATCATGAAATGGATTATATTGTTACGTGTATGTGTATAGTGATGGTTTTAGACTTTACAGATCCTTTTTAACGATGCTTATCGTGTTTTATTCGTGGATGTCTATCAATTTAACGATGGTCATGTAACACAAATTAACCAAAATTCAAACTACAACTGTGTTATTGTTCTCAGTGGCGGAGCCAAGAATGTTTTTCTATGGTGTCGGTGTTTTCAATACCCAGGTTTATAATAATACATTGTCAATATTTTCGAATTGGATCGGGTCAAATCACACAATAAAAATCGATGTCATAATAAAAGTACAATATCATTGAGATAACATACGATAGAAATACAAAGTCATTTAAAATATATAAAAAATACATTTTATAGTTGCTCCCTACGAGTTTTTTTTTATTTAGAAAACTCTATGGTGTCATCTATTGTTTCAAACCGTGGGTTAATTTTACACACATGATATTTATTACAAACTTAACGTGTTATTCTACTACAACATCTACACCAACTTTCTACTAAAATTGTACGTCCTCCGATCATATATTACACATTATCAGTATGTTTGTATAATGTACAACACCAACAACCTGATTGACCAAAAGTAACAGCCAAACACAGTGCAGCCCCGCTGCAACGCGCGGGTTCCATTTTTGATGCATGTGCATATATAATTTACTTAGTTGCTTTTTTGTTTATTTATACGTGTTTTTTATTAACAGCATGCGGTTCAAATTTAAAAAGGCCTATATGGTATGTAAAACATAAATATTGAATGGTGGTGATTATAGATTTGTATTTGATGGTAGAAATAAAAACAATTAATAAGGTGAAGAAAGAATGGTTTAACCTCCGGTTAAGGATGATAAACCACCATCATTACAGGATTAATCATTCGCTAGAAAACCATGGTCGGAGAGTGAGTAATGACCAGAAACAACACAAGTAAAACCGGTGGGAGGTGATTGCTAGGAACCGAGAATGAAATCAACGTACAGACACAAAAACAGTGTAGGTCTTAGTGTGTTCTTCAGGGTTTTCTTAATGGCCTATCCAAGGAGGTGAATTCCTCCTTAAATAGGTTCCACACTGGTCTCTAATATTAACCCTTAACCTACCCATTGGGCCAAGGCCCAGTTAAGGGCTTACCTCCACACCGGCTCACGATTAGTAGAAGACAAGAGATTATATTATATTATATAAAACAAAGTGATAGAGAGAGTATCTCGTCGTGGCAGCATGCAATTGGTAATTGCCTAGGGATTGTACACGTGTCATGCGATTGTTGGTGACAGACCTAACACGCCCTGATTGGCTGATTCCCTTTTGTCAATTGTACCTTTGTCTCCTCTGTTGGTGGTCGTTAGTGGAGGCCGTTGGTGAGGTGACTTCGTGTAGTCTCATTGGCTCGCGTGGATAAGAACTGTACTTGTTCCCTCAGCGCATGCGTTGTGACAGCATTGACGTTTGGTAGAGATCCCTGATTGGTCTCACGTCATTATCAGTTGTACTATTTGGTCCCCACATTCATAAATGGATGTTGGGATTAGCCGTGCTGGTGTTCTCTGATTGGTGGGACGTGCACCATGATTTCTGTCACACGTCCCTTCAATGTGATTGTTCGTACTAGATGATACGTTGTACCTTTTGTCAACCTCGTGCTCAAATAGCTTTGCTTGCAAGGCACTTGTAGACGTTGAGGGGTAGAAAGCCACGCGGATGTGTACTGGTCGAGCTCAATCCTAAGCGTGCCCAAGGCCTTCGCATACCCATGTCTTCATGAGTCGAATTGATTTGGGTTTTTTTTGGGTATGGGCCGACTGTAATTCCTTGCAGATGTGGGCCCATATCCTTTCATAAATTTTTTTTTAAGAAATAGGCATCGAATTATATTTTTGTATATTCATAAAAATCTTATATAAATTAGTTGGTTAATTTGCTATAGTAAGACATCACTTTGTTATATATATTTCTTTAACTTGGACATTTCATGGGTTATGATTTGTACACCTCTAGTCTCTAGGGAAGAAGAGGATTGGGGATATTGACTTGTGGTGGACAATTTGTTTGGTGGAGTCACATGGAAATATGACCTTTAGTGACCATTCGTGAATTCGCCTTTTCGTATTTAATGCTTAATTATGTCCTAACTATTATCCATCAAAACCAATATTCGATTATTTCATAGCATTTTATGTTACTCATAAAACTATAAAAGCGTAGTAATTATATTTTATAAAAATCAATAACGTACGCTCAAGTTTTTATAAAATAAAAAACATATTACAGTAATTATATAGTAACTCAAAATTCTTTTTCCTAAATGAACTAATGATTATTTAACAGCTAACAAACACCATCGGTTGTCCATTACAAAACTTGAACTTTGAGCATTATTTTACACACAGTAATACCGCTAGACTAGTTGATGTCGTCAAGGCAGTAGTTCAAGAACAAGTCATGAAGATGCTAAAAATGTTTCTTGGTTCAAGAGTAGTTGATGTTAACTAACAATTATAGGTAATTAAAGATTAACTAGATGTTAATTAGTATGATATATATTAAACAATTAAATAAATATTTTGAAGTATTTCGTGTTACAAGTGTGGAAGGAGTTCTTTTTTCTCCTTTGACTTTGAATCGGAAGAAATGTGACATTCCAACCTCCAAATAAATGGCAAAAGGTGTATTATGGCACAACATACGGGGTCCACACGGAGACTATGGTTCGAGTGTTTCTCAATGTTTTAGAAACTTTCAAACAAACACATTTCTACTTTTTCCCACACAAAGTATGTGTACAGTTTAATTACCCCAATTTCTTACATCATGTCGACACAAAAAAAAATAAAAAAAAATAGCACAATTCATTTGTAACTTTTTTATACTCCGTATTTGATTTACTCGTTCAAAAATGGGTTAAATTGATTATGTTGGGGGTACATATTTTATATTTTAAATGTGTTAGGGTTGGTTTTTCTTACATGAATTAATACATCATTATCGAGTTCATAATATTTTGTGTATTTGATTCTAACCATATATACGTATATCTTAATTTATCTTATTGTTAATGACAATATATCTTGCTCCTGCTCCTAAACTACACCCATATATTATAATTACCTATGATAGAACATGGAACCTCTTCGTAAATGATACTCCTAAAGATATTGCCTTTGCCAATAGACCATCGGTCCATCAACCCGTAAATGGTCACTTAATTCATTTTTACCTATCACTCATTACACTAGCTATAATATAACAATATTGAAATGTGATAATGTGATAAATAAGGATAATAAAATATAATAGTTGTTATATAAAGATAACCTTAATAAAATCTTTGGTAACAATTTGACTAAGTCGATAATATGTTTCCCATAAGTTTTCGAAGTACAAATTCTTACAATAACATTATTTCTGATTTAATACTCCTGCCATAAAGTAACCTTTTTGATGTAAATTTTATCAATATTTAATGCAATACGTGTCTCAAACTGAAACCTTTTGACTTTCACCAATTAAACAACTCTTTACAACTATACCACTTTTCATGAATGCCTTTTTAAGTGAAATAAAAAAAGATATTTGACATTTTAACAAGTACATGTGATAGTCTAAAAAGTCGATGATATTTTCACAAAATCTTATATGTTTTGACCACTGAAGTTCATTTTTTCTAAGTTTAACCAACAATCAAACTTTAAGGTATATATACCTGTGTTCAATAATATGGTGACATTTTTGAAACTTTTAATATCATTTGGTGTTACATTTTAAAAGAAAGCTTTAATGGAAAATATTATCACTCATTTATGTTAATTATAAGTGTACCCTAATGTATCCAACTTCATATAAAGTATCGCCCTATCTACTAGAACTCAGATTTTACCTTTTAATCCATCAAACACCCAATGACCCCAGCTTATTGAGCTAGACAAGTGATCACTTGCCCTCCACTTTGAGATGTACAAAATCTCAAATGAACGGTTAGGCCGACAATTTTGGATTATTTTGCAACTACCTAAAGCCTCGTAAACTAAGCTTACCGTGGTAAGCAAGTTAAACATCTTAAATGGCGCGACAATCATGTTTCCGACTATAATTTCACACCTAGTTTTGCTAACAAGGTTTTTCATAGATGAAAAATCCACTTTAATAAAATGATTATGAACATTTATTCACGGTCCGGTGTAATCAGTTTTTAGGTATGTGAGTCAAATCTTCAGTAAGATTTTTTTATCTTCAAAAACAAAAACAAATTGTTTATAATTAAACTGAACTATTAGTAATGGTTTAGTTCCGACTTGATTTCATGGTTTAGACAATAATTACTAATCGTTGTTACTTCATGGTATGTTTTCAAATATTAACAAGTACTTGATTCTCTCTCTTTTTACTGAATTATTACTAACGAAGGTTATGCTTTAATTATTACTGACGAAGCTTCACAAGCTCACGTTATTCTTTAATATTTAAAATAAAAACACTAGCAAAACTTCAATCAAATTACTAACAAAATCATACATAAATATTACTAAAAAGTGAAATAAACAATGAAACATGAGTTTAGTAGACAAGTTAATTCAGTTAAAACGAAATGGCCGAATGCACCAAATAGGTTATAAGTGATACGGAGTACAAAATATGAAATATCTACAAAAATAAAATATATACTAATCTTACATTCCGGTCCAGTTTTATACGGACTCTTTTTGATATAATCCACAAACCAATCCATTCACAACGGTTTAAAATTTTAAAAACCGACCAACCAAGGTAAAAGAAAAACCGACCGTAAAACCAAACCGATAACCAATTTAAGCATTTTCACAATTTCAAACTGAACCGTTAACATCCTTAAATGATATTTAGTTCCACAACATAGACTCAACATGAGTTTTAGAGCATTCACATCCCATCCACCATTTTTTACCCTATAATTTAACTAAAAATCACACTTTTTAAAATTTATCTCTCATTTTAAAAAACTTCCCACATCCCATTCACCATTTTTATCTTATCTTACTCACAAACACATATTTTATTATATTTCTCGTTTTCATACACTCACAATAATTTGGTGGAGGGTGAATAGTAGCTTTTTATATATGAAAAGCTAGGATAAAGAATTTTCATAATATAAAGATGGGGTATAAAATGATGGATGGGTTGTAGTGTGGTTTTAGTAGGATTTTTTAAATTTTAAAGATGGGGGAAGGTTTGATGGGTGGGTTGTGAATGCTCTTAGGCTTTAGTTAAACCTTATAAGTCTTTATGGGTAAAAACGTCATTTTCATTTCAAGCCATTTTCATGAAATTCCAAATTGAAAAATAAATACACAAAATGAAAAATTGCCTATAAATACCACATACCACAAAAGAAATATTAAACAATATCACTCTCTCATTAACAATCAACTCTTCCTTTCCATCAACAACTTCAAACCTTAAAACAGAGCTCCATATCTTCCCCTGTTTTCACCTTCCACAAAATCATGCAAGAAAACACCAATAATCCCTTCAATCCACCTTCAATAAGCGATTCGGTTCGCTCTTCGCTATCGAATTTGCTCCTAACCGGAAGAAATCAAAGCACTTTGGACTCAATTTTTTCACTCTGTTCTTCATCTTCATCGAATTCAGAAGAATTAACAGCAAAAGGCTCTTCAATTTACCTCAAACAGAGAGATCTTATCCTCAATCTCTCAAATTCCTTAAATTCCACAAATTATTCAACCAATTTTGATAATAATTCTTCAATTGGATTGAATGAGCAATCGAATAACGCGTATAGAAAGAAATCGTATAGAGGAGTGAGACAGAGGCAATGGGGGAAATGGGTAGCCGAAATTAGATTACCCCAGAATAGAATGAGGGTTTGGTTGGGGACTTATGAGTCGCCGGAGATGGCGGCGTATGCGTATGATCGCGCCGCGTATAAATTACGCGGCGAATACGCGAAATTAAATTTTCCGGCGGGGTTGATCGGAGATGACCGGAAATTGGGTGGTGTGAGGAGTGCTGTGGATAATAAAATTGAGACAATTTTGCAAAAGGTGAAGAGAGAGAAAGTTAAGAAAAAGTTAGAGAGAGAAAGGGGGAAAGTCGCCGGAAATGGAGGTTTTCCGGCGGCGGTTGTGGCGGTTTCCGGTGGCGGTGAGAGTTGTAGCGGGAGCGATATCGGGTCGAGTAGCGTGTCGGAAGACGGGTTTGGGGTTGGGGAGAATTGTTCGTCCGTTTGTTCGTTTTCCGGCGAGGTGGCGGCGGCCGACGAGGCGGAGATGGTGGCGGAGATGGGTGGTTGGTCACTCGCCGGAGTGACTTCTTATGATTTGGATTTGATATGGGAAGTGCTTGCTAATTAGTGATTAGGAGTGGTTTAAATTGTTTAACACCTGGTTTGACTTTTAAGATGGTCAACGGTGATTAATTTGTTTAAGAGACTTGTGTTTTGAAGTAATATAAAGTGTATTCATACATGTGATGAGTTTTTTAGTTTCTAATTCTTGTAATCATATACTAACTGGTTAATTAATGGTGTTATATTTAAAAAGTGTATATTTACACGTGCCAACACAAATGATTGTTTACTTGGAACCAGTTATGTTTCGAGAGTTAGATCGAATATACAGTGAAAAAAGAGTCGCAGGAAATGTAATAAGTGAACTTCGATTGAACTTATTCAAGCAACGTTGGAACCGTATCATCGAACCTTATGATCTTAGGTTTTAGTTTTTTCGCTTTTCTGGATATTATGCTTGTAGTTTTTAAAATTTTTATTAGATCATTGTGTCTTTTCTCCTCAAGAATGTGTTATATTTCGTGATTCAATTGTGTGTTTTTTTTGCATTATTTTAAATTAGGTATTTTTTTATAGTTTTTGTTAAATAAATAAAGATGTGGAGACTCGTCTACATTCATTTACATGGGATAACGTTTGTTATCTTATAAAGACACAAAGAGCCTTTAAACTTTAAACACTTGACGAAATGTGATAAAGGTGAAAATCGGGTTGGTTTGAATAGGTGAATACTGACACTGTGAATATGATTTGTTGATTTTATGTGTCAAAAGATAATAGTCTTAACTCGAACACACTTAAGTTTTGTAATTATGTATTAACATGAATCACTTATCTAATTAACTGAACGAGTTGCAAACAACTTAATGTTTGTAAAATGGATTGTTATCAAGTTGTAAATTGTTAAACAAAGTGTAATAAATTGGTTAAATGAGTTATAAATAGCTTAATGGTTTGTAAATGGATTGTAATGAAGTTGTGAAGCGTTAAAAAAATTGTAATAAATTGGTTAAATGACTTATCTGCACTACCGCTTCTGATCCAGCTTTTGGCGACCTGAACAGTGAGAATCTGCAGCCAAGAAGAGTTCCTCCACAAAGCGTTACTTTCAATTTGATATCTCTAGGGGTGAGCATTTTGTGGTTCGGACCTACAGGAACCTTGGATCCGACCCGCGAGAACCTTGGACCCGAACCCTTTTAAATATATGGGTCGGTTTCCGGTTCTAGATTTATACGAATTATCGGTTCCGGGCCGGATCGGTTTCAAACCCACGGTTCTAATATAAGAACCACAAGAACCGTTTGTATTTATATTAAAAAATAATAAAAATAATCTTTTTTAGTCTTTTCACTATTCGTTTTTACGTGGTGTTATTTTAATCGATTTCATATAATGTTAATACAATATTAAAAAATATTATTTATAAAAATAAGAATAACAATGTATTTTTCTTGAAATAGTTTATAGCTTGATGTATATAGATAGATGTAATATATTATATAATATATATTATATCCAAATTTGAAGTAAATATTTATGAATGTCGCTCTGATGTGTGTGTTTCGTTGCTTTATATATTTATTATATTTTTTTGTCTGTGATTTGTCTATCATTTAGCAATCCCAAAGTTGCTTTGTGTATGTGTGTATTTATGATGTATACATAACATATTCACATGATATTTCGAGTGATGAGAATGATAAAACTGTTACGAAAACATAAGTCAAGAAACGAAAAGTGATTTAAAAAAGACACTCATGGGCTATTGTTAGAACCGTATGGAGGAATTCTTTTACATGTATGGTAAAAGAATAGGAATATGTAATCCTAAAGTGGCTATTACATTAAAAGGTTTTAGAGGGTCAGACCCTTTACCAGACCCATGAGAACCTTTAGGACCCGGAACCATCTAGCTTTTTAAGGTTCGGTTCGTGGTTCCTAATTTTCACAATAAAAGGGTATGCGGTTCTGGTGGGTCCGGGTCGGGTCGGTTCCGGACCCTTTGCACAGCCCTAGATATCTCCACAACCAATTGAGCAACATAGCGTTATTACAAACATCAAACTTAATCCCAACTCGCCATTCTTCTTAGACCGAGTAACAGCGTCCCACCCAACCCAATGTATTTTATTGACATCCAAATCCCACCCCCCCCCCCCTTCCCACACACAGAGAAACTTTTTAACCATCGCCTAAAGTTTGTTTATAACCGCTACTGGAGCCTTAAACAACGAAAAATAGTACGACGGGAGACTCTCCAACACAGACTTTATTAATACAACCCTTCCGCCGATAGATAATACTCTAGTTTTCCACTTCGAAAGCCTTTTTTCGAATACATTAATCACCGACTCCCCATTGTTATACTCATATTAGCCCCAACTTGAATCCCGAGATAATTAAACTGCATTATCCCCGAACGACAACCCACCTCTTCCGATTTCATACTAACCTCCGCCCCGCACTTCCCAATACCAAATAGAGTCATTTATTCTAAGACCGGAGCATAAACGAAAAATCCTCAAATTTCTCTTATGCGTCTTAATAATTCAAATGGTGTGAGCTCGTATACAACTTATAAATAGTGTATAAAATTTTAAAAGTAAAATTAAATAAATATATAAACAAACAAGCCATCTGAATTTGAATTATTAATGGTTCAAAGATTGAAGGGGGACAGGGTGTTACTAGAATTGGTCACGGGTATCCCATCACTAGTTTGGTAATATCACCGCCACTCATGCTGGTAATGGTCATGCGGACCAAAATCTGGTTGTAGTTAACGGGCTGGTACCCGTGAGTTTCTCTCTCCCCCTTTTGTCTTTTTCTCTATTTTATTTCAATGGAGTGTTGCCTTCAAAAAACTGTTTCAGTAAAAGGAATCAGTAAAGTGATGTGACAGTACAGAATTGATAGAAATCAGTGAAGTTGAAAAAAACCTAATAAAGCGTCTCGTCCATCTAATATCAACAAGATTACAGGAATATGTTGTGTCTATATTTTCTTCTCAACTATATTACCAATGATTAAAACAAACAAACCCAATAAATGCTTAAGGACAGTTGTCTTGCCTATATTGTTGTGTACTATTATAATATAAATAATAATAATAATTAATTATTATTGTTAAGAGGGAAATCTCAACTATAAATTCTGTTTTTGACTTCTTCAATCATATAAGCTGGCTCACACTTCAGAATCTTCTTAGCATTATTATAAGTGTATGAATGGGTGTTGTAATTACGCATCATATGTTTATAATCATGTCTTAAGCACATATTTATATAACCTTACATATAATTTTGCATAGTACATTATGGGCTTCCACATTGAGGTTCTATCCTATATAACACTTAATAATAATTTTAAGAAGAAGAAAATGGGTGGATTAAGGATGACATGATGACTCAATATTGAATGTATCTTGCATGAATGGAAGAATTTAGGCATGTAATAGATTAATCTAATTATGGTTAAAGGTAAATAAGAAAAATGGAAAATTTTAAGCATGTATAGGCAAGAGCTGTACGGGTCTTCATCTCAATCTTTGCGCTGGGTTCAGTGGGTCCCTATCAAGGTCAATGTGCTGGCTTGGAGAATTGAGAAAGAGAGAGTTCCTACTCGTCTCGAACTGGTCAGAAGGAATGTCGGTATTCCCAGTTCCTTATGTCCGATGTGCAGCGATAAGGAAGAAGCTGTTCTGCACGTTCTGGTTGAGTGTGGCTTTGCAGCAGGGGTCTGGAATGGTGTTTGCAGTTGGGTCAGGCTTCCTATGCTCTGCTGTCCGTCTACACAAGCGCTGCTGAAATGGGCAGACTTGGCTCCGGTTACTGCGTAGGGAAAGGTTATTGTTCGTGGGATTGTTATGGCGACTTGTTGGGCGCTATGGAAAGAATGAAACAAGGTGGTTTTTGCCAGCTCGGTTCCGAAAGTGAGCGAGGTGGTGGCTTTAGTTAAGTCTATGTCTTTCCTATGGTTGAATTATAGATCGAATTGTTTCAGGATTGATTGGTCAGATTGGGTTAAATACCCGTTGTATATGTTGTAATTGGTTTTGAGTGGGTCTTAGTTTTTTGAGGCCCTCTCTTTTTTGTGAATGAAGTTATTGTTCAAAAAAAAAAAAAAAAACTGTATATTAAATGTGGAGTTAGCCAACTTAGTAGAAGCATATGCCTCTTAAACTACGGGGTGGTGGTGGCGTGGAGGTTTTTATTAATCAAACAACCAAACGCAATTATCCATAATCCAACAACCAACCACTACCATTCACCTCAACGTCACCTTTTGCCTCACGCCGGTGGAGATCTCCAAGCCTCAAGGGGCCACACCCCTTCCACGCCATAGAGAGGGTGGTGTTAGTGGCGTGGAGGGGCTTCAAACCCTCTTTCCAGCCCCCACACCGTGTAGTCTTAGAGTGGGTTCCTAGTTTCAATCCTAGGCAAGGGGAGTTTATTGTTATATCTAGTGTAAAATAGAGTAGGATACATTTGCCGTTAAAAAAAGTAATTGTATACCATTCTTGCCTTTGGGTTGCAAGCCTCCGCTGTTGATTTCTCTCAAAAGCTGTGAGATACGATAAAACTGGGTGAAACATTTCATCAATTGGGTTATGATCAAATACACAAGACACTTTTTCTAGAAAGGGTGAGAAGGATTAGTTTGTTTTAAAAAATAATAATAATAAATTAGAGGAAGGGCATAAAAGGAAAGCCACATTTGTTGACTTTCTCTCTCCATATACAATGCACATGTCAATCCCCCCATCATGATAAAACGTCTATAACTTTTTCATACGATATTTTTTTTTTAAAACAATTTCACCATATTAACGAGCGTTTTTTATCTTTAATATGAGTACCACATTGCTACATTAAAATTGAAAAAAAAAAATTCGTGTTAAATGGGTTTTATTCTTCGTTGTGTCTTCTGCTCGTTCATTGTGTTATATTATGCACGTTTGCTTTATAAATATGTTATTTATGTTTCTTTAGTCTACACGTGATTTAACTTTGTCCATTGTGTTTTTAGTATGCTTTTCATTGTGTTTTACGCAAATGAATTTTGTATTTAGGTGTACATTGTGTTTTATTATGTTGTTCATTGTGTTTAAGTCTATTATTCATTGTGTTTTAGTCTTCTGTTCATTGTGTCTTTAGTATGTCGTCCATCGTGTTTTATTAGACTGTTCATTGTGTTTTATACCCTATTGTTCATTGCATATTTAATTGGTACTCATTGTGTTTTACGTTATCTCCATTGTGTCTTACGCAACTGGGTTTTCAACTTTTTTTTAAAAGTATTCATTGTGTTTTAGTCTTCTATTCATTGCGTCCTTATTATGTCATCCATTGTGTTTTACACTACTGAGTTTTTGACTTTTTTTCAAAAGTATTCATTGTGTTTTAGTCTTCTGTTCATTGTGTCTTTAGTATGTCGTTCATTGTGTCTTACGCAACTAGGTTTTCAACTTTTTTTTCAAAAGTATTCATTGTGTTTTAGTCTTCTATTCATTGTGTCTTTAGTATGTCGTCCATTGTATTTTATTAGATTGTAGATTATGTTTTATACCATATATTTAATTGGTGTTCATTGTGTTTTACACTCTATTGTGTCTTACGCAAGTGGGGTTTGACTTTTTTTTCAAAAGTATTACAATATGGTGCTCATATTAAAAATAAAAAGAAGCTCGATTTTATGGTATAATTTTTATTTAAAAAACGATGACGTATAAAAAAGTTACGGACATTTAAAAATGAAGGTGAAAATGGCATGTGACTTGCATGTGCATATTTTTTTTTTGACAAAATTACCCCTCCCACTTGTTTAATCCTTTGACACATGTCATTTTCTAGTGGTTTCTCACCCTTCTCATTTTTTGTAGCCTTTGTAGAATAACCCAACCCTTCATCAATTATTCTGATCGAGCAACATTTATATAATCTGCATTCGCGAGCCTGTTGGCTCACCACTCACCTCTAACTCTCTAAGGTGTTATGTTTTAAGTTACTGCTGCAATGTAATTTTAGATCTTATAAACGGTCCTCATTCCTCAATAACAATTGGTAAACAGTCATTCTAAAAAATCAAAGGTTTGCTTACTATTCACTAGCTCTCTAGGCAGCAAAGGCTCAAGGCACAAAGTGTGAGCCTGTCGCCTAGGCACAAGTCACTAAGTTTTTTTCTGATAAGGTTTTTTTTTGTTTTTAGACATGTTTTTGGCTGTTTTAGACTAGTGCAGGATGGTTTAGATAAGTTTTTTTTTGTTTTTTTTATGTGCAGATTTTGGCTTGGGTTTTTATGAATCTTTGTCCCTTGCTGCATGCAAGGCAGTTTTGCTGCATTAGGCGCGCGCCTTTGCCTAGATCAGATTGTGAGTAGGCATGCCATTTCGCAGGGTGTTGAAAGAAACATGTACCAATAATAAGCAAACACTACAAATTCACTAAATGGTAGATATAATAGCAAAAAGGTCAGATGTTCATATATTCAGTCTGCTCAATTTCCCTTTTGTTTTCCTGTAGTTTTATCTCTGCAATAAGTTTGGAAATTTTAACTTACTAGCATTGATGATTTTTTTATAAGTTTGAGCAGCAAATGTCTCTAGATCCACCACTGCACCATAAGTAACGTCGTTCTACATTGAGTTTCAACTCCATTTCAAGTGGTTCAACCGTAACGGGTCGGTTCTGTTGGAAAAATAGGTGAAAAGGGTATTTTCACAAATATAGGAAAATGAGTTTTTACTAACTTTGGACTAAAATATATGTTTGAAACAGATGTTTATTTATATATTTCTTTGTGGGTTTATGTTCTTTGTTGTGAGAGCTTCGCAACGAACCAAACCACGTCCCAAACGGAGCTAAGATGAATGAGATATCGATGCTCAAAGTTTGGTGAATGAAACATTAAATGATGAAATGTGGAACAAAGTGAAACTTGTCCCACATTGGAAGAGTGATGATACCAAGAGTGGTATAAAAGTGGGAACACTCCTTCCTAATTGTTTCATGGGAGCACACACTGTGGAACTCGCGAAGGTGCTCTGCACCCTAACTCGCACACGCACGCGCGTGGGCGATGGGCGCAATGTGGTGCTTTGATGGCGCACTTTGCACTTCGCACACACACATCGCTTGAGAGCCGCCTTAGTATTTTTGAACTCACGTTCGAGGTTCAGTACATAGGCTGTGATGAACAGGGGGCAGGTGAGCTGTGTGGCTCACGAGTTCGCGTAGAAGACAGGAGGCGTCTTGATCCGCGTAAGAGGTTCCAGGTGGGCACGCAGGAGCTACTTCCGCTGACGTAGAACGTAACTACGTTGTGCGCAACAGCGTCAGACGCGCGTCAGAAGCTTCCAGAACCAGCTGTTTCAGTGTCTGTGTTGTAACAGTCAAAGTCAAATGTAACTGTTAGCATTAAATACAGAATTAAAAGACATTGAAGACGTTCAATGCACTTTAATTCTCGTTTTTAATTCTTTGACCATTTGACTCCTAGACTTCTCTATAAAGCAAGGATCACTTGCTTTGTAGACAAACTAATTCACCTACATCTCTCTATACTCTCCAACTTCTGTTCTTCATTTTATTCAAGGTACTCTTCGGGTTCTAGAGCCAAACTCCGGCAGTACTACTACTTAGGCTGTTGTACCCTGGGAAACAAAACGAGCTCGTGATAGACTCGGAATTTGTTTTAAGGGCCCCGTATTCAACACGATTCTCAGCCAAAGAATTCTGCTTCTACCCTTTTCTTGTATTTCTTTATTTCAGTTGTAACTTGTATTGTAATTTTGCTTTCATTTCATTTGTAATCGTAATAAAAGTATTGTTTATTTTATTTTATATACGAACGGTTCCTACAATCTTAAAACAAATTTTAAAACACCGTTCGTGTATAACAAAACCATTCTATTTGTGATTCAAACAAGTTTTGTTTCACATAGTTTGTATTTTAAAAAACAGATTTTTTTGTTTTCGAATCATTATAGCTTACTGTTCGGTCTTCAAAGTTGGACTTAGAAGCCTACGGTTTGTTATTTTGTTAGAAAACAGATTCGAATACATCAATCTTTTCCTAAAACGAAAAACTCTTACTGTTTGGTCTTCAAAGTTGGACTTAGAAGCCTACGGTTTGGTTTTTCTTGAATTTTTCAAAGTTGACATTTATTTTATATTCGAGTTTATAAACTGAAAAATTAAATTGGTTTGTTTAAAATTTTCAGAATGTCATCTAACGAAAACAATGTCACCAACGCTGTCAACCAAGCTGTACTTGGTACCCCTTTGCCTAACAACACAGTGGGAGCGTCCACTGTGGCCAATCATGCTGAAAACCCCGAAAAGTTTTCGGGTGCACACTTCAAAAGGTGGCAACAAAAGATGTTCTTCTATTTGACCACTTTGAACCTTGCAAGGTTCTTGACAGAAACCGCTCCCCAACCTAAGGAAGGGGAGAACGACGTTCAATTTTAGAGCGCGTTAGATGCTTGGAAGCATTCGGATTTCTTTTGTCGTAACTATGTGTGACACCCGGCAAATTCAGGTTAACAACGTTGTCTAGATTAAAGTCTACCTTAGCGAGTCACGCGTATATTATACTTAACTGGGTTAGTTGAGTCGTGTTATGGTTCGGGAACTGTTATTTTAGTCTAGAGGATCGTTAGATATCAGTCTAGAGAATCAGTAGATGTCAGTCCTTAACCAAGTGTACAAGGGGTGACGATTCGTAGAATCGTCAGAGCATAGGGAACATACAAGTCTCGAGTCCCGGGGATTGGTGAACGAGTGTGAATGTGTTTATTTGCAAGTATTATGTGTTTACAATCATTATGTGACTTGTCGGTATGTGAAAATGTGTTAACATATGTTAAAACGGGGTTTAACGCGCAAAATACGCAAAACCAACCCCTATAGGCGATTAGGGAGGGCTAATCGCCTATAGGGTAGCGATTAGCTTCAATTGTTAGGCGATTATGACTTGTTCTAGGCGATTAGCAGGCTAATCGCCTAAAGGGGTGGGGATTAGCAGCCCTAATCGCCTGCAAAAGCTGCATAATCGCCTGCAACGTACTTGACGACTAAAAACGACTATAAATACAATACTTGACCTCCTAAACTTCATTATAACAACCCTAGTCGTCCCACAACTCGCCCCAACACACACACAACCTCTGGAACACGATTTTGGATCAAAACACACGATTTCAAGCCTATTACATCAATCTATCATAAACCCAAGGTGTGATTTTCATTCATGCAACCTTAATAATGTTTTTATTGAATCCCTAATGGTCCAGACCTGTTTATATACGTATGTGTCTTCTGAAATTCGTTAATAATCGTTGTTAATTGGATTCTAGCTATTATGCATGTTGTATGTGTGTTTATAATTAAAAGATAGGGTTTTTGGTGATTCAAAATGATTGTTAACATGATATGAAGGTAGTTACAGATTGATGATGATAGCATGTTGATGAGATCTGAGTATTTGCTCATTAGGGTTTCTGTTATGCATGTTAATGTGATGTTTCATGCTATGTGTATTGTTTTTGGGATACATGGTTGCATTCAGGGCTGATAGAACGAGATTAAACGAAGGATTTTGATTGAAATATGTTTGATATGGGTGTTTGATTGATATTTGATGTTTACACACGTTCTGGGTTTGATTTGGAGTGTTAAACGCGTGAAAAACCGGAACTGCTGGGTTGATGGCGATTAGCAACCCTAATCGCCTAAGCTATAGGCGATTAGGAGGCTAATCGCCTGCTATGACACCCTAATCGCCTAATAGCATGGGTGATTGGGGGCTAATTGCCTTCGTTGCATGCAATTGTGATCCTAATTGCTAGCTAAGTCCTGAAATGCATGTCTTATGACCCTAATCGCCTAAAGATGCATGTCTTATGACCCTAATCGCCTAAAGATGCATGTCTTATGACCCTAATCGCCTATAAACTCCTGAATTGCATACCACATGACCCTAATTGCCTATAGTATAGGCGATTAGCATTCCTAATTGCCTGTTGACCAACGTAATTGCTAGTTGACTTTTCCTAATCGCCTGTATTGCTGCTGTAAGTGTATTTTAGCATTCCGGGACCCGATTTGACACCTAGGAACATGCTAGGAACCCCGTAACATACCTAATAACGTAGTAACATGTGCTCGGGCTTATTTATGTGATACGTGAACTATGTGCTAGAACTTGGGGGACTTGAACGTATGTTAAGTGTGATTGCATGATTGTATGTTTGAGAGTGCAAGTACAACACGAGGAGTCTCGGGTCACCAATGGGATGTCGGGTCTTGTACATTGGGTTTGTTTAAAAGTCACAGTGTTTTCAAACGAACTTGGTTATGGTCTGGACACCTAGGGACTAACTAACCTACGGGTTATTAGTCTAAGTACTTGTAACTGTCATATGTTAGGTCGCCGCTTTACGGGGCTAGCATAGCTTGCTGATTTTATTCGTATTACGAAGTAACGCAACCTAAGGTGAGTTCACGGCCCCACTTTTAAACTGGTTTCACTTTTGGGGGAGAAAACATGTGTTAAACTAATGTTTTGGTAACAACTGTCATACTATGGGTTTTCTATGGTTTACTATACGATCTTTGGAAGTCCCGGGGGGAACCATGAATGTGCGGGTTTGCACAACGGGGAAATGTGAATAGCGCTATTGGGAGTGACCAACCCCACTCGTCGGCTTGGAGGGCCGGGCGGGTGCATATTGTCTCAAACAGGAACAGGTTTACTATTCGGGCACAACATCTGGTTTGCGAGTTAGTAATGGTTTTCCAATCGTAGTAGTAACAAAACATACGCCTAGCTAGCGTACTTTGGTTTACAATTGTTTATAGTATGGACAGGTTGAACTTGGTACTTTGATTACAAACCTGTGAACTCACCAGCATTTTTGTGCTGACGTAACTCTTACATGTTTTCTCAGGTCGCTAAGGTAGCACAATGGAACTAGGGCGCACGCGTCTGCACGGCGTCTAGTTAGGGTTGCATGGTTTTCGAACATTGAATAACTTGGTTTACTTTTGGATTATGTTTTGAGAATAAGCTTCCGCTGTATTTGGGGATTTTAAACTATGTTTTTGAAATTGCATATGTTCATTTAGATTTGTTTATTGTGATCGTTGACTTGGATCCTGGTTTGTCATGCGCCTCGCGGTAAAACTCCGCAAGTGGATTTTGAGGGTGTGACAGATTGGTATCAGAGCCAATGGTTATAGTGAACTAGGACTGCATGTAGAGTCTAGTCTATAGCCGAGTCGCACACACTAGACGATCACGTAGTACTAAACGTTATGGTGGGTTACGAATGGGCTTGTCGGGGTGTCTCTAAATCATCTGACCTTCCTGTGTTACATCATCTCTCTTATGTCGGGTTACTTGCTTTCTAGGCGGTGTGGTATATTGGGGTAAATCGCGTACTCTTGAGATTTGTCCAAGGCTCGGACATCTCCCTTTCATACTCCAAAAGAAACACTTGCCATAAACTACCGTAGCATTACGGTGTATAGCTAAGAGTTTACGTCCAGTGATTTGAACTTTGAACTAGGAGAACACTTGGAGGACCATGTAGAGCGGTTTATCATTTTGGGTGCACACAAAATCATAAACCGAAATGCATGAAAGCCCTAGTGAGCTCTGGGTTTGAATGGATAGTCATGGGTTGGGTCTAGGTTTGATCTTGTGAACGCTAGTGGTTATCATTAGCTGTGAAACTAAATTTTCTCGTCCTTTTTGTCAGAATCATGTCTGGAGTACGAGGAGGACGTGGAGGTGGCCGCGCTGGTGGGCGTGGTGGTGGTGGTCGTGGAGGTGTAAACCTAACACAAGAAGATCTGAACAACTTGCTGCAAGCTGCCTTTCAGTTGGGGCACAATGGTGGCGGTTAGTTGACTTATCAACTTTTGCCTCATTGGTGAACTTTGTTTACATCCTTCGTGGTTTCTCATGTGTTTCATTTCAGGTGGTCCTATTAACCCACCCCCACCTATGTGTACCTACAAGATGTTTCGGGACTGCAAACCCCAGGAATTCTCTGGCACTGAGGGTGCGGTGAGCTTGCTTAGGTGGCTGGAAAAGGTGGAGTCAGTGTTTCTGATGTGCAACTGTCTCCCAGAGGATCGAGTCAAGTACTCTGCTGCATTATTCCAGGATGTTGCGTTGACCTGGTGGAACAATATCACCCAGAATATGGGTATAGGGGAGGCTTATGCTATGCCTTGGGAAAATTTTGTTCAACTACTGAAGCAAGAGTACTGTCCAAGGGAGGAGATACAAAAACTAGAGCATGAGGTGTGGAACCTCAAGATGACTGGGTCAGAGATTGAGAAGTATACGGTAAGGCGTAATGAGTTGGCAGTGCTGTGTCCTGATCTGCATGTGCCAGAATACAGGAGGATTGAACACTACATCTCGGGGCTAGTACCAGAGATCGCAGGGTTGGTGGCTGCGGGGAATCTTCCTACATACTCAGAGGTGGTCCGATCGGCTCACAGGATGACAAACTTGAAGGTGAATGAGGGCATCTTGCCTGCTAAGGGTTCGACTGTCAAGGCCCCGGAGAGTAACAAGCGTAAATGGGATAATGAGGGGAAAGGATCTGTGCCAGCACCAACTCAGCAGGGTAAAAGGTTTGACAGTGGGGGTTCATCTTTGTCGGGTTCTAAACCGGGTGGTGGTTATGCGGGGAAGTTACCTAAGTGCAACAAGTGTGGGCGTCATCATCAAGGGGACTGTGACCGTAATCGTTGCCATCGCTGCCAGAGATTGGGACATTTTGCTAAAGACTGTCGGGCGACACTTCCATCGACCCAGGCCCCAACTACTACTCCGACTCCTGCCGTTCAAGGGACTTCGGGAAAGCAGGGTTGCTATCACTGTGGGGAGACTGGGCATTACAAGAAGGAGTGTCCGAAGCTGAAACAGGGCGGGAATGGGAATGGTAATGGAAATGGTAATGGGAACAACGGGGGCGGTGGCAGGAATGCACGCGCCTTCGTCATTGGAGCCGCAGAAGCAAGACAGGATCCTGACACAGTTACCGGTACGTTCCTTCTCAATAATCGCTCTGTTAGTGTTTTGTTTGATTCTGGTGCCGATAAGAGTTTCATATCTTTGGAAGTTAGTCGACTGCTAGATGTAGTACCCGTACCATTAGAGGCTAAGTATGTAATTGAGTTGGCTGATGGTAAAAAGATTGAAGCTACTTGTATCCTTCGGGAGTGTCAACTAGAGTTGTCGGGTTTGTCTTTCCCCATCAACCTTATGCCGGTACCTTTGGGTAGTGTTGACGTTGTTGTAGGCATGGATTGGTTGTCTTTGTATCGCGCTGAGATCGTTTGTTACGACAAGATTATTCGGATTCCTCTCCCTGACGGAGAATTTCTTTCTGTGTACGGTATCAAGGGCGGTGCTCCGCTAAATCTCATCTCCAGCATGAAAGCCCTTAAGTATCTTCGAAAGGGTTATTCGGCCATTTTGGCACTTTTATCTGTTTCCTCTACCGATGAGAAGAAGATCGACGATATTCCTGTTGTACGCGAGTTTCCTGATGTTTTTCCCGATGATTTATCTGGTCTTCCGCCCCATCGTCAGGTTGAGTTCAGTATTGATCTTGTACCAGGGGCTGCTCCTATTGCTCGGGCCCCCTACTGTCTTGCACCTCCCGAGATGCAGGAATTGTCCAGTCAGTTACAGGAACTCTTGGACAAGGGTTTCATCAGACCAAGTTCTTCCCCTTGGGGAGCCCCGATTCTGTTCGTTAAGAAGAAGGATGGAAGTTTTCGATTGTGTGTGGATTACAGAGAGTTGAACAAAGTGACCATCAAGAACCGTTATCCTCTTCCACGTATTGATGATCTATTCGACCAACTCCAGGGTTCTAGCTACTACTCTAAGATTGATTTGAGATCCGGTTATCACCAGTTGCGCGTAAGGGAAGCTGACGTTGCAAAGACTGCCTTTCGTACACGCTATGGCCATTTTGAGTTCTTGGTCATGCCTTTCGGTCTCACAAACGCACCGGCGGTTTTCATGGATTTGATGAACCGTGTTTGCAAACCATATCTTGACAAGTTCGTCATCGTGTTTATTGATGACATCCTGATTTACTCCAAGAGCAAGACCAAACACGAGGAACACCTGCGTTTGGTTTTGGAACTTTTGCGACAGGAACAACTTTATGCTAAGTTCTCAAAGTGTGACTTTTGGTTACGCGAAGTCCAGTTCCTAGGACATGTGGTTAATGAACTAGGAATTCATGTCGATCCAGCTAAGATCGAAGCGATCAAGGACTGGGAAGCACCAAAGACGCCAACTGAGGTGCGGCAATTCCTAGGCCTTGCGGGCTATTATCGTCGTTTCATCAAGGGTTCTCGAAGATCGCTCAACCCCTCACCACTCTTACACAGAAGGATAGAAAATTCGACTGGGGTGAACCACAAGAGTCAGCATTCCAAAAACTGAAGACTAAGCTTTGTTCTGCTCCTATTTTGTCCTTGCCTGAAGGCACTGATGATTTCGTTGTTTACTGTGATGCTTCTATTCATGGTCTCGGTTGCGTGTTGATGCAACGCGAGAAAGTGATTGCGTATGCTTCTCGTCAACTCAAGGTGCACGAGAGGAACTACACCACCCATGACTTCGAGTTGGGTGCAGTGGTTTTCGCGTTGAAAATTTGGAGACATTACTTGTACGGTACCAAATGCACCATCTACACCGATCACAAGAGTCTTCAACATATTTTCGACCAACAACATCTAACATACGACAGCGTCGTTGGGTTGAACTCCTGAACGACTATGATTGCGCCATTAAGTACCATCCTGGCAAGGCGAATGTTGTAGCAGACGCCTTGAGCAGGAAGGAAACACCAAACCCTCGCCGCGTTCGGGCGTTGCAGCTCACCATTCATTCCTCTCTACCTGACCAACTCCGTTCTGCTCAGTTAGAAGCTTTGAAGGAGGAAAACCTTAAAGCTGAGACTATGCACGGTGCCGACAAACACCTCGAGCGAAGGCCTGATGGCCTGCACTGCTTCGCAGAACGCATATGGGTTCCTTTATTCGGGGGACTTCGGGAGCAGGTCTTAGATGAGGCTCACAAGTCCCGTTATTCTATTCATCCTGGTTCGGATAAGATGTACCAAGATCTAAAGGTGCTCTACTGGTGGCCAAACATGAGGTCGGATATAGCCTCATACGTGAGCAAATGCTTGACCTGTGCTAAGGTCAAGGTGGAATACCAGAAACCGTCGGGTCTCTTGCAACAACCTGAAATTCCAGAGTGGAAATGGGAACGGATTACGATGGACTTTGTCACACAACTACCTAAGTCACCGAGCGGGAATGATAAAATATGGGTGATTGTTGATCGGTTGACGAAATCAGCCCATTTTCTCGCTATTAAGGAGACCGACACCATGGATCGTTTGGCTCGTCTTTATCTGAAGGAAGTTGTTTCTAAGCATGGGGTGCCGGTTTCTATTATCTCAGATCGTGACTCCCACTTCACTTCTCACTTCTGGAAGTCTTTACACAAGGCTTTGGGTACACAGCTAGACATGAGTACGGCTTATCACCCACAGACTGACGGTCAGAGTGAATGCACGATTCAAACTTTAGAAGACATGCTTCGGGCATGTGTGATCGATTTTGGCAAAGGTTGGGAAGCTCACTTGCCGTTAGTAGAATTCTCTTACAACAACAGTTACCACACGAGCATCAAGGCAGCTCCGTTCGAGGCATTATACGGACGGAAATGCCGGTCTCCTCTTTGTTGGGCTGAGGTGGGTGAGAGTCAACTCACTGGGCCTGAGCTAGTGTACGAAACTTCAGAAAAGATCGTACAGATTCGTAACCGGTTGGCAGCGGCACGGGATCAGCAAAAGAGTTATGCCGATCATCGTCGCAAGCCATTGGAATTCCAAGTTGGTGACAAAGTACTTCTGAAAGTTTCACCGTGGAAGGGAGTCATACGCTTTGGGAAGCGTGGAAAACTCAACCCTCGGTATGTCGGACCATTTACGATCCTGGAACGGATTGGACCGTTGGCATATCGTCTTGATTTACCGACGGAGCTCGGCAACGTACATAACGTCTTCCATGTGTCCAACTTAAAGAAGTGTCTGGCTGACGAGTCTCTTATTGTTCCACTGGAAGAGATCAAGGTTGATGATCGTCTTCGGATTGTGGAGGAACCTGTCGAAATTCTTGATTACAAGATTCGTAGCCTACGTCATAGCAAGATTCGCATTGTTAAGGTTCGCTGGAACTCGAACCGGGGACCAGAGTACACTTGGGAACGGGAGGATCAGATGAAGTCTAAGTATCCTCACCTCTTTCCTAAGGAAGCGTTCGAATCGAGATATGTTTCCACTGCAGCTGAATGAATCTCGGGGCGAGATTCCTTTTAACGTGGGGATGATGTAACAACTCGGGTAAATCTCTCTCTTGGTTTCAATCTTTTGTCTGTTCTTTTGTTATTCCTTTTGGTACTTGTGCAAATTTTCGGGACGAAAATTCTTTTAACGTGGGGATGATGTGACACCCGGCAAATTCAGGTTAACAACGTTGTCTAGATTAAAGTATACCTTAGCAAGTCACGCCTATATTATACTTAACTGGGTTAGTTGAGTCGTGTTATGGTTCGGGAACTGTTATTTTAGTCTAGAGGATCGTTAGATATCAGTCTAGAGAATCAGTAGATGTCAGTCCTTAACCAAGTGTACAAGGGGTGACGATTCGTAGAATCGTCAGAGCATAGGGAACATACAAGTCTCGAGTCCCGGGGATTGGTGAACGAGTGTGAGTGTGTTTATTTGCAAGTATTATGTGTTTACAATCATTATGTGACTTGTCGGTATGTGAAAATGTGTTAACATATGTTAAAACGGGGTTTAACGTGCAAAATACGCAAAACCAACCCCTATAGGCGATTAGGGAGGGCTAATCGCCTATAGGGTAGCGATTAGCTTCAATTGTTAGGCGATTATGACTTGTTCTAGGCGATTAGCAGGCTAATCGCCTAAAGGGGTGGCGATTAGCAGCCCTAATCGCCTGCAAAAGCTGCATAATCGCCTGCAACGTACTTGACGACTAAAAACGACTATAAATACAATACTTGACCTCCTAAACTTCATTATAACAACCCTAGTCATCCCACAACTCGCCCCAACACACACACAACCTCTGGAACACGATTTTGGATCAAAACACACGATTTCAAGCCTATTACATCAATCTATCATAAACCCAAGGTGTGATTTTCATTCATGCAACCTTAATAATGTTTTTATTGAATCCCTAATGGTCCAGACCTGTTTATATACGTATGTGTCTTCTAAAATTCGTTAATAATCGTTGTTAATTGGATTCTAGCTATTATGCATGTTGTATGTGTGTTTATAATTAAAAGATAGGGTTTTTGGTGATTCAAGAATGATTGTTAACATGATATGAAGGTAGTTACAGATTGATGATGATAGCATGTTGATGAGATCTGAGTATTTTCTCATTAGGGTTTCGGTTATGCATGTTAATGTGATGTTTCATGCTATGTGTATTGTTTTTGGGATACATACATGGTTGCATTCAGGGCTGATAGAACGAGATTAAACAAAGGATTTTGATTGAAATATGTTTGATATGGGTGTTTGATTGATATTTGATGTTTACACACGTTCTGGGTTTGATTTGGAGTGTTAAACGGGCGAAAAACCGGAACTGCTGGGTTGATGGCGATTAGCAACCCTAATCGCCTAAGCTATAGGCGATTAGGAGGCTAATCGCCTGCTATGACACCCTAATCGCCTAATAGCATGGGTGATTGGGGGCTAATTGCCTTCGTTGCATGTAATTGTGATCCTAATTGCTAGCTAAGTCCTGAAATGCATGTCTTATGACCCTAATCGCCTAAAGATGCATGTCCTATGACCCTAATCGCCTAAAGATGCATGTCTTATGACCCTAATCGCCTAAAGATGCATGTCTTATGACCCTAATCGCCTATAAACTCCTGAATTGCATACCACATGACCCTAATTGCCTATAGTATAGGCGATTAGCATTCCTAATTGCCTGTTGACCAACGTCATTGCTAGTTGACTTTTCCTAATCGCCTTTATTGCTGCTGTAAGTGTATTTTAGCATTCCGGGACCCGATTTGACACCTAGGAACATGCTAGGAACCCCGTAACATACCTAATAACGTAGTAACATGTGCTCGGGCTTATTTATGTGATACGTGAACTATGTGCTAGAACTTGGGGGACTTTAACGTATGTTAAGTGTGATTGCATGATTGTATGTTTGAGAGTGCAAGTACAACACGAGGAGTCTCGGGTCACCAATGGGATGTCGGGTCTTGTACATTGGGTTAGTTTAACAGTCACAGTGTTTTCAAACGAACTTGGTTATGGTCTGGACACCTAGGGACTAACTAACCTACGGGTTATTAGTCTAAGTACTTGTAACTGTCATATGTTAGGTCGCCGCTTTACGGGGCTAGCATAGCTTGCTGATTTTATTCGTATTACGAAGTAACGCAACCTAAGGTGAGTTCACGGCCCCACTTTTAAACTGGTTTCACTTTTGGGGGAGAAAACATGTGTTAAACTAATGTTTTGGTAACAACTGTCATACTATGGGTTTTCTATGGTTTACTATACGATCTTTGGAAGTCCCGGGGGGGAACCATGAATGTGCGGGTTTGCACAACGGGGAAATGTGAATAGCGCTATTGGGAGTGACCAACCCCACTCGTCGGCTTGGAGGGCCGGGCGGGTACATATTGTCTCAAACAGGAACAGGTTTACTATTCGGGCACAACATCTGGTTTGCGAGTTAGTAATGGTTTTCCAATCGTAGTAGTAACAAAACATACGCCTAGCTAGCGTACTTTGGTTTACAATTGTTTATAGTATGGACAGGTTGAACTTGGTACTTTGATTACAAACCTGTGAACTCACCAGCATTTTTGTGCTGACGTAACTCTTACATGTTTTCTCAGGTCGCTAAGGTAGCACAACGGAACTAGGGCGCACGCGTCTGCACGGCGTCTAGTTAGGGTTGCATGGTTTTCGAACATTGAATAACTTGGTTTACTTTTGGATTATGTTTTGAGAATAAGCTTCCGCTGTATTTGGGGATTTTAAACTATGTTTTTGAAATTGCATATGTTCATTTAGATTTGTTTATTGTGATCGTTGACTTGGATCCTGGTTTGTCATGCGCCTCGCGGTAAAACTCCGCAAGTGGATTTTGAGGGTGTGACACTATGTGTTAAACGGACTCGTGGATGGGTTATATAATGTGTATTATACCATAAAGACTGCCAAAGAATTATGGGAGTCTTTAGACAAAAAGTATAAAACGGAGGATGCTGGAACGAAGAAATTCGTTGTAGCCCGTTTCTTGGACTACAAAATGGTTGATTCCAAGACTGTGATGAACCAAGTCCAATAGTTGCAAATTATACTTCATGACATCCATGCGGAAGGTATGACACTTAGTGAGACATTTCAAGTGGCAGCAATGATTGAAAAGTTACCTCCTTCTTGGGTTGAGTTTAAGAATTATCTTAAACACAAACGAAAGGAGATGACTGTGGAGGAGCTTGTGGTTCGCCTTCGGATTGAAGAGGACAACAAGTTAGCCCAAAAGGGCACCAATTTGCGCGCTGAGGCGAAGGCAAATTTGGTGGAAATTGGGCAATCCTCTAAAGGCAACAAGAAGAATAAGGGGAAAAAGGACAAAGGGAAAGCAAAGGTGGACCTTGGACCGAAAAGGGGGGCTGTGAAAAAGAAGTCTACACCTTTCCAAGGTATTTGTTACAACTGTCAAGAGACGGGCCATCGCGCAAATAATTGCAAGAATCCAAAGCGTGAGCGTGTGCACATGGTGGATGAGGATGGCATGCCTCTAGTAGCAATGATAACTGAGCATGGTGCTATGGTGGAAGAAGTCAACGTGGTGGGTGAAAACCCCCAAGGATGGTATGTTGACACGGGTGCAACCCGCCATGTTTGTGGAGATAAGGCTCTTTTCTCTACATTCAAGGAACTCACGGGAGATGAGAAGCTTTATATGGGGAATAAAGCTACTGCCGACATCAAGGGTGAAGGCGATGTGATCTTGAAGATGACTTCAGGAAAGGAGCTCACGTTGAGCAAGGTGCTCTATGTCCCAGATATTCGCAAGAATCTCGTGTCGGGATGGATGCTCAACAAGTTTGGATTTCGTCTAGTGTTCGAATCGAATAATTTTGTTTTGTCAAAACGTGGAATGTTTTTTGGTAAGGGCTGTGCCCTTAATGGAATGTTCAAAATGAATCTAATGGTTATCAAAAATGAAATGAATAAAACCGCTACTACTTCTATTTACATGCTTGAGTCTTCAAATGTTTGGCATGGTAGACTAGTACATGTAAATTTTAATTCAATACGTCGTTTGATGAAATTAAATAGTATACCAACATTCCATATTGAATCCGATTCGAAATGCGAAGCGTGTGTTGAGTCCAAACTTACAAGATCATCATTTAAGTCGGTTGAAAGAATAACCGAACCCATTGATTTAATTCACACCGATGTTTGTGATTTAAAGGCAATTCCCACAATTGGTGGGAATAAATATTTCATCACCTTTATTGATGATTGCACCAAATATTGCTACGTAAACTTACTCAAAAGTAAGGATGAGGTGGTGAATATGTTGCACCTTTTGCGGATTTGTGCGCAAAAAGTGGCATAATACATGAGTGTACACCACCTTATTCCCCACAATCAAATGGCTCCGCGGAACGAAAGAACCGCACATTGAAAGAAATGATGAATGCCATGTTGATAAGTTCGGGAGTGAACCGTGAAATGTGGGGGGACGCCATTCTCTCGGGAAATTATCTTTTGAATAGGATACCTCTAAAAAATAGGGACGAGACTCCGTATGAGTTATGGAAAGGTAGAAAACCTTCATACAAATACTTGAAAGTGTGGGGGTGCCTAGCCAAGGTGACTGTACCACCTCCTAGGGTGCTTAGGATATGCCCCAAAACTGTTGATTGCATTTTCATTGGTTATGCACATCAAAGTACTACGCATTGTTTTCTTGTATATGAATCGAAGAATCCCGATGTGCATAAAAACACTATCATGGAGGTGAATCCTAATATTGTTAAATATTTTGAGCATGTGTTTCCTATGCTAGGACAAACACATATTAGTTCATCAAGATTTATTGATGATGAACATCCAGGTCCGTCGACATTGGTCGACAATCATGAACGACCCGAATTTGAGGAAGGTGAGCTTAGACGAAGCAAACGGGCAAGGGTTGAAAAATCCTTTGGTCCAGACTTCATGAACTATATGGTTGAGGGTGAGCCCAATACCTACCGCGAAGCGGTTTCCTCATCGGAAGGACCACATTGGAAAGAGGCAATTAAGAATGAGATTGATTCTATATTGCAAAATCATACTTGGGAGTTAGTAGATCTTCCGCCGGGCTGCAAGCCCCTTGGGTATCGTTGGATATTCAAGAAGAAGATGAAAACTGATGGAAGTATTGATAAATACAAGGCTAGGTTAGTAATCAAAGGATTTAGACAAAAGGAAGGTCTAGATTATTTTTATACTTACTCGCCTGTGACACGAATAACCTCTATAAGATTGGTTCTTGCTATTGCGGCCTTAAGAAATTTGGATGTTCACCAAATGGATGTAAAGACCCCATTTCTAAACGGCAATTTAGAAGAAGAAATAAACATGGAGCAACCCGAGGGTTTCTCTGCCCCAGGTCAAGAGGGCAAAGTATGTAAATTAGTCAAGTCTTTGTATGGCTTGAAGCAAGCTCCAAAACAATGGCACCAAAAGTTTGACCATGTCATGATTGATAACGGTTTCAAAATTAATGAGTGTGATAAATGTGTTTATTCAAAAGACACGCCAGGAGGTTATGTCATCTTGTGCCTTTATGTGGATGATATTCTTATCATTGGGAGTAATGATAAAATGATCAAATCCACTAAAGACATGTTGAAAGCAAGATTTGACATGAAAGACATGGGTTTAGCGGATGTGATTCTTGGAGTTAAAATCATTAGAACCCAAAATGGTCTTGTCTTAAGTCAATCCCACTATGTAGACAAGATTCTTGAAAAATTCAATTCGGGGGACAAGGCAGTAGACCGCACTTCGATTGATACCACCCACCATCTAAGTGAAAATAGAGGCGAGGGTGTTGCTCAGTTAGAGTACTCAAGAATCATCGGAAGTCTAATGTATCTAATGACATGTACTAGACCCGACTTGGCATACGCGGTGAGTAGGCTAAGTAGATATACAAGTAATCCAAGTGACGAACATTGGAAAAGTATAACAAGGGTGCTCAGATACATAAGATACACACGGGATTATGGACTACATTATACCCGCGATCCAGAAGTCATTGAAGGATACACTGATGCGAACTGGATTTCGGATATAAAAGATTCCAAATCAATAAGTGGTTACGTGTTTACACTTGGGGGTGCAGCTATAGCTTGGAAGTCTTCGAAGCAAACTATTATAGCAAGATCCACGATGGAATTTGAGTTTATCGCCTTAGATAAATCGGGAGAAGAGGCGGAGTGGCTACGTCAATTTGTGGAAGATATTCCAACATGGCCAAAGCCATTTCCAGCTATTGCATACATTGTGACAGCCAATCGGCGATTGGTAGAGCTCAAAGCTGAATGTACAATGGCAAATCAAGGCACATTAGACATAGACACAACACGATACGACAACTACTCTCAACGGGTGTTATCACTATTGACTATGTGAAGTCAAAAGATAACATTGCGGACCCATTAACGAAAGGCTTAAGCAGAGAGTTAGTATATAAGTCATCAAGAGGAATGGGACTAAAGCCCGTGGAAAAGGAAATATGAGGGAAACCTAACCTAGTTGACTGGCGATCCCAAGATCTAGGTTCAATAGGCAAACTTAATCATATGACCAAAGGGAGTCACTGTGGGGGAGTACCCCAAAACTCTAAATAAAGGGAGTTTATACTTCCTAGTCCATTCCAATCAGTGACATTGGTGTCGAGGCTAAGCATATTGAAGTTAATGATTTTGGTAAATCAATATAACTATTGCTTTTAATGATTCATGGGAATCACCTATGTTAGAGAGAAGTAGGGCCACTTCGAATGGATTTGTGGGGAGGCACAAATCCTAGAGCTCTCGCAGAACCAGGATAGTGTTCCATGACCATAAAAGGACACAACAATGAGGGGTTGGCTAAACCAGGAAGAGTGTTGTGTGAAGTGTATAGTCGTCTACACAAATGGGGGTATGTTCAAAGACACCACATCTACATATCGCTAGTAAACTAAGTATGCTTCACAAAGGAAGGTTCAAAGGAGACACCTACCTATCCTGCAATGCTCAACTGTCGAATTGTATCGTTGAAATTTGGAAGAACGTATCGATCTCCATTCATGTGGGGGATTGTTGGAAAAATAGGTGAAAAGAGTATTTTCACAAATATAGGAAAATGAGTTTTTCCTAACTTTGGACTAAAATATATATTTGAAACAGATGTTTATTTATATATTTCTTTGTGGTTTTATGTTCTTTGTTGTGAGAGCTTCGCAACGAACGAAACCACGTCCAAAACGGAGCTAAGATAAATGAGATATCGATGCTCAAAGTTTGGTGAATGAAACATTAAATACTGACGATGACGTATAAAAAAGACGCTCGATTTTATGGTATAATTTTTATTTAAAAAACGATGTCGTATAAAAAAGTTACGGACATTTAAAATGAAGGTGAAAATGGCATGTGACTTGCATGTGCATATTTTTTTGACAAAATTACCCCTCCCACTTGTTTAATCCTTTGACACATGTCATTTTCTAGTGGTTTCTCCTCACCCTTCTCATTTTTTGTAGCCTTTGTAGAATAACCCAACTCTTTATCAATTATTCTGATCGCGCAACATTTATGTAATCTGCATTCGCGAGCCTGTTGGCTCACCACTCACCTCTAACTCTCTAAGGTGTTATGTTTAAGTTACTGCTGCAATGTAATTTTAGATCTTATAAACGGTCCTCATTCCTCAATAACAATTGGTAAACAGTCATTCTAAAAAATCAAAGGTTTGCTTACTATTCACTAGCTCTCTAGGCAGCAAAGGCTCAAGGCACAAAGTGTGAGCCTGTCGCCTAGGCACAAGACACTAAGTTTTTTTCTGATAAGTTTTTTTGTTTTTAGACATGTTTTTGGCTGTTTTAGACTAGTGCAGGATGGTTTAGATAAGGTTTTTTTTGTTTTTTTTTATGTGCAGATTTTGGCTTGTGTTTTTATGAATCTTTGTGCCTTGCTGCATGCAAGGCAGTTTTGCTGCATTAGGCGCGCGCCTTTGCCTAGATCAGATTGTGAGTAGGCATGCCATTTCGTAGGCTGTTGAAAGAAACATGTTCAAATAATAAGCAAACACTACAAATTCACTAAATGGTAGATATAACAGAAAAAAGTCAGATGTTCATATATTCAGTCAGCTCAATTTCCCTTTTGTTTTCCTGTAGTTTTATCTCTGCAATAAGTTTGGAAATTTTAACTTACTAGCATTGATGATTTTTTTATAAGTTTGAGCAGCAAATGTCTCTAGATCCACCACTGCACCATAACTAACGTCATTCTACATTGAGTTTCAACTCCATTTCAAGTGGTTCAACCATAACGGGTCGGTTCTGTTGGAAAAATAGGTGAAAAGAGTATTTTCACAAATATAGGAAAATGAGTTTTTCCTAACTTTGGACTAAAATATATGTTTGAAACAGATGTTTATTTATATATTTCTTTGTGGGTTTATGTTCTTTGTTGTGAGAGCTTCGCAACGAACAAAACCACGTCCAAAACGGAGCTAAGATGAATGAGATATCGATGCTCAAAGTTTGGTGAATGAAACATTAAATGCTGAAA
This sequence comes from Ambrosia artemisiifolia, assembly GCA_032199755.1. NCBI lineage: Eukaryota > Viridiplantae > Streptophyta > Magnoliopsida > Asterales > Asteraceae > Ambrosia > Ambrosia artemisiifolia. The sequence goes on from CM063525.1 coordinate 36,553,021, forward strand.
TGTGGAACAAATTGAAAGTTGTCCCACATTGGATGAGTGATGATACCAAGAGTGGTATAAAAGTGGGAACACTCCTTCCTAATTGTTTCATGGGAGCACACACTGTGGAACTCGCGAAGGTGCTCTGCACCCTAACTCGCACTCGCACACGCGCGCGCGCGTGGGCGATGGGCGCAATGTGGCGCTTTGATGGCGCACTTTGCACTTCGCACACACGCATCGCTTGAGAGCCGCCTTAGTATTTTTGAACTCACGTTCGAGGTTCAGTACATAGGCTGTGATGAACAGGTGGCGGGTCAGCTGTGTGGCTCACGAATTCATATAAAAGTTGTATATTGAAAGATAATATACCAAAGTTTGTAAATATGGTTTAGGTAATATAATTATTACCAATTGAATATTTAGATAAAAATATGTTTGATTAATTAAGACAAAGTAATTTAATTAATTACTTTAACTAAATTAAAGAAATATAATAATCATAAATGTATAAATAAATAATTATGAGTTACACCATAAACCACAAATAATAACTAAGACTTAAACATAAGACTATCTCTATTTTATAGAAAAAGTATTTATAAAATAAATGTTAAATAATATAAATAAATAAATGATTAATTTTGTCTAATTAAAAATAAATAAGACTAAAAATATAAATTATGATCCAAAAATATTATTTTTATAGGAAATGAATGCATTCTGATTTAAATTAATTAAAATAATTTTTCCATAATTTTTCTAAACTTATTTGTATTTAAAACTGATTTAATGAGATTAAATCATGTTTAACTGATTTAAAAATAAGAAAATTAATAAAAATAAAAGTTTTCTGAACAAATAATTTTTATTTCAGATTAGAATGCTTAGAAATAATTATCCTAAAATTGTGAGATCAAAATCATTAAAAATGAATTTTTAATCAATTAATTATGATTAAAACAATTTAAATTAATAAAATAACGAAAATAAAATAATTTCCTGAAAGTAAAAGTGTGATAATTTTCTTTAGGGTGTCAAGAAAGTACACCTAAATTTTCATAATTTTTGGAGCAAAAATGAATTTATTATGAATATTTCAAGTTTAATGTATATATATGTGAATATATAAAAATAAAGCAAAAGAAGAAAAAAAAATAAAAAATAAAAAGCACGCTGATCACAGGGATCGAGCTCGGGTCCTCTGTGAGACGAACAGACCCACAAACGACCAGTCTACAACCCTTTTTGTTGATATATTTGAAACTTAAATTTATTTAACTATTAATCCAGAATCATCTTCTTCCCCAAAATCACTCTAAGAACCCTAACCCTAGACCATCACAATCAACTCTATACGATGCTGTTAAGGACCATAACCATAGGGCTATTAAAGAGCAACGAATCATGATCAATATGGCACAATAAAAACGGACTTACAAGTTGATTTGAGGATCGAAAATGAGGCTGCAATAACCGAACTAAAGTCGAAAAATTTATAGGCTTTCTGGATGATTTTGGGACGTTTAGAAGTGGGTTTAGAACGAGATGAAGTGCAGAAACAAAATGGTGAAATCAATTTATATAATGGATGGTTAAAAAATACGTTTTGAGGCGTTTTAATAACTCCGATCGGTTACCACTTTAGATGCGATTAATACTCAGTTATTGAAGGTGTTTAAATTTGTGAAAATAATTGCGGACGGTTATGAATGAGTAGAGAAACGTTTTGAAACATTAAAACGAGTTTAAGACCCCTTCAATCGGCATAGGTAGGTTCACCGGAAATAATTTCCGGCTGCCGGAGATCTTGGCCGGAAAAGCGTATGGTGCAGGGAAGAGGGAAAACAGATTTTGAGCTTTCCAAGGTTGGCAAAGTTAGTCCCTCTAGTTTGTTAGGTTAAGTTTAATGTGAATTGGTTAGTTATTTTCTTATAAAAAGTTAACCTAGTTAATATTAATATATATATATATATATATATATATATATATATTTTTTACAACTTGGAATTTTTTTATAAAATTCTTTTACGAATACGTTTTAACATACGCATTAGATTAAAACTTCTACCCGATCCATAATAAATACAAATGATAAATTTTAGTTTTTCTAAAATTAATTAAAAAAAAAACGACGAAACTTATAAGGACTATAATGGAAATATTTTAAGGACTATTATTGTTAATTTGATGAAAGATGAAGGTGACGGTTGTCACACAATCGATTCCTCTTCTTAATAATCCTGCTGCTGATCACAGTTTCAGGCTGATACATAAACCTAGGTTGAGCTGGGAGGGGAATTACAGTTGAATGGTCACCTTTAGCTAACTTCAGCAGGGCGACATAGAAAACAGGGTGGACAGAGCAATCATTTGGCAAATCCAATTAGAAAAGGTCCAAAATATTTTGGGCTAAGCTTATTTTGTCTAGCATTTCTGAGTGAGTTTTGACTGAAAGGATAAAGCTTCAAATAGACAAAGGTACCCACTTGGAACTCTCTCTTTGTTCTTTTTGCATCTGCCAGTTGTTTCATTCTATTTTGAGCCTTGTGTAGTGATTGTATGAGGTCAGCTAAGATTTTCTCCCTGTCACATCATAATTGTTCCACAGCTTCTATTGCACAATCTTTAGGAATGTAGGGAACAAATAGAGGAGGTGGATACCCATAGAGAGCCTGGAAAGGGGTCATATTGAGGGCAGAATGGTAATTAGTGTTGTACCACCACTCACTTAGAGATAGCCATTGAAGCCATTTAGAAGAGTTGCCCAAAGTCATACATCTCAAATAAGACTCAATACACCTGTTGACCACTTCAGTCTGTCCATCAGACTGAGGATGGTAGGCCGTAGACATGGCCAAGTTGATCCCTTGCATCCTTGTAAACTCTTTCCAGAATGCACCCAAGAAGATTGGATCCCTATCAGAGACTATAGATTGAGGCCAACCATGCAGTTTGAAAACATGGTCTAAAACAATTGGCCTACAGTTTCTGCAGTGTAGGGATGGCCTAGAGGTATAAAATGTCCATACTTTGTGAACCTATCAATTACCACCATGATTGTGTCTTTACCCTGCACCTTAAGAAAACCCCCAACAAAATCCATAGATTAGTCAGAAAATACATGTTTAGGTATTGGTAAGGGTTGAAGTAATCCAGGATAGGCCACATTTTCATTCTTAACTCTTTGACAGACCGGACATTGTCTAATGAATGCCTGACCTGCTTATGTATTCCCTTCCATTTAAACAGGTTTAAAATTCTTTGTAGTGTAGCATGGACCCCTGAGTGACCTCCCATGGCTGAATTGTGGCATAAAGAGATGATCTCTAGTTGTAAAGATTCATTCTTTCCTACCACAATCTTCCCATTTTTAGTGAAAAGAGTACCATCCCACTTATACTTAGCATCTGTGTGGCCACTTTTTAACTGAGTCAGCTTCTTATTCAAATGATCATCAGATACCCAAAACAACTTGATTTTTTTCTAATAAGAGTGAATCCATATTAGAAATAGATACCATGCATAAAGTAGGACCTTGCAGTCTAGACAAAGCATCTGCAACCTTATTATCAACTCCCTTTTATACACAATCTCATAATCAAATCCCACCATCTTAGATAACCAGGCATGTTGAAGAGAGGTGTTGAGTTTTTGTTCCATTAAGTGTTTCAGGCTTTTCTGATCAGTCTTGATAACAAAATGTTTAGAAATCAAATAATGTTGCCAATGCTTGACAGCCATAATTATAGCAAGATGCTCTTTTCATAGACAGATAAAGATTGTTGTCTAGAGGATAAGGCTTTGCTAATGAATGCAAGAGGGTGACCATCTTGCATTAGGATTGCCCCCATTCCCAAACCAGAAGCATCTGTTTCTAGAACAAATGTCTTAGTGAAGTCTGGTAAGGCCAAGACAGGAGGAGTACATAGGACTTGTTTCAAATTGTGAAAAGCAATAGTGGCTTCCTCAGACCATACAAATCCATCCTTCCTTAAAAGGTTAGTAAGCGGCTTAGCCAAAATACCATAGGACCTAATAAATCTTCTGTAATAACCAGAAAGGCCTAAGAATCCCCTGAGTTGTTTGATTGTAGTTGGAAGAGGCCATTTTTTAATAGCTTCAATTTTTTTAGGATTAGTAGAAACCCCTTCACCAGAAACAATGTGCCCCAAATACTCCACAGAACTACCCCCAAATGAACACTTAGACTTTTTTGCATATAACTAATGAGTTTTTAAGACTTCCAAAACTTCTTTTAAATGGGTCAAATGCTGCTAAAAGGTTTTACTATATACTAGAATGTCATCAAAGAAGACCAAAACTGTTTTTCTTAGGAAGGGTTTAAAGGTGTGATTCATCAAGGATTGAAAGGTTGCAGGTGCATTGGTAAGCCCAAATGGCATCACCAAGAACTCAAAGTGACCCTCATGAGTTCTAAAAGCAGTCTTATGGATATCATTAGGGGCCATTCTGATTTGATGGTAACCAGACCTCAAATCTAGTTTAGAAAAAATGGTAGCCCCCCCCCCCCCTTAATTCATCCAATAGGTCTTAAATTAGTGGTCTAGGAAAACTGTTTTTTATTGTGGCATCATTTAGTTTCCTATAGTCCATACACATTCTCCAAGACCCATCTTTCTTTTTCACTAAGACTACAGGGGCTGCAAATGGACTAGAACTTCCCCTTATTACCCCTGAATCAAGTAGTTCTTTGGTCATTTGTTCTATTATGTCTTTCTGAGCAGTTTGATATCTATAAGGTTTCTGAGAAATAGTCACTGATTCATCCTTAAGTATAATATTATGATCTAGGCTCTATGTGGTGGTAGGGTGGTAGGAGTTTTGAATACCTCATCATACTGTTGAAGCAATGATTCTAGTGAAGAATGACTTACAGTGTTAGAAATGATAGATGAATGTTGAAAATGAGAATCTTCTTCCATTTTAAAGCAACATACATGACTCTGCACCTCATGGTCTGGTTTAGCTAAGAATTGGTTCATGACCTCCATTGTACACAAAGACAATTTGTTGCTCCTACTGCCTTTCAACTGATAGGTCTTGTTACCCACCATGAATTGCATTGTTAGGTCTTTGAAATTCCACACTATGTCACCCAATGGAAGAAGCCACTGAACACCAAGTACCATATCATAAGTGGTTAGTGAAATAACAAGGACATCAGCTTTAAACCATAATCCTTGCATTTGCCACTCAAAATTTCTACAAATTTTGTTGCAAATCAAGGGTACACCATTGGCTACCCCCACCTTCATAGGGTTTATGTCTTCCAAGTGACAATTCAACTTTCTTGCCAACTTTTCATCAAGAAAGTTATGTGTGGACCCTGAATCTGTGAGAATATGCAAGGTTTTTGTGCCAATATTACCCACAACCTGCATAGTAGAGAAAGGGGGAACACCTGTGAGAGCATGGATAGAAATCAGAGGATCATTTTCAGTGGTATCAATCAAAGTATCTTCTTGTAAAGTTGGCACATCCTCTTCCTCATCATCAAGTTCTATGACATACAATTGCTTGTTAGGACACTTATGTGTAGAACTGAACTTTTCTAGGCACCAAAAACATTCTCCTTTTAATCTTTTCTCATTCATCTCCTTGGTAGGTAAACTAAGTCTGTTTTTATTGTTAATTAATCTTGGGTTAGAGGGTGGTGTTGGAAGTAAAGGTAAATGGCTAGTGTTAACAGGTGGTTTGAAAGAAGAATTTGTTGTATTGGAAGGTTTAAAAGTTGAAACAGGAATAGGGTTTGGATAAAACTTGCCGATTTGGTTAGAATTTGGTTTAGGTTTAAAAGAAATGGTTCTGTTGGCCACATCTTGTTTCTTAGAAAACTTATAGGCTTCTTTCATGTTCTTGGGTTCAAACAGTCTTATAGGTGCAGAGAGTTCTGGTTTCATGTTGTTTAAGAATAGACTGACAACATATTCCTCACAAATGGTGACCCTTAACAGTTTTCCATCAAATCTCTCACAAAATTCTTCTAATGTTCCTATTTGAACAGTAGAAGCCAACTCACCCATAGCATCATTATGTTGTTGAGTTGAAAACCTATCAATGATATTAATAGTATATTCTGCCCAAGAAATCTCAGTGATTGGTTTAGTTAGATTTTTGACAAAATGTGCATGCCACTTCATAGCTTTTCCCTCCATGTTTATTGTAGCATATCTCACTTTAAATGATGGTGGTGTATCATCCACATCAAAAAAGTGATCACATCTACATATCTAGTCTTCTACATCATTCCCATCAAACTTTGGGAATTCAGTTTTACCCAATCTAAACAATCTATCAGTTCCTGCTAACTGGTTATTATTATTAACAACATCTTGATTAATAGGAAACTGGCTCGATGACTGATTATTGATAACACCATTGGATGATTGATTATTGAGGATCTTTTCCAACATCTATTGAAGATCATCAAATCTCTTATCAGTCCTTTCGGAATTCTTTTCAGTTTTTTCCATAAATGCTTCCAATCTTATTAATGAATTGGAATGATCTTTGATTGTTTTTTCTAATTCAGACTGATTTCTGGTTGTCGTCATGATTTTTGTAGTGAAGTATTATTATTATTATGAATGAATTTGGATAGAACAGTGTATGTGATAGTATTATTATTATCATTATTATTATTATTATTATTATTATTATTATTATTATTATTATTATTATTATTATTATTATTATTATGAATGAAAGGATCTGCAAAGAACAAGAATTGCAGATTATGATAAAGAAATGAATGCAATTGATCAATTTAATGAGCAGAATTGATCGGAACAAGAACATAATTGAAACGATGGAGAAACAGAGTATGAAAGAAACGATGGAGTGAATTGATCAAGAAAGATCAATCCGGCAAGAAATGAAACAGAGTATGAATGAAACGATGGAGAAGATGATGATGGTGGACTGGTCTGAGCTCCGATGGGGATCGTAAGCTCTGATACCAATTGATACGTGGGAAATGGTGGTGGACGGTGGTTAACAGTGGTGATAAGTGGTGGTGATCGGAGAGCGAGTAAAAGAGAGAGAGAAGACAGAATTCACAAAACTCTTCGATCGTTTATTATTGCTGTTATGATCGTTATTTAACCATCAACAAGTAACTGACTTTAATTGTCCAGTTACACATACAGTCCCTCAACTATTGACTCTATTACAACAGACACATAACCCTGAACTATTACAAAGTTTACAATTAAGTCCTTGTACGTGTCAAAGGATGAACTAATCGATAAACTATATTACTTTCGGGAAACTGAAGGAATCAAAACACTAAGCAAAGATAAATTATTACCATTAGAAAAATAACAGATTGCATAATTATTTATATTGGGTTATGTATGGGCAACAAAAGTGACGCCCAAGACTACAACTAAATCTAAAAAAAATTACTTTTTATCGTAATGTTTTTATTTAATGAAATTATATGTTTTAGTTACCTCTAAAATTACAAAAATAATAATAATAAGGTATGATCTTTCCTGTTTACTGTTGTCTTAGATGAGTTATCAAAATCAATCCAGGATTCAGTCCCATGGTGCTTGCTTTTTGCAGACGATATTGTGTTAGTCTCCGAGAGTAAACAAGGCTTGAATGCGAGACTAGAGGAGTGGCGTGTAGCTCTAGAAAGTAAAGGTTTAAAGATTAGTCGATCTAAGACGGAGTACTTGTACTGTGACTTCAGTGGCGTGGGCAATGATGAGGACACTCAGATCACCATTGAGGGAAGTGTGGTTCCACAGGTAACTAAGTTTAAGTATTTAGGATCGTTTCTCCAAAGGGATGGAGAGATAGATAGTGACATAGCCCATCGCATCCAGGTTGGATGGTGTAGGTGGAGAGCAGCTATGGGGGTGTTGTGCGATAGAAGGTTTCCAACTGAACTAAAGGGGAAGTTTTATAGGGTAGCAATTAGACCGGCGATGTTATATAGTTCTGACTGTTGGGCAGTCAAGAAAATGCAAGCACGAAAGATGGAGGTAGCGGAGATGAGGATGTTGAGATGGATGTGCGGGCACACACGGTTAGACAGGATAAGAAATGAGGTTTTCAGGGATAGATTGAGGGTAGCTAGTATCTCGGATAAGATAAAAGAGGGGAGGTTGAGATGGTTTGGGCATGTGAAGAGGAGACAGTCGACTGAGCCTGTGAGAGTGGTAGAAGGTCTCACTGTGGAAGGCAGGAGGTGTAGAGGCAGGCCAAAATTGACATGGGAGGAGAGAGTTAGACAAGATATACGGGAGTTGCACCTCTCTGAGGACATGGTCCATGATAGGGGTTTATGGAGACATAGGATTAAGGTGAGGGACTATTAGGATTTGGGAAAATGCTTTTTAGGAGTATGATAGGGTGCTTTCACGTTATGTGGTATTTACATATGTTCTGTCTTTCCATGTATGTTTGTTGATAGGTTGTATATGGTGGTATAGTTGTCTATGCTATCAATGCATTGTTTTAATGTCTATGATGTTGTGAGTGGTTCTGTGTGTCTATATCGCCTCCTTTTTTCTGTTGTATGTCTTGAGCTGAGGGTCTCTCTGGAAGCAGTCTCTCTATCCTTAGGGGGTAGAGGTAAGGCTTGCCTACATCCCACCCTCCCCAGACCCTGTCAATAGCTTTTGCTATTTGTGGGATTTTACTGGGCTTGGTTGTTGTTGTTGTTGTTGTATGATCTTTCAAGTTATTTATGCTTTGTATTTATTTTTTTAGAGTTTTTTAGTAGGGTTGAAACCGGTTTGAAGACCTAGTCCCAAGCCAACTTAATCGGATTCACAGGGTTTGCTTCCTAAGACCCCCAACTTGGGTTGACTATTCTCAACATCAACCCAAACTGGTTTAGACCGGAACCCTAACCCGATTTGTGTACTTCTACGTGTTAGGTTCCTCTTTAATTTTTTTTTAAATAAATGAGTTTCATTTCATAATTGTAAAAATTATATCAAGATAATCATAACCACTTCTCTTTAATTGAAAAAAAAAATCGTTACCACTTCTCTACGTGTCATCTTATAATTTAATTTTATTATTCATTAATATGGATCAATATTCGACACTATACATAAGATCATTCACATCCGGTTCTCCATCTTCATTGATATAATCTAGCTAAAACTTATTATTTCCTAGAAATTGTTCATCTTTTAAATATCTCCTACATGTCATTCCGCATGTTAATTTATATTCAATTAAACAATACTTTTTATTGCCTTTTCTCTATTCTTCACTTATAATCAATTACAAAAAAAAATATCTGAATATATAAAGAATAAATAACGACTTCCTAAATACCTCATAGGAGGTGAGTTAATAAGCTTGATTCCTATTTTGCAGGATTTAACATCAAATTTGATTTTTTTTGGAAGGCGAATTTTCTATGTTGCGGCAGAGATCATCGCAACCCCCCATAAGGGGAGTCCCCTAGCCACTCTACAATGGTCAGACTATGTTGTCTTAACCGGGTCCACGCTGACGCGAGAGTGGCCGGCCCACAAGCGAGTCGAGGCTGCGCATAAGGGGCACTAAGGCTTCCACCACCCGGAAAATTTCCCGCCACCTGCCACTTGACAGATATTGCACCCTCCACAAGAGGCAAGCCTCTCTGGAGTAAATGCACGGTAGTAGAAAACCGGGGGGCCATCAGAATCGAACCTGGCACCTGCAAGCAGGCTAGTTTCGACCATCACTTGGCAATACCCCCAAATGGAGCTTATGGGAATCGAACTCAAAATCTCCCAAATGAGATTTGAGCTGACAACCATTGTGCCACAAGTGGGGGATATCAAATTTGATTAAAACCTCAAAATTTACTCTAAATTACATAGAGAAAAGAGGTTAATATAAGGAATAAGATGTAATTGCTTTTAGCATTCTTAAAAAAAAGTAAAAGATGTGATGTTTCTTGACCCGATACCGATTCTTCCATGTATCATTTGAACCGTCATTTTTTTTTTTCCAAAAGGGAGGGACAAAGTGACAAACTCAGGCTTGCCAAATCCCAAACATAAAACCTAAATATACAATAAAAAAATCCTTAGTGGAAACAAAGACACAAAAAAGTGTTTGCTCACAATATCCACTACTTTATTCAACATTTAAAATAACCAATCACATTAGTAACATTTGCACCCCTTTAGGAATAACATTATTTGGTCCAAATATCTCTTTTATTTTACTTTATTAAATAAACAATAGCTACCCTTTAGTATTTGTATTTCACTTATTTAGACCCTTCATATTTTACAACTTTTTATTGTCAAGGTGAAGATAAGTTACAATGGTGTATGTGTTTGTTAGTTGTTACTTTACACGCTCACCATTGTATAACACGTTCCCTTGGGCATGTGTAGTAGATGTTACATTGTTCTATTTACACGCTATTATTGATGCACCAAACTTTTATGGTTTTCCCGAGTTTTATGGTTTTCTCAAGTTTTATGGTTTTCCAACTTTCATGGTATCAAATCACCTTAGACCATACGTGCTGGCTTTGTGAGGGGGCTCGTGAGCCACTCACTCACGGGCTACACCGCCCCCAGCCACGTGAGACCAAACCTCATGACGTCGGTCACGTTCGAAAAGATGGGAGCCCATTTAATATTATAGCTGTCGAATTGCTCTTTTTTTTAACAAAAAAATAATTTATTTACCCAGTATTAACCCCCCCCCCTTTCTCATTTTTACACAATTTTTATAAACATCTACTCTCTATTTTTATAAAATTGAAAAGCAAAATGTATCCTTTTGATAACCACCTCAACCCCAACTTCCAACCACCAAGACAAAATCCGAATCGAGCCAACGCGTCGAATCCTGATTATGGTGTTTTGATTTGCGTACCTCATCATTATTTATTTTTACTTTTTATTTTGCTTTAAGGATAGTCTATGGGGTGTTTGTGAATGACATTATGATCTAGAGTGTTTGTGAATCACATTATGATCTAGATCCATGTAGTCGAACATTTGCTAGCACATCCATATATTGCCATCTCCTTTGTCATTAGATTCGTTTATTTCATTCTCGAAATTTTCCTCAGCGGAACTTATGTACATGTGATGAGCTTTCTAATTTATCCTTTATTATATTCTTTTTTAGAAATTTATTTACCATGTCGACTTTATCTGCTCTTTCAGCATCTATTAGCCCAAGTGGTGTGGGCCACAACCACATTAGCTTAACAACGGCCCCAACACCACCTCATGCTAGCCAAAGGGGGCGTTAAGGCAAGCCCTCGTTACTGCGTTAGCGGGCGTTGAGGGGGAGATGTGGTGGGGCTCATGTGATCTTGCGCTAATCAACATTTTTTTTAATTTAACTATTAGTTAAACCAAACCATTAAAGTTAAAGGGTGAGGTAGTTAGAGCCCTTCCAATCACACCGCTCTGCCTTATCTACATATTTGTTACTTTTTCACATCGGTTAAATATGTGCAAATGCAATACAAATGACAATTTACTATCATTTTTACAAAATAAATGGATAAAATATCAAAAGTTAGGATGTTACAAGCTGGTGGGTATACCTCAATGTTCTCACCATTGTCGTCTACATATTCATGTGGAGCTTCATAGCTTCCTCCATGTATTGCATCATGGTCTAGTTACGGTTATCCCTCAAATCCAAAATTTGTCCAGTTCCACAATCACCACATAGATTTGTCAATCATGGTACATCCACATATATGGACTTTGCATCGTTATTCTTTGTAACATCTCCACAATAGTGTTCACCATATCCAAACTACTACACTTTATTACTTTAAGTACCTAGAAGGGGAGGAGGTGAATAACCATATTAAACTTGAGAATCATTTCGTTTCAAACTTTTTTTAGCCGAGCTCGAGTAACTCGCGAGTAACTTCCAATCACCTTATGGTGAACTGGCAGCCCCATGACCTTTCGATATGGAGGTTATGGGTTGGAGTCTCACCTAGAGCAAATTTATTATAGGTTGAGCCAAATGTTTTACCACAGTTGGTCTTTGGGTGGTGGGTTTCCTCTGGAATGGTGACAGGCCGGGTCACTAGTGCTGTCTGCGTTTGTGGGCGAGGGTGACCCTTTGCCATTGGGTTTACCAGGTGACCGGGCTTTCGTTGGTCGTTTAAAAAAAACTCACGAGTAATTTTTTCATAATTTTGTAAATAGTAGTTATAATAATTTAAATATGTATTTAGTATATTAATTAAAAATTACTAAATAGTGGGCTTGTGTAGCCTCGCGGGCCGGTCGAGCTTGATAACCGAAGTTCAGGCTCGGGTTCATTTGCTAAACGAGCTTGTTTTTAAGTTTGGGTTCAGGCTTAAGCTTAGTTAGGCTCGACTCGTATTAATCTTTTTTTTAGCCGAGCTAGTTACTAGAGCTCGACTTGTTTACACCTAGTTTTTGAGGTAATGTTTGGTTCCCTAGTTGTCTTTTTACAGGCTGTTTTACTCAAGATTACCTGTCAAAAAACCAGCAATACACGATCGAATAAACATAACCTTTCTTTATTGATATTTGTGGTAACAAGTTTTTTTCTTTTTTCTAAATATTATTTTAAAATAATAATAAATAACATTCCAATATACGGATTACTAACTTCTTTGTGTTTTTTGGGTATACCCAAACATGGTTGTCTTTAAAAATAATGATTTTCACTTCTAAGGGGCCTACGGGGCACTACTACCAAATTTCATAGGTATCTCGTTTCTCACACGGTAACATCGTTGGGATAGGTAGGGGTCCTGTAAAGGTATTTGCTGGTTCTAGTTAACGGTCGAGATAAGCAAATGGTACTGGGTACCGGTACCGAACCGGTACCGAATCAATTTCGGTACCACTATCGGTACCCACATTTTTGGTTTTTCGGTACCGGTATTTACCGATTTTTACATTAAAATACCGGTACTGAATCGGTACGGTACGGTTGTTTTCGGTACCTGTACTCATTTTTGAAGAATTTCGGTACTGGTATTTTCGGCACTGGTACTGGACCGGTACCATGCGCATCCCTAGTTAACAGATGAGAACACTGAAATTTGTGGGTGGTGCTTCAATGTAGTGCTGCCTCCAGAACTGTGTTTTAATGAAGTGATGTGACAGTGTGGGATTGGTGAAAACCAATGAAGTTAAATGGAGCACCCCGTCCCTCCTAACTCAAGCTTTTCATTTTTTGCAATTTAAACCCTTTGATTGTTTTTTTATTTTTACCCCAAAGTTTTTCATCTTTTGCAATTCAACCCCAACACTTTTTACTCTCAGCTTTGATCACGTATACTTTTCATCTTCCACAACTATTTTGTTTTACATTTCGTTCTAAACTTTGCGAGTTCAACATGTCGTAACGTGCGTGTGAGATTCAACGTTTTTCGTCTATTTTTCCCGTTTGATAGGCCCTTCACAACACGTTTTTCGTCAATTTTCCATTAGCTTTATTTTCCCTTTTGTTTTTACGAGCTTTTCTGGTATTTATGATCGCTAACGATAGTGTACCATTTGTGCTAGTTGTACCACTAAAAGTCATGGTTTTACATCCCAAACACAACCCGAGTTTCTTAAACTAGTTGTACCACTAAAAGTCAACTAACAATTTAAAAACAATTAAGTTACAAGGACCACAAATTAATAATCAACTATAGTCCAAGGACCAATTAAACACTACACCCACCTTCATATATTTTAATAAAAATATCCTACACTATCAAACACAAAACAACCATTCACCTTCTCTCTCTCTCTCTAAAACTAAAACCGTCAACGACCCAACTGAATTCTGATCAATTTTCAGCATCATCAATCAAAACGAACAATCAGATTTAATCCTGATCGTCAATTTCCATGGCCATCTCCAGTAACGGTGACGGTAACGGCGTTACTAGTTTAACGGAGAACGATCACATCAAGAGACATCATAAACATGAAGTTAGAGGGACCCAGTGCACATCGACGGTTGTTAAACGGATCAAAGCGCCTGTTCATCTGGTAACGGTTTTCTTTTTAATGTATATGATTGATTATTATGTTAGTTCATTTTGCTGTTGTGATTGATTAGTTTTATTATAGGGGTGTGAATTTCCGACATGAAGCTAATGGAAAATTGACGGGCTTATGTTTAGTCTAAACGGGTTCGGGTCAATTTTTAGGTTGACTGTTTTAACCAGTTTATATTATATTCTGTTATTTTTTATCAGGTTTTTTATGACATAGTTATAAATTTAAAAGAAATTGACATAATATTTTATAATAAAGAAATAACTTTTTATATAGATTTCTATTTTTGTTGTAAAAATTTAATTTTAAAATAATGTTATATGAGAATAAAATTAAAAATAAAAAATTCGGGTCGTGCGGGTCGTGTTTCGGAGTTCATATGACTGATACATTTTTCGGGTTTGGCTTCGTGTAAAATTTTCTTGTTCGGATCGGGTTGGTTCCCGCAAACCTGCGAACACAACCCCTTTAACACGCCTACATGGCTACATGTGGTTAAACTGTGTTTATTTAACTGAATTGAGTGTTTTCGTTACAGAGATTGTTGATTTGTGTTAACAGTGGCGGACCCAGAATTTTTTTTTACGGGGATGGAATGTTTTACAAGTGGTTTGACTATAGCTAAATATTAAAAAAAAAATGGGTCCGCTTCGGGTCGGGTCGAGTAGGATCACATATTAAATGATAAAATGAAACTAAAAATTTACAATACATAATTAAAAGTTGTCAATCTTTTTTAGAAATATATAATGGAAGTACAATTTATCTACAGTTGCTCTCTATGGGTTTTTATTTGGTTGCTGATGTGCAGATATGCTAGGTTATTCTGTTATTGTTGATGTGTATGAATGAAATGTGTGTTGTGAAGAGTTAAAGAGTTCTTTTATGATTAAGTAATGCTTATTGTAGCTTAAATGATACTAGTAGATTGGTGTTAATTAAGAAGAGAATGTTGTAGGGAGCTCAATAACCTTTAAGCTTTGAGGTTAAAATACCATTACTTACAAGACACTAATAGTTTAATGGAGCGAGTAGTGATGTTACGAAATGCAACCACCGTAGTCTGCTTTAAATATGTTACATTTGCATACGTAATTCATACGATGATCGCTTTATTGTGCCATAGTTATATACTCGCCATAAGGTTCGTTCTTATTCAATGCTGCCTATTTTATCATCAGTTCCTTCAGCATGCCTATAGACACATCAATTCTGCGAATCCGTTGGGCAGTGCATTCATCAGGATTTTAGTTTTGGTTCCGACAATCAAACTAGAAAAAAGCATATATAGCACGGTTATCAGTTGCCTAAGTGGTTTTAGGATTAGTGGATTAAGCTATTGAACCATATGCAGATGCTCATGGTTTTAAAAAACGGCCGAGGCGCACGCCTTGAGGCGCGCCTCATGGCGATTCGGGGCAAAAACGCGTCTAAGGCGTCGCCTCAGGGGTTCTTTGTTTTAGGTGCGCCTCACAGGCCTGAGGCGGTAAGAAAAGGTGCGCCTCAGGCACGTCTCAGGGGTTTTGAGGTATGCTTTTGATGTTTTAGACTTTTTTTGACATTTCATGTCTTCTTTTATGTGTGTTTTTTATGTTTTTGATGACTTTGATGATGAAATTAGTTAGTGTTTTATTTTTTTATAAGATATATAATTTTTTAATTTATTTTTTAATTCCGCCTCGGGCCTACGCCTCGTGAGGTGAAGGGAAAACGCCTTGAGGCTCGTTTCCGTACCTTTAAACCTTGCAGATGCTAACTTAAGATTGAGGGACTTAATCTTGAACCATAACCCCGTTCTTGATGTACATGAACTTTAATGATGTTTGTTTTTCAAAAAACCGATAAAAGATCATAAATTGATGGCTTGTGTGCATTTCAGGTATGGTCATTAGTGAGGAGGTTTGATGAACCACAAAAGTACAAACCCTTTGTTAGTGAGTGTAATGTGCAAGGCGACCTTGAAATTGGGAGCGTTAGGCAAGTAAATGTTTGTTCTGGACTTCCTGCCACCACAAGTATAGAAAGGTTGGAGCTTTTTAACGAAGAGGAACACATCCTAGGCATGAGAATCGTTGGCGGTGATCACAGACTCCAGGTACCTTTTTTTAACCTGAACCTGGCCGCCCTGTTCATGTTAAACGTTTCAGGACTAAAATCATTGGTATTTGTTGCAGAATTACTCATCTGTCATCACCCTGCATCCAGAGATAATTGATGGAAGGCCAGGAACTTTGGTTATTGAATCGTTCGTAGTGGATGTGCCAGATGGCAACACCGTAGATGAAACATGCTATTTTGTTGAGGCACTTATAAAATGCAACCTTAAGTCACTGGCTGACGTGTCTGAGCGTTTGACTGTGCAAGACCGTACCATTCCCATTGTCCAGGTGTGATGCTGTGATTCCTTTTCGCATGATTCATCTGTACATATACATAGCATTAGTGACCTGTCCTTCCTTGAAGTAAACGTCTAAGCATTTTTCTATAAGCACTTCATGTTTGAAGCATATCGTCAACCATGTTGTCAATGTTTTTTGTCGTTTTCTTTCTTGTTATTGTACTTCAGTCTCCATTGAGCCTAAAACAACAATATCCATCTTCACATGGTTCCTCTGTATTCACCATAATACTGTATTATACTATTATAGATTCGACCTGATAGAGCTCTCTTATGTAACACATGTTTCTCAAACACCAATTCTGGTATCTTTGGCTTACGCGGTTTGGTTTTAAAAGATGTGGGGTGAGCTGGAAACCACCTCAGTGGCTTGAGGCGGCGCCTCATCTACTAATGGGTCAAAATCTAGGTCTATAAGAGGCTGATGTATATGACCAACCAAAGGGATGAATACATTATTCAAGGTTTACTTGATAAAAAGATTAATATGTAAAACATATGATCGAGAGATGCAACATCTGGTTGTACATAAAACTTATTTGGTTGTACGTATAGTAACGTCTCACGTATTTAATGCTCCTGCCTTGGCTTTTGGGAACTAAACGCCTAGGAGTGCCGCACACTTTTCTGACCAAGCTAAGCAGTGTTTCGTGTAGTTTGACTCTTGAATTGAGTAGACTACTTGGAGTTTTGCTACCCCTATTTGAAAAAGAGTATTTGAAGTCTTTTGATAAAAGTTGTGATTCAATTAAAAAGACCTCACACCCCATAACCAAGAGTCAAATTAAATTTTCAATAAAAGAATTGTATGTGTCAATCTAACAGTCTAGGTCTTCCATGCTTGATGCAATCCATCTGGTTCCGAAGCCACAGCTTCCACATCGTGCAAGTTGAAGTCTTGCAGTCCTATTTGAAAATTTCTGGTTTTGGTTGCGACACTACAAAAGCGAGTGAGGAGACCAAATTTTATGTCCTAGTAACGAGTAAGTGCGTTCAATCGTCTGTGTTAATCTAACAGTATAAGTTGATGCTTGAGGGTCTCCGGTGTTTAAGGGCCTCCAATTTTTTTAACGATTGACTACGTTCAATTCTAGTTTGTTTGATTCTTTCCAACCTCAAGGCACTGAACTCTTAATCTTTTGAATTTTCTGTTGTAATTGCCACCACCAAACAGAGCTGCCAACAATGTTGGTTGACATCTCCACTGCATAATCGTGTCATATAAACATCATCAAATCTGAAGTCTGGAACGTTAGTTTGCTCATCTTGAAGAAGAAAAAACAGTACGACATTTGTTTCTATCATAATTTGAAGCCTTAAATGTAATCGATCAACTTCGTTTCCTGTCGTTCACTACATATATGAGGTAGTATTCGTTATTGATGTGTGTTTGAAAAGTTATTATCTTTTCGCTAAAACTCACTTCAACTATATTTTTCGTTAGGATACTAAAAAATACATATTTTCGCATAAAAGACCTCGATTTTAGAATCCGTACGGTTGTGCGCATATGATGCATATATGTGCGGGCCTTTGGGGGGCAAAAGTAAAGTTGCACTAATTTTAACGTTATTTTACTGATTTCGTGAAAATAACGTTAAAAATGACTGACACTTAATCATGCATCATGTGGTGGCGTTGATAGCCAAAAGACAAGGGGTACATGCACCAATTGGGATTGTCCCAGTTGCTAAGTGTTTTGTGCCTTATTTCCAAGGCTTGATACAAAACCACTATCGAGCCGGGGGTCTCACTAGAAGCAGTTTCTCTATTCCCACGGGGTAGAGGTAAGACTGTCTACATCTTACCCTCCTCAGACCCTACCTTAGCTTTTGCTATTGGTGGGATTAACTGAGTATGATGATGATGATTATATTATGCAAAGGTCGAGCCAACTTGAGCTAACTCACTTTAGTATGAATATATCTTTTTTTGACATCGAGTCTTGGAGTATACTTCGTCCAATCTGAAATGAAAGTATATTGTTATTTTAGGTTAAAATAATCCATAAACAATATAAATCAAACATGTTTCAAGCGTTTACTTTGTCACGCCTGTTACCTTATAATACTCCCTTTTGGTTGCCTTCGTTGTGGCTTGTTTAGAGATCGAATAACTTAGTTTGAAAACCGATATCGGCTAAGTTTGATAAAAAGCTTAAAATTCATAACTTAATGAATATCATGGTACCATTAAATCTTCTCCACTACAACATAAAGGACTTTGAGATGGCTAAACTGTCACAAATTCCTATTTACGACAAGTTTGCTAAATCATTTGTCACATAGTTTGAACGGAAATTCGAAATAGTTTTGCGACAATGGGTATGTTTGGCAAAACTAGCTGGTGGCGGGTAGCTGGTGGCTGAAAGCTGGTAGCTGTAGCTTTTTAAATATATTTTGGTGTTTGACAAAATAGCTGGAGCTTTTAATAAAAAATATAAAATGACCAAAATGGCGATTACCTAAAAGCTTATATGTATGTTTTTTTTTATGATAGAATGGCTATTTATGTCATTTACTAATTAAAAGTTTGTAGCTAGTATGAACTTTTTTTAAACGCTAGTACTAGTTACGTTTCAATATAGAGTTTTTTCTCATAACCTAAATGCTTCAAGTTCCTTCAACCAGACAAATTTTTTATCGAGTAGGAGTTTTTTTTCTAAAAGCCTGAGCTTAGTAAAGTTCTTTTCCAA
The DNA here is from genome assembly GCA_032199755.1 of Ambrosia artemisiifolia. Classification (NCBI taxonomy): domain Eukaryota; kingdom Viridiplantae; phylum Streptophyta; class Magnoliopsida; order Asterales; family Asteraceae; genus Ambrosia; species Ambrosia artemisiifolia. The sequence goes on from CM063525.1 coordinate 36,572,099, forward strand.
ACATACCCAATGTATGCTACTACCATATCCATACCGTTATTGTCATTGACACATTTTGAACAATTTTGTGGTGGACAACATTGTTAACCGATTTTGAGATGGGCCTCGCTTCAACATTTTGCGCATATCTGACCAAAGTATTTATGTCTAACCTGATTTTATTGTGTTTGTTCACGACTGACCATGTTTGACAAAATATCGCTATGTTTAACCAAGTATCACCATAATGATTTATTTTTACCATGAATTATCAAGATTAATTGTGTTTGACAAGCTATTGGCATGTTTAATTATCGCAATAATTGACCTATCTTCTTGTCCAATCAAGATTTTTTTTTTCTAGGGTAAAATACACGGATATTCATGTGGTTTTCTTAAGTTTTGGAAATCATCCCATGTATGATAAATTTTATAGATAGTCTTAACTTTGGCAATTTGTAACACCTTTACTCCAAACTTTTTGCAATTTGTTTTTTTTTTGAACGGCCAACAAATTGGAATCAATCACGGAACACTGGAGTATCATCGTGCCACTAATGTTGCCACGCGATCATATTCCACCACCAAGTCACCAATTCAGGAGGAAACGCATAATTATGAGAAAACCCCCTTTGTGAGATTCGAACTCAGGACCTTATGGCCCTTAAGTCTTATCTCACCACCAACATGTCACTAGGCTATAATGCCTTGGGCAAACTTTTTGCAATTTGTACCACCTGGGACTAAATGTTTGACTCTTAGTGTAAAAGTGTTACACATTGCAAAAGTTTAAACTTTTTGTGTAATTTAACTGATATTTTCCCAAATGGTGGTGGAGATTAAAAAACATGACAGACAGTTTATGGAGACAAATAATTTCAGCGTTACATAATAACCCTCGAAAGTGGACAGTAGTTAATCCCTTGTGGCTTTAAGCAAGAAGAGAATGATCATGGAGTCCCAAGTTTGCCTCATATCATGTGGAGCAGGCCAAGGAACATCGGAACATCTATTCACTTCCTCTTTTATTACAACCATAGCATGCCAATTCATTGGCACTTGGTGTGGTGGTCAACCAATATTGCCTTTTCGGTGAGGGGCTTGTTGGAACAACACAAATCTTTACAACATGGGGATGTAACCAAGAAGATGTCTCAAGTTGTTAACTATGCTACTTGTTAGTGTTTATGGAAAGCGCATACTCGTATAGTCTTTTCCAACAAGTCGGTTTTCGTTTCAAAGATTGTTGAAAATACTAAGGCAGCATGCATTTTTGGGTGAAAAATATATCAAAATATAAAACGTTTGTTGGGCCCATTGGTGTTCCTTTAAATTTGGTATTCTATATATTAATTGAAGCTTTATTGACCACTAACTTTTACGTTAACTTTATTTTCTGCTACTAATTTTTAGGTTAACTTTATTTTCTTTCAATTTGATCACCAAACTTTTATCTTTTAGGATTTAAAACTTTGGCCATTAACTTTTAGCTTAACTTTATTTTCTTCTAATTTGACCACCAAACTTTGACCAACAAACTTTTAGCTTTTAGGATTTCAAACTTTGACCACCAAACTTTTAGTTTTTAGGATTTCAAACTTTGATCACCCAACTTTGGCCACTAACTTTCTTATTAACTTATGTACTTTGTTTTCTTCCAATTTGACCTCCAAATTTTGACCGTCAAACTTTTAGCTTTTAGGGTTTCAAACTTTGACCACCAAACTTTTAACTTTTAGGATTTCAAACTTTGACCACCCAACTTTGGCCACTAACTTTCTTACTAACTTATGTACTTTCTTTTCTTCCAATTTGACCACCAAACTTTTAGCTTTTAGGATTTCAAACTTTGACCACCAAACTTTTAGCTTTTAGCCGCGAGTATTTTTTTGAAGCCCACGCGACAATAACAGTCACTTAATATTATCTTTTATGTCCATGAAACCGTCTACAATTACGCGAAAGAATGCAGAAAAATCGTTGCCCATAGTGCTACTAAACACTTCTGCACAACAAACGTGTCCCACCGCTTTGCGGCGGGTTAACAAAAACCCAAGTTATGATTTAAATGTATGTTGGGGTTTTAGCCCCTCCATGCCCACCACACCACTCCGGACTAGGAATTGCTTGTGGCTGCGCTTGAGGTGAGTTTCATGGCCACTTTTCTTTTTTAAAATATTTTTGAACGTTTTATAATCGGGGGATTAACATGCTTGTATGATGGGTAGATTAGAACTATATAGAACATATGATGGCCTTTGGTAGATGCACGACGTAGCGTTGGGCGCCAGTCATTCCACATGGTGGACTCTTTCTTGCATTCTTAATCATTAACTCTATGTTTAAAGCATTGAATCGTGTTGATAGATCTATTGGGTTTGACACCCCCTTCCAGGGTAGTCGCGCTATGTCACCTTAGGAGAACATCTTCATTAAAGACGCCAAGAAACACATTGGGTGTACATAGTTGCGCAAACGGGAAGAAATGTCCTGGTTTGATTAAGGGCCTTAGGTTGCGATCATGCTTGTACGACCTAGCTAGTCTACTTGGCTCTCAGTTTAGTCGTACTCGATCATACGTTTTTAAACAATGAAATATGTGTATTTGCCTTAAAACTTGTGAACTCGCCAGCATTTTTGTTGATATTTTTAAGCATGTTTTTCAGGTACTGATGCATAAGGGTCGAGAGTGTTGGTTTAGCACGCACTACTTATGGACATGATTATGGGACCATAAAACTTTTAAGACTATGTTTTTATTTTGTAAAACAATGTTTACTTTTATGTCGTTTCATCTTGGTTGAACATGTTTTTAAACTTTTTATAACCTTAGAAACTTAAATATGTTTGACTAGAAATAGGGTTGACTAGAGGATGATTGCAAGATGTCCATACGTAATTATTATGTGATTTGCTAAGGTGTTGTGGTAACAACTTCCGTTACATCATGACTTGTTTTCCGTTGTACGCTATTGGGGTGTGACAAAAACCCTATAATTTTTTATGTGGTTGGAAGTGGTTGTGAGTAAAGAAAATGGGGAATCTACTGTTTATCGGTATATTTGGGGTTATTTTGGAATCTTTTATGGGAAAACAGGAAACTGTATTTATTTTTTAATATTTGTTGAAAGTGATTGTGAGTAGAAGAGAGAGAAACTGTAATAATTTTTAATATAATATATGGTTGTGATTAGTTGTGAGTAAATGAGGAATGAGGAAGCTATTTTGATTTGTGAATGCTCTAAGAATTAAAAAAATGGGAAATCATCATGTAATCAGTTTATCAAAACCAAAAAAAAAATAAAAATAACTGATTATTTTCTAAATATGCTTTCTACATCTCCAATGGATGCAATGAATAGTTATGTACAAATTACAGACACTAATGTACGGGTAAACAATTTAATTTATTCATAAATACACTAATCATATATATACACATTATTACTTGACATATAAAAGTAAGTTGAAATTTAAGAAAAATTGATGATCAATCAAAAGTATGTTTCAGAAACTTGCGAATGTCCTTCATCAATCCTGCTTTGTGATCCTCACTCTTCTTTAGTTGCTGTTGGTGTCTCAAACTCTTCATCTTCTCCTGATCGGACACATTTTTCATCTTCTTTACATTCTCTTCCTTCTTATTGGCCTGGTTGTCGCGGTTTTGGTTGTTATGTTGCTGACGTGAACCGTAATGGTGCTTTACCTTTAACCAGTTCGCTGGAACTTCGCCACGGAATATTTTTGGTCTGCACTAGTATTAGAGAGAATATATTAGCTAGGGTTTATTACTATGTTATTACTATAAATAGAATATATAATTTGGTAGGTTTACTTTGTAACTATTATCATCGCATTACTAAAAATCAAACATGATTCCAACAAACAGCTTTCGTTGGAAATTAGTTGGAAAGCGGTATTTCTGACCATTTTCAACAAAAAGACGCTTTTTAGAGCATTCACAGCAGTGCCTCTATTTTTTGGTGAGACAAAACCATATAATTTTTTATGGGTTGGAAGTGGTTGTGAGTGAAGAAAATGATGAATCTATTGTGTATCGGTAAATTTTGGGTTCTTTGGGAATCTTTTATGGAAAACAGGAAAACAGGAAAAGTGTATTTATTTTTTAATATTTGTTCAAAAGGATTGTGAGTGGAGGAGAGAGAAACTGTAATGATTTGTAATGTAATATGTGGTTGTGATTGGTTGTGAGTAAATGGGGGATAGGGAAGCTATTGAGAATGCTCTTAGAAGAACCGTGGTTGCAAAAGGATCTAACAATTTTCTGACACAATAGAATATATGATTTCATTAAGTTTTCTTTATAATTTTTATTTCTCCACTATTAAAAAGCATACATATCATGACTCCGACAAACACAAACCTTTTGTTGAAATTAGTCGGGAAACATTACTTCCGATCAGTTTCCAACAAAAAAGTAGTTTGTCAGGAAAACTTCTTGTCGTAATACATTCCGACCACATTTTCTAAAAAATTTCCAACAAAATTCCAACTATTTTCATTTGTTCTATTTCTTCATGGTTTTAATCTGCAGTTGATAATATTTTTGAATGGACGATTTGTAAACTAATGCCTCAAAAAATTGTGAGAACAAAAACACAAATAAATTAAAACTGTACTAATAATATCTAGTACTGATATACAATACCTTACAGGGTTTTCATTATTCAATTTAGGGACGTCTGTACTTTCCACTGCGACCTCATCCTTTTTCTTAGAGGCCTCCATCTTTGTGAATGGGATCTTGTATTGCTTGTGCTTCAAGCAAGGCCGACGGTGTGCTCTGCTAGGTTTTGATTGTCTATGAGGACCAACTTGGAAGTGACGGTTGATAGGATGGAATCTCGAAAAATTCGTACGCGGTGTGAGATCATTTGTAGGTTTGTCCAACGTAACATTCTCCCTAGGGAGAACAATCTTAGAACGGCCAGTGGAAGCCACATATTTGTGCGAAATCTTGGGTAGTTTGGATGCATCATTGGTCCTGACCGCAGTTGGATTAGTTATCGGCTGATCCAACCTCGTGGGGCGCGCGGCGGAGACGGTATACAAGATTAACAAAAAGGTAAAGAAGGTGATCAAGGTTGCAATTTTGTTGTCCATGGTTAATATTGAGGGTATATTATTGTTTACGTGTGCATGGGTGATGTTAAATTAGACGTTGGTCATTATGGTCAGGTGTGAGGGTTGTTACGGGCAGAGCAATTTAGGGATTATCATCCAAGTGGTTGGATTATTTTAGATGAGTTTTCTTTATCTTATTATAGTCCAATGTATACGTACCCCTACCACAAAATGTTATTACATGTTCTGTTTCTATGTAACCATGTTTCCTTTTATCATGTTTTATATCACCAACAATGACGGATCTCGAAAATAAAACAAGAGGTAACATTATATAAAAATTGTTTTAAGCGGTAATAAAAAATTTGTTTTAGGGGTAACATTTTATAAAAATACCTTAAAAACAATTTTTTTCCACTTCGCCAGAAAAATTAAGGGGTAACAGATGGCCCCCTGCTTCTATGCTGCATCCGCCCCGATCACCTATGAGGCTATGAATACCAATAAATGAAAACCGTGTAAACCGTTATATTTTTAATACATAGAAGATAATTACTATTGTTTAGTGTTACATACATAAAATGTATGTATTTTATTTATTTATTTATTTTTCAAATTCGTTCGGCCCTTTATTTTCTTCAAAAAACGCTTAGAAATTTGTATATTACGATCCATAAAAAATATATTTTTTTACATTGAGTTTTAATGGGTTTTCACAACCTAATTACGTTTTTAAAATAACCCTTCCCATTCACGACTTTAGTATTTAGTTTAGGTTTTGTCTTAAATATATGTTGGTTACCGCTAATGTTTATTTATGTAAGAGAAGTTGGATTTTAAAAACTATGCTATCACTTATTGGCCGCTACAATCCCTAACTATTAAACTGACTACCACCACTCTATCCTATAAAATTTTTTTACTGTGTCACCCCAAACTAAATAAACAATAACTCAGTTAGTTTTTTGATGAAGTTGCATTTTTTCCTACGTGGTATGCTGATGTCAGCATGCCACATAGGAAAAAAATGTCATGTCAGCATGCCACAATGCCACAGAGAGAAAACCATGTCACGCTTGCATGCTAGGACATAAAATCTAACTGAGTTAGTGTTTGGTTAGTTGGGGCTGACACAGGAAAAGAAGTTCAAAGTACAGAGTGGTTATTGCCAATTTGATAGTTAGGGGTGACAATAATCAATAAGTGATAGTTTAGGTTATTAAAATTCATTATTCTTTTATTTAAAAACATTTTAGAATGTTTACATGATTCGGTAACGGATGCTATATACTACACAACATTTATAACAAAGACTACAATTAGAATAGAACATGGATGGTCCAAAGAGATCTTGTGAGCTTTAAGTCTTGAATACACCTGCACATGGTAGAAGACCGTTAGGCTCGTCACAGAGAAGGATGGAGGGCCTCTCTGTGACCACCCTCCGGCGTGAGGATAAATATTTGCTTAGAGAGAGAAAGTAGATAGAGAAAGTGTGGTTCGAAGTGTGTGCATTCGTGTATTAATTGTACTTTGAGGAGAGTATTTATAGTAGTCAGCAAAGTTGTACTTTACTTCAGACCCTTTGTACATTCCTCCAGAAGTGTTTGACTTCCAAATGTTATGTGCACTTGCTTGTCCTGGGCCACGGTATAAAGCCTTATACCTCTTCACTCTCATACATGTAAATTTTAGTAAAAGTGCACAAGCAAAACATAAAAAGGATAAGATACCAAATATCGTTTAATAAAAGTCCTGTTCACACAAGTTACTAGCTCTAACCAGAACAAACAAACACGTTTTAGAGCATGTTAAAAGTTATTATCAATGCATATTCGATGTTCCGTGTTTATAAAAAATCCGGATCGCAAGATCTTGCATGTTTGTATCTTAAATAAAAACAACCTTTTGAACTTAAGAGATCGATAAACAATCTACTTTCCACTTACATAAAGCCGCTAGAAGTCCATGAGAGAAGAAAGAGATGAAACCATATCAATTTCTTGAGACTGAAATCGATTTTGAGTTAAGATTGTATAACATCAGGACATTGAATTTCCGTTCTGCCTAAGGCTCTGGTTACTTGCTCTTACTTGAGTATTATATATAGAGCTAGAACCAGAAGCCTTTGAGGGAGAACGGGCAATCAATGCCTTGAAAAGTCTTTTTAAACGTTCCCTTCCTATCCCATTAGTATTGAGATCTTGATGAACCTTATTGGCCAAGTACCCCTTTTTATATGCCAACAAAATATGGATTTATTGCCAAGAAAAAAGAAAAATTATATTGGTGGGGTCATACATATCTTTTGGCATTTGTCATGTAGTGATACGAATGAATCTAGCAAGGATTAGAAATACAAGAAAAAGCAAGATTTATTCGAGTAAAAGCATATCTACTCACAAATCATCAATCCACAAATAAGCATGAGTGGTATATTTTAATCAACTATCTATGTTTCTTGTGAACCAAGTATATTGCATGAAGAGTCGATGTATCAAAAGCAGGGGTAAAGATATATACATATTCATGTTTTAATGTATACGAATATTGAGTAAAGATCAAATACAACGTGTTTTTTGTAAGAACTGTGAGAATCAAAGAGGGTAAAAAAAATTTATTTTTTTTTAGAATTTTTTTTCCTATGTGCTTAAACATACTTTCTAGATGAATAATACAAAAAAACATTTTTAAAAAAAAAAATTTAGAGTAATTACGTCATTAAAGTAAATACATTAGTTTACACTAGAGTAATTATGTAATTACTCTACACGTAATTACTCTACACCAATTTTTTTTTTTAGTTTTCAATACTATAATACATATTTAACAATATGGGGAAAAAAAATTTGAAAAAGAAAATAAAAAAAAATACCTCCTTTGATTCTCACAATTCTTACCAAAAAAACAATTTGTACAAGATCTTTACTCTACGAATATTTATGTATAAGTATACTGAATCCTCAATAATGTAACCAACAATGCTAACCGTGGAGGGAGTGCTGCGACATGTGGAGCTGGGCAACCATCGGCAACATGTGGCATATGATTCCTCATCATTTAGCAAGTCATGACAAGGTGGAGACTGGCAAGGAGGTTGCGGCAAGGTGGGTTAACCTTTGCCACTCTTGCCGCAATGAGAGAGAGAGATGTGGGGCCTTTCCAGCATTAAATCACAATTTAGTTAGTTTTTTTATTTAATTTATAAATTTATAAATTGGTTGTGCATGAGAACCATTAGAGGCAAGCTGTGTTTCTTGTTATTTGGCAAATTGTGGTAGGTAATTAGAATCAAGTAGTGGTGAAAGTTGATGTGGCAAAGAGAGGTGTTCCAGCGACTAAGTAGTTAATCTTTGTAGTATCTCGGTGATATCTCGGTTATCGGCCGTAAGGTTCTATATCAGTCACAAATAGCGGTCCTTATCTCATTTCCAATAATCACGGCCGATATAGGTGATATATCGGTCGATACACACTTCCTAAATATCGGTCAATAAACTGAGAATCTCGTTCTGATTTTTTTTTGCCCCATTTTAGTAGATTTAATGCCCAAATTGTGGTTCGAGATATGTACGAAACATGAAATCCAAGCTTTATGCTCATGAAGGGAGATGAAGATGAAGACATATGAGCTTAGTAAGCTAACATGTGACGAATGTAGAAGCAATGGAGATGGAGGTTGCTACTATGATAATGAAGATAGCTGGTTGTTTTTGTTTTAACCTATTACCCTTTTTTTTAAGTTCCACCCTCCATATTTTTGTTTTTTCTTTTCAGTTTTAACTTAAAACTTTGTTTATTTGTTTTTTTTTCTTATTTCATTAAGAGTTAAGCTTCTTTAATATCTTTATAGCGTTTTATGTTATATATATGTATATATATATACACACACATACTAGTTTATCCCCCGGGCGCTTCCCAGGATAGACAAATCTTATATGAAGTGACAAAATGCGTATGCCGTAAAAGGAATATGTCGTTTTTTCAGGAAAGAAAATTGTAAAGGATCAACACTCGATAACTCAAAACCTATTACTAATTCTATGTATGCATATCTTGCTCGAATGAAGTCTCTATACAACTTTGTCACTTCCTCAAGACATTCTAAAGCTAACATGTTGGTTAACCGTATTCTGAAACACAGAAAAAAATCATTGGCTTATCAAATTATCTATCGAGCCGTGAAAAAGATTCAACAAAAGACAGAAACAAATCCACTATCTGTTTTACGTCAAGCAATACATGGAGTAACTCCGGGTATAGCAGTAAAAGCAAGACGTATAGGTGGATCGACTCATCAAGTTCCCATTGAAATAGAATCCACACAAGGAAAAGCACTTGCCATTCGTTGGTTATTAGCGGCATCTCGAAAACGTCCGGGTCGAAATATGGCTTTCAAATTAAGTTCCGAATTAGTGGATGTTGCCAAAGGGAGTGCAGGCGATGCCATACGCAAAAGGGAAGATACTTATAGAATGGCAGAGACAAATAGAGCTTTTGCACATTCGTTAATCCATGAACAGGATCTATACATCTCGATCGGAAAAGAATCAAGAGAAAAAGAAAGAATCGGAATTGATCGATATATTTCTCGAAACAAACGAAAAGGAAACGGAAAATGAAACCTAAATCATGGATCAACTAAGCTTGTTAACCTAGAAAAAAAAACAACCAAATTGGTATCAAATGATATGTCATGATGATGATTGATTTAAGAGGCATGCATGGTGAGGTGATTAATTATCACTTATCAGTTAGAGATTTACTCGGTGTCTAAGAATCATAGACTACGTCTAACCGGCTTAGCAACCTTTATAATCAATGTTCCAAGCAACTCCAATCAAAATACAAAAAAAAAATAGATTCTTACCAAACTGATTACATCTATGAATATGTATGTAGTTAGTGGGTTCTTATATCGAATAGTGGGTTCAAAATCATATATACTATCTTAACATGATTAGTGAGTTGCGTAAACATTATTAATGAATTACCTGAACACAATGTGTTTTTTTTTTCTACATGAACAAAAACCCACCAAAAAATTATTTTTTATTTGTTTTTTGTATAGCACTATGGTGCTCACTGGAAAAATAATAAAACTCTCGTTAATTGGTGTTTTTTTAAATGTTGTTTATAAAAGTTACTAACGTCTAAAGATTTTACGGCACATTGTATATCTATACTACATTATAAAGAGCCAAAGATGGCTAGGATAGTAATTTTATATGTTTTTTAAGATGGCATATGAAAAGTTCCTTGCTTCACACTCAAAATGTCATGAAAATTCTTCCAATACTACCCCTATTTGCAAAACTAACTTGTACATTTTTATCAGAACCCTTCATTTATAATTTCACATTAATTAGTAAAAGACTTATTATCTATTATATGAGTTCAAGCAATTTAATGGTTGTAAACACTTGTTAAAAATTCTCATATTGTATGACTTTTTTTTCTTTTAGTTAATTTTACACTAAAATACATTTTGTTTGACTTCTAAGTGTTCAACCTTTTTCGTTTTACATTATATATCAAGCTCACTTACCCGGCCTGTTAGAGACAAAGTACGACTATTACTATTTCTACATTTTAAACGTTAGCCTTTTATGATGTTTGCTTTAATTTAAAATTAGTGGGCTAATTAATATTTCTATTCATAATTATCAAATTTGATGTGGTTGTAAATAAAAATAATTTTAATCAACATTTCTAACTATAGGGTGGGTGTACAATAATCAACAAAACTGTATTCTTTAATTTCAGTCTCAGTTTAGGTGGGTAAAACAACAGAATTGAACACCACATTATAAATTGTTACCGCGGCGGCAACGAGCGGGTTTCTTACTAGTAATCTTAAAATAGATGGTCGGTGGCTAAAAAAACGACAAGATAAATTCTTGCTTCTTATCGATCCTCATACAACAATGCACATTCATCTCCAAGAACACAATAACACGACATGAACCTACACGACCTTAACAGGTTTCATGTCTTAAATAGGTCGACACGATAGGGCCTTAATAGGTTTCATGTTTAAACAGGTAAAATACCTGTTAACATGTTAAGCACCTGTTAAGACACGGTAGTAATTTTATTTGAAAAAGTTATATAAGGGGTGTGGGTATGCTTTATACATATGGGATTAAGGATTAAAGATCAAGAAACCATAATTTTCAATTTTCAAATTGCAGAGTACGGACATATACACCGCTTAGTCATCCCTCCTCTTCCTTCTCAACTTCATTGTCCTCGTTACCCATCCACCGTTCCCGTCCGCTATCACCTATCACTCGTCAATCATCACCCGTCCTTCGCAACCCTGGCGCCACTCAGTCTTCCATTCATTGGTTTGTGTAGGGCTGGCAAATCGTGTCCTAACAGGTTAACAGGTCTCTGACGCGCGCGAACAAATCAAGTTCTAAACATGAACACGACTCGTTTAACTCATTTATATCTCATGTTTATAACACAGTTTTATGTTTTATGTACCAAAAAAGGGAAATGAAAGATTTTTGCCTCTTAATTCTAAGTATTAAAAAAAGTCAAAAAATCAAATAGTTTATTTTTCAGTCAAACAGGTCTTATCGTGTCTTAACAGGTTACCCATTGCCAGCCCTAGGTTTGTGGATACATTTTTAGGGTTAATATTTATAAACAAGTTCTTGTCTTATCGCGTTTTATCGTGTTAACATGTTATAAACAGTTTCGTGTTCGTGTTTGGAAAAAATGACACGATAAGCTATCGTGTCGTGTTTACCTGTTTCATTATCGTGTCTTATCGTGTTCGTGTCTTAGCAGGTCGTGTCTGACATGATATACCAGCCCTAATGCGGCTATGATTATATGAGGACATTTTAGAAGACCCACATGGGGAATCTATACGCGTTTTCGATTGTACGTCGGAGTCCAATAATCCGAAGTTGCTGCCTCTATCTATGGTGGTGGGTTTGCTACTGAGTGAGTGAGACAGTTGATGGTTCTTCGTTTCTTCCTTTTTTTTTCTCTTTTACCTTTCAAAAGTGGCATGATTAAGCAGGCGGTGCATTTTTCGAACCAACTTCGATATATCGGACATTGTATGTCACGATGCTTAAGAGATCTATCATAATGGTGATGGCAGAATACCGCAGCGTGGCGAGGGAGGTGGCATATCGAACGCGTATTGCCAACAACAGATTGACTACAGTTTTGGGATATCAGTCCCGACCACCAACGACGGAATGTCTGAGATATGCTCCTTTTTATCTATGTCGATGTCTAATGACATTAATGTCATGGACATAACGTGTGTAATAAAGTAAAAAACGCATAAATACATATAAGCGCATCCGTTAATCTCATTATCATTACGTGCGTAACGAAGTCACAAACACGACTTTTCCGTCGTACGCGCGGCACTGGTCAAAAGTCTAGTTAAGAGAGAAAAAGAGTTTTGAAGGAAAATCAAGGAAGGGATGGCTTCACCTAGTGCCATGTATCACAACCCTTTTTTATTATTTATATAGATATAGATTCTACAACTACCAATATCCCACCGATATCTCACCAAATATTTCAAATATCAGTCCTTAACCGATAATTGATATTTTACCGCACTAAATGCTTAGTCCTGTAAGTGTCGTAAGAGTGGTAAGCTTTCACACCACCATAATGTACTCCATGTTGATTGATTCTTATTGTATGTAATGGAAAACATGATAATAAATAATACCTGACAAATTAGTAAGTCCAAAAACAGATGTTGACAAGGTGTTAGATAACGACATCTTCTTAGTTGGATTGTGTTCCCGTTTAGGGTTTAGGATGGTGGTAAGGTGATCTGATGATCACGGTTATGAGGGGGAGAGAGGAGGACGATTAGGGTTGTGGTGTTATATGTGCATTAGTCTCAAACCACTCCAATAATCTCCTTTATATATACACCCAAGGGTAAATCCTATTATTATCAAGTAAGGGTAATTACATCCATCGAGCAATTAACTATTAGTGATATAGAGGTATTAAGGTCAATTATTATTATTAGATAAATGATTATAATGGCCACATAATTAGTATATATAAAATAGAGTTAATAGCCAAAATCGTCCCTGAGGTTTGGTCACTTTTGCCACTTCAGTCCAAAACACAAACCTTTTACATCTGGGTCCTCAGTTTTATTTTATTTTTTTTGCCAAATTCGTCCCAAAAAAGGTTTGGGTTTTGCTAAATTCGTCCCTTAGGTTTGGTCACTTTTGCCACTTCAGTCCACAACTTAAACGTTGTCAGGGACGAATTTGGCAAGAAAAATAAAACTGAAGGACCCAGATGTAAAAGATTTGGGTTTTGGACTGAAGTGGCAAAATGACCAAACCTCAGGTACGATTTTGGCTATTAACTCTATAAAATATACTAGATTATACCCCGGGGAACGTCTCGGGGTTGAGAAATCTAATATGACATATCAATTTTACATAAGAAATAGAATGATGCGCTTTACAGTTATATGCAGGAAAGCTTCGGGTAGCACTTAACCTAAAACAATTAATAATGCATCTCTAATGTTAACGCCTAACCTTAAACAATGTATAACGCTAATACATACGATTGGCTCTATCAACAATCACTTCTAAAAATGTGGTATGACTTTGGATGCTAAAATTGTTTGCAAAATCGGCAGCGGAGATTCGGTAAAATTTTGGGATGATATTTGGTGCCATGGAATTCGGCTAAAAGATAGATTTCCAGGGCTGCTTGAAATCTGCAAATCGAAGCAAGTTCTTTTCAGCGAATGTTTTAAGGTGGTGAATAACATGGTTTGGTGGGAAATCCCTTGGAGCAGACTTCCTGCTTCGGCTTCTGAATTGGATGATGCAGCTTCCCTTTGGCTTCTTGTTAACTCGGTCAAAGTTTTGGATGTGGCAAGGTCAGCAGGGAATGGTGGAGTTCACGGTGAAAGCTGTGAGGCAGGAACTTAGCAGAAACGACGGTCCGAGCACTCCTCAGTCATCCTTTTATTGGAGTCGTATTGCAACCCCAAAAGTGAACTGCTTTGTATGGCGTGCTCTTGAAAATAAAATCCCGACTGCAGAAACCTTGTCATTTAGGGGTGTTAATGTTGGAGCTGGTCTATGTAAAAGATGTGGGGCCGAATGGGAGACGACGAAACATACTTTTATTGATTGTGTGTGGGCAAGGTCACTATGGTGGAATGTACGGAACTGGCTGAAGATAAACGACGCCCCTGATTTCTCTTCGGTTCGGCAGCTATTGGACTCGTGCTTGAAGCTGAATCGCTGCACTAAGGTGGTGAAAACAATCTATGCAATAGCTTTGCTCACACTATGGAAATTATGGCTGGGGCGAAACGAAAAGCTTTTTAATGATGCTAACAGGTCTACTCCGAAGCTCCTGGAAGAAGTCAAGCTTGATTCTTATTTGTGGTTGATAAAGAGGGGCCGACAACCGGAATTAGATAAGGCAAGATGGTGGGATTTCTCGGTCTATGACAATGGGTGATAAGGTATGTCTTCTTGGGTGGTATATCCTTTGAACAAAAGATTGTAATATGGAACTGTATGAGTCATGAGGTGTATAGCCTAGGTAGTATTTCGCTAAATAGGCTTTGGGGTTGTTATGTATTTGTGTCTATGTATTTTAAAGGAGATGAATAAAAGTATTCCGTTTGGCCGTTCAAAAAAAAATAATACCAACCTAAAACAATGTACAACTCCAATGCTAACACATGTTGAAAATAGAATTCATATTTACTGATTTGAACATAATTAGTTACTTGCATATACATGATTAATGAATTACCTGATCACTTTGTGTTTTTTTTTCCTGTATGAACTAAACCTCACAAAAAATAGTCGTTTTTTCTCCGTTTTTTATATAGCACTATGGTACTCGTTGGAAAGATAATAAAACGCTCGTTAATTTGGTGTAATTTTTTTCTTTAAAAAATCTCGTAAATAAAAGATATTAACGTTTAAAATTATGGGACGAAACATGAGAGAGAAAAATCCAATTTTTTTAAAAAAATTTTTTCGTAAAATCAGTTAATGCCAGATAGCACACTCGATGTTGTCTTTGATTGCTTTCAATTATTTTTACACACCAAGTTTAAAAATGGTCTTGATGGTATGTATGATTAAAAGATATGACTCAACGATCATAACAAGATCAAAGTTTTATGGGACACATAGCCGTCTTTACGATCGTGGCGATTGCTTATTGTACATTAATCTGTCTTATCTTATATGTGATCGTACTAAAAACAATGAGTCACTTTCAAGACAAGTCATTTTTCCATACCTATTCCATGGACCACATATCATTACTTTTAAAAGGTAGCAAAAAAAGAAAAGGCAATTAAAGGGGAAAATTGGAAACTTGAAGATGCTCCACTACCAATAAGTGCTCGACCCTTGGGACGAATGACAAGTCACAACAACCTTTCGATCACAAACCATTGTGAAGACTAAAATGTCCCTCGATCATTCGACCGATAAGTATCAAACATAGGTTTTTCTTGTATTTGGAGTCCTTAAATCATGATGTAGTTGAAGTGAGTGTAAATAAAATGTTCTTTCATATCTTATAGCATCTAAAATAAAAGGGCAAAAAAAAATAAATAAAAGCTAATCACGTTAGCCTTGTCTAGGTTTTGCCACTCAAAGAAACAAAAACAGCTCTAAAACCAAACACCATTTTTTTCATCCTCCGTCTAACACCCCTACATAACTTATTTTGGGCTTTTTACACTAAACCTCCCATCTTTCTTTCACATCATGACCTCTCTTCTTCACATAAGCTAACTAAACGTCTAAAATACCCTGCCGTTAATGCTCTTATAGAACCACTACTATATTTGGCATTATTCTAGTTTCTACCGCTTTTGTGACATATAGAACCATTACTATATTTGGCATTATAAGCATCTAAAACCCATATCTAAGCTTGTGGTGAGAATTTAAAAGGCTTGTCCTATTTGACATTCTTGATTTCCATTCTCTTCCTTGATGCTAGTTTTGAGTGGCGATAAATTAACAATATCTTACATCTTTCTTGCATATTTGACATTCCTTCGTATCTCACGTAGCGCACCAAATTTACAAGTTGGGAATTTGAATTTTAAGTGAAAAATAAAATAATTGTGATATTTGACATTTAATCCCTTCAACCTAAGGAGGAATTAGGTAGGGGTGTTCAAAAACATCTGAATCCGAATTCGAATCTGAAATATCCAACAATCCGTATCCGAAATATCCAAAATTTCGGATATCCGAAATTTTGGAT
Source organism: Ambrosia artemisiifolia (assembly GCA_032199755.1). Classification (NCBI taxonomy): domain Eukaryota; kingdom Viridiplantae; phylum Streptophyta; class Magnoliopsida; order Asterales; family Asteraceae; genus Ambrosia; species Ambrosia artemisiifolia. The sequence continues at coordinate 36,588,443 of CM063525.1, forward strand.
ATCCGAAAATCGGATAATCCGAAATTTCGGATTCGGATTTGGATATGACTTTTGCAAATTATCGGATATCCGAAATATCCGAATCCGAAATCTTAAAATAATAAAAATATAAATAAATATATATATTATATAATTATATAAACAAAGTTTTATCCTCATTCCAACCCTAACTCTAATAACAAACATCACCCCCTCCACTCCCCGTCTCCTCCAGGCGCCTCTATCGTATTCGTGTCCGACTTCTCCTCCCACCAACCAGGTAGCTGACTCTATCGTCCTGACTTCCGACCATCGAGTAGATCCGTAATTTTTTTTTGTTTCGTTATCGACCATCGACAAATATAAAGCCATCAACCATCAACAAATCCTTTCGTCTGTTTCCGAATATAAAACCACGAACAAATCCTTTCGTTTTTCTTTTCTGTTTCCGAATATAAAATCATAACTATATTATGAGCATTAATTATTTATTATTGGTTTGTGTAATTTTGATAGTACGACACATAAAATCATATAGAATTTGATCCATTAATTAAAGCACTGTTTTCGTCTAATTTACCGTTGTATTTGTTTTGAATTTGATACTTTGAATTGTTTTGAATGTTTGTGGTTGGAAACTTTGAATTATTTGAATGTTTATTCGAGTTTGAATATTTGAATTTAAGAAGCATTGGTTTTGTTTTAATATAAGCAGATTTTTTTATAGATTCGGATATCCGATGGATAATCCGCATCCGAATCCGAAATTTTGGATATCCAATTTTCGGATATCCGAAATTTCGGATACGGATTTGGATATCAATATTCACTATCCGAAATTTTCGGATATCCGATTTTCGGAAATCCGAAAACCGGATAATCCGGTTTTTAACACCCCTAGAATTAGGGATGGCAATCAAACCCGAACCCGATGGGTAAACCCGAAACCCGACACATTTGGGACGGGTTTGGGGTCGGGTAATCGGGTATGGGTCCGGGTATGGGATTAGTTTTTATTTTTTTCGCGGGTTTGGGATTTGATGATATACCCGTTTACCCGACCCAATTACCCGATAAAGTATACTCGTTTACCCGATTAAATACCCAATATAATTTCTAATATATCTTTTTAAATATGTATGCATAATATATCTAATTGTCTATCTACATTGTCATCTTGTGCTAATATTACCAAAAAGTTAGTGTATACTATTTATTATCTATGTCTTTGATTGTTTTTATATGATTTAAGTATTTTATATTTATACATTGTAATCATTTACATATATATTTATAAATGGTAAATGTAATCGGTTAATAGTTACCTAATAGATGTCAATCGGGTTTTTGGTCGGATATACTCAATGAGTAAGTTTTAAAAATTAATGGGTTTACCCGAAACTCGCGGGTATACCCGATACCCAATGGGTAATTGCCCGACACAAACCCGACGGGTTTTAGGCCGGGTTTGGGACAAGGAAACCTAATCGGGTATGGGGTTGGGATTACCTAAACCCGTCCCAAACCCAACCCATTGCCATCCCTATGAGGAATCCTCTAATATTTCAACCTCTGGTGTTTAAATTGTGTAACATGACACTAACTTTGTTAATACTTATCTATCTATTATAACAATTGAAAGCAATAAATCCTAGCATTTAAAAAGGGCATCATCTCTTTTGAATATGTCATGTGACATTAAATGATTTTAGGAAAAAAAAATTAAAAACAAAATTGGATTTTTCTCTCTTATTTTTCCTCCCATAATTTTTAAACGTTAATATCTTTTATATATGAGATTTTTTAAAGAAAAATATTACACCAAATTAACGAGCGTTTTATTATAGTGCTATATAAAAAACGGAGAAAAAAACGACAATTTTTTGTGGGATTTTTTTCATACAGGAAAAAAACACAAAGTGTTCAGGTAATACATTAATCATGTATATGCAAGTCATTAATTAGACTGAATTACATGTTTTGTCCTTTAGGTTTATACCCGATTGCAAAGAATGTCCTTTAACTTTAAAATTGATTGGTTTTGTCCTTTATCTTTTAAAATCTTGCACGTGATGTCCTTTATGACTAACTTGGTTAGTTTTCTCCGTTAAGTTTGATCATGTGACCGGCACGTGAGGGCATAATAGTAAAATCACCCTCTTTAACCCTAACACCCATTTCAATTAACCCAATTTTCATATTTTAGATGCCATTATATATATGTATTAATGAAAACTTGATGAATAGTAACATGAGTTATCCAAGGCAATTTCGTAATTGTTTGTTTTCTCAGGAGTATATGTATCAAACATGTGAACACTGAACACCTAATTGGACCAGTAACCAACTTCCCAATCAAACGTGTCACACAGTCATCATCCACCAAGCTTCCAAACAGCAACGTGTCACACACTCATGAATAGGTAAATCACATTAAAAATCTCCTCTTTCTCTCACCAGTCACCATCATCACCATCCTCTCTGGCGACTTCCATAGGCAACACTGTTGACGGTGTTCGCCAATCATCACTACTTTCTCTCACAAGGTAAGGGCATTTTGCTTCTTTACTTTTGCGTTGATATTTGATTCTTTGTTGTTTTGATTACCCGTTTATTTTGACGAATAATATTTCCCAACTCGGTGGTGACCCTCATCGGCGACGGTAGAAGGTAACGAGGGTTAGACAAGGCAATATCATCATCAGCGGCATCAGTGAGGGGGTTACAACAATCATCGGTGGCGAAGGGCAATTCAGATATAAAAGGTTGTTAGCAATGATTACTCCCACAAAATGAAGGTGAAATCTTAATCGGTGTCTTTTTTATTCTATTTTGTGATTTGATTTGGGTTAATAAGGGTTTGTCAATGATGAAGACGATGGTGTTTAGTTAAAATATTACAGCTTATGTGAATATAAAATAATTGCTTAAAATTTGTAATTCACTAATTTTCATGCTGACTCTCATAGTATTACAAACTGCACACGTTCTTTGTCTATTGATATGTAATATGCCAAACCTATAACGACATTCTTCACATTTGTAGTTCATTATATGGCATATGTGTATCTAACTGATTTTATAAAGTTTAACTGATATGGAACTAGGACACCATTAGTTGCTGGATGTAAACTATTTATTTTTCAAGATTTTGTTATTTGCCCACCACATATCCAGCCATATGATAGATAATGATATAACTGTACGCAACCAGGTTCAGTCTCGGGTGCAACCGTAGCAATGCGCTTTTGACACTCGTCAAAGTTACAAAATAACGTAGGATCATTTTCAGAAATGCCAGCAAGAGCATTGTGTAAACCAGCTGTATGAATCATGATTAAGTACATGATTAACCTGAAGGATCAGAAAAGGAAAAGTAATTAATATTTTTTTTCTTTGAAAGTAAATTTTAATTATGTACTGCTAGTATAGAATTCATCAGAGGGTGACCACACTAGAGAAACATGAGTATATGACCGACATTATATAACAGCTTAACACTACGGATCATTAGCCTACTCTTTTTTTCTTATTATATTATTGGAAACTTGATGAATAGTAACCAATTTTTTCTTTTTTCTGTTTTTCACACCACCATTTGATAATAAATATATTAAGTTTTATACTAAATTACAAGATTGATTGGTGGTGTAGTGGTTTGAGATTCACTTCCTTAGGAAGGAGGTTGTGAGTTTGATTCTTGGCAAGATCATTTTGTTTCTTTTTTTTTTTATACAATATCATTTAAAGTACTTGATGAATAGTAACCAAATTTTTTCTTTTTTTTTTTCACACCACCATTTGATAATAAATATAGTAAGTTTCATACTAAATTACAAGATTGATTGGTGGTGTAGTGGTTTGAGATTTTCTTCCTTAGGAAGGAGGTTGTGAGTTTGATTCTTGGCAAGATCATTTTGTTTCTTTTTTTATACAATATCATTTAATATTAAATATAGTTGGTTTCATATTAAAATACAAAATTGATTGGTGGTGTATTAGTTTGAGGTTCACTTTCCAAGAGTGAGTTTGTGAGTTCAATTCTTGGCTTGATCATTTTTTTTTCTTTTACAACATCATTTAATATTAAATACAGTTGGTTTCATATTAAAATACAAGATTGATTGGTGGTGTAGTGGTTTGAGGTTCATTTTCCTAAAAGTGAAGTTTTGAGTTCGATTCTTGGCTAGATCATTTTCTTTCTTTTTTTTCTTTTGCCATATCATTTAATATTAAATATATTTGGTTTCTTATTAAAACACAAGATTCATTGGTAGTGTAGTGGTTTGAGGTTCACCTTTCTAAGAGTAAGGTTGTGAGTACAAATACAAAATTGATTGGTGGTGTAGTGGCTTGAGGTTCATTTTCCTAAAAGTGAGGTTTTGAGTTCGATTCTTGGCTAGATCATTTTCTTTCTTTTTTTCTTTTGCAACATCATTTAATATTAAATATATTTGGTTTCTTATTAAAACACAAGATTCATTGGTAGTGTAGTGGTTTGAGGTTCACTTTTCTAAGAGTAAGGTTGTGGGTTCAATTCCGGGCTTGATCATTTTGTTTCTTTTTTTCTATTACATCATCATTTAATATTTTTTCCCACATTATTATTTTATATTAAAAATTGGGTTGGTAGTGTAGTTGTTTGAGGTGTCTTTCCCTAAACGGATGTCTTAGTTTTCGAGACCTGATTTGAGGCAAACATTTTTTCAAATTTTTTTGTGATCGTTTGGGCTAACATTGGCGCATTGGTACCCTAATAAATCAAGACAATAATGACAGTGAATGCGCGGCAACGCGCGCGAAGAGTAAAACTAGTTTCTATTAATCTCAACTTAAATGACCGAAGGAGTTAATTAAATTTCAGGTGGCAACTGTTGTAGCTCATGAACTTACACATCAATGGTTTGACAATCTTGTAACGATGGAGTGGTGGACCCACTTATGGCTGAACGAGGGATTTGTCACTTGGGTAACTAAATCAGTCATGTCATAATGCTATTTTAATACCGTCAGCTATATGTAGGGCTGTTCAAAACGCTCGACGCTCGCCGATCGCTCGCCGCTCGTTCGGAATTTGTTCGGAAATTGCTCGCTCGACTTTCCGCTCGGTTGTATATGAGCCGATCGGATCGGTTCAGTTTGTAAATGAGCCAAGCACGAGCAAAGGCACGCTCGGCTCGGTTCAGCTCGAATAAATTTTTATTTATTTAATAATAAATATACATATAATTACAGATAATTTATGGCTTTATATATAAGATTCTATTGGATTTGACTCAGTATATGCAAACAAAATATAACCAACCCACTTAACACAATAAAAAAATTAACACTAGCTAGATTTAATAGTAAAACAATAAGTAATGAGGTGACAGTCTTGACTTCTTTATGTTAATAGTCGTGCATCGCTAATTGTCGCTTGATATCACACCTACGTCAAAATTCAACAATTGTTATGTGATTTATGCTCATCACCTCATCAGCCTCAATCTAAGCCTCATTCTTGGACATTGGATCTCAATATTAGTGCTATCATCGGACATTTAACCTTAGTTGTCACCCAACAATGAAAACATCGAAGGAAACATCCCAATTTTATAATCGTTCATATTATTCTCCGCTCGATTCTCGCTCGGCGTTCGCTCGAAAAATTTTCGCTCGAAGAATGCTCGTTCGGTTTTCGGCTCGATTATAAACGAGCCGCTCTGCTCGGTTCGGTTTGTAAACGAGCCAAGCACGAGCAAAGCTCCGTTCGGATCGGCTCGGCTCGTGAACAGCCCTGCCTATATGATCATATAATTTATTTTTACTGTGAATCAGGTAAGCTATTTAGCTGCTGATGGGTTGTTCCCAGAATGGAAAATATGGACTCAGTTTCATGTGAAATAGATGAAATTTTTGATGCAATAAGCTATCGTAAGGGAGCCTCTGTCATTCGCATGCTGCAGAGTTATCTTGGTCCTGAGGTTTTTCAGGTTTGCTTTCATTAATTTGACTTTATTCAACTTATTTTTTTTATATATTATCTCCAGTAATTATATCTTTCTTTAGTGAGTTCCTATTTTCCAATTAGGAAAACATTGCTAGTTTATCTTGCCTTTTCAAATTTCATTCTGTTTGTTTGTTTTTTTAGTTCTGAAACTAACTTTTTTATTTTGCAATTTGTGGTCTTTGCCACTAGCGAGCACTTGCTAAATATATAAAGAAACATGCTTGTTCTAATGCGAAGACCGAGGACTTGTGGGCTGCCCATGAGAAGGAGTCCAAGGAGCCTGTGAATCTGTTGCAAGAACATGAATCTGTTGATAAATTGGGTTAATTGAAATGGGTGTTAGGGTTATGGTTTATGATATATAAATTGGGGAAGAAGATAAGAGGGTGATTTTACTATTATGCCCTCACGTGCAGGTCACATGACCAAACTTAACAGAGAAAACTAACCAAGTTAGTCATAAAGGACATAACGTGCAAGATTTTAAAAGATAAAGGACAAAACCAATCAATTTTAAAGTTAAAGGACATTCTTTGCAATCAGGTATAAACCTAAAGGACAAAACTTGTAATTCAGTCCATTAATTATATGTTGAAATCAGTAAATATGAATTCTATTTTTAACATATGTTAGCATTGGAGTTGTACATTGTTTTAGGTTAGATATTAATATTAGAGTTATACATTGTTTAAGGTTAGGCGTTAACATTGGAGATACATTGGTAATTGTTTTTGTTTAGGTGCTACCTGAAGCTTTCCTGCATGTAATTGTGGGCATCATTCTATTCCATATGTAAAACTGATATGTCATATTAGATTTGTCAACCCCGAGACGTTCCCGAAGTATAATCTAGTTTTAAGTCTAAGTGTATTTAAATCATTTACATATAAGGACTATGTATGTAAATCATTATCAAAACTACAATTAGCAACTTTGTTCGTGCATATTTGGATTGTACTATTTGCACGGGGAGTTTTTAAAAAATGAATTTTTCCTTTCTAATTCCAACGTTTCTATCCTTGTCAATTTAACTTCTTTAATTTCACTTTTAACTCAAAAGCTTTCATCTTTTGCAATTATCTCACTTGGATTTATTTTTTTACTTCTGACTCAAAGTTTTTCATCTTTCACAATTTAACCCCGGTAGGTTATACTTTCAACTTTGTTTCCTCATACTTTTAATCTTTCGCAAGTTTTCCATTATACGTTATGTTCTAAATTTTGTATGTTAACACGCCGCAATGTTTGTGTGTGTAGGGGGGAGGGGGGTTCTTTTTTTTTTTGGAAGGTATGCTTCAGCGGTGAAACCAATCGACAGACAACCCCTCGACCCAAGTTCGAATCACTACCCACGCACCGGTGTCCACTTTGAAGTTATCTCAAACCGTTATAGGGAATTTTTTCGTGGTGTGCAGGATTCGAACTCAAGACCAAACCCGGGCGGGAACCCTCCGAAGAGGTAAACCCTCCCACCTCTCTCCAGCTGGGCTGGAGGTCATTGGCGGGGGGGGGGGGGGGGGGGGGGTTCAACGTCTTTAAAATGATGTTAATTTAAATTACGATTATAAATGTTGCGTAATATTAATGTATAAGCAATTGAGTAGGGGTGTTCTTCAGGTTATTTTTTTGGGTTTCGGGTTTTTGGCTGAGATAAAATGACCCGATAACCAAACCATTTAAAGTTCGGGTTAGTTCGGGTCGGTTGTTCGGTTTTCGGGTTTAGATATAATATGAAAATGTTTTTTTTATCTTTTAAAAATATCATCAAATTTATCGTGTTACTTAAAAAATATTATCAAAATTCAAACACTATTTGACAACATGATATAATAGTGTTTAAAAGTACTAAAACTTAATGTTTAAGATGCCAACTAATGTAAATTTGAACCCATCTATAAAAAAAGACACTAAATTTTTAGGTTTTCGGATATCCGAAAATTCCAGATAGTGAATATTGATATCTGAGTCTGTATTAGAAATTTCGGATATCCAAAATTTCGAATTTAGATTCGGATTATCCAATGGATATTCGGATCAAAAAAAATAAAAAAAATAAAAATCGATTTCATGCTTATATTAAAACCAAACCAAACCTATTTAATTCAAATATTCAAACTAGCATAAACATTCAAAACAATTCAAATTATCAAATTCAAAACAAATACAAAGATATTCGATGGTCGATGGTCAGAAATAGACGAAAGTATTTGTCGATGGTCAAAATATAGGATACAAATTATCGGATATTTCGGATTTGAATTCAGATTCGAATATTTTTGAACACCCCTAGATATAACTATAAATGTTAACAAAGTTTGTGTCAATGGTTAAAATATTTACAAAATTTAAACGTTAGGAGTTGAAATGTTAAAAGATTATTTTTTAGCCAAATAAGTTAAATGATAAACATAGGCAAAATTAGTAATTTACTCTATATTTAATTCCAATTCTCATTTCTAGTCATTCCTTTCTTACGTTTTAGTTTTACATCCCATTTAACTATTATGTCACGACTTAGGCAAATAATAAGAAATTGATCTGCCTAATCCCCCTCTTGTTCCTCCCATGTATCACTAAGATGAGCTACCATTGACTATCAAAATCAACCTGCTTTAGCTTGATCATATGCATCTAAAATTGTACTAAAATGACGTGGGCAGTGCTTCTCTATATGAACACAGTAAAGTCATCTACTGTGTTTCTTATATGCAACATGTTTTTACCAAAATTGGATTAACCCTCTAGTTTTTCGAACAAGAGCCTCTATAAAAATAAATAGTCAAGAGTAAAATCAAATTCGATACACCGAGGAGTGATTAAACCATGTTCCTTTAATTGAACACACGGGTTTGAATCCTCCTCGAGGTATTTTCGTTCTTTTTCTTTTCGCACAAGTATTTACACGCTCTAGTTCTGTTTGCGGTTTGCTCCCCAAACCCATCTCCATCCTGCTAAAAATTTGAAATCAGTCCTTTTCTTTTGGTTAATCCGTCCTGAGTCCTCGGACCACTACCAGTTGGCAGCCTTGAGCCAACATCTGTTCGACAACCTTCATTGGTTGAACTTACTTTATCTCTATGTTCGGAGATATTTGGGTTTTAAACTTTGTTAGTACTGTTCATTTGAGTCAGTTCATACATGGCATTCTCACTTTAAAATTTAGCATTTTCCAGATAAATTAAAAAGAGCAATTACCAAACTTGACGTCACAACACCAAACTTCGTGATACATGTAAAATATTCATGAGTCAGCCACTGATCATTCGTGAGGTAATTCAAGGGATACGGCTAAAGAGCTAAGAAAAGGTTAGCCTGAAGTCAACTTACCCAAGGGTTTGACAAAATTATCAAATCAAGCGACTGATTGGCACCTGCGCTTCCAGCATCAAGCCTGGCCGAGTCTTCGACGTCCATAGGCAGCGCAAATGAGGAATTCAAATTCGGTAGTGCCACTGTTCCATTGCCATTACTAATTAATATAACCATCGGTTAGTATGACGTGTTGCCAACTAGAACAAGCCTGTTGTAACTTGAGCTCGTAAGAGCAGCGCCCAGAGCGTTAGATTGCGAGCCATGAGCCAGTATAAGCAACTTCAACATGAAACACTTTGTGCATGGTGTAAAAGTATAATAATTGCAAGTTACGGAGTATATAACAGAAACTCATGTTAAACATGTATATAATATATTAATATCTGTATCATCTAATTCAAACAACAAATTCCATGAGAGACTGAAAGTTTGGAGTTAAGTGGATGGACTGTTATCATCTGGTACCTCTTTTGCACTGTTGACTTTTCTAAGAGCTTGTCTTAGGCCGATAACGATAAACAAGTTGGTCAAAGTAAGAAGTGATTCCGCTCCGCCATGCAACCAATCCACATTTGATAAGGAAGTTCCATAATGCACTTTAGCTGCACCCAAAAAGGACTCATAATATTTTCACATATTCACAATTAAAACAATACATAATTTGTAAATCTTGTGCATATATGAACAAAACTGCAATTACAAATCTTGATTATTTTGTTCGAAGAACGGGTTACAAAGCTACAATTTGATAAATACAAGCATCAAGATCGACTAATAAGATGGATTACTTCTTTAATAATAAGACCAAAGATTTCTACTGTTTCACACATTTGTTATAACCGTCGAAAATAAATACTTGTTTGAAAAATATAGTATCAAGGTTGACTTAAAAACATTTGTTTTTGGTAACCATGAGAACCCTTACCGGTAGACTCACGTGACCCTGCCAGGATCACGAGAATCACAGCTTACCTTGGGCAGGTGGCCTTCACAAGTTATTATAGGAAATCAGTGGAGGCAAGATTCAAACCTCAGACCACTCCTAGAGGGGAATAATGTGCTTACCACCATACCATCCCTTGAAGGTTATTTAAAAACATTTTTTTTATGAAAAAGGGCATTGCCGGAAAAAAAAATTACAATCAAAGCATGCTCCCCCTTCCTCTACATTAACGATGGAGGGGAGGAACTGCATAAACGAACAAGCAAGCAGTACTTAAAAACATTTTGTTCCTAACTCATAAGGCTCATATGTATCGCATATCTAGCCAAGAGTTTAACGTTCAACCAGGAAATGAAATGGAAGCTGGGAAAGAGGAGATTACCGTATATGCCTGCCGGAACTGGATACGATGAAAAGAGGGAAAAAAAACACAACCACAATGAAACATAGTAAGATTAGTTGTATTTGATTGAACAACAAATGTATTTCAAAAGTAAAAATGGTAAACAAATATGACAAGAACTCCCCAGTAAGGATATAGACAGCTGATGTGAACCATAGAACAAGGAAAATACATGCTTTTAATCACGGGTGTAAACGAGCCGAGACAAGTCTAGGCTTGTTTAACTTATGAGAGTTCAACATCTATTTCTAAAGCTCGGCTCATGAATATTTTTTCAAGCTCGAGCTCAACTTCGGTGTATCATTAATTACTTAATGTATATACTTAAATAAATTTTTATATACAACATAAACAGAAGTAATATAAATAATAGTTTCTTTTAGATTCGCGAGGCAACCAGAGCTTGATAAGTCATGTTTGGGCTGAGGCTCTTTTACTAAACAAACTTATTTTTAGGCTCAAGCTCATTTAAGTTCAGCTCAACACGAGCTTTTAGCAAGCCAATCTCAAGCAGCTCACAAGCGACTTGGCTCATTTACACCCCTATTTTAACATCAAAACAAGGAAACAAGGTTTCACAATCAGGACTACGTGACTGTGTGAGGATTCTTCAATCAAATAACGCAACAATCCATCATAACAAACCCATTGTGGGCACAAAAGAACAACATATTAGGTAATGTGAAATCAAAAGAAACGATCCATGTCATTGTTTCCAAATAAATTGCATTTTCACGAAACCCACAGTTAAAACAAAATATCATAATCAATAACCACAAAAACTTAGCACAATTCAGTTAGACATTTTATCAAACACTTGGCAGGCACCAACAAAAACACAAAATATAAACAATAAAAAAATAATAATAAAAACTTAACTGGTGGCACCCACAAAAGCAAGCAAGAAATAGAACCCAAAGAGTGTAAGCTTGGGGGCAGAATTAGATCTAGTAATAAAATACAAAAACCCAATGTAAGGAAACAAAGAGAAAGCAAAGAGCTGTGAAGCAATGCTCTGTGAATCAATGGTGGGTGACCATGGGTCAACTGGAAATGGTAACCCGTTTACAATAATATTATTAGTTCGGTTTTTGTGGGAACGTTTTGGGTTTGTGAAGTGTTTGGTTGTGTTGGGATAAGGAGTGTTGATGGTTACATGGGTACGATGTAATGAAGAAAAAGAAGAGGAAAGGAGTATTGGATTTGTGTGAAGTGTTTGAAGAGTGTTGAGCATTGTGGGTTTAATGAAAGTTTTGAAGAAGACGAGGTTTCTTATCTATGTTTGGTTTGGTTTGGTCTTGTTGTGTTGTGTGTTCTGTTTTTTTACACGTGTGAAGGAAAATGGAAAATACTTGTTGGAAAACGGTGTAATTTAGGGATGAGCTCCGGACGGTATCGGTATCAACCGCTACAGATACCAAAAATACTGATCCTGAAAACTCCCAAAACCCAATACCGATACCAAAAACGTACAGTACGGTATCGGTTCGGTATCGGTACGGTACCGGTATTTTACCTTAAAATACCGATACCATACCGATCCCGTACCGATACCGAAAATACCGAAACCAAAAACCACTAAATGTGAGTACTGATACCGAACACCCTCGGTTCGGTACGGGATCGGTACGGTATCGGTATCGGTTCGGTATTTGGTGGTGTATGCTCATCCCTAGTGTAATTAACCCGAGTTGAGTCAGGTTGGGCTCAAGCTTAAACTTAAACGAGTTATTATGGTTCGGCACATTTATTTTACTGTGCTAGTAAGTCAAGCCCAAGTTCGGCTCGGGAAAAGTTTGAGCCATCTCGACCACAATTGAGCCTGCTGTGAATGCAAATTGTGTTTATATTCAAAGAGACTATTCTTAAATTTTACACTAAGAGATCCATCTATTTTCTCAATGCTAGTAGTTTGGAAAGAGACAATGGATGAATACAATTACAGGTATGCAAAATCCTTTAAAATCATAATCAAATTACATAAAATCCAAAACAGACAACTCAATCAAACCACTTGGCCGAGTTATGGACATGGTACCACGCGTACCCGAACTACAATTCTATCTAATTTAGTTGAACTTTTGATGCAATCAATCATTTCTTCATCAGATGTTAAGCATATCCAATCTCCATCTTCATCAAGGTACTTGAGATTATAATTCCCAATAATCAACTTGAACTTATCACCAATTACTTTCTCCACAGTCAAAAAGCTTGCTTGTGATCTTGGGAGACAAAATTTGATCATATTATCTGCATACTCTGCCTTTATGGTTATGAGATTTTTGCTTATGTTAACAATTGTTGTGTCTTGAACCGGTCCATTATTTTCTTTATTTCTGTTGATTTGAATAATGGACGGATCATTTGCCTTTCGCTTCACAAAACTTGGTCCTCGCCACTCTGGGATGTCTAGTTTTCGCAACTTGCGTTTCAATGTAGATACGGAAACTATGACACAACATCAAGAAAGAAAAAGTCTTAGATCTTTTGATATGGAAGTTTAGCAACTCCATTAGAAAATTTTTAAAAATGAACGCTTTTTAGATAAGAGTTTTGATTTATTACCATCAAGGTTTTTCGCAGCTTCTTTCATGGTTTTTCCAAATTGTTCCTCAATGACTTCCCGAGATAACAAGATTTCAGTTGTCTTGCATTTCGTAGCTTCTTTCGTGGTTTTTCCAAGTTGTTTCTCATCGACTTCTTGAGATAATGAGATCGCAGTGTCTTGCATCCGGCAGCTTCTTTCATGCTTTTTTTCAAGTTTTTTGTCGACGACTTCTTGAGATGATGAGATTTCAGTTGTCTTGCATTTCTCTTTCGAAGGATCACTTTTGCCTCTGGTAGTCTGACCCGCATTCATCGGTGTTAAATCTGGCTGTCTATTATAGAAATCAAACAGATCTCTAACCTGGTTCATAAGATTTGAAGTCTTGAAAATCAACTCCGTTGAACCCAATTCAACAACTCCGCCTCTAAATGGTATCCAAACCATAGTATGCAAACCGAAACCTTGACCTTGTCGTGCACGTTCATAGTGTGCTGCAAACAACTGTTTATGTCCAGTAATCCAAACCTGTTTATTAATTAACATCGCTTGACCGGGTAATCCATCACTGCTAGCGAACGATTGTGTCATTGAGATGAGATTATCATTATATTATTTTATTTATTCTATTCAACGAAGGTGGATTAGTTTTCATTCTTTACTTCCTAGTGCTTTTCGTTCTTCTGATTTGATTAAAACAAACAGTTCCAATTTAATAGTTTTTTTTTTTCTTGTCACAATATAGTTTTCATTTGTGGTCATTTCAATCCATATTATTAACTCCGACTACTTTTATGTTGAGTTTCTGAAAGTGAATGGAAACTAGTGTTAAGCACTCGTGTTGCGAAGGGAGAGGGAAACACTCACATACATTTGATGAATCAAATGTGAATGCTGTTTTTATGAGAAATTGAAAATTACAATCAAGTGGTAAGTCGTCTTTTTTTATCTATTGGAACCTAGAAATTCATGATTTTAAATGGGTTTCTATTAAAGTGATATGATAATCTGAAAATTTTGTCTACATGGGTAGTTATTAACTTATTACTTATTGAGTTATTGTTGGGTGTAAAGTCCTTGGGCTAGTTATTGCTATTGGGCTTGTTTTATTGGATGTTTAGAAAGCCCATTAAGGTTTTCTTGTTCTCCAAGCCTAAACCCTAGATTAGTCTCTATATATATCATGTCTATGTAATTGTAATAGTTGTCAGAGCTTAATAATAAATCCCTAGTTGCAGCCCGTGGACGTAGGTTCCCCACTGGAACCGAACCACGTAAAATTCTCGTGTTCGTGTGTCGTGCTTTATATTTTCTCGGTTGTTATTGCGTGTTCATTGTGAATCGGCTATTCCGCCGCGCCACTTAATCCTAACAAGTGGTATCAGAGCTACGGCTCGTTGGATTCACGTAACGATTCGCAGAGGTGTTTATTCTAGTTTGAAGATTGGAGGTTAGAGTTTGCGATAACCCTTGAGAGCCGCCGGATTTTCTGTTCAAAATCGATCAAGGTTAGACCAATTAAATCGACGCCGCTAATTGTGACGTTGCTGGGAACGTGCCGTTTACAACCGTTTTAGCCACGATCAGGAGTGACAGGTTTACTGTTCTTGTTTTCTGATTAAGGTTTGTTTAGGTTGTTGTTCGGGTTTTGGGTGTTCAAGTTTTCAGGTTATTGGTCGGGTTGTTCGGGTTTGGTTTGGTTGTCAGTTTTTGACCGGTTATTATCAACTTGGAACCGGGTTACTTTGATCTTATTTTTCGTTTGTCATTATGGCTGAAAACGGAAAATTGGTGATTGAAAAGTTTGACGGTTCGGATTTTAGTTGGTGGAAAATGCAGATAGATGCATTGTTGGGTCAAAAAGACTTGGATGTGGTACTGGAAGAAAAACCGGAGAAAATGGATGAAGCTGAAGAAGCTCTGTGGAATGCCAAGGACAAGAAAGCTAGAGGTGTTATTACATTGTCGTTGACGAGGAGCGTTGCATTTAACATCATGTCTGAAACCACGACTCGTGGTATGATGTCGGCTCTGTCAAACATGTATGAAAAGTCGTCTGCAGCTAATAAAGTGTTCTTGATGAGAGAGTTGTTCACGATGAGAATGAAAGAGGGAAGCTCAGTGACCGAGCACATAAATAATTTGAATTCTCTTTTGTCCAGATTGTCATATGTGGCAATGAGATTCGATGATGAGACCAAAGCTGGGATTTTGCTATCTTCACTGCCTGATAGTTGGTTCGGGACGGTGACAGCTGTCACTAACTCAGTTGGGCCTGAAGGGTTAACATTTGAAAAGAACCTGGATTTGGTATTGGGTGAGGATGTTCGCCGCAGGAATACTAAAGGGTCATCTTCTGAGATGTTACATGTTGGCAGGGGAAGGGGAAATAGTAGAAACAGTGGGAGCAGCAAGGGTCGGGGCAGGAGCTCGTCTAGGGCTCGTCCAAGTGTGCGTTGTTGGGACTGCAATGAAAAGGGACATTATAGGAATGAATGTCCGAACAAGAATTCTTATGGAGGATCGAAGAATTCTGGTAGATTGAACACTGCTGCGGTAAGCGATTCTGAGGATGACGCTTTGATACTGTATATTGAAAGCAGTGTGGAATCTTTGGTCATGGATTCCGGTGCATCATTCCATGCTACCCATAGCAATGATGGCATGCGGAATGTTAAAAAGGGCGATTTTGGCAAGGTTAGGCTAGGAAACGGTGAATTTCTTGATGTGACTGGCATGGGAGATTTGGATCTGGTTACTACTTTCGGCACTACTTGGAGTTTGTATGACGTCAGAATTATTCCGAGGCTTGAAACGAAGTTAATCTCCGTTGGGCAGTTGGACACACAAGGTTTTGACGTTAAGTTTGGTGGTGGAAAGTGGAAGGTTGTTAAAGGTAATCTCGTGGTTGCTAGCGGTTTCAAGAAGGGGTCGTTGTATATGGTGCCTGTTCCGTCTGGGGAACTGACCGCCCCTGTTAAGATGAACGCCAAAGTCGGGCTCGCAGATTCGACAGTTAAACGAGTCCAGTTTGCAGAAAAGGACTCCGGGACTTCAGGTAATCCGCTTGAGCGTATTCGGAGGTCTGAACATGTACGGGATTTTTGTAGTAGTGGGAGCACGGGGAGTGTTCCGACACCGTCTGGAAATCAACGTTGGGTTCAGAAGACCAGGATTCCGAATGAAATCTCTCCTGAGAAGTTTCTGCTAGTGGGGAGTGTTCCTCTGAGAATCCCTGTATCTGATGGTTTGTGTCTATGGGAATCAGTTGGGATTGAGGATGTGAAAACGGGGTCTTTTGAGACTGGGTTGGAGCCATCTGGGGCTTCAACGGGCCTTTCTATTTACTGATGATGATTGGCTGGCTGTAACTAGGTTGATTGGGGATACATGGTTTGAAGTTTGGTTTGTTCTTGGGAGCTGGACCTGGAAAACTTTTGTTCCTGTGTGTGTTTGAACTTTACGGATTACTGAAGACATGGATTGCTTTGTGCTTGTTGGCGGACTTGGTGTTTATCGCAAGGCCTTCAAGTGGGAGATTGTTGGGTGTGAAGTCCTTGGGCTAGTTATTGCTATTGGGCTTGTTTTATTGGATGTTTAGAAAGCCCATTAAGGTTTTCTTGTTCTCCAAGCCTAAACCCTAGATTAGTCTCTATATATATCATGTCTATGTAATTGTAAGTTGTCATAGCTTAATAATAAATCCCTAGTTGCAGCCCGTGGACGTAGGTTCCCCACTAGAACCGAACCACGTAAAATTCTCGTGTTCGTGTGTTGTGCTTTATATTTTCTCGGTTGTTATTGCGTGTTCGTTGTGAATCGGTTATTCCGCTGCGCCACTTAATCCTAACAGTTATTTCATGGATAGATTATGTATAGAACACTTAGATGCTCTTTCATGGATGATGAAGGTGCAAGAATGAAGAATTATGGTTCTTGAGGAATTTGGGGCTTTTAAGTTTTTTTTTATTTTTTTTTTTGAACGACCAACAAATCAAACCCGAGCACTCTCGGGGCACCCATTCGATAAATTCAAGTACTCGGAGAGTACCTGAGTTGTCAAACACCAATTCCAGTGAGGGGCTTTTGAGTAAGTTTTAGTCATGTATATGACGAAATGATTTCTTGAATAGATTTTAAACATAGTTTGGTTCATGATTACCAAGTTTGATGTTTCTAACGTAATATAAATTTTAAATTTTGGTTTGAGCGATGAAAAAGGGTTGCAAATAAAGAGTTTGGTTGACTTTAAGCTAAATATGGATATTCACAGATTTTAAACAGATTTTAGGTTATTTTGTAAAATGAGAGAGGCTAACGTACAAAGTTTCTTAACATACAAAGTGTAAGAAGCATTCTCAGCCATTAGATTTAGGTGGTGGCAAGATGGTAATTAACAATCCTAATCATATTTGGGTTAATCTAACCAGGGGTAAATTGGAAAAAACACGTTTAAACATCTGTGAAATCATAACAACAGACATAATCGATGCAAAAATTTTCAACGATTGAACCTGATTTTTCATCGTTTTCAACTCGATTAAACGTTCAGAATGATTAAACAATTCGATTACAAACAAAATCAAAACGTATTTGCAAAAATAGAAAAAAAAACAGAGTATGATAAGTCAATTGATAAAATTAGTCGAATCATATTCAAAAATCACTATCAACGCATGTATTATTCACAGAAACGAACGATGTTGATAATAGAAGAAGAATTAAAGAAAAAAATGGCTTTCAAAAAAGTTTCAGACGATGAAGATCAGAAAAACATAAAACGCATTTGGTTTTTTGAACACTATTTAAACTGGTTTTTTACAAAACGCACTTGGTTTTTTGTAAAACGCACTTGGTTTTTGTAAAACGCACTTGGTTTTTGTAAAACGCACTTGGTTTTTGTAAAACGCACTTGTTTTTTGTAAAACGCACTTGGTTTTGTAAAACGCTTTTAGTATAAATAAAACTCACCTGGCCACAACCAGGCATCACTACCTTCATCTTCATGAACCATACCATCACCTCCACCCACCTACAGCCACCATCGTCTAGAGCCACCCGATACCACCACCACCCGGGTTCTCCACTAGACCTACCCCTGAAACCACCCATTGAACCGGGTACCACCCACGTGCACCATCATCAACAACGAGACCCGACCCTAGCCTGAGAACCATCACAATCCCGTCTTCAATCAGCCACCAGAAACCCGAGATCTGGAATCATCTGACCGAGAACCCCAACCTGGACTCGATTCTGCTTGTTACGCCACTGTTGCTGCTTATTGTTGATGTTTTCGGGGGTCATAAGGCCGCTGCTGTTACCAGAGGGAGCTGAGAGAGAGCGTGAGGTAGAGAGAGAGGGAGGCAGGTTTAGAGAGAGAGTGAGGTCTAGAGAGATAGTGGTGGTGGTGTTGGTGGTGGTGGTAGTGGTGATGGTGGTGGTGGTGGTGGTGGTGGTGATGGTGGTGGTGGTGGTTAATGAACGATGAATGATTTGAAGGAACATTACCTTTTACCCCTTTTAAATCAACCAAGATTGGGTTAGTTAGAGTTAACTAGGGTTTACACATGTCAAGATGTGGTGACTTCTTATACTTTGTAGGTTAAGGATACTTTGTATCCTATACTTTCTCTTGTAAAATTTATATAAAATTTACCTAATGTCCATCTTAGGTGATTCTTTTAGGTTGGAAACTTAGTTGTCTAGTTTCTATATATAGAATGTTAGAAATGGTTAGTAAGTGAGTCAAACTATCTGACGGCGGTTCTGAAAACATTGGTTTAAAGTACTAGCAAATGGGGTATGTAAGTAATTGCACTAAAAGTTCAATTTTGTTTTTGACAAACCGAAAATTACAGTTCAGACCGAGTTAAGTTTTAACTCGTTCCAAAACTAACCACATCAAATCTACTCATGATCTCTTGGCCTAGTGAATGGTGTCTTCCCTTACAAATGTGAGGTTGTGGGTTTAAATTCTTACAAGTGCAAACTGAGGTGAGATCAAGGTGTAATTAAAAAAAACCCACATCAAACTTGTTTGAAATTTGTTGAATTATGATCTAAATTCATAATTTGGGCCGTAAGTTTATCTAAACGAAAAGTTTTAAACAGAAATTCTTTAGTTTTGGACACTTTTTTTTTCTTCAGATTCTAACATTTCAAACCCACATGTAAAATTTACACCAAAAACCGAAATTTCGATCATGACCCAAAACCGACCCCTAACCCATACCTCATATATATATATATATATATATATATATATATATATATATATATATATTTTTGATCATCAAGGCACGGCGTTTCAACCACCGTGACACTAGATGTTGTGCCCAAGGTTGAATACTCAACCGCCGCCAGCCCCTTGACTCTCCCAGATGCGTGAAAACCCGACCTCCACCGCCCCAAGGCACGATGTGGAATAATCGGTTAAACCTTACCTCCCATCTGAGTCGAACCAGCACCATCCATATTCTCTCTTCGCCTGGATGTCACAAAAACCAATGAGGAGAGTGGGAATCAAACCTGTGTCACAAAAAATACCAAGTCTTTCCCCAACCACTCCATCACTCATATATCATCGTTTTATTAGTCAACTCAATTCTTGTATTTTCCATGTATATTATAAATGTTATAATTAAGGTAAAACCATTGAATGATTCCACCATGATACATAATTCCTACATTAAAGTTGTGCACAATATTCATCTACCTTTGTACTTACAAGTCAACTATGTCATCAATCAACCACATCATCACTAAACAGTTTGAATTTACTAGCATCAAGAACCAACTTTCTTATAGAAGAAAACGAACCCAATAACCCAACGCCTGTAAACACCACCATAATAATAATATTGATCCAGTAAGTGAATGAAGATCGCGACGGCTTGTAAGTCATGTTGTATAACAGCATAGGAAGGATGAAATCCAGTGGAATGAAACCCAGCGCTCCAACCACACCATTAATGTCCCCGAAAAATGGCAGCATGGCTGCGAAAAAACCACAAAATATCATGTAGAGTGACCGCAGAATTATTCTCGGGATGAGGTTTCGCTTTGAGAACATCCCTTGATTCACATCTGCAGATTTCGTCTCCATGATCTCATAAGCTACTTGAGAATAAACCTGTTTCAAATCAAGTTTTATTAGTTATCAAGTGTGATTATTCAAAACTCATAGTCATGATGATTGGAAAGTTGATTGCTTAATTTTAAGTATTTAAAATCACATAACCGCTTTAAACATACATCCAAACACGGCCAACCTATTGGAATAATTTCTTTTTAATGTTGTCTGGAATTATCGCAAGTATATGCTGGCAAAACGGTATAAAACTGGCTAAAAAGGGCAGAGATCATACCAGACCAATGGCAAAGAGTTGAAGAAGAACGAATATAACACCGAGTCCCAAAAGCCAAGTTGGGGCTAAGGCGGGTCCCTCATCTGGCATAAGACTCTTAAGAATGTTTGAGCTAGCTTTATTGCCAAACACATAGTAACCCGAGACTGCAGCCGAGTAGAATGTAACGAAAATCACAGAGTAACACATCATAAGCCCTTTAAACATCTTCCCAGTTACGGGTGGAGCCAATGTAGCCTGCATAATTTCTTTTTTTTTTTAAACAAATATAATTATATATAATGACGAAATGACAGGGTTTAATGAACTTACTTGTATCTCAGGGACGATCCCATTTCCAAATATGGCAGCGATTATAGAGATCGAAGTGAAGGCGCTCATAACCATCGAAAACTTTGAAGATTCTAATGAATAATCTCGTGCAGGTGCATTCTTCGATAGCCCTGCGTTTCAGACGATAAGTGTTTCTGGTCAACACAACCCAACTTATTTAACCAGTCCAACAAATTACCCATTTTGACCCGTTACCATTTACGGTTTACCATACCTGTTTATTTAGACAGAGGTGATAACTGTACCTGCATTGATACAAGCGCCGACCACGATGAATGTGTAGGCTAAGCTCAAGAACAGTGAAGCTAAGTTAACATGTCTAAGAGAATGAAAAGTTGGTAACTGAGATAGAACCATCATCACCACCGTCACCATTGCTATGAATTGCCATAGATGCAGAGGCCCGTCAGGAGAAATACTCGAATACATTATCTAAATATTAAAAAAATATCAACAAAACGACAAAAAAAAAAAAAAAAAATTGATTGATATTTAATGCTTATGTACTGTAACTTCCATCTTACCTGAAGGCACTCCCCTGCAAGCAAGATTGCTCCTATGCTTATACCAGTGTTAATGGCTGTTTGAATAAAAATCACAAAATAGTACATCCAACCAGATCCTACAGAAATAGTACAATCAACCAATGTGTAAGGCCAAGCATTCAACTATAAAACGTGGTAAGGTGTTTTCAACTTATAAGTAGTCGTTGCTCGGGCTTCAAATTGAAACCAGTCATTATATCGTTACAAGTCAATTGTAATGAATTTGAAAAAACTATAGATAAACATATGCCTAAACGTAACACAATACAACTAAAGCTTGCAGGTTATCTTGAAGTATAAAATACATTTTTTAGGGATTTTAGAGATGTTTTAGGCTTGTTTAAGGCTACTTTAGGATGTTTTAGGGTTGTTTAGGACTTGTTCATAGCTCATTTAGGATGTTTTAGAGGTTTAGGCAACTTTTAGCCTGAATTTGGCCAGAAAATCAGCCTGATGAGTTTAAGCTCTCGTTTTTTATCGCCTGCGCCTGGTTCCAGGCGCGCGCCTAGGCACCGTTTTTCACAAAAAAGCCCAGATTCGCGCCTAAGCCACTAACAAGCGCTATAGGTACGCCTCGCTGTGTCCGAGGGGCTTTTGACAACATAGGTTCAAAGTTATAGTTTTTATATAAATTACTAGTTATCAAATACAATACAAATCTAGGAGCTTTTATCACAATGCATGCTGCATAGAATGGAAATAAGGTTATCTGCGTTGTATAGAATCAAAAACAGGTGAACTTATGTTGCCTTTTGGCGCAATTAACCCATAAACATTCCACTCACACAGGCACAATGCATAATAACATATTAACATACCCAATACATCAGAGGCGAGTTCCCTAAACCGGATATGACGTCGACCCGCTTTCTCACAATGCTCAAGAACAAGCGACATGAGATAATAAGAATAAAACGTGACGACCCCCATGACCGTGAGCGAAAAGAACCCAAGTCCCCATCCGAGCCCCCTAAACGCATACGGTAACGTCAGTATAGTGGGTCCCACTATAGCAGTAGTCAGGTGAAACCCTGCATGATACCATTCACCTACCATACAACAAATAAAAACATTTAAACACCAAAATTAATTTACAAATTAACAATAACTGTAAAAAAAAAAATCACCTTTTGATTCGAGGACGAAAGCGGCACCAGCATCTCCTTGCCGGATACTTTCGTTTTCCGGTAACGGAGGAGCTTCTGTCATCAAGAAAAATCAGTTAAAAGAATACATGTAACATGTATGATTATTACTATGTGAACATTAGCAGTTGTTTAGGTACAAGAAGTGAAGAAACTTATTTGTCTTAATATGTAAACAATAAGTTATCTGTCAATTAACATGACAACTAAAGAAAGAGACGTGATTATTATCTTTAATAAATAGTAAATACAAATTGAGCCTTGAATGATCCGGCTCAAAACAAGAGGCCAATAGAATTAATACAGATCTGAATCTTTTATTTATAATATATACCATCAAGCGATTGTAACATGGACAAATAAATAACAAACTCTATTTTTATACATATTTATTCTTTCTTTCTTAAAGTAAGCTAGTTTACTTGCACAAAAACCTGATCATGCAAGTGATTCCTTTAGTTTGGTGA
This sequence comes from Ambrosia artemisiifolia, assembly GCA_032199755.1. Lineage (NCBI taxonomy): Eukaryota > Viridiplantae > Streptophyta > Magnoliopsida > Asterales > Asteraceae > Ambrosia > Ambrosia artemisiifolia. Next base: position 36,611,480 of record CM063525.1, read on the forward strand.
ACCAAAAAAAAGATATATTATTCAATCCACATGGGAAAGAATTCCTGTTACAGTTATTTTATGCAAAATAAACACATTGGTTTATTTTAGATCTTTAGGTAACATGCAAATAGTTCATATTTTGGAACGAATATATGGTTGCAAAAGTCGCTAGGCGCTGCCAAATCAGTCAACTAGGGAGTTGCGAGTACCCGGCCTAAGCGAGAAGTACTTGGACATGGTAAATTATAAAAAACGGAACTTTTGGGAAATTACATACATGTCAATTTCATAATTTTACTAATATTTTATAACACAATACGTGAATATCAGTATAAATAAAAAAGATACAAGTTCAAATACTAAGGTATTTCAAAACTTAGTATTCATCCATTTGATAATATAGATATAGGAATTATGTTTTACTTTTGAAGTCAAACCCGTCCCGAGTTGACCGAATAAATCCGATTCTAGCCAAGGTTAGACTGTCTTTGATCAGTTACGAGTAATCAGGTGGAGTAGAAGAAAATCACCTCGGCATAGTATCTAGTAGTGATTACTCGGAGATCCAAGTACACAACCGCCTAGACCTTGCTTTACAACTAAGGGTGCAAACGAGCTAATCCACTGAAGCCGGAAAAAAAAAAGCTCGAACCGAGCTGAGCCTGAACCGAGCTTCGTTTATCTAGCTCGAGCCTAAACGAGCCCATAATGTATATAATTTTTATTTAATACATCAAATATATATTTAATTTAAATAACAATAATTACTATTTATAAAAGTATGAAAAAAAATTTACCTAAACTATATGTAACATAATATTTATAATTAGTATAAATAAATAATAAACAAGCCAAGCTCGAGCTTTCATAACTTAAACGAGGTCGAGCTCAGCTCGTCTAGTTTGCACCCATAGATAGATAGGTAAGGATATGACAAAATGAGGACAATAAATTTACAGAAATCGGTGAAATTCCGATTAGGCGTTCGTCACGATAATCGGTTAAATTGCCAAAAACACTATAGTTGAAATAAAAAAAAAACAAACAAACAAACAAAGGACAAAATTTTGGAAGAATAATAATTTTGAAAACAAAAGGCATAGATAAATGTAGAATTTAAACAAGAAGATATATAGGGTAGGATAATACCTGGTGGTAATAATGGTTGTTGAAGGGGGATGATGGTCATGGATGATAATTGATGTGTAAGTTGTTCATGTAAAGTGAAGGAAGGGTTATTAATCGAATGAAATGCAAGGGTTTTTTTATGGTATGAATCGGTTGATGTTAAATTATTGGATGAAGGGACGGCCGTGCCGGAGACGGATTCCGATTTGGATGTAGCGGGCGGGTATTATAAAAGAAGACGACGTTTTACGGTTTTAGTCAAAAGGTACGTGCGTGGTTTGAGTTTTGTTGACTTATTTATCCAACGAAACATACGATAACTGATTTAAAACACCATTTTTTATTTAAAACCAAAATTACGCATCCTTGGTTTTGACTTTGAGGGTGAGATGTTTTTGCGGTCCACATTTACACCTTATCTCATTTACCTTCTACGTGACCATCTCACCTACGACCATTGTTATAAAAATCGGGATTAATCACTAGTCGGTAGGTTATTGAGTAATTTTTAGTTAATCAGTCCATTAATCGGTAGTTGGTACTAGTCGGCCGATCAAAAATGACGATTCCAGCAAGATTTCGACAAAAATCTGTAATTCCGGGCAGCTTCTAGCCAAATTCTGGCCAAAAGCTGTAAATTCCGCCAAGTTTTCAACCAAACCATGTAGATTATGGCGATTAATCATGTATGCTTAAAAAAATGGGTCGAGAGAAGTCAAATCATGTCTATTTAAAATTTTTACCTATAAAAATGTGTGGAAAAAAACTAAAAATTACATAAATAAATCTCAATCCAATAAATGATTAATCGCTAGTCTCCACCCACCGGCCGACTAGCGCATAGCAAGTTCTACAACACTGCCTACAACGATATCACCAACCTTTTAATCAACAAACACCATCTACAACCTGATGCGTGCCGGATTCGAGATCGGCAACGGATCTCCAATTAAACAAGAAACAAAATAAATTCTTTTATCAAACTTTTTCTCTGCCATTTAATTAACAAAGCAATTGCTTATATACAATGCATGCATACGTAAACAAAGGGAAACATGGGATAGTGGTGCAAACTTAATGGAAACATGGGTAGAAGAAACCTAAACAAAACAATGCAAACTAAAAGTAAACGTGTCTTAAAATGTAAACGTGGGCAGAGATTGAAGAGCAAACGTGGGTAATATCTCAAGGTTGGTTGAAGGAGCTGGAAGCTTTTAGGTTAGAGAAAAAGCTCTACAGTGAAAAGCTACTAGTACTAGTGTTTAAGAAAAAGCTCCTACTAGCTACAAGCTTTTAATGAGTAAATGACACAAATACCCATTCTATTTTAAAAATAAAATAAAAAACTTCTTTACGAGCTTTTAATTATGCCCATTTTGGTCATTTTATACATTTTATTAAAAGCTCTAGCTACTCTGCCAAACACCAAAATATATTTAAAAAGCTTGCAGCTACCAGCCACCAGCTAGTTTTGCCAAACATACCCATAGTAAAATATGTATAAAAGTCATTAGGAAAAAAAATATCCTTATATGTTGTAGCATACTAGCACTGCCATACCTGCTACTATTCTTTTCAATATCACATGTTCTATCTTTTATCTATGACATAACATGTTCTCCCTGTCTTTTAATTATCTTTGACATAACATGTTCTCTCATCAACAACAAGTGTTTTGTCTTTACATAACATATTCTCTCTCACTAGGAAGTCAAAACTGTAATGAAAGAAAAAGGAAAAAGATTTACAGAGTTCATTTTTCCCCATCACTCTTGACTCACTCTTTCTCTTGTCCCACTCAACCCTGCCATCGCGACTGTCCCCCGTCAACTTACACAAAAAGCGCCTGAAGCGCACGCCTCTGGCCACTTTTTGAGATCATGTTGCCTCAAGCCATATGAAGCGTTGTCTCTTATCAACAATCAAAGAAATGTAGAATATATTGTCCATACAACTCGCTAAAACGACATGTTTAGCACCCAAAATTGGTACGAAACAAGGACTGCAGCCATACTTGGGCCATCAACTTGCCACCCAAGGCTACACAATGACTTTAGCAAGCAAAATTTATAAACTATGTAATAAGAATGTGCACATCAAAAGCATACTACTAATACCAAATGCATGCAACAGCTAGCACAAACATATATATTCAATAAATAGATTGATCTGTCCAAAATGATATGACTGACTGACTGACTGACCGAATGAATAAATAATACAAATGACTAGGAAATACCAAGTAATTTCCTAAACTCGATACAAATAACATATACCATTAAACAAACAAAAAATACCCAATAATAATAATAATAATAATACATGAGAAAAGATGAACAATGTCCCTGTATGTCATTCACCTTTTCAAGAATCAAAAACCAATTTACTCAAACTGCATGCATGCATATTTACCTCGCGGTTTGCTTTCTAGAGATTAATTGATGCAGGTGATCATAACGGTCTCGTTGATAATCAACCAACATACACAGCTGTCGTATCGCCTCTCGCTTTTCCTCTCCAAGATCCACCAACCCTTCATCCTTCACATGAAGCTGCTTTTCTAGCTCTTTCATCTTTTCATCTTTTTGGCTAGTTTTCTGTTCAAGTTCACTAACCAACTTCTTCAGCGTCTCCCTCTCAGTTTCAACTTCCTGCAACTGTAACGTCAACTTTCCCAGCGTTTCTTTCAGGTCATCTTTCTCGCAACTCATCTTCTTCATGGAGATCTTGGTAACTTGGATTTCGTTCATGATTTCGTAAATCTGTGTTGATATGTGTCCATGATCTTCCTCAAACTTTACACTAAGTGAATCCATGCCGATTGATATCTGGTTGACTTGTTGTGTGATCGTCTTTTTGATACTTTCTTCAGATTCTTTGTAGTTGGCGATGGTTTCGGATAATGTGGAGATTTTGTCCATGAGTGATTTGTTTTCTTGATGCAGCTTTTCCTGTTTGCCTGCGTATTCGCTTTCTTTCTCGCTTAATGTCTGCTCTGTTACACGAAGCTTCTGGTTTGTGAGACGGATTTTGACTTCGAGGTTTCTGACGGTTTCAGTCAAAGTGGTGGCATCTTCTCCTTTGATTTCCAGATCTCCCTTAAGGTCTTCAATGGCTTCCTCTAGTTGCTCAATAGTTTGTTCTTTTACTCGGATTTGTTCTGTTATCTCGTTGATCTCCTTTTCTTTCTCAACCAAAACAGTTTCCAGTTTTTGAATCTTGTCCTGCAGTTGGTTTTGTAATTGAAGATTCTCTTGTTTTTCATTTTCCAAGCATTCGAGTTTAGATTCAAGATCTTTGACCTTTGACTCGTTGGCTTCGTTCTCTTCCACTGTTTTTGCATGATCCTTTGACTTGCTTTCAACTTCTTCTTTCAGACTTTGACTCAAGCTTTCGAGTTCTGAAATTTCAGTACCCTTTTTCTCAAGTTGAATTTCTAATTCGGCTTTCAGGTTGTTTAAAGATTCAAGTTTTGATTTGAGCTCGTTGACTTTTAATTCATACGCTTCCTTTTCTTCTAGGGTCCTTTCTTGATCTTTTGACTTGCTTTCTAGTTGTTCCTTTAGACTTTCACTTAGGATTGAGAGTTCTGAAATTTCGGTACCCTTTTTCTCAAGTTGCGTTTCTAACTCATTTTTCAAGTTGTTCAAGGACTCGATATTCAATTCTAGATCTTTGACCTTTGACTCGTAGCCTTCCTTCTCTTCCAGAGTTTTTGTGTGATCATTCGACTTGCTTTCAAGTTCTTCTTTCAAACTTTTGCTCAAGCTTAGAAGTTCAGAAATCTCAATACCCCTTTTCTCAAGATGCATTGTTGATTCGTTTTTATGGCTGTTCAGGGATTCGAGCTGCAGTTCAAGATCTTTTATTTTCGACTCACACTCTTCCTTCTCTTCCAAGGTCTTTGCTTGTTCTTTGGATTTGTTGTCAAGTTCTCCTTTCAGATTTTCACACTGGATTAAGAGTTCTGAAACTTCAACACCCTTTTTCTCGAGCTGAGCTTCTGTTTCGTTTTTCAGGTTGTTCAGTGATTCGAGCTTTGATTCTAAATCTTTGACCTGTGATTCATAGCCGTCCTTCTCTTCCACCGTCTTCTCTTGTTCTTTTGACTTGTTTTCCAGTTCTTCTTTCAAACTTTGAATCAGAATCGATAGTTCGGAAATCTCAAGAACCTTTTTCTCGAGTTGTGATTCGGTTTCGCTTTTCAGATTGTTTAGCGATTCGAGCTGCGATTCTAGATCTTTGACCTTTGACTCATAGCCTTCTTTTTCTTCTAGAGTCTTCTCTTGTTCTTTTGACTTGCCTTCAAGTTCTTCGTTCAGACTTTGAATCTGAATTAAGAGCTCCGAGTTCTCTAAACCTTTTTTCTCAAGTTGACTTTCTGTTTCTCTTTTCAGGTTGTTTAACGCTTCGAGCTGCGATTCTAGATTCTTGACCTTTGATTCATAGCCTTCCTTCTCCTCAACCGTCTTCTCTTGCTCTTTTGATTTGCTTTCAACTTCGTCTTTCAAACTTTGAATCAGAACTGAAAGTTCAGAAATTTCAAGGACCTTTTTCTCGAGTTGCAATTCTGTTTCGCTTTTCAGATTGTTCAAGGATTCAAGCCGCGATTCTAGATCTTTGACCTTTGACTCATAGCCATCCTTTTCTTCTAGAGTCTTATCTTGTTCTTTTGACTTGCCTTCAAGTTCTTCTTTTAAACTTTGAAGCTGAGTTAAGAGCTCCGCATTCTCAAGACCCTTTTTCTCGAGTTGAATTTCTGTTTCGTTTTTCTGGTTGTTCAGTGAGTCAAGCTGCAATTCTAGATCTTTGACCTGCGACGCATATCCTTCCTTCTCTTCCGTTGTCTTCTCTTGTTCTTTTGACTTGCTTTCAAGTCCTTCTTTCAAACTTTGAATCACAAGTAATAGTTCAGAAATCTCAAGAACCTTTTTCTCGAGGTTCGATTCTGATTCGTTTTTCAGATTGCTAACAGATTCGAGCTCCGATTCCAGATCTTTGACCTTTGACCCATAGGCTTCTTTTTCTTCCAGTGTATTCTCTTGTTCTTTTGACTTGTTTTCAACTTCTTCTTGCATACTTTTAATCTGAACTAAGAGCTCCGAATTCTCGATACCTTTTTTCTCGAGTTCCTGTTCTGTTTCGTTTTTCAGGTTGTTTAATGATTCGAGCTGCGATTCTAGATCTTTAACCTTTGCCTCATAGCCTTCCTTCTCTTCCACTGTCTTCTCTTGTTCTTTCGACTTGCTTTCAACTTCATCTTTCAAACTTTGAATCAAAACCAAAAGTTCAGAAATCTCAACAGCCTTTTTCTCGAGTTGCGACTCTGATTCGTTTTTCAGATTGTTAACAGATTCCAGCTGCGATTCTAGATCTTTGACCTTTGACTCGCTCGCTTCTTTCTCTTCCAAAATCGTCGCTTGAACGACACACAACTTTGCAATCTCCTCTTTAAAATTCTCTATCTGAGTAACATATTCTGTAATTTCCTGATCTTTCCCGCTGACTTCTGAATCTAGTTCAGCCTTCAGTCTCTGCAACGTGTTCACCTCTTCCTCTAACTCCTTCACCCGATCAACGTATACTTCTTTCTCTTCTAACAATTTCTTTTCATCTGCTACTTTATCAGCCAACTCTTGTTTCAGAGAATCTATCTGGATCAAGTATTCCGAAACCTGTTGACTACTTTTCTCCAGTTGACTTTCTGATTCTAGTTTTTGGCTGCTTAGAGACGCTATTTCTCCTTGCTTTCCATTAACATCTTCTTCCAATTTACTTTTCTGAATATTAATAGATTCCAATTCCTTTTCCATGTTGCTAACTTTCTCGGTCAAATTCTTTATTTCTTCATCTTTCTGAGTCTCAATCTCTCTTTTCTGGGAATTTAACGACTCAAGATTTTCTTCAAAACCTCTTATTTTAATTTCTGTCTCACTTTTGTGAGACGTGTGCAGCTCCGTTTGACCAATTAGCTCTTTCTCTTTTTCGGCCAACTGTTCTTTTAACTGGCTACATTCAGCAGCAAGTTCTTCAACTTTTTCTTGATTTTTTTTAATCTCATCTGATAACTCTAAACCCTTTACAGATAGAGAGTTTCTTTCTTCCTCAGAAGCTTCTAGTTTTTTACTTACGTTTGATAGCTCTTCTTCTGTTGTCGTCAGTTTCTCCTGCATTTGAGACAGTTCTGACTTGAAACCTTCCTTTTCTCCTTCCAACAGAACAATAACGGCTTTTAGTTCTTCTAGTTTTTTATTGTATTCAGCTTCCTTTTCATTGTTCTCTTCATGCAATTTATCAACTTGGAGTTTCAACTCTCCGTTCATCTTTTCGGTTTCTTGTTGTTTGTTCAAAGCAGCCTGGCATTCTTCTGTTGCAGCGGTCAACTTTTTCGTCAACTCGTCGATATGTGTTGTTGCATCTTTAAGTTGTTCTTTGAGTATATCGACCGCATTCAGCTTCCCCTTTTTACTTCCCTTTTCTTTTAGATCATCGTCTGAATCTGAATCTGAGCTCGATGAGGACGAAGAGTCTTTTTCTTTCTTTGGATGAATTTTTGCCTTCAACTCTCCTGTGATGTGATCATAGCGTTCGTAGATTAATTGATGATGTTTGTGGAAATCTTCAATCAATTGAACAAGTTTCTTTCTATCATCATTGTCTTCCTCTTTGAGAATCTCTAGAATCTTCGTATAATTGTCCTCCATTTCTGCAAAAAATATCAGAGCTTTTAGTCCATGTTCTAAATCTTTCGTTTTTTTTATACGTTCTACTTTGTAACTACAACAACTAATGCTGATTGTTTACCAAATTCAAGGATAGTAAATGATGGAGCAGATTTTTCTTAGTAGCAGCAATTTCGATACATGTACCTAAAAATAGGTGAAAGAAATTTAAGGCAGACGAGGTCGAAAGTCGCCCACAGTGCGTCAAATCCTTAAAATCTCCTAAATTGTTTTATTTTATAAAAGTTAAAACTTTTATTTTAAAAGAAAGAATTTTGTAATCTGAGTTAGTACAGTAAGAAATCTAGAAATTAAAAGATTGGGCAAAAACAAAGTGTCGGTCTGTCCATCAGCCAGACCTGACGGTAAGACACTGATTCAAAGATTAGTGACCAAAGGCAAGAGTAAGTAATGTTTAGAGTTGTCGTGTTTGCATAAACGTGAAACCATAACTCTGGAGAAATGAACTATTTTGGACAAATTACGTAAACTTTCAAATGAGTTATCAAATTACGTAAACATTATAACGATAACTAAAACAGAAGTGACGAGGTATTTATCAAAAAGTGTACCTTTATTACTCCCTTTTAGTTCCTCATCTTTGTCAGGATCAATATGACTTCCAAAGATCGACTGAATTTTATTTCTGAAGCGTTGTTTTTTCATTTCCTTGTTTAGTTTCACCAAGTGTTCCTCAAATCTTCAAGAAGATTACAGTGTTTGTAAGAAGAACAAAGACGATGTTCTTCAACAAACAAAGCAACTTTTCTCTAACCAAATTGAGTTCGGCCCTGAAAATCATAACAGAATAACAGCTTCAGAAATTCAGACACAAAGAAAACAGGAATCATATAGCTTAAACTAAGAGACAGAATGACATGGTCTCCATGAGGCAATGTAAAAGTGAAGAATAAAATAGATAATATGTAATTTGAAAGTCAGGTGGTAGAACTTGGTTGTCATCTGGGTTTTAAAAAGCGCGCTTGAGGTGCGCCTAGGCGCAAGGCGCAGCCTAGGGCGCCTCAGGGCTTTGCGCCTATCCTTTTTCCCAAAGGCGCGCGCCTCAGGCGCTTTTTTGTCAAATTTCAGGCGCTTTTCTCCCTGAGGCGCGCGCCTCACGTACCCAGGGTATTTTTTATGCATAAAAATGTTGTACCTTGGTGTTTTTGGCTTGTACATATAGGTAAAATCACATAAAAACCTTATTTATAGCTATATTTTGGGTAAATGAAGCTAAAAACTCATGGAATATATATGGGATATATAAAAAAATTATATAATTAGTGTGCGCTTCGGATACGAAAATCCCACGCTTTTTACGCTTCGTGCGATGCGCTTAGACCTCGTCGCTTTTATGCGCCTAGCGCTTTTTAAAACCAAGGTTGTCATGCTACATATATTAAGATCCTAGTAAGCATATATATAAAAAGCACCAAACGTCCCGTTACGTTTTCCTCCCGTCATTTAGTAGTCTGAACTCGAAAGTAACCAATGGTTTGTATGACAAATGGTGTATCCTCTGTTGCAAGTATATGGCTGTTAAAATACAAGAGATGGCGGAGGCTGGAGAGTGGTACTTTATGCACTCTTTGTGGCGCTGCGAAAACACATATAATTTCTACATGATGTACCAAACAGTAAACAAACTTTTGGGTCATTTGTTTACTACTTACACTGGATCCACCAGTATGTCTCATACATATTCTTTCTTTCAATGATATTATCGGTGCTCTCAAGGAGATCGGTCATTATCCAATTATTATACACATGTTAAAAAATCGGCTGATGAATATAAAGCATATTTTCCACCCTCCACAAGAGATAAACGATGACAAACAGGTGCACTCTCGTCAGGACATGCTTTTGTTCATCCTATGCTCTAGTAGGATATTCGGAATTCACTCTTTGTGATGGTTTGAAATTAATAAAAAAAAAAAAAGTTAAAGAAATTAAAAAAAAATCTTTGATTCAGAAAAACAAGATCACAACAGAAACATACATACTAGTTCTTGATTTTCTAATATTCTTGTACACGTAACGATCAATCTTTCACATATTTTTTTGAGCTAAATCATTTCTACACACTTTAAAGCATAAAGATAATCTCCCACTACTCGCTACACAAAATCGACAATCAAAACACGAAAAAACAAACTTCCAAGTAATCGAAAAACCAAATCATATGCAGACTCCTAATTCACTGTAAAACAAACCAACACAGCTTCCTGACATATATGCATACTAAAAAAAACATCCATTATAATAAACAAAATAAATCCATGTGTGCCTACAAATAATCACATCTTCATCAAATTATCATAAATATTAATCACACAATGAAACTTAAACATCATAATAATTCTAGGATCATTAAAACCAAGTCATAAAACCCAAATTCAACTAAAATTCAAATGCAAATTCAAATTCAAATCAAATAAAAACAAACATTCAATCAACATCAAACTCAGTCAAACCCATCAACCCATTTCAATTCACTTATTAACATAACCAAAACTAAATCTTTTCACCCATAACTTTGTTTTTAGTACGATCGGTTGCGGCACAGTTGTTGTCCGTTTACATGTCACTTTAATTGGATCTTTATATAAAAGGATTTAATTACACAAAATAAAAAGACATAATAACTATAATAAATCAAGAAATAATAAAACTTACATCTTTTAAGCATACCATACAAAATTATGAAACATGTGATGTTATTTGGTGCAAAATCATCAAATTAAAACGTAAAAATTAAGAATTAAACGACTCACCGTTGGATTTGAATTGCAAAGAAGCGATCAACGGTTGAAAAGTGAATCAGAATTAAGAAATTCAGCTGAAATTGAAAAAAAAAAATAATAAGAAGAAGAAGAAAGAAAAGTGATGAATTAGTGGGGGTGTGATGAGAGTGAGAGAGAGACAGAGTAATAATCTGAATGGGCTGAATATTGATCTGGAATTTCCTATTTTTTTAATATTTTTTTGTATCATGGCACAATAATTTTGAATAAGTTTTAAAAGGGTCACAAAATATATTAAGTTTTGATGATCTACACCCTTATGGTTTGTTATGTGGACAAAATTATGTATAAAGTAAAAGTTGGGTGTGGGTTCTCCCTTAGGGGTTCTTATCCTGTGGTAGATCACAGGTTCAATTCATGCACATTACAAAAAAATTCTCTGTGACGGTTTGAGCTTAGGTAAGGAGCAGTGGCTGATCTAGACTAAAATTTCACGAGTAACGTTACATAATTTTTAAGGGTAACGTAATACAAAAAACGTAAAAAAAGAAAAAAATTCTACTACCGATACACTAGATCCGCCCCTAGTAAGGAGGACATCGGTGTGTGGGTAGGGATTCGAACTTGGGACCGCTAGGTTAGAGTTGTACAAGGATTTGCACTTAACTAAGCCTTAAAAAAAAGTAAAAGTTGGGTTTGTAATAAGTTTTAAATTTTAATTGAGTTTTGGTAGAATTTTATTATGGTTATGTTTGTGTTATGAGATATAACATTGTTTTGATGAATATTGTAAATAGTTTGAGGTTCTAAATCGGTCTTTTTTTTTGCTATGTGATGTTCATATTGGTGTTTTTTAGTTTTTTGGGTTATCGAGTTAAAATCTCTGTTAAGTTAGATGTTATTGTGTACTAGGTATGTTTATGAGATTTTAGATATGAGATTGAAGTTTAAACATTGTTTTTATGAATAGTTTAAATAGTTTGAGGTTGTTTATTAATTATGTTCTAATCATGTGATGCGATGTTTAGATGGGTGTTTTTAAGTCGTTTAAGTTGAATTATGTCTCAATTTAAGTTGGAGAATGGATTAAGAAGACTGGTTGAATTATTTATTAGCCTAACATTGTTAGGAGGTTACCTAATTTGAAAGTTATTTATAACGCAATAACTAACACATATCAAATCATTAATTGATTGTAGAGAAATGAAAGCCATGCAAAGTGTTATAAGTTATTATTAACCGACTATAAATAAGAATACCGTGAAATTAAGAATACTAAACCTTATTTTTTTCATATATCCTTTTTTATTGAACTGCGAAAGAATAAAAGCCCAGCTACCCAATCCAATGACAAAAGGTGACCATATATGCTCACGATCGCAGACAGTGTTGGTTAGCCCAAGCTCACCGTCTTTAGTTTCGAAGAAAACCCGTCGACCCAAGGTCCACTACTATAAACCCTGCTTATGATTTGATTCGAACTTAAGGCTTTCCCGTCCAATGCCAATTGAGCTGCAACTCATTGACATTAAATCATATATCCTAATAACTTTAAAGATAATAACCGTAACCCATGACTAATATATTTTGTTTAATACTCATTTGCAATGAAAAACAATGAACATGTTGATATGATAACGTATACACTAGAAAAAAAAAACAAGAAAAGAACTCATAAACTTTAAATAGTAAGAAAACTTTGTCACAACATAGCTTGCTAGTAGAGCTATAGTGGAGATTATGGCAGTAAAAGAAAAATAAATAAAACCAAACATATGTATTTACAAGCGTCCTCTGGACGGGGCAGGACGCGAAGAAGAGAAATAATCACAAACACCCTTAAATAGCAAGAAAACTTGGTGACAACATACACCAAAAGCAAGAGTCATGGTGGGAGAGCTATGGTAAAAACTAATCCACATATACACATAAGCATCATAGGGACAGGAAAAGGAGGGAGAACAAAAGCCCTCATACAAAGTGATTTGAATGGAGCGAAGAAGGATTTGAAGGAGATGAAAGAACTAAAGAAGGCAACAATAAAACTTTTGTTATATGTAATAAAGAAAAGCTTATAGAGTATTGTATATTAATCAACTATGTACATAAATACAATAAATATAATTACAAAGGAAATGTTATAGGATAACTTTTTGCATACCTATATTATCATCCATGAAGTCAATGTACTTCTATTTTAAGTATTTGATGACAATTAGATAAGTAATCATTAATATTTTCAAGGTAAATTGTATGAGAAAGTCATCTCAATTTTTTTTTGAACGGCCAACAAATTGGAATCACTCACGGAACACTGGAGTATCATCGTGCCACCAGTGTTGCCACGCGATCATATTCCACCACCAAGTCACCAATTCAGGAGGAAACTCATAATTATGAGAAAACCCCCTTTGTGAGATTCGAACCCAGGACCTTATGGCCCCTAAGTCTTATCTCACCACCAAGATACCACTAGGCTATAATGCCTTGGGTGAGAAAGTCATCTCACTATTCAATATTTTTATATATGTCATTTTATCTTTGTAAAATAGTTTTAATTCACTTAAATTTATCATGCTTTGATATTATTAATCCGTCAAAAATAATTTGATTCTTAATAACCTTTGGAAAACCAAAATTATCAATGTAGTGATATGTCAAAAAACGATCCAAGGTATGAACAAAAATCATGGTGTTTGGTGTTTTCTTGATATATAATAATAATATTTTTTTAATAAATTTCATACAACACAAAACACATACTTGTAGATTCAATATATAAGCAAAGTTAATGAAAAAATAAATACTTAGGATAACAATGATGCAAATCATTATGTTATTACTGAAAAAAAATATTATTCAAGTACACCACAAATAAAAATTTTCCAATCATAAAGTTAAATAAAAAATACATTAAATGTAACAAAAAAAAAAGTGTACATAACAAAAATAACAAAAGGGCGTATCAATATAAAGATTGTTTTTAGAAGAATGCAAAACTATAGTTAGTATTTCAACGTTTAAACATCATAGAAGCTTCATTATAAACATCATTAATATAAAATATGATTATGATAAAAATCAACATGAATATAGCTTGTACTTTTGAGTGAATAAAAGGGCAAGTGATAACTACAGGGTCTTAGATTTAATAATGTTTAAACTTATGGAGGTGAAATTTAAAATAGAGAAACTGAGGTGGCATTGGAAAGTAATTTTGTCTGGCATGCATGACACAAATCAGAGTTGAACCGCTTTTTGTGGTTTCCAATTTTTTTTTAAAAGACCGAAAGAAAGGATGTTATTGGTGAAAAATAAATATAAAAATTAAAAAAAAAACAAGAAAAAACCACACTATGCTGCTTTTTTCATAAGTTGATTTTATAAAATCGAGCCATCGTAAAGAGGGAGCTTCATGTGTCTGCACTCACATATGTATGGATAAGTGCAAAGGCAGCCGAACGTTTTCGAAGGCACAATACGAACTAAAATTTTGAGTTCTTTTTCAAAAAAACTTTTTGATCTAGACTCTTCTCGTTTTACCAAAATCAATCTTTAAATCAACTTTTTTTTAATGGCAAAAAACTTTTATTAAAACCACGAGGCCACTAGCAAGAAACTAGCGACACCATACACCCAATCGCCCAAAGGCGTTACGTCACAAACAAAAAAACATAAAACAGACCGCCTTACACCACTAAACATCACCTAAAATTTATGACACCTAACTTATTTTACAAAGATCACCACTGTCACCCATAGATGGATCATCTCCACCTGTCTTCAGCTGTAAGTCTAAGAGAGATACGTTGTATCGAACTCTTTTAACTGGTGTCTTCGCATAATTCCCGAATAAATCAAAACCCTAACAGTATTTTCTTCTCCTTTTTAGGGTTTTCTTTGAATCAGAAACAATTATTTTGTCCACATTGAAAGGATTTACTATACCGATATAGTTATCTCGAGCCTTTGGTTTGCCATCTCCAATATTTGTCACCTCGCTAACTGTCAAGTTCTTGTGCTTACGGGTCTCTTTTAACAAAACCGACCTGCATGCATTGGTTGTTTGGGCCTTGAAGTAGAAAATTTGCTTGGTCACGTGTGGAGGCTTAGGGTCACTACCTTCATAAGAATTCTCCTGTTCCACCAGGTGAGAAATGTTTGATAAAACATTTAAATCAACCTTGGACTCCCCAACCTTGTGCTTATAGGCCTCTTTAGACCCACCTTCTTTTCCATATGGTTTGGTTGTAGCAAATGGCCCACCCTCCACTAATGTGCCATTAATGCATGAATTGGCCATCAAAACCTTCTTTAAGGTATCGCTTACTGTTCCCAAAGATTTGTCCCCCACCAAGGATTCCTTTTGATCATCCAAATTAAAATTTACCTCTTGATTTCCATGTAGTCTGACATGTGTATCAATATCACATGCATTAATGTTGTTATTTCCCCCATGCGTCGATTCATCTTTCCCATGCATATCGTTTGCCATTTCAATTTCCCTCATCTGAGATTTTTGATTTTCTTCACCGGAGCTTGAGCAATCCGACGTCGGAGCACTGATTTCCGAAGACTCTTCTGCATCTCCAAGATTTTCTGGGTCATCAGCAGCTTGAGTCATTACAACGTTATCATCCTCTTCCCCAATAATTACAGTAACTTCACTAGCAAAATCAGGGTTCCATGACACGGCTTCTTTCGTAATCCAGCATTTAGTGAGCACATCGTCCCAACTAATTGAGAACAATACTAATGAATGAATTTTGACAGTCAAAGAAGTTCATTTTCATATATAGTGAAATCTTTTTTTATACTTGGGTGTCATGTGTTAGATGTTGGAATTTAAGGACACATGGTTGGACAATTTAGATAGTGTGGCATGAAAAGTTATAAGAACTTATATGTTGGATCTAAAAAAACAATGTTTATTTTCAAAGTTTAAACAATGAAGAGAAATGGATTAATTTCATATACATCGTTTTGCATTCAAAGACAATGGAAGGAAGAAAATATGTTTTTACAGTTTTCCTTCAACTTGGTGGGCTAACATGTCTGCGCCTGTGCATTGTTTAAAAAAATACATTTATCTTAACCGCCCCGCAGTAACGCACGGGTTTCCCACTAGTAATTTTTTAATGGGGCTTATTTTTAGGGGGCAAAGGGCAAACTTGGGTCCCATCTTCATTCCAACCGGCCCTGTATATATAAAGTGAGTTATGTCTAAATATTAAATAAGAGTTTTATCATTTTTTAACTGACTTGTTACATATGATCAAATTGATTTAATGGCTAACCTTGATTTCTAGAATAGTAGTGTTAGCCCTATGGGGATAGTATTACCACACCTTCCCCAACCCTTTTTCCTTTTCCTTCTCACTCTCCCACAACCCCTTATCTACCATTCAACCCCTTATCTACCATTGGGACATACCTCATGCAATATTCTAAGCTTCTTCACATTGTTCCTCACAATTGGGTAAGATAAATGCTTTTTTCAGAGTGGTTTTGCGAGGTGGACACTACCCTTAAGTTGACTTTTTTTTGCTAAATATAAATTCCATTAAAAAAAAGAAATTAAATCCAAATGATTTTATATACTTTATCTTTATAGATTAGGGTTATTAGATTTTAATGATCTCAAGTTCTCAACTTTCATCTATTAATGTTTATATACAATCCTAACTTTGAATGTATTTTCTGTTGGGTTTCAGTGGTGTCAATTTTACTTTTTATCACAAACGATTTTGATGTATATTGTTAAATTGATCTATAATTAATAAAATGTAGCGGAACAATATATATTACTAACACCAACAATCAACCAAACAAGATCATGCAAACTAACATACTAACACCATATAAAAATTTGGTAAATTGTATTTTAATAATCCCACCTTTTGGGGGTTGGCCGATAATAATCGCAACTGGGTTTGTTGTTGCCACCAGCCTCACCTTTTCAATATTATTGTCTCATTGGCCCCCCGTTAACTCCCACTAAAGTCGTTTGTTTTTTTGATGACGTGTCGTCTGACTTGGACAATGACGTGAATTTTTTGCTGACATGGACTCTCCCTCTCTCTTTCTCTCTCTCTCATAACTCTCTATCTCTCTCAACCTTTTTTTCTCTTTCTAACTCCTCCTGATCTTACCAATACTAACCGACCACCATTTCCTACCACCACCAATCATCACCACCTCCCGCCACCACACAACACGCCCACCATTTGCGTCCATCACTACCAACACATCCACCATTGAACTACCAACATAGATCCTTGCCAAAAAAAAATAGCACCAATATCACCTATTAGTCTATTACACCATAATCCTCCATAGACTACACCAATCGCAACATCATCCTCTAAGCACTCCACCACTTTCATTATCTTCAACCAGAATGAAACCCTAGTGTCACCATCACCTAAACCGTCGCACCACAATCACACACACTTTCTCTCTCTCCCTCTCTCTTAATCTCTTTAAAATGCAATGGTGGAGATGAACGATGGACTCTGCGATTGAAACACTAGAAGGATTTGGGGGTTAAAAGGATTTAGAAAGATGTACAGGTGGTGGATGTCAAAATGTGATGGTTGTAATCGTAGTAGTGGTGGGGGATTATGTGTTACAGAAGAGAGGGGAGAGGGAGGGAGGGAAAGATGAGAATACTTTCCAACATCATTGTCCATGTCATCGTCCAAGTCAAACAAAAAATCCACATCATCGTCCAATAATTAAAGACTCGATCTAAGAAAAACGGAAGGAATATACACAGATAAACATACTAAAAACTATACACTAACTTAAATTATGATAATATATAAATACGAAAATACACAAAAAAAATTTAGCGAAAATATGAGTCGCTCGCGCATCGCGAAGAAGTATAGACTGCTTCTCGCGTGGCGCAAGTGAGCACAATGACTCAAGGTGCTCGCGCGTTGCAACAAGATTAAGACCGTCTTTTTGCTTGCGCGAAAACAACCTTTTTCACCAAAAAATAATATAACGGAAGTTGATGAATAGAAACGATGATGGATGTCAATGTATTGAGTTAAAAACGGAAGATAGCGGTTATTCACGTCACACGAAGGACTCTGGTGATCCTGTTCGCGTATCGCGAACAATAAAAGATAAAATCCGGGTTAATTAGGAACTCGCTTAAAGCGGAACCATAAGCCCAGCTTCCTTGCGAATCGTAAGGAAGCATTTTTCACAGAAAATTATTTTTATTAAAATCACTTCTATATTAAATAAATTTCCCAATTTTTCTTAACCCAAACCTTTTATAAAAGCATCCGAACCATCAAATTTAAACGTAACATACCCAGACTTCCATTATATATTTAAGTAAAATTAAAACTATATATACATTAAAATAAAATAAAAACCAATTGAATCAATAAAATGAACAGAAACAAACAGAAAAAGCATAAAACTATCCAAAGCATGAAATTAATAATTAGTTCAAATACGAACAAATAAATCTAATCAATCAAATAAAGAATAAATCAAAGTCATAGATAAAATAATAAATCCAATAATCAATCAATTAAATCTATCAACACCCTAATGAATGAATAATCAATCAAACAATCCTATAAGCAGATAAATGAACGAATATATGTGCAAACCTATGAACCAAGCTAAAATCAATCCAATATATTAACAGACAGATAAATCAAATAAACAATCAAACAATCATATAAATGAACGACTAACACAACCGATAATCATCAAAGTCATTCAAACACAATCACAAATCCAACAACAATGAAACAAGGTTGCGCTATGATCATCAAGATTCAAACATGAAAAACGCCCAATTCATACAAAACTTGATTTCATACAAACGATTGTTTTAACTACTAACTATTACTAGATATTATCCGTATATAATAATGCAATAGATAAACGACATAAACAAGTCAAAATATTCAGATTTGAACAAACTTAAAGTTTATAGATCAAACCATAAATCTTGAATGTGAAGGATTGGATGATGCTAGATGATTAGGATCGAATCCCGAGCTTGTTAAACGGCCTTCCAGCAGCTTGGTTCGTCCGAAAATCGCCCAAAATTGCCCCTCCAAAACCCAATAATCGAACAGTGGGCTAAATGGGGCATTTATAGGAGAACAGAAGATCCGACCGGCCGCGCGGATGATCCGACCGGCCGGTCACTTTGCACGGGTCAGACACGTTTCTCGATTGCTGACGTAGGCCTTCTAGAAGGTCCCCAGAAATATCAGGTTGCTGTGCGCGGGCGGTCGCTTTGCTCGCGTGGCCGGTCGGATTGGTCTGGGTGTCGTTCGCGTGCCGAAAACTCCGTTTTTCCTTCTGTTATGCTTCCGGGACATCGTTTAAGACCTGAAATCGTAAAGATACCCAAATAAGTACCAATTCCTGTGTATAAGGTCAAAAACATCTGAAAATGGGAGTTAAACGGAGACTTTTATATGTGTAAATTAACGTATATCAGTGAGTTCCATTTTCATATAAAAGTTGATTATCTTCTAGGAGCATTTAGGGAAGAAAAGTGGTAAAATTTGGACACATTTGTCCATGCCTCCTTAACTTTGGACAGAAACCTTTGGTATGCCATCTTAACTTTGGTATGCCATCTTAACTTTGGACAATTTCGACATATTTGTCCATGCCTCCTCCTTTATAATGTACTAGTGGGTTCATCCACGCGTTGCAGCAGGATCCACAAATGGGTGACAATAAAACACTAGTGGTAATGCCCGCGCGTTGCCGCGGGTAGGTATATTTTTTGCCGCACGTTGTGCAACGGGTTTGACGTAAGTTATTTTTGAAACCAATTTGCTAATACATAATATATCAACTCATGGCAATTGAAAATAAACAAAAGAATTAACATAAAAGCAATAATATAAGAGATGGTAGACGACATTATATATACGTAAATCATTACAAAACTGCCCATCATGTTTTTGTTCCTCTGGTTATTAACTTGGTAAAAAAAACCTGAAGTTGAACCACCATCTCCACCATCATGTCTTCCTATGCCGCTACCCACCACCCCCGCTACCGCCACATATCACCACCCACTATGACCGGAACTAACCACCACTCACTAACGCCACTCACTGCCATTTTTAATCCTTCGTCTTTTCCTACCTAGGTAACAACACAAAGTAATGTTTTGTTTCATTCCCACATGGCAACCAAACAAGACATGGAATAGTAATGATCCATTCCATTACCTTATCCATTCAATTCCCTCATCCATTCCATTACCCCATACCAAACAGACTCTAGTCTTGGTTTTTAATCTTCTTGTACTTGTTTTTTAGTGTAGTAAATTTATAGACATATTTTAAGAAAATTATATGTTCCATATATATAACTTCATTTCTTATAAATTCTATACTAATCATTTGTTATTATATACGGTATAGAAAAGTTCTATCCACTCTAAAACCAAAAGATTACAACCTTAATAATACTATAAGAAGATCAAAGAATCATTAGACTACCTGAACAATTGGCTTTCATAACAACAGAAAGTTGTGAGAAATAATGAATAAAGCAGCTCAAGACACAAATATGGCAAGCAACAAAACAAGCAAGATCTAGCCCAATAAAGGAATGCTCTTAAACTTCTCCAAGACTCCAGCTTGAAGCAACACCATTATTGCCATGCCCAATTTTTGACTTCTCTTGAGCGATCGATTTCATTCCAGCTCATGGTGGAATCTCCTGTAATGCCCAAGAAATATTGAAGTTAAACTCAGAAGGTTCATGGATGTTTACAATGTTCTTTGATAATGTACCTTGAGATGGAAAACAGGAAAAGCCCCAAAAAGTTATGATGGTTGAAGCATGGACTGATAGCCGTAAAAGGAGTCGGTATGATCAGGGGAGAATGAGACTTGTGTATTAAAGTTAAAACCTGTGTAATGAAGTTTAATTTTTGAAAAAAGAGAAGTAGTAAAAGAAAATGTTTAAGAAGATTACCATATGAATCTAACTGTAGGAAAAATAATATTTTAACTTGGTAAAAAACAATGGTTCAAATAAATGGCAAGAGTCCATGTTTTGGAAACTTACGTGTGTTGAACCGTGCTCCCTTTATTTCGGTAGATGGTAAGCCCTTGGTTGCCTAAAAAATCTCAATTTTGTCTCATCTAGCTCTGGCTGCCAATATTCGCTGAAAAGTTGTATCCACAAAAACTACTAAAATTCACATAAACAAAGTATATGAATATAACCATTGATTCAGCTTGGAGGGTTAATACGCAGAGTTGCTAACAATGATTCGTTTAACCTTAACAGGTCAAATGTGTAACTTTTCATGTCCATTCAAACATAAATCATAAGTCAATAAAAGTCTTACACATCTCTTATTTTCAAGTTTAAAGTGTCATTTTATTGCAATTTAGTTGCAATTACAACAATACACAACAGTACAAAATTTTGAATTCTCAATAAACTGGTTGGAATGACAGAATAGTAATAAACCAAGGTTGATAATGTAAGTAGATATCAATAAAGAAAAATCAAGGAAGGAAAAACTGATCTTAATGAACATTACTCACATATTTCACCACTTTATCGTAAAATGGCTTATGAATAACATTAAATCTGGCTAAGATAATATAGATATATCTCAAATATTTGTACAAGCATTAATCAAAGTGAGGTAAATATAAGCGTGAATGCTACTATATATAAACCTTCCCAATTTTTAAGGACTATTGATAACGATAAATCAATCACAACAAGGCTCCGACTGAAACTAAACAAACTGATGGTAGGCTATTGTGTACAATGTCTACACTTGTTTGTCAAGTTTGAAAACCCTCTTACGGTTCCTTTCTTTTCTACAAAACAAATTGAATTGTTGGAGAAGGGCTGGACCCATGTGTGAATCATTAGTGGATTTTATTTAAAAATAAAAACAAAAGAACAAATATCATGGGCTATGTTTTTTCTGCTGAGTGCTGATACAAAAATATAAACAACTTAGGAAGTGACAGCTGAAGTATCAAGAGTGCAATTGGATTAACATCTAGAAATCTTTCAATCAGTACAGTGGTAAGACTCTTTTGATAAAGCTTTATGTCCAAAATTGACACCAACTGAAGTATTAAAACTCATCTTGGTTGCACATGTAAACAACTCAAGAATGACATGCCTACTTACTTGCCCTGTTCACCAACCCAAAATGCGCACACACACATATGGAAGGGAAGACACACAAAGTGTAGAAAAACATTAAATAAAAATAAACAAGATGCACCGCAATACACTCCACTCTTCCAGGCTCTTTCCCAGTACTATTCATACTCCCACGTGGGAAGGAATTTAATACAATAACACATTGGATAAAACAGAAATTACCTCTTCTATACCAGCATCAACCTGAAGATCTCCCAGGTTATAATACAAGATGGGCATGAGCGTGAGCGCCTGCGAAGCCTTAAATCAATTAGGTGTTTAGCCGAACCGAGGATGGTTAGGAAGATTAGAATTGTGGCCGATCAAACCCCGGTTCGTCATATTCTTCAACCGCCGACAATTGCTACTCTTCTAACTTTAATAATTGGGATGGTTCCGTTTTTTCCACCTATAAAATTAAACAATAATTCAATTACATTTCTAAATCGACCAAACAGTTTACTGAAAATCACAACACAAATCATAAACACCAAATCATAACAGCCAAAGATTTATGCCCCTCAAATGCGAAACAAAAGTAGATAACAATGATTAATGGAGATTACCAGGGGCTTTAACAACCAAATGTTGATTGGATTTGGTAGATAGCAAATGTGACACCCGGCAACTTCCGATCTACACTGACGTGATTTTTATGATTTAAAAATAAATATTTATTTCAAATATTGCTAATTATTAAGTTTCAGAAGTTTACTGATCGTTTAGATGAAGGAAACGTGACCAAATTAATTAACGCGATTTAAACGCGTGCGACGAACGCGTGTGTCGGACGACTTAAATAAAATTTATATTTGATGGGTTTAGTTATATTTCTAATTTCGAACAAAACCGACTACTCTTTATAATTAATTATGGAGCCTAAATAGAAACCGAGACGTTTACGTTTAAAACGGGTTCGATACGCGGTAATAACCCATCTAACCTAACCCTAAGTATAAAAGGCATAATAATCTTCTTCTTCCTCATTTGTTGCAGTCGCCAACCCCTCTCACTCTCTCTCTAGACATTCTCCCTCTCTCTAAAACCTGCTCTCCTCCTCTCTCTCAACCCTCACTCCTCTCAACTCCCTCTGTCCTCCCTCACTCTCCTCATGTGATGGCCTACCACCACCAGTTCTGATCGGTGGTGGCGGTGTGATGATTTAAGCCCGGAGTGGGCAGAGTTGGTGGTTCCCTCGGTGGTTCAAGGCAGCGCAGGCCTGTGGCCCGAAAAACGCGCAGAAGGTTGGTTCACGAAGATGACGGTGGTGGTGCCGGTCGTGGTTGTTGGGGAAGGTCAGCAGGTTAGTGGTTATGTTTTGGGTTTATGTCAAGTGGTCTGGGCTCGGGTTGGATTAATCAGATCTGTTGGAGGTGTTCGATAGCGATTGGTCGGGTTAGGGTGGTTAATGACGAGCTGTGGTGGCTGATTAGAGTTGTTCCAGGTTGTTATGATGGCGACTGGGGTGGTTGTGATGTGCAGGTGGTGGTTCGTCGGGTGGAAATAGATGGTGGTTGCTCGGTTAGGGTTACGACCGGGAGTCTTGTAAGTGGTGGTTATGGTTTCGGGTTTGGGTGCCGGTTTACATCATGACCGGATGGGACTTGGGTTTGGCTCGGTTTTGATTCGGGTCCGATGGGTGCTAATGGTGGTTCGAAGGTGGTTTCGGGTTGTGGTGGCTGATCCAGCGGGTTTAGGTCTCGGTTCAGATCTGACCCGGTTTTGGTCGAAGTTCGGGTTCGTTTTGCGAGTCGGGTTCAACCCGGGTCTTGAGTTCAGCTCAGATCTGGTTCGGTTTGGATTTCCGGTCGGGTTTATCTCCGGGTTCATGGTTGTGGTGACTTAGATGGTTGTTTTAGGACAAATCTGGTCCGGGTTTACTTCGGTGGTATGAATCTCTGTCACACCCTCAAATTTCCACCTGCGAAGTTCTACCGCGAGGCGTGTGACATACCAGGATCCAAGTCAACGGTCACAATAAACGACGTCTAAATGTAAAACATACGTAAACCAAAACCATGCATAAGTTTAAAACCCAACATTCAACAGTGCGGAAGCATTTAAAGTTTACAAAAGTCATGCAGAATTAAAACATAAGTTCAAAAGTTTAACAATTCCAAAACATGCCATGGGACCTTAGACGCGAGACGACTCCAGTGCGACTCCGTGCGCCTATCTGATAGCTGCTACCTTAGCGATTTGAGAAAACATGCTAAAAGAGTCAACATATAATGTTGGTGAGTTCACAGGTTTTATTTAAACGTGTAAAATGATCCTTCGAAAACCGTTACCACCACAGTTACTACTATGCTTATGAGAACGCTAGCTAGGCGCAGAATGAGATACTCATACGGGTGAAACCATTGCTGACTAAGCCGTGTAGTGACCCTTAGTTTCCTATGGGCTACCGTCATCACCGGTAGACCTTGTTTTGTTAGAGACAATATGCACCCGCCCGGTCCGACCGTCGAGTGGGGCTTGTCAGTTCTCAATAGCGCTATCCATATTTCCCCGCCATATACCCATGTTAGTGGTTTCTAAGGGACTTTTTGATGAACCGTATAGTACAATGAGTAAGCCATAGTATAACGTGATAAAGAGTCATGAGCCATAAGAGTTTAATAAGCCATAAGTCATAACAGAGTTTTGAGACGAAAATAAGTCATAAGTCATAAAAGAGTTTTAAGCATGTTTCTCCCCCGAAAACATAAACCGTAAAATGTGGGGCCGTGAACTCACCTTAGGTTGCGTATTCCGTTTATGAGTAAACCGTATGTGTGATATGAGTAAACCGTCTGTAAGATATGATAACCCCAACTATTGGCGACCTATCATAAGATATGTGTCAAGTTAGACTAATAACCCGTCGGGCTCATTAGTCCCTAAGTCCAGTCCATGACCATTATGTGTCCGAAAAGCGTGTTTGACCGACAACCAGACTACGTAAGACAAGACTCGACATCCCATTGGTGACCCGGCATTCCACGTGTTCATCTCATACACAAACATACACAAATCATGCAACTTAGTACTTAACATGCGTTAAAGTTCAACGATTCTAACACATAGGTCAAATAACGTACAAACAAGTCCAAACACGTGTTACTATGTTACTAGGTATGTCACGGGGTTCCTATCATGTTCCTAGGTGTCAAATCGGGTTTCGGAATGTCAAAATACACTTATAACAGCATTACACGCGATTAGGAACTTAGCATGCAATTAGGAAAGTCAACATGTGATTAGGGATGGTCAACAGGAAATTACAGAGGCTAATCGCCCCCTATTATATGCAATTAGGGCTATCCACATGCATTTCAGGCGATTATGGTCATAAGGTATGCAATTCAGGGCTTAACTAGTGATTAGGATCACAATTGCATGAAATGAAGGCAATTAGGATCCCAATCGCCTATATATACACGATTAGGCCCTCTATTCAGGCGATTGGGCTCCCAATCGCCTATAGCATAGGCGATTAGGATCCCCAATCGCCTATAGCATAGCTGATACGATTTTTCACGCGTTTAACCCTCCAAATCAGATCCGAACACCCAATAACAATACCAACACATTAACAAACATATTTCAAGCAAAACCCCTAAGTTTTCATCGTTCTAACAGTCCCGAATGCCAGCGTTTTCCCAAAATAGCAACTTAACATGTAAACATCACATCAACATGCAAGAACTTGCCCTAAATAGCAAATATCCAGATTTAATCACAAAACCACGTTGTCCGATAACATCCTACTGTTCTAACATCATCCTAGAGCAAACCCTAACATCAAACAATCAACAACATACCTCATATCATCCTTAATCATTCATAATCTTTCAAATGGGTCAAAACATCAAGTATCAACAATACACAACCAAAACCATTCAAACTCCTAGGACATCATCATACTAACTTGTGACAGCCATAAACATCATAATAACACAAAAACAACCATGATTCAATCCTAAAAATCCTATCTTTAATCACATATAACACATGTAAAGGTGTGGGTTTGTTTAAAAACGGTTTTAAATGGATTTTCAAAGCCAAAAACATTTATAAGTCAGGTCTGGACGTTTAGGGGGTAAAATATAATCATTTAAAGGTTTGGGTTTGAAGAACACACCTTGGATTTAAGAGGAGATGATGAAATAAGCTTGGAAATGGTTGTTTTGATGTAAAAATAGGTTCCAGAGGGTGTTTGTGGGTTGAGATAGGTTATGGGACGGCTAGGGTTGCATAAATGGTGTTTTGGAGGTCAAGGGTGGTATTTATAGGCGTTTCTAGTCGTCAGGTACCTTATAGGCGATTATGCAGCTTTATCAGGCGATTAGGGCTGCTAATCGCCTTCACTATAGGCGATTAGCCCCATAATCGCCTATAGACATTGCCCAATCGCCTATAACATGGGCTAATCGCCCTTATGAAGGCAATTAGGTCATCCTAATCGCCTTCAGGGTCTGATGTTGTGCATTTGGCGCGTTAAACTCCGTTTTAACATATGTTAACACGTTTTCACATACCGACAAGTCACATAATGATTATAAACACATAATACATGAAAGTAAACACGTTCACACTCGTTCACCAATACCCGGGACTCGAGACTTGCGTATGTTAAACCTCCAATGGTGTGCGACTCGACTCGACTGACCTTGTTATGTGTAACGTATGCGCGACTCGCTAAGGTAGACTTACTAGGTTTTCAAAAGTTAGTTACCGGAAATTGCCGGGTGTCACAATCTCGTTCGAGTCTTGGTAGATCTGGTCAAACTCGGTCAAACCGAGTCAACTCAGTCAATGACGGTCAACGGGTCAGATTTGGGATTCGGTCAAGACCCGGTCAACTCAGTCAAGCGCTTCGGTATAACTAACTCGTGATTATTTCTTTTTGTATTATTATTTATATTTATATATATATTTCTAAAATATATAAATATAAACGACTAACTCGCTAGCGAACCGATATGAGTAATAAACGAAAAGGATTATATGATAGTATTTTTGTATTGGTCGTGACTTGGTGTTGTTGATTATCGGACTAATCTGTTGGACTATATGTATATTTATGTAAATAAGTACGATTTATATAAAAGTTAATGAAATATATAAAATCTCGTTTTATTTGAAACTTTGCGGATAATTATATGTTCGTCTTGTCTTGGTGACGATTTTGGGAAAATTGTAGACGACTTGTGTTGTCTGGTTTGTACAAAAACAGAGGAAACTCTGCCGAAATTTTATAACATTTATAAGCATAAACGAAGGCAATATTTGTTGTATATTTCATTATAAACAATCTTCAAGTATTTTGACAAATGTAGTTTTCTACGCTATAGCAAAGGTTTTCGACAAATTATTTCTTGTAACATTTAAAGAAAAACGTCGAACAATATTTCCAAAACAAATACATAATATTTGCTGAGCGTCAATTGTGTCAATCTTTAAAGATTTTAGTAACTAAAACATTTCTATTTTTATAGTTTTGAATTACAAAACGCTCGGCGTATTGGAGAAAGAAATATACAAAGGTTAATATTTTGGAACTTTTAAAGGCTTGCGAATTATACACTTGTTATGGATCGGTTCTAAATAACTATACTTGCATTTTTATCAAATAGTATTTTCCTAAAATATAATTATAAGATGAGTTTTGACTCATGATAAGTTATACGTTTCATGATAGTAGTCCAACGTGGTTTATACACGATTAGTAACAAGTGAGTATCTTGAGTATTAAGTCGCATAAAACATATTTAAGTCACGATCGGTTCGTCGAGTTAAAGCATATTAGGACTCGAGTTGATACACACGAGTCTAGATAGCCGGATAATAGGCTAGGTTTATATTTGTTAGACTTTAAGGTGTCCTTTGTTGGTTATAGGGCACGAGGAAGTCGGTCAAAGCTTCGGGCTTTGTTGCTGGCTAAGCAAGGAAATTAAGGTGAGTTCATGACCCCACTTTTTACTGTTTTATAAATGTTTTCGGGGTGGAAGACATGCTTCTTTTATGAAAACCTGAGGAATTCCAAACGAACAAGTTTTTGAAAAATGAAATGGGTGCGTGAGTGTCACGACCCTACTTTTACTGGTTTTACCTTCGGGGAAGAAACATGCTACATACTTACTTACGAAAGGTCATGTTATACTATGGTTACTTTACATTACTATACGGCTTTTTTCGGAAAGTCCCAGGGGGAAACCATGAATGTGCGGGTATGCACAACGAGGGAAATGTGGATAGATCTATTGGGCCTCACAAACCCCACTCGACGGCGGGGATGCCGGGCGGGTGCATATTGTCTCTACCTATCGGGTTATCGAGGCATCGGTAACCCAGTCAATCTGGGCTGGTCTCATCTATTGGTCACGTTTAGTAATGGGTTCCCAACCGTAGTAGTAAAAACACTTAACGTCTAGCTAACGTTCTTATAACCTAGTAGTAACGGATATGATCTTTGGAACTTATAACAACTCTTTTGTAAAACTTATGAACTCACCGACTTTATGTTGACTTTTTAAGTATGTCTTTCAGGTTTAAACTATGGTAACGGCACGGTTGGAGTAGGTGGCAATTGGGACCGGGTATCCTAGAGGGTTAGAATTGGCGTTCAGAGGACCAGAGTCTTAGATGCATCTTTCCGCTGCGTTGGCAAAGGCACCAAACGTCACAACCGACGAGGGGAAAAGTCGGGGTGTGACAGCAAAACTTCAGATGATCATGTGATACCCACGAATGTATTGATTGACTCTTGATGTTGATTCTATAGCATATAATATCATCGTGAGGCATAAAATAAGATTGCAGCAAAAGATAAAAGAGTTTTAAGAAAACATACCTTGACTAAATAGAACATTACGTTTAATAACCCTAACCTGTAATCACTCCCCATTTATACCTGAAGAGGTAACCTGATTGAATTTGTAACCGACACTTCAACTCAATGACTCAATTCGTGACCTGATTGATTAGTAACCGACACACATTTGGTGCAGAAGAACAACATGGGATATAGGGGCAAATGGAACATTAATGCTGAATTGATGAGGATGAAAAGCTGCCATCGATGAAGACGGTTTCAAAAGCTGTATTGAGTAGCATTGGTGTATCACTGACTTGTAAAGCTGGCATCAAAAGTTGTACAAAAGGGTTTAAAGGGAACAAAGGGTGTAAAAATTTGGTGTTTACACTTCAGGCTCTTGAGATGCCATCTTAACTTTGTCAAATTGGACATCTTTGCCCATTGCTCCCTCTTTATAATGTAGTATAGATTATGATACTTAGGTTTTTTGCCGCAAGTTACACAAAAAGAATAGAAATGTGCACACTATGTTTTAACAAATATTTGTAGAAAGAAAAGAAAAGAAATGTGCACCGCCACTTACAACTTATTGCATTTCACCACAAAAACCATGTACTCATTATTGAACAAATCTTAATAAACCAAAGGTATGTTACTGTAACAGATCAATATGAACATAAACATCACTCTTGTTGAAACACGCTAATTTTTTTTAACTTTAACCATATATATATCAGATGCGGTCCCAGTTTACGTCCCAAAACTAGTCGCTCAAGCGACCTTTTATATTATAACATATCTTTTACAAACAACCGTTTCAAAAGAAATTACACAAGTACTAATTATAAAAAGGTGATTTTTTTGTATTTGATCCGATCCTGGTCTCTAGTCCTTGCCCACTTTTGTAGGGACAAAAAGGATTGAAGAAACCACTTTTGTTACCTTAGTCCAAATCATATTTCTGCTAATTATTCTAAGCATAGAACTGCTGAAGACTAAAGATTGAAGTACTGAAGAAGAAGATATCAAAGTTCTGAAGAGTAAATGATCATAAGTTCTGAAGCCTAACAAGACAAGTTCACTAAATAACTACTGAAGACAAAACTACTCATCAGTAGTTTTGTCACTAATCAGTACTTTCTGATAGAAGCTTCTAGCCGACCCAGTTACTTCAGTAGTTTATATATAATGTTTTGTTAAAGTCTTTGAACAAGTACCAATGCTACAGCCTGTTGTAAGCATTATCTTAGTGTATTATAATCCTTAGATTACTTAGTACGTCTGTATGTATTCGTCTATAAATAGATGGGTTAATCCCACTATTTTAGACACTTGATTTTTAATCGAATCCTTCAAAGGCTTTTATAACTTATAGTCCATTTCCACATCTGAGAATCATTCAATACTTGCATTTACTGCTTTATACTTTGAATTGCTTCGATTCTCATTAACTGCTATAGTCAAGGGGGAGTAGTAACTTCTGTAAAAGTGATACTTTAACTTAGAACACTTACTATTCCGCTGTGCAACTTACTTTGATAAACTTATAACACATAAGTGTTCTTGAACATAAACTGCTATAAAGAGACCGCTGATCCAACAATTGGTATCAGAGCATCTGGTTTGTCTGATCAAATATCAATCTAATAAATTGAGAATCAGACACAGGCTCTTATTGATATCCAATAAAGGATAAAAGTTCACTTTATTCATACATCCATCACTTTAAGAAAGTATTGACAAACCAAACTTCTTAAAAATGGACCCTTACAATACTGGATCCTCCTCTCCTCCTCTCCCTTCCACCACCTTGCTCCTCCAACCCTACCCGACGACGCCCCTGCTCCTCCTTCCCCACCGCCACCCCTGATCCTCTTTCCCCACCCGTTGTCGACGCCCCTGATCCTCCTTCCCAACTATCGCCGCACCCTGCTCCTCCTTCCCCACTGCTGCCGTCACCCGTGATCCTCCTTCCCCACCCACCACCTTCACCCCTGCTCCTCCTTCGTTACCCATCGCCGCCCCCTACTCCTCCTTCCCCACTGCTGTCGCCACAACCCACCTTAAAAGAACGCCAAAACCCACCTTATAAGAACACCTATTCACGACATGTTTAGTAGGAAAGACTTTTAAATGGCCGTTGTTATTGATGATGTTTTAAATAGATCATACTTTAAATGGTTGTTGCTGTTGATGATGATTTGTTGGAGGGTTGTGGTTATGGTTGTGCTGGGTTGTGTTGGATCACGATGGATGGTCTCGGTTATGGTGGGTTATGGTTTTGGATTACGTTGCAGACGTTAACAAACAAACAATCTTCTTCTCGCAGATTGCAGACGTTTGGTCCACCTCTTCTCATGCAGATGTGATCCGCAAACTGCAAACAATTTACCTATTAAAAAAGAAACTATCACCTTAGGTTTGTCTAGGCACTCTTAGCCAGTTTAGCTTTTTAAAAGTTTACAAAAAGGGAATTAATATGTTTGTACAAACACATAACAACAAATTATGTATTACTAAGTTTTGAATTTAGTTTCTGAATTGGGTTAGATCGAAAATCAATTTCAGGTTTGATTTTTATTAGTTTCAAAAATCTATTATTATTTAAAAAAAAACTTAAGGTTAAAGCCCGAACTCTAATTATACTATAATAACACACCTTAATATTTGAACAGTAATTGAGGGTATAGTTGTAATTATGCTTTTATTTATGTCTCTTTTATCAAGTGACCTATGTAATAACCCTTTCTCATTCTCGTTAGAATCAATAACCAACACTCCTCAAAAGGTGAAAGAAAGAACCAAAAATGTGTGGATCGTATAATATTTGGGTGGACACATATATGCCTATCAACTACCAATATGCTCAAGTAGGACATGTACGACAAAACTTTTGTCCACATGTACCAATAATAATATTCATGGTCCACATGATTCCTTAATGTGTTTAAGAATTAAGATGCCACCATGTTATTGTTTTATAATTTAAGGGTCCTTTATTTAATTGAATGCATTAATATAATTATATTTATAAAAATTATAACATATTAATGTATTTGTGAACTTAGTCTAAATGCAAATATGCAATATCATATCAATTGATTATGCTTGCATAGCTAGGAGTGTTTATTACACCGGAGGAATAATGAATTCATCAGATCGACACAAAATTGACTTACACTGTGTTCTAGAGTTTCATTAACACTGTGTTCCAGAGTTTTATTAAAGGATGGAAGAGAAAGGATCTCCCTCCTCTTCCTTTCCCTCCGGTTCCTTTCAAATTGGAAAGATTGAAAATCAGCCTAAAAACCTCTTTATTATCCCTCTCATTCCCTGCCTTTCCCTCCTAAAAAAAACTCTGGAACACATTTTTTCCCCACTTCCTTTCCAATCTTTTCTCTTCCATCCTTTAATGAAACTCTGGAACAGAGTGTAAACGGTGGAAGAGAAAGGATTAGGAAGGAAGTGGAGAAAAAATATGTTCCAGAGTTTTTTGTATGAGGGAAAGAAAGGGAATGAGAGGGATAATAAATAGGTTTTTAAGGTGATTTCCAATCTTTCCAATTTGGAAGGAATTGGAGAGAAAGGAAAAGGAGGGAGATCCTTTCTCTTTCATCCTTTAATGAAACTCTGGAACATAGTGTTAACAGGGTTTGGCTTTATTTGATTTGAGGTGGGTTTTCGGTTTAATGATTTAAACCTAAAACACTTACCAAGTTGCATATACTAAAACTTGGGGCGTGCCTAATAAACCATCTATCCTATAGGTGGGGGTTCAAATTTTGCAACTTACATTCAGGTGGTTGATATAGGAGTAGATTACGGTTATTGGGGAATGTTCATCCATTTAAAATATGCATGTCAAATTCCCAAAATCTATCTAACCAAAATTAACTATATAACTCGAATTATTTTTGGGTGACTAAGTTCATATCACCTTATTGATTTGGATTGCAGAGTGTTTGCGAATTTCCTCAAATCAATTTTTTTTGGAAGGCAAACTTTATTAAAACCAAAAAATTACATTACATCAAAATTAAATCGTTGCCAATCCTTCTAACCCACCATACCCTTAGAACATCTACTAGAAAACCATAGAAATCCCAAAACTTTGATGTCCGAGACGATGTCAACGACATTCCGATTATCATCTCTAAATATCTTGTCGTTCCTAGCCTTCCAGATACGCCAACACGTCAGAACAAGATTACCTTACAGAGCCAATTTCTTAACCGAAGACCAACCGGAACTCGTATAAACCTGCATGATATCAGTCACCGAAAAGAAATAGAATGGCGGGAGATTGACCCATCTAGCAATCCCATTCCATACTCCAAAAGCCATACTACAAGCAGTGAACATATGATCAACACTTTCCTCCTGATCTTCACAAAAGTTACACCTGATATCCCCACAGTTAATATTCCGCCTTTGTAACGCCTTTTTAGTCGGGATCCTATCCATTAACATTCTCCACATGAAAACGTTGCATTTAATTGGTAACCACTTGCACCACTTATAAACCGAGTTTGTCTGAAGATGACGATCACTATCCAGCCATTTCTTAACCTCGAGCACCGAAAATTCTTCACCCGGACCATTATCCTACAGCCATCGGTCTTTGTTAGGGCCTAAAACAAGACCCGCAACTAACTGAGAGCAGTCAATAAGTTGCTGGATTTCAAGCTCTGATGTAGGATTTCCTCCGCCAATTCCAGGTCACCAACGAGTCCGCACCTTGCCCCGCAATTATATCGCACACCTTGCAAGACTTCTCACTTTCCAATCTAAATAATTCAGGATACATATTCTTTAAAGGAGTCCGGGCCATCCAGGGATCAATCCAAAATTTTATATTCAAGACGTTTCCTATCCTACCCCGAATCATACTCATACTATTGTGACCATCCACTTTTATCCTGAAATCACTGTTAACCAACTTAGTCCAAGTACCTGTAAAGTGACTTTTAAAGTGATTGTAAACGGCTAGCGGTATCAATGAGTGTTTTAGAGGTGTTTCTTTTCAAGTGGTTGAGGATTTTAGTCATACAATTCTTAATAAGAAAAGAATATATATACCAAATAAACATTGTTTTTTAATCGTTGTCAGACGCTTGAAGTGCTTAACTTTCTTGATTAATAACTTCATCATTTTGATTTTTATAAGATCACCTATGCAACAAATGAACACATAAACAACACAATGGGGAGTCACGGTTCCAGGTTATTTTAAAAAAAAATCAAAATGTTGTTTTAAATTGACATTTTGAGTTTATGCGAAAATAAATTGTTGGGTGAATTTATGAGAAAAAACAAAATGTATAGTGTTTTTTAGGTACAAAGAATTGTCAAGTGACTTTCTAATAAAAACAAAAAAATGTAGGGTACAAAAAACGATAACCGGTTTTAAGTTAATTTTGTGTTGCTTTAATCATCTTATCTTAATTACATTTTAATTCTCTCATGTTTACTCAACTTTTGTTTATTTAAACAATAGTTACACTTTTTTTCTCTTATTTTAAGCCAATTACTCCCCAACAAATAGTAAATGAACGTAAATTTTTTATACGTTAATGTTTTTTTGTTAGAAAAAACTAAATCATAAAAACAAACATTTTATGCTTTATACTTTAAGTATAGTATTGCTACATTTTTTAATTTAAAAATAAATATGTTACATGATTAACAAATATCTAGGATGTACAATAACTAAACCTTTAACCGAAATAAATGCGAAACCTAATAAAAAAACATGACTCCTCATGTATGATTAAAATATATAATACACAAAGTTTGATGTTACATGTTTATTCTTGAACATGGTGATATGGATCGAAAGTATTATAAGTTGGAAAGATGAGACACAACATGGAAATTTAAGATTTGTCTATCCATTGCATGTGCAGATGTAGCCACTTGATTGTGTACACTCCAATGTTCCGGATGATGAATGTGAAAGATACCCATAAATTGAAAAATACTCCAATATAACTTGTTTTAACCATTAGATGCAAAACATCAATAACAATAGTTATTTTTTTACGTAAAGAAATAAAGTGGATATGATAAGTTTGTAAATCTTTGAAATGTGTAGAATGATTTTCTTTATGGTAAAAAAATTGTTGTGAATGTATATTATGATACATATATAGAAAATTAGGTTATATACCAGGAACTTTCTAGGGTTGAGATAGATAAATCTAATATGAAGTGATAAAATGCGTGTTACAATGTAGCATAGAAATTACGGTACTATAATATTAGAAAACAATAATTTTAATTATGTGAATAAGAATAAAAATGTATATTAAAGAGAGAATGTAGTTTAGATGAAGAGCATAGGCAAAAGCAACCATTAAAGGGCGTGAATGAGACGGTGTTCTTGAAGTTGTACTTTTTTTAGAAACGACTAGTTTTGAGATATTCTGCTCTGGATAAAAACAAAACTCTCATTTACAGTTTCATTTAGTGTAAAAAATCGTTAGAAACTTGTGTATCACACAGGTTATAACATTTTTTATTTATTATAAGGTTGGAGAAGTTAATATACATGAGGTTGGATTAATAAAATAATAAATGATTTTTTATAAGTGAAAATAAAAAAAATTAGGTAAGAAAATAAATATTAAATAAATAAGATAAATGTAAAATTATGATTTAATAATATTATTTCATATGAGAGAGAATTGAGATAATCATAAGATTTTTATTTATTATATAATAAAGTAATAAAAAATAAAGATTAAAAATTAATAAATATTAGGTTATTTATAACCTAATTTTTTTACAGTATTCAAGGATAGGGATGGCCTCTCCAAATGACATGTGTCCCTACCCAATAAATTTATTATGTGTGTGTGTATATATATATATATATTGTGACATCCGGCAAAAATCAGTGTATTTCCGTACATAATTAGTATATGTAATTAACGGTAATTAAGTGCAATCCTAAATTAATTATATTAATTTGGCCTTTAGAGAGTAGAAAATTCCCCATAGGATGCATAGGAATTCATTTGTTTAATTGAAAGCACGGTGACATTGCGTGCAAATAAAGTTGTCCGGAATGGACGTTAGTGATTACCCGGTAACAATTAATTAAGTTAAAACGATCCTGAACACCCAGGATATAAAATAAAGGGTACTTTCTTGAAATATTATGTGTTTTGGAACTCCAAAACCATAAATGGAAACTCCAAATAAAAATCTCCCGGTAACGAATAAAGTTCGCGTATCGCACCCGATACGCGCGTAACTTATAAATTCACCCAATTACAGCCTAAATAACTCAATATTGCATAAATTGGTCCATGTTTAAGGTTAATTGGGAGTCAATTATATGTCCGATATAGCTCATAATAAACACGCGTTAAAACCTCGAAAACCCTAACTGAACTAGTTGATAATTAACTAAACATTAGGTAGGCTCCAAGCCACCCTATGGTTGCATTCATACGTTGCACAATGATGATGTCTTAAGGCATGCCATGACATGTCTAATCCTTGGTACATGATCCATCTTTTATAAACTATCCTATCCTTCAATAATTCACGACACTTCAACAACCAAAACTCTCCTCCCTCTCTTGTAAACTCACGGCCAAGCACCCAAGCCCACAACCCCTTTGAGTTTTCAAGTTAATCAAGCTTAAAATCACCTCCATTCCATCCCTAAATCAAGTGTGTTTGGAAGCTTGGAGCATAACCCTTGGAAGAACACACTAAACCCCATACAAATCAAGAGTTTTTGTCTTCCCTAGCCTTGTGCTAGTAGTAAGCTTCTTGATCCTGCCTTTAAACCTTGAATGTTCATGTTTTCATGTTTTAAAGGCAAGTTATACATGGGGTAGGGTTATGGATTATTAACACAAGAAAACACATGTTATTACAAAACTAAAATGGGTGATAAAAATGTTGTTAAGGGCCGTGGGGTAGGAATATTGTTGATTTTGTAAGATAAAATGCTAAACATACACTTGAAATATAAAGATCGGAGCATAGGTTGTAAAATGGGTTTTAAACATAAGATGTAGTATTTCCACAAGACTAACATAGATGTTTAAAAACCTAAATGTGGGCCATAGGTTATGGCCATTATTGTTAGTGTTTTTGTAAATTTTAAAATGTTTACATAAACATATGTAAAATGATGATCTAAACATATCTTGTTAACATGACTTGGATACACTTAAAAGGTGGTTTTAATCTTCTCATGACTATCCAAAACATAATACAATGATGGATCCATGAGATGTTACAAGATCTAGAAGTTCCATATTCAAAGTTACTAACTTTGAAACATCAAAAGTGGACATGTTGGACTAGAAACACCAAATACACTTATTATTATCCATAATAATATCATTATGGACTATTAAAAGTGTTGAAACACTAAAACAAACTATGATGAAAAAGATGACAAAACTAAGTTACTAGTTTAGTAAGAGTTTGTCATTCTTGAAAGAATAAGGATAAAAATGTAACTTTTAAAAGTTGAGAATTTTATTTGGTAACTTTAAAAGTTAGGGGGTGCAAAATGTTATTTTGGAAACTTGGGGCTAAAATGTGAATTTTGGTAAAGTTGAGTGTTGAAAATAGAAAGTTGTAACTTTCCAAGGTTGTTAATGAAAATGGTTTCAAACTTACAAAAATGTATTTTTATATAAATTTATTTTTATAAAATAGGATTTTATAAAAATATAAATTACCAAACATGTTGAAAAAAATATAAAAACAAAGGTTTTTATAATAAATTGGTAATTTAAAAGACTTGGAGAAATTGTATAAAAATGAACACTTTTATATCTATGGGAATGTAAAAGTGTTGGAGCGTTTTTGTGTTGCAAATAATCAAGTATTGGTTTTAAGTATAAAAGTTATTCTATAAATTCCCGAGTAAGAATACGTAGAAATTAAAAGATGATTGATTTTAAGTAAAACATATTGATGCAAATTTAGGAAAAATAACTAAATATATATTTGGATGTAGGGAAATAATATTACGACGACAAGTAATTATTCCTACAAAATTTATGTGTGAACAACTTGTATAATTCGGGATGCGAGAATGTATAAATACCAGTAATTGAATGTTGACGTATTTATATTACGACGTTTTAACGGACAAAATGTGAAATGGACGGATAAGTGTATATTGTATTACTTCCTACAT
Source organism: Ambrosia artemisiifolia (assembly GCA_032199755.1). Classification (NCBI taxonomy): domain Eukaryota; kingdom Viridiplantae; phylum Streptophyta; class Magnoliopsida; order Asterales; family Asteraceae; genus Ambrosia; species Ambrosia artemisiifolia. Next base: position 36,649,223 of record CM063525.1, read on the forward strand.
GATACGTATATACGTTATTGCGTCAAATGTGGCATGAAATATATATTTTATGAACTAAAATATATAAGATTAATTATTGGTGAAAAATGTGTAACACTTTCTTAAATGTTGGAAAATATTCGTGGGAGAATTAACGTTAATAATCTATAACAATTACACGTATAAAACTAAGTTAAGTATGTGAACTTGACGATATAAAATATGTTGTCGAATCGGCAAGATCCTAGTATATTTATTTAATGGGAAAAAAATATATGGTAAAGTGAGCCGAGTCGAATGTTGAGAATGAAATGTCGATCGACAAGATTCTTGTATAATTATTTAATGGGAAAATAATTATACGGTAAAGTGAGTCGAATCGAGGATAATGTATTGTGAGTTAATTAATACAGAAATATAAGTGTAACTTATAACAAGGTAATCCATCACCAACAATCTTAGGACATATGTTTAATTAAATGGGGAATTGTGTCTAATAGTGGTGTTGGGAGTTGGGAGTACAACTTTCCAGATAACACGCACTATAGACTTAGTGACCTATACGCACTAGGACGTTCGTAGGTGTCTGACCTCAGACTTCCTATTCTCTGCTATGTGATTGCACACTGTACTTCAGGTGAGTTTCACGACCCATTCTTACTGTTTTGTTTTGGGGGAAAGATATGTTTGTCAAATGTTGTTACATGTCCAAAATGTTTTTAAATGTTAAAATGTGATAAGTGGCATGATGAGTACTTGGGTTTGTTGTTTGTATGACACTCGTGGTGAGTCCTCGCTACTGTAAACATTTACTCGTGTGTTGTGTGTGTGTTGAAATCGAGAACCGAAGGAATATTTGGATAATACTATTGGTGCCTGACAAGGCCCACCCCTAATCGATAGCGTCGATTATGCAACTGTGTATGCCAGGGGTGCAGGCATTCGGAACTAAGTTGTTATTTTCCGAGAAACAGCTTCTGCTCGTGGGACATTATTAGTCTTGGTTTGGTTATGAGCTCAAGGGATTGCTCGTCATCGTAGTTTGGTAGGAGCTAGCTACTCCTTACAAAGGCCACTACTTGTGTTTGTTCCACACATGTTGTTAAAATGTTGTTGTTATGGAACTAAAACCTGTGAACTCACCAATATTTTATATATTGATGTCTTTTTAAACATATATTTCAGGTAACTAAGTGCTAAATAGATATGAGGCTAGTGTGGTGGAATACGGGATGTCGGATACTTGTCGGGGTTTCATCAATATTTTCCATTGGGATGGGACTTGGATGGAAAAACCCCATGTAGGAACTTGTTGTTTGTTGTTTTGTGAAATGTTGTAACAAGGTACTCATTTTTGACATCTTAATAAAATAATCTTTTCTAATTAATTATGGTTTGTGTTAATCTTGACTTTAATATGCTTTCGAGCGTTGCGCCACGTGTTTCGTCATTGGCGTGGTGTGACACACACGCGCGCGCACACACACACACACACACACACACATATATATATATATATAGGTTTAGGTTCCTGTACAAATGACATATTTCGTGAGAAGTGTGAGAAGGATTAAGAATTGACATGTAGGCATCATGTTTTGGATTTAGGAATGATGTTTTAAGTTGTTTTAACTTGAAAAACACCAAACACAACAATCTAAAACACAATGCAATGTATTATAGTTATTAAGTTTAAAAAACAACTAAAACACACTACTTAACACTTAAAACATACTGTTTAATGTTCTTAGCATGGTGTTTTAAGTTTTAAGCCTAAAATACATTGTTTTTTGTTTTTAATTGTTATGTTTGGTGTTTTTAGGCAAAACAATCCAAAACATCATGAATAAGTTCAAAAAATGATGTTTAAGTATCAATTTTTAATCATTCTCACACTTCTCACGAAATATAGCCTTTGTACAGGAACCTCACCCTATATATATATATATATATATATATATACATAAGGGAATGATCAAATGAGAAGAAACTTAATGTGAGAAGAAAAAGAAGAAATGACACATTAAATACTTTAACTCTTATTATATTAATTATTATCTCTTTAATTAATTAGTCATTAATACTTTATACTACACATTATCAATTTTTTTTCCTACACATATCAAAATTTATCATACACATATCTAAATTATCACGCTTTTATCCTACACATATCGAGATTATCCTACGTTAATCCTACACATATAGAAATTCAACCTACATTTGTCCTAGACATATCGAAATCATCCTTCATTATAAATTAGGATTGATATAAAAGAATATATTTTGAAATTGAATTATGAGTTTCATTAATTTAACTAGTTTAGGGGGTTACAAAAAAAACTAATCATTTATTTAACATTAAGTAAACTTATTATATAAAAGATTCCTATTAGTTGAAATTTCTTCGTTTTCTTCTCATTTGAACACTCCACTATATATATATATATATATATATATATATATATATATATATATAGGATCCGGATACTTTGAAAACTCGTGTGAGTTGCGAGAACTTGAGAACTCATCTAGACCAATCACCTAGTGACACATAATCTGCTTTGTAATTTTTTGTATTTTTTTAATCAAGGGTAATAAAGTCTTTTTGTACACAATTATTAAGGGTATTTTAGTAATAACACCCCACCCTACCCCTACCCCAACTAACCCTTTTTAAATAAATAATAATAACAATAATCCAATAATCATAATTCTAAATATAAATCAGATTATATATCTCTCTCTCACATACACACACTTCACTCTCTCTCTCTTTCTCTCTCTAAAAAGAAGAAACGATGGTGCAGGGTTTGCTGGTCGACGGTTCGAAGGTGGTGGTCGACGGATCTCTGTTTTGCTGGTCGGTGTTTTTTGGTGGAGGGGTGGTGGTGGTTTTTGGATGGGGCTCGGTGGTGGTGGATCTCCGGTGGTTTTTGAAGATGACGGTGGAGGCGATGGTGAATGGTGGGGTTTCAGGTTTGGATGGGGTTGTGGGTGGAGGCGATGGTGAATGGTGGGGTTTTTGGATCTTGAAGATGAAGATGCAGATGACGGTGGTGGTGGATCTCCGGGGTGGATCTTGAAGATGAAGATGAAGGTATGTTATTTTTTATAATTATTATTATTCTGTTATTATTATTATTATTTATCAGTATTATTATTATTTTTCTGTTATTATTAATATTATTATTTATGTTATTATTATTAATTTTTTATTATTTCCTGTTATTGTTATTATTTATGTTATTATTATTATTTATTATTTCTGGTATTATTTATGCAAAAGATAGGATTTTTTATGTTGAATTTTTTGGGTTTTGTCAGGAGATGCTGTGAAGATGATGATGTAAAAAACACCAGTGTAAAATATGAAATGTGTAGATGTTGAGGTATAGATCTTTTGTAGTTTTTGGTTTTTTACACTGCTGTATTTTCTGTTTGTGGTATATACAATGTATAGATGTTGTTTTCTGTTTGTAGTATATACACTACTGTATTTTCTGTTTGTGGTATTTACAATGTATAGAAGTTTGTGGTATATATGTTGTTTTTGGGGTTTTTTTTACACTAGTGTAATACAATGTATAGATGTTTTTTTGGTGGGCATTTACCGTGGTGTAATACAAATGGTATAGATGGTACTATGTATTTTTTACACTAGCGTAATACGAATGTACAATTTTTACACTAGCGTAATATGAATGTATAGATGTTTGTTTGGTTTTTACACTAGCGTATTTTGTTTGTAATAGTTTTGTGTATGGTAGATTTACACTAGTGTAAATACTTACGACGTATTTTTGTGGTGTTTTACACCATGTAAAAATTATGAATTTTGAATTTTTTACACTGGTGTAAAGAATTCTTGTATATGGGTTCACTGAATACTGCACATGTATTTTTTAATTTTTGAATAAGTGTTTTTTTTTTTGTTTTAAAAAAATTAATGAATTAAAAAAATAAATGAAAAACAAATATGATATTATATTATTATTTTCTCTCCCATGAAATTTTACCCAATTACCCTTCTTTTGTCTTTATCATAATAAAAAAATACATAATAAACATGTAAGACAAAAAATCCCATCACTCGATCTCAACCATTGGATGATAAAGATCAAAGGTTCAAAATGGTTCCTATGGTTCTCACAACTCACTATGGTTTTTAAAGTATCCTAACCCTATATATATATAGGGGAGGGATAAATTGAAAACCCTCCCCAGTTAAGAAAACCAATGAAACCATCATCTTGACCATCCATTATACTTGATCAACGGTTAGGATTCCTTTTTAAGTTATGACTCATTGTTGTGATAATTATATGGTACATAAGGGCAAGATCGTCCAATAAATTTAACACTCTCTCTTACTTTTATTAATACCTGACATGATATGTAGAGACTAGTCATGTCAACCTACTTTTTCTCTTTTCACTTTTTTTTATAATTAAACTCTCTCTTATCTCTCTTCTTTCTCGTTTTTCTCTAAAATACCATCCACCATTATTATTTAATTCACTGGTTTTTCAATTTTTACAATGTTACATACTTAGATAATTACATGTGTGACAATGAAAAAACATATGTTTTTAGGATTTTTTAAGTTATGTACGCAATGGACAAAACACATGTTTTTTAACTCAACAACAAAAACATATATTTTTATGACTTATCTCACTAAAAACATGTAATAAATTATAACCCAACAACAAAAACAAATGTTGTCACTAATTATCTCACAAAAAAACATATAATAAAATTATTAACCAGCAACAAAAACAAATGATTTCACGACTTATCTCATAAAAAACATATAATAAATTATAACCCAACAACAAAACATATGTTTTTAGATGAAACAAATTTTAATAGAAAAACAAATGATGAAACAAACTTCAAAATTCATCAGTGGATCAAATGTATCCCAAATCCACTAACAAATAAAATACATTAAAAAAGATAACAACAATCTTGATTTCTAAAAAAAAAAATTATAACAGCCCAATATTAAATGTATTCAGCCTAAACTCCAAGAAAATCCACTAACATCATCGTTCAACCTCTCAAACAACCACCAACCTCCTAAAATCACCATCACTATCAACAAGTCTGATGTTGAAGGAGTTACAGATCCGACGGGTGAAGGAGTCTAGTAGTTGCTACGTTACAGACCTGACGAGTCCAACGGTTAAAGGAGTTACAGATCCGATGACGTACCAACCATCACCATATCAACCACCGGACCACCCCCTGTTCCGATGACGGTCAGACTCACCACCACCGTATACTCCACTGCTACAAGCCGAAACCACTCACCACTGCCGCCTACTCCTAGGACCGTCGACTTTCACCACCCTTAATCTTGTGTTTATATAGTAAATAGAGAGAAAGAGAAAGTGTTGCAGGTAAGGTGATGCCATTGATGCTCAAAAAAAGAGAGAGAAGAAAGTAAGAAAAAAAAAAGAGATATAGTATCTGGTATGTTAAAGAGAGAGAAAGAGATGGGATGTGGGTTTAAAATAAGAAAGAAGAGAGAGGTGATGTTTATCAAGTATGTGTGTGTCAGAGTACAAGAATTGATGAAGAGATAAAAAAAAAGTCTTGCCTAAAATACCCTTGGGGTATTGTTCAAAGATGAAGACGTGGACTAATCTAGGCCTCTGGATGGAATTTGTATGGTTTTCTTAATTGGAGCTAGTTTCCGATTTAGAATTCCCCTATATATATATATAGGCCAATTCTAAATTGGAAACCACCTTTACTTGAGAAAACCAATTAAACTCTTTTCTATGGCTAATATTCCTCCACGTTTATATTGGTGATAAAATATGGAAGGGTGTTTTAGGTATTTTACTTTTAAAACCTCAACCTCATTATGCTCAATCTGACACATAGTCTCTCTCTCTCTTGTCTATTCTTTTCACTCTTTCATTTATAGTACATATATCATATTCAAAGTCTCTCTCACCTAAACCACTCATTTTTTTTTTCAAAATCACACACACACCAAACGGCCATAATCAAACCTCTTACTTTTCCTTTTTCTTATCTTATTATTTAAATTACAAAATTATTTTTTTGTTTTGCAATCAATAGCTACAAGTTTAGTTGTTATGTATTGTTAATATAACAATTAAATGCATGCAATCAGAAGCCACTGCCGGTGAACGATGGAAGCTATGGTTATTTTGATTTGAAATTGGAAGCTATGGTTAGTAAAGCGAAGGTGTCTCGTTTGCAATGGTGGTTCCTGTTGGCAAGGTGAACGATAAGGTAGACAGTGGTGGTGAATGGCGATGGTGACAACCCAGATCTACAGATCTGGACATCTGGGTATGAGGTTGTTTAAGATTTTTGTTCTTTTCTGCTCTATAATAAAAAAAAAATATAAACAGATCATATAATTTTTGCAATGCTTTTGTTGTGATTTTGGGTTTCTAGAGTTTCATCTTCTTTCTAAAAACGTGTGTTTTATTTTTTTTATGAGTCTGTTTTTTTAGATTAAATCTTGGTTTAGTACTTTGAATATTCAAGATCTTGGATTTATGTTCACATGAAACTTCTGTTGATAATTTTTATTTGTTTGTTTGGTAATTTTTCTTTTTTTTTTTTAGATTTCATCTCAAGAACAGGAAGGTATAACTTTTTCTGCACTTGGTACAACTATCCAAAGCATGAAAAGACCAAGATTTGGACTAACGGAGTGCAACACGAGGGTTTTTATTTTTATAAATTTATAGATTTAGATTTTTTGTTTTTGTTTTGTCGATAACTTGTCTATCAAACCTTGATTTTGATCTAAAAACATTTGTTTTTTTCAATAAAAACATATGTTTTTGCTGTTTGGGATCATAATTTATCATATGTTTTTGTATTCCATTTAAAAACATATGTTTCCATTAAAAGACGTATGTTTTTGGTGTTTTGGGTTACAATTTACAATATGTTTTTGCTGTTTGAGTTATAATTTATCATATGTTATAGGTCTTACAACGAACAAAAACATAAGTTTTGAGTTTTTGAGGCTTGAAACATGTGTTACTCCAACGTGCTACAAAAAAACATCTGTTACCCAAGGCTTGAAACCTGATAACATGAGTGTTTTAAAAAATTAATACATTTTTTAGATAAAACCATAAATCTATATTAATAAAGAGAGAGGAGAGAGGGCTTTAAAAATTCTGGACAATCTTACCCTTTTCATTCAAAATAAGTATTCAAACTTTTGATCAAAAGTAAGATGCAATCCTAACCCTTGATCAGTAAAATGGATGGTTAGATTAAGGGTTTCATGGGTTTTCTTAACTGGGGAGGGTTTTCAATTTATCCCTCCCCTATATATATATATATATATATATATATATATATATATAGGGGAAGGATAAATTGAAAACCCTCTTGAGTTGAGAAAACCTTGGAAACCTAGGTAAAAAATCATTATTTTTTTTTTGAAAAAAATAACCAATGTAAAAAACATGTTTTTAAGCATCTTGGGCCAAAAAAATATAAAAAGCGCCGAAGGGATTTTTAAAAAAAAAAATAAACAAAGTTGCTAAAAAACATATGTTTTCAGCTATTTGCTGTTATAAAAGCTGTTGTAAACATGTGTTTTCGCAGCTTTGTTTATTTTTTTAAAAAAAATCCCTTCGGCGCTTTTTTTATTTTTTTGGCCAAAAACACTTAAAAACATGTATTTTACATTGGTTATTTTTTTCAAAAGAAAAAAATCATTTTTTACATGGGTTTCCAAGGTTTTCTCAACTCAAGTGGGTTTTCGTTTTATACTTGACCTATATGTATATATATATATATATATATAGTTAAGAAAATTGACTTTACTGGACCCATAATAGTTAAAATTAATTTTCAAATTTAACTTTATTGATAAACTAGTGGGAATGCCCGCGCATTGCCGCGGGTGTTTATTTATTTATTTTCTTTCGCATTCGTGATTGGTTTCACATACTTTTTTTATTTAAATTAACTTGGTAACACATATTGTATAAGTTGAAGAGTGGTAATTGAGTCTAATGCAAAAGAATTGACACAAAAGACAACAGTATAATAAATGGTGGACGACATTATGCATAGGTAAATCATTAGAGAATTGCATGACTTGTTAAAATTTTTAGCTGCATTTATAGGAAAATGTACATTCAAGTTCCACCCAATAAATGTAACAAAATTTTGAAATCTAAGTGTTGGGTCTGCTGACCTGGAGAAGAACAGATGATTAAAAGCCAAAATATACTAAGTGTTATGATCCTTAATAAAGAACAGTTGTTACAATAAAGCTTCCTCCAAAGATCTGTTGATTCCTAAACTACTGCTGCTGCTTAACAACTGTTAGAGATAACTGCTGCTGGTGAAAGGTCTGATGGACAAAGTCTGAAAGTTAAAAGTCTGATAAAGAACAACTGCTGATCAAAGATCTGAAGAACAAAGGTCTGTTGAACCAACAGCACTTTGGTTCAACAGATGATAAGAAGATATCAGAGTTTTTAGTTAACAGAGTTTTGTATTGTCAGTAGTTTCAATGTAACAGTAGTTTATAGCTTAACAGTTGTTAGAGTTTGTTAGACAGTTAGGGGTCGCTATCTAGGTGACGTCAGCAACTGATCATCAGAGTTTTGAGCTTGTCTATAAATAGAACAGTACTTGTACTGTTCTATTCATCACTCGTCATTCTCTTTTAGACAAACATTCTCTGAGTGATCAGGCTGAGGGGGAGTTTGATTGTACGATTGTAACCTTTCCATTAATGAAAGCTTTCAATTAAAAACAATTATTCTCTATGTTTTGATTTACTGTTTATTCCGCTGCACTTTCCATTTATACTTCATTCATCTTTCATACTTAATCAAAACAAACCAATACTCAGATCCTAACAATTGGTATCAGAGCTTGGTCAATTAAATCTGATCTAATCAATCAGTTTAATACACAGATCAGCTCATAATCATTGATAACGTTTGTTTGTCGGGTTTAAAACAGAGTAATAGTTTATTTTCGTTTCAACAGTTAGTAAACAGACTTTGTTTTTGAAAAACCAAGAGAATGACTTCACTCAATCAAGATCCACACAACACTGGCACACACAACAAGCCTCCGATGCTTGTCAGGTCAGAATACAACATCTGGCAGCGTCGGGTGGCTCATGTGTTAGCACAACAGAACATAGGGTGCTGGAAATCGGTAGTATTTGGACCACATGTTCCAATGGTACCGAGTGCCGAGGATCCAAAGATCCAAGTACCAAAGAGTGTTGAGAACTACTTAGAGCAAGATTTTCAAAAAATCGAGCTAGATGCCAAGGCTTTCAGCATAGTAGCCATGGCACTGCCGAATGATATCTATGCCAGTCTCTTGCACTGCAATAGTGCTAAAGAACTGTGGGATGCTCTCAAAGAGCAATTCGGGGGAACTGATGATGTGATTGAAAACAACCGTGAAATACTTAACCAACAATATGAAACGTTTAGTCACATAAAAGGGGAGTCGTTAACACAGCAGTTTGAAAGGTTTAACTGTCTAATTAGTGAACTTAAACTGGTTGGTCTAACTTTTCCTAATTCAACACTGAATCATAGGTTTCTTAGATCACTTCAGGACAAATGTGACACTATAGCCATAGTTATGAGAAACTCTATCGGATTCAAAGACCTAACCCTGACCCAGCTTCATGGTAAGCTCCTGACTTATGAAAGGGAGCTTAACCAGAAAAAGAAGCTCTAGGACTCTGGCAAAGTGTCAGATGACTATGTATTTGGTAATACTGCACTGTTGGGTCAGGATGATGGTTCTGGAAGTAGTAAGGATCAGAGTTATGATCATTACATTGACATAACCACTGGTTTCACTAATGATTCTTACTCATCACCAAACAACTGTGCTTTCACAGCCAGTGGTGATATCCAGGCTTCTGATAATTCATCTTTTGTGTACAATGACCTGCAATATATTGACCCTTTGGACTTAGAAGAAATGGACATCTTACATCAGGTTGCCCTGCTCAGTATTAGAACCAATAACTTCTATAAGAAAACTGGCAGGAGGTACCCAGTTTTATATGGTGGGTCAAAGGTTGGGTTGGATAAATCAAAGATAAAGTGTTACAAGTGTCATAGAATGGGTCACTTTGATAGGGAGTGTAGGAGTCAGAATGGAGTTCCTATGATTACCTATCCAAACCAAAGACCACAGACCAACACTTTTCAAACCATCCCTAATGTACCTAATGTGCAAAACACTGCTCACTTTGCACAGACCCAAACCACTGTTCCTGTGCATTATGTCCAAACCACTGTTCCTCAGTATCACTATGTCCAAACACCTGTTACTCAGGCACCAGTGCCAATGACTATTACTCCACCCTCTGCTCCTGCAGAGACCAGTCAACCATGTCAACAGAGTTTCTTTACTCAGGGCTTTGTTGATTGGAGCAGTCTACCAGATGAGATAACAGATGACAACATTGCTCTAGTTGCCAACTCTGAAAAGGATTTTTGTTTTATGGCACTAGAAACAATTGTTGAAGAAACTGATTCTGAGGATGTGGTGTCTTTGTCTGAAAATGTGACTGATGGTGTTGTTGGTGAAGTTGTTTCAGCTGAAGAATCTGAAGTGGAGGTTGTGAATCTCTCAGACCCTTGGGGTAGTGATGATTGTGACTGCCAGTGTAACTGTGCCTTGATGGCTGCTGCTAAGGTATCTCCTCAAATCTTAAATGACTTGTGCTCAGACAAATGTATTGTGGCATTTGCTAAGATAAAAGAGGTGAATGAAAACTTTAGAAAGAAAATTTTGGATTCTGAAATTCAGTTTGAAAAACTTACAAAAGAGTTAAAATCAAAAATATCTGAAAAAGAGTCTGAAATCAGTAGTTTAAAACATGAAGCAAGCATAACCAAAGACCAGCTTCAGACTATGATAACAAAATATCATAGTTGTAAGAAGGAGCTTGAGTCCACCCAAGTTGAATGTAAGAAATGGGTGGAATCATCAAAGGGTTTTGAGATGATTGTCAACCAACAATCTAAAAGTCATGTGAAATTTGGGTTTGGTTTTAAAACCACTGACCAAAGTTCACAAACCACTGACAAAAAGGAACCCCAGTTGGTTGAAGTCATCCCTACAAACTCAAAAGGTCAAGAAATCAAGGTTACTGAACCCAATGGCAAGAAAATCATTCTTGAAAAGTTGGAAGGTACACCCTCATTTGATGAAATTGAGAAATATCAATTCAAACCAACATGGTCAGATGAGTGTGAAGTCCTTGAAAATTTCAAACCAATGACCTTCAAAACCCCTGATGGTAAAATGGCACCACAGGCCAAAGTAATCCCTTTGGTAAATCTTCCAACAGATGATGAAACATCTGTTGAAAAGAAGAAAGAAAAGGGGAAAGCCAAGAACAACTTGTTTTGTGATTTTTGTGAAAAGAAGAACCATGTCACCAAAAACTGTTTTCTTCTAAAAGCATATGACATCAACAAAACAACAAGTTTAAATGATTCTAAAACTAAAGAATGTTCAATCTGCAAGAAAAAGAATCACAAAACAAAAGAGTGCCTATATCTCAAAAATTTTGATGAAAAGATAAAAGAGTATAAGGCTAAAACTCTTGAAAGTCAAGTGGCGAGTACTTCAAAAGGAAAACCCAAACAGACTTTTGAACCAGTCCAAACATCTGTTACCAAAAGTCTGAACAAAAACTCTGCTCCCAGAGATGTTCAGGTAACAGATGCTCCACCCACTAACAGATTACCAAGAGGATATGGACAACCCACTTGTCATCGTCTGCCACATGTTTATGAAGAGCCCAAAAGGCCTTCAAAACCAAAAGTGAACAGACACCCTCATGGTTTTCAGCATCTGATAGGAAATGATCAAACATCTGCTGGACCAAGTGTTGACATACAAGCACTGGCAAATGGTCAAATGCAGCTGTTGAACTTAGTTCAAAAGCTAGTTCAAACCACTGATCTTTCTCCACAACTTAAGGCTGAGATAGCTAAGGACCCATCCAAAGCCAATTTGGCTTTGGACACTCACCAAAACTAAAATCCTTACTGATGTGCAGGGAGCTTCTGCTTGTTAAGACAGTTTATGGTATGTAGATAGTGGAGGCTCCAGGCACATGACTGGATGTAGAGCCCTTCTTTTGGACTTTCTTGCACATGGAGGGGGTGATATATCCTTTGGTAATGATTCTAAAGGTAAAGTGTTGGGTTCTGGTACTGTCAAAGCAGGGAGGCTTAAGTTTGAAAATGTTAATCTAATAGACAATCTAAAATTTAATCTACTTAGTGTGTCTCAAATGAGTGACAAAGGCTTTGGGTCATTCTTCACTAAGCAAACTTGTAAGATTGTTGGCCCAGAGGCTGTAGAAAAGATTAACACCATCATTGCTGAGAGCAAAGCACAACTTGTTGCTCACAGAAGTGGCAATGTGTATGTAGTTGATATGTTGAAGGATAACCCTATGGCAAATGTCTGTCTGTTCTCAACTGCCTCTACCAAAGAGACAGAATTGTGGCATAGGAGACTTGGTCACACCAACCTTAATACTATCAACTCACTCTCCAAACAAAACCTTGTCAGAGGTTTGCCATCAAAAGAATTCAAATGTGATGAGCATTGTATTTCCTGTCTAAAAGGTAAACAACATAAAAGCTCTTACAAATCCATTGATGAGTCCAAAACTAGTCAGTGTCTACAAATGTTGCACATGGACTTGTTTGGCCCTGTAAAAATCATGAGTCTAAGAAGAAAAAGATTTTGTCTTCTCATAGTTGATGATTTTTCTAGGTTTACATGGACTTACTTTTTACACTCTAAGGATGAGACTGCAGGTATTTTGAAGGACTTTGTCACCAAAGTTGAAAAACAATATGACTTGCCAGTAAAAGTCTTTAGAAGTGACAATGGAACAGAGTTTAAAAATAAGGAGTTGGATGATTTCTGTGTGTCAAAAGGGATTGTAAGGCAGTACAGTATCCCAAGAACACCAGAGCAGAATGGGGTGGTTGAAAGGAAGAACAGGACTCTCGTTGAGGCTGCAAGAACAATGCTAGCAGATTCTGGTTTACCTCTGTCCTTTTGGGCAGAAGCTGTAAATACTGCCTGCTATGTTCAAAACAGAGTTTTAATCAACCCTAGACATCAAAAGACTGCTTATGAAATTCTGTTTAAAATCAAACCACTGATATCATTTTTCAAAGTCTTTGGCTGTCCATGTTTCATTTTAAATCTCAAAGATTCCATTTCAAAATTTGCAGCCAAAGTAGATTGTGGATATTTTTTGGGGTATTCTTCTACTGCCAAGGCCTATAAAGTGTTCAACACAAGGACCAAGACAATAGAAGAAACTCTGAATGTGAAGTTCAATGAACTTTCATCTTTGAAAATCCCAGCAAACCCTGCTGAGTTGTTTGATTTAGATAAATTCAAATTTGAAGATATTACTGTCAAAACTAACCCTGCAGGTACTCCACAATCTTCACAACAAGATTACAGAATAGATGTTGTGGTTCCAGATCACTACAAAGTCTATCCCGCATCATAGGAAGCAGGAGTTCAAAACAACTGTCAAAACTCTGTCATAGCTGAGTCAGCCACTGTTGGCCAGTCCTATCTCCAAACCATTGATTCACCCAACCAATCCACTGCTCAATCATCTGTTGACAAAAGTCAAACAACTATTGACAAAAGTCAGTCCAACTTTACACCACTTGGACCCATTCCTCCACCTCCATTCCAAACATCTGTTGACTCTTCAAAATTGCCAACAGATGTTATGTCAACAGAGTCTCCAAACCTCTGTCCTTCACCACAAAATGCCATCGTACTATATCAGGGAGATTTAATCTACCTAAGAGCTCATCCACCAGATCAAATCATTGGCAACATCAGAGAAGGTGTGCTCACAAGGAGCCAATCTTCAAACATCTGTCTTTTTGCAGGCTTTCTATCCCTTACACAACCTGTCAAGTACCAAGAGGCACTGAAAGACAACAGTTGGGTAGAAGCCATGCAAGAAGAACTCCTTCAGTTCAAAAGACAACAAGTATGGGAACTTGTACCACTGCCTAAGGATGTTTGTCCAATTGGCACAAAGTGGGTCTTCAAAAACAAAATTGATGAAAGGGGTATAGTTGTCAAGAATAAGGCCAGGTTAGTGGTTCAAGGCTTCAGACAAGAAGAAGGAATTGACTATGATGAAACCTTTGCCCCTGTAGCAAGGTTAGAAGCTATCAGACTTTTCTTAGCCTTTGCTGTCAACCACAACATCAAGGTGTATCAGATGGACATCAAGTGTTCCTTCCTATATGGCAAAATTCAGGAGGAGGTCTATGTATGTCAACCACCTGGTTTTGAAGACACATTCCATCCTGATCATGTCTACAAGCTTAACAAAGCATTGTATGGGCTGAAACAAGCACCAAGAGCCTGGTATGAAACTCTCTCTACTTTTCTCTTATCCATTGGTTTCACAAGAGGTAAAATTGATAAAACCTTGTTCTTAAAATGGAAAGGAAAAGATTTAATGATTGTTCAAATATATGTGGATGACATCATTTTTGGATCCACATGTAATAAAATGTGTGAGGAGTTTAGGGAACTTATAACAACAGAGTTTGAAATGAGTGCTATGGGTGAACTTCAGTGCTTTCTTGGTCTCCAAGTTAAGCAACTGCAAAATGGCACATTCATCCATCAAAACAAGTATGTGAAAAACTTGTTAACAAAATTTGAGATGAATGATTGTAAGCCATGTAGTACACCCATGAGCACTGTCAAGCCACTCACTATTGATGACAAGGATGAACTGGTTGATCAGACACACTATAGATGCATGATTGGGTCTTTATTGTACTTAACAGCATCCAGGCCAGACATTATGTTTGCAACCTGTGTGTGTGCTAGATCTCAAGCTTCTCCTAGAAAGTCTAACCTTATTGCTGTGAATAGGATATTCAGATACCTAAAAGGTGCTCCCACACTTGGTATCTGGTATCCTGCTAATGGAAACATTGAGCTTTCAGGTTATTCAGATAGTGACTTTGCTGGCTGCCATACCACAAGGAAGTCCACCTATGGAGGGTGCCAGTTTCTAGGGAATGCCTTAGTCTCTTGGCAAAGCAAAAAGCAAGCAGCTGTTTCAACATCCACAGCTGAGGCTGAATACATAGCTGCTGCAAGCTGTACAGCCCAACTCATGTGGCTTCAAAATCAATTACTGGATTTTGGGATAACTGCACTAAGGACTCCACTCATGTTGGATAGCCAAGCTGTTGAAAATATCATCAAGAATCCAGTATCTCACTCAACCACCAAGCACATAGATATCAGACATCACTTTGTCAGAGATAGCTATGAAAAAGGTTTGATTTCTCTGCACCATGTTCCAACAGAGGATCAGCTGGCAGATGTGTTGACAAAAGCTTTAGACACATCTACCTTCATAACCACTGTTTCATTCAAACCACTGATAGTTGAAAAATCTGCTTCAAACAACTGATCAGATAAAACAACCACTGTTGGTTGAAAAATCTGTTTCAAACATCTGATCAGATAAAACAACTGTTTTCATCAGTCTTTTGGTTAAACAACAGAGGTTGGCAACAGAGGTTTAATAAAACAGCTGTATGTCACCAGTTGTTTCAACCATCAGATGTTTGCCACGTCTGCTCTCAAAAGCAGAGTTTTGCCACATCAGCGGTTTCACCAGAGCCTATAAAACCCTGTTTTCCCCCAACAGCAGTTTTACTGTCTCATGTATTCAAAATACTGAAAACCGCCTTCGTCTTCCTCATAACCCTCAATCAAAAGTTCATTACTTTCACAAACAAAATCCATTAAAATGGATCTCCAAACAAAAGCCACTCATAATTTCCTTCCCTATTTGGTAAAAACCGAAGATAACACTCCATTTCATTCCACCATCGACATCATCAATAACTCAAAATACAAAAATATTCTTATTGCTGATGCTCCCATTCACCTGGAAACACTCCAAGAATTCTGGGCAAATGCTGAAGTCTTATATCAAGACAAAAAGCCTACTTCCGTAATTTCTAAAATTGGAGCCACCAGTATCACCATAACCCCTGAAATCATATCCACTACCTTCTCATTGAATGACTTGTCAGGTAAGGAAACTTTTCCTAAAACAGAGCTTCACACTGAGTTTCAGGAAAGGGGGTATGATGGGCAGATGACTGGATCAACATTATATAAAAAGTTTTTTCCTCCAGTCATGAAATTTTTCTTCCATACCCTTCTTCTCTGTGCTTCAGCCAAGACTACATCCTTCAATGAAATCCCATTGAGGATACAACACTTGGGATATGCCATGTTGAAACTCAAATGTGAAAGCCATAAAATCTGGCTCAAATAATGCTTTTCTGCTCTACCCTAGAATTCTAAGTGTAATTCTACAAAAGATTTTACCTAAAAAAGATTTTCAAAAGGGAGAGTCTTTCAAAATGAAAAGTTTAACTGATGAAACTTTTACTAGAATGCTGGGTTCTTCAACCCAAGAAAAAGTATCAAAAGTAACAAAGGTTTCAAAAACACAACCAAAGAGGACAAAGACAACAACTGTTGTTGAAACCTCTATTGGTGAGCCCACTGCTCCTGGTGATCATGGCACTTCATCCAGTGCTGTGAAACCCACACCAGCCACCAAAAGAAAACGTCCATCCTCAAAAACCACCTCTAAACCCAAAAAGGGACTTCTGGAAGATGAGATACCAGAAGCTAACCCTGTTGCATCACCAAAGCAACGTGAAACCACTGTTGTTACTTCCTCACAACAGTTGGAGATATCTCAACCCAAGCAAACTCCTCAAGAATCCTCACAAAAGGATCTTGTTGTAAGCCAAAGGGAACCTCATACTGAGGCATATGAGTCACTTGACCATATTTTTACAAGTCCATCTCCCAGGGCTAATCAGCTTCTTACTCCACCTACATCACCACAACATGTCCCACAAACCATGCAACCTCTGTTTGAAGCTATTGACAAAACTCAGGACAACCCCAGTTCCTCTCCTTCACCTGTCACATAGAGTACACCTCCACCAGTGACTGGGACTGAGAAAAGTCAATCAGGTATCCCACAAACAGTAGAGGAGGTTATACTCCCAGAAGTCAATGTTACTTCTGATGAGTTTTCAAGAGAAGCAGTCACTACTGCTGTTGAGACCATTGTCTCACACCAGGACAGTGATTCCATTGCTAAGACTTCCTTGAAGGCAATAACTGATGAGGCCACCACTGTGTCCCCAAAATCAGTTGGAAGTCCCCAGTACCAAGAAAAAGGGGCAGCAGGCTCTCATTCTATGGATTCACCTCCTAGAACTGAACCAGCTAAAACTACCTCTGGTAGGGATTCAGATGATCCTATTAACTTAGGTGATGAATCAAAACTACAAGAATTGACGGTTAAGGTTCAAAACCTTGAATCCTCTGTTGCTGACATCAAAACTGATGTCAAGTCAATATTGGAGACATTGAGTAACTTTACCAAGAGTCAACCATCAACATCTGACATTGCCAGTGAGCTATGGAAATCAGTTTCACCCATCATCATAGCTCACAGAAAATTGGCAGATCAGACCCAAGAAACATACATGACCTTGATCAGAAACATGGTGGATGCCAGATTCAATGACACAAAGGCTGACATCAAGGTGATCAAGGAACACCTGCTGAAGACTACTGGCTCTACCCCTACCACCATTCTTAGAGATGAAACTGACAATGAGTTTACAGCTGATGATGCCAAAAAGGGGGAGAGTGGCAGAGATAGGCTACCAAAGCTAGATCCATTTGGTGCACCACCCTCACAAAAGGGTAAGCCAGCTGCTGACAAACCAGAGTCAACTAAATCAGCTCCACAATCACAGCAACCAAATGTTCAAATCCCTGTCACTGAACCAGCTCAAACATCCAAGGCAAAAGAAGTTGACACTTCAGCCAATGAAAATGCTGACAAAGCTGCTCAGGATAAAATGAAAAGGGCTGATACTTTGGAAGCTAAGGCGGAGTTTTTGGTGCAGCTGAAAAAGGAACAACAACAAGAAGTGGAAGATGTGAATACTTCAAAGAGAAAGAAAATGCCAGCCAAACACACAAGGAAACCACCTTCCAAACTATCTGCTGAAACCTCTGCTGCTAAAACACCTGTTGTCACAACCACTGCTCCCAAAACCACTGCCACCACAACCTCTGCTACCCAAACCACTAAAACCAAAACAACTGCAACCAAAACATCTGTTCCACCCAAACCAGTAACCAAACCAATCACCACACCATCAACCACTAAACCAGCCACAACTCCCAAACCTACCACAACACAACCAAAAACCCAAACAACTGCTGGTTCCACAAAAGGACCAACAGATGTTCACCAAACCACTGCCTCATCCTCACCTTCACCTAAAATCTTGTATAGCAGGAAAAGGAAATCCACCTTTGTTATACAAGATGAAGACATCCACAACACACCACCTAACACCCCAAGCTCACAATCCACACCAGTCAATGCCATTCCACTCACATCTTTCTCACCATACACTTCACAATTCAAATCTCATAGACCACCACCAACCATTACCCCATTGGCTGAGAAGTATCCCCTTGAGTTGGATTTAATCAAGGGGGAACTTCAATCCTTCTACAATACTGATCAGCCATTAGACAGAACCTTCCCATCTCTCAAAGGCTTCCCTGTTCCACCCAACATTGACACCTATCTTAAATACAAGGGTGAACAGGCTGATGCTGTCATCAAAGAGAAATGTAAAGGGAAAGATGACAGGACTGCTCAGGGCATCCATTCAGCAGAACTTAGCAAAGTTCGAAGGATTTAAGACTATGCTAAGACCCTGAGCAATTCCATGTCTTCCATGCCTCTCAGCAGAGATTTGGAAATGGAGGTTAGGGATTCACTACTAGAACAGATCTTGGCAACCAAGCCTTACAAAGCAACCAAGAATCAATTCACAGGCTGGACCACACATGCTCTCAGGGAAGAACTCATAAGAATAGAGAGCATGGCCAAGAATCCTCCTACTAAGGCATCCGCCCCTGTTTCGGTAAAGGGAGATATCAAGCTAGAGCCTTGAAGTTCAAGAGAATGAGACAAGAGCTTGTAGCTGCCAAGTATGGAGAGATGAAATCTGTTGCTAGATGGTCTGAGATCAGGTTGATTGAAACATACAAGAAGCTTGAACAAGAAAGAAAGACCAATCCTAAACTACCAAGAAAACCAGTCTATGATGATGCACCCAAGAACCCTTCACAGGCCTTTACATTAGACAGTCTACTAGATACTTCTGATCTTACCATTGCTGCTAGAAGACAATTCAAGAAGCAGAAGGAAATGACAGAAGAAGAAACAAGAAAGTTCACTGATACTTATGTAAAAGAGGGTATCTTAAACCAAATCAGATCTTTCACTGATCCTGTGTCAGACAGGCTCAGGGAACTCATTGGCAGGCCTCCATCTCCTAACTCATCTAAAATAAAGATGCATCCCAGTCACTCCTCTGATTCTAAAATTCTAAAATGGAAGTCTGACAAAGAGACCCATGAATTGACATTGCTCAGATCAGATGGTAGTGTTCAGAAGTATGGATGATGCACCTGGCCTAAGTGCTGAAGATCTCCAGACCCTTCTGAATTTGACACTAGAAAGAGATGCTGAAGACCTTTTCTCTATACACTTTGAATTACAACTTAAAGGGCAAATAAGAGAAAGTCTGATGAGGAATAAAGATCAAGAATAAAGCAGAGTTTTGGCATCATCTGTTCTAGGGGGAGATTGTTGGGTCTGCTGACCTGGAGAAGAACAGATGATTAAAAGCCAAAATATACTAAGTGTTATGATCCTTAATAAAGAACAGTTGTTACAATAAAGCTTCCTCCAAAGATCTGTTGATTCCTAAACTACTGCTGCTGCTTAACAACTGTTAGAGATAACTGCTGCTGGTGAAAGGTCTGATGGACAAAGTCTGAAAGTTAAAAGTCTGATAAAGAACAACTGCTGATCAAAGATCTGAAGAACAAAGGTCTGTTGAACCAACAACACTTTGGTTCAACAGATGATAAGAAGATATCAGAGTTTTTAGTTAACAGAGTTTTGTATTGTCAGTAGTTTCAATGTAACAGTAGTTTATAGCTTAACAGTTGTTAGAGTTTGTTAGACAGTTAAGGGTCGCTATCTAGGTGACGTCAGCAACTGATCATCAGAGTTTTGAGCTTGTCTATAAATAGAACAGTACTTGTATTGTTCTATTCATCACTCGTCATTCTCTTTTAGACAAACATTCTCTGAGTGATCAGGCTGAGGGGGAGTTTGATTGTACGATTGTAACCTTTCCATTAATGAAAGCTTTCAATTAAAAACAATTCTTCTCTATGTTTTGATTTACTGTTTATTCCGCTGCACTTTCCATTTATACTTCATTCATCTTTCATACTTAATCAAAACAAACTAATACTCAGATCCTAACACTAAGGACAAACGTTTTCCCCTTAAAGTAGTTTCCGAATATTTTTAACCGAGGTACCATAGTTACCATGTCGAATTGAATAGTAATATAGTACTTAAGTCATAATCATTGTAGATCATAATCATTTGGTGTCATAGGGCTTGCACATTTCAATGACATATTGGTTGAAAACCATTCTTCCTCCGAGTCGTTCTCGCTATTTTGGTTGTCTATGATGGTTTTTAATGTTGTGGGCGCTAGACTGTTACAAGCATGATTCTTTTGTTTTCCTGTATTACATTTCCTTCTTGCGTGGATGTTTCTGAGAACCTT
The DNA here is from genome assembly GCA_032199755.1 of Ambrosia artemisiifolia. Classification (NCBI taxonomy): domain Eukaryota; kingdom Viridiplantae; phylum Streptophyta; class Magnoliopsida; order Asterales; family Asteraceae; genus Ambrosia; species Ambrosia artemisiifolia. The sequence continues at coordinate 36,670,042 of CM063525.1, forward strand.
GAATGTTTTTTTCGTTTTGTTATTAACATAGCGATATTATGAAAGATAGCAATTGTCAAAAATACATTTCTAGAAAACATGCATAGTAAGTCACCATCTTGTAAAAAGACCTTTTTAGTGCTGCATCAATGTTGTCTCTTGATCCCAACCAAGAGTGAAAATTACCAAGTACTTTAGCTTCTTCTTTAGATTCTGAAAAGTTAACACAAATAAGTGTACCTAAAAATCTAAGTAAACAACAAGTCAACAATGTGAAACTCTACTGAAAGTCTGAAACAATCCCAACTCCAAAGATAGTAAACAATCAAAATTTGGTCCAATAATGATCGGTAAGAATCATGTCACAATATGAGTAACAGAATTTTCCTAGGTCATGAAATCCGGGAATAAAAATACTTGCTTGCATCTGAAATCAAATTTTTAACTAAAATAATGACAACGGAGGCTTAAAATCAACTCGTATGTTTTTCTAGCCCAACTTTCATAGGCAAAAGAAAATGCACCAGCCTTTTTTTGTTATATCTCTCCATATGTGCATGGAATCGAAAATCTTAAAAAATTCAAAATAGATGAGTTGTGTCGAGTTTTATTCAATCCAAGCTGCAAGCTCAAATTTCTGCTCATTAGCTTATGAGCCAAGCTTAGCTGGCTCGTTTTATCTAAAGACCGAGCTCAAGCTGAGGTTGGCTGATTCTACTCACTCAGCAAGCAGGCCAAATAAAGCCTCTTGAATAAAAAAACGTTAGACCATTAACGTAATAATATCAATTTTTTAAGTTTGTTTAACACATTAGTTAGTTAGTTATAGTATTCAAAAGGTTGGAGAAAAAGTTTGTGGGTTGGCTGAATCTAATCCAATCCCTGTTTTGACCCGCAAAAGAACATTACACATTTTGACCCGTAACCAACCATTCGACCCACATTTAGCACCCTCTACAAGAATCACTATTGTCATTAGTACAATGTGTGTATATACCGTGCTTGCTTTTTGGAAACGTGTGTCAAGGGTGGACTGGCCACTACAAACAACAATGTCCATTTGATCATCTTGATTGACATTCACATTTCTACCCATATGGATCCTGCTATGTGGCTCTCAATCGAAGCTATGGGCTACAATTAAGTTTTTAAGAGAGGATAAATAAGTCATTGAAATACATATAATAAAATTAAAAATAAAATCATGAGATACTTAACATGAACCGAACATTGTTGTGTCACTAATGCTTGAACCTTTTTGGTGCAAACCAGATCTACCTTTAGTGCTTGTGAAATCTAATCCTATGGAATGCAGCACACCAATGTAGATGTGTCCCTGCAATTAGTCCTTAATGTGGATGTGTCCCTATGATAAGTTCCTGGATAAGTGTGTCATTATTTTGTATAATGCAACTAGTGTTGTGTAGGGAAGGATGTTCAGTGGGATTTTAATTTCAAAGATATGTCAATTTGTGTCCTGTTAATTATAATGGGTCAAATGAGTAAAGTCAAAACTAAAGTAACAGGTCAAATCAATGTATTTTAGTGCATGAGACCTTTTGAATCAGAGTATTAATGAACAAAAGGATCAACCTTTTTATCACATGGTGCACAGTTATCATCTGTAAAATGGTATAATTTTTAAATAGGTAGTTCCTGTCAAAACCAAACCTACTTGTACAAAGGTAAATCGTTTTGACACACCCATTTTGCCAAAAATATATAATTTCATAAAGTGTGCACTTGCTTGGTACTCTGAATTGTTTGATTTCTTATGAGCTTTGTTTGTGTCTTCCACCTAATCAAATGTGTAACAAAAATATTAACAGAATAACATTTGAGGATCCACAATAAAACAGATAAATAATCTATTTCATGACCAAGAATCCACATAAACCATACCATCAACGAATCTTGATTCTATGGTTAATGCATGTTGGTCAAAATCCATTGTCAAGATTATAACATTTGGAGCTTTTTACACACTCAAAGAAATAGTAGAAAAAACACAATTAACTACATATACATAAGCTTTAGTTATGCCAACTAAAATACATAAGCTTTATAGGAATTGTAATCCTATAAGTTGAGGCTGCAATTCATGCCACTATTTTGTTTCTTATTTGTTTTATAGTAAGAGTTCTTCAAACAAGAGGGAACCATAAATTCAACAAATAATAAGCTTTTAACAGTAAAAAAAGATCATGAAAAGTAATTAGTTGGCAACTACAAATATACACACTACATGATAACCCAAAAGACAATTAAGCCAAACATCAACATCGAGAACATTAAAACATAAGATAATTGACCTTTTTTGGGATGATTAGGACCGTGAGTCGAAACTCCAAAACTAAGTTCTGCAAATCATATGTATTGAATTTCAAGAACAATTCAAAACCATAAATTAGGAGTTGCTAGGAAAATACGTACCTGCTTGACTATCGATCTGAAGCCTTCACTATGATTAATAAACCATAAAATCATAACCGCTGGAAGGAAAACGGTTGTTTTGATTTGTATTGATGAAGAACCTGGAACATAAAATCGTAATGATTTGTACCGATGAAACCATAATGGACCAATAGAAAGAAATCATAACCGATGGAAGGAATAATGGTTGTTTTAAATGGTTGTTTCAATAATAAAATCATAGTGACTGGTCTAGATGAAGAACCTGAAACAATTCTTCAATAACAAGGTTTTTCTATATAGTTGTTTTGCATTCACGAAGAACAAAAGTTTCAAAGTTGAATGAGTTGTATTACTGATTTGTACAATTGCTTTACTAGTTTGTACATGAGGGCATAAATGGAAAAAAATTAGCAAAAAAAAATTGGGAATTGTATTTGTGACTCTTGAGATGCCATATTAAAATGGTTGTGAAATGACCATCAAGGCCATCCATTTTCTTTAATAAGGTATACTAGTGGATTTACCTGCATGTTGCGGCAGGATCTAAAGAAAGCTTGCAGTACATTAATAAAAACGCAAAAATGCAGATTCAATAGTACACCCAGTATTGTGTTTCAAATTAACCTTTTGAAATAAAAACGCAGGTGCTCAGGATACTTTCTTTGATAGTGATGCTCTAACTCAGATATAGAGGTAGCTTGGTGCAATAAACCATATCATATGCGGTATGTTTGTAATACCCACCAAACACTACCACTTGAGTGTTTGTCCTTTTTTTATAAAATTAAATAAAATTTGTAATTTGAAGATATTATTGGTATCTGTAAACATGCTCCGGCATTGTTACACAGAGCAAAGAACATTAACCAAAATCAACATAATTAGAACATTACTCAAATCGACTCATTAAAAACGGAAGAAAAAAAAAGTCATGCCACTTTTATCCTATATGAATTGTAAATACATAATATATGCTTATGAGTACTGATTTTTAAAGGTTTTGACTATGGAGTTGGTACTGACTTTTGAATCTTTACATATATCCATACAAAGATATAAGAGTTTCATGAGATGTAATAGTAGAACCTCTCTACACGCATGAACTAATAAAAATAAGAGCATATAAAACGTAAAAATGTAAGGTTGCAACTTTGCAGTCTTAGAAAACAGTTCGCAGAATCTCGTGTTGTAGAAAGTAGGATAGTTAAACTTACAAACAAACTTACTGTTATGTTGGAATATTCGAATTGTGGCACCAGTACCTCAAGCACCACTAATAATCAAGCCTCCTTGGAAAATGTTAGATATTAAGTCAAAATCAAAGTCAAATAATAAGTCAAACATTGGTCAAGAAAGTTTGAGAGGAATTTGTGACAAGGTGCAAAGTTCATTTCCTGGTTTATAATATTTTGGGTCAATAATAAAGAGATCGTAAGATTGGAGGACTGGTTTTGACAACTCTGAAAATCTTAACAGACTTTTAACCAACACTTTGGGAATTAGGGTTTATAAGTAGGTCTCTTCAATTCGTTTTAATTCAGTCGATTACTTTTCTATTTCTTTGTAATTTCTTCTTTCGTTCATATCAATAATAAAACCCGAAGCTTTTGATTATTTTTCTTGATTCAATTTCATATTTTTTACAACAATTGGTATCAGAGCCAGGTTGCTCGAATCTATGAAATTGGTTAGTGTAATCCGTGTGTAAAGATCAAGAATGGTGTCAACGAAGTTTGAGTTGGAGAAATTTGATGGAAGAAAAGATTTTAGTCTGTGGGGGATGAAGATGAGGGCCCTTCTTGTGCATAATGGTGTAGTTGATGCATTGAGGGGTGAGGATCATCTTCCTGGTGATCTCACATATAAAGAAAAGAAGGAGATGTTAGAAAAGGCTCACAGTTTGATGATATTGAGTCTGGGTGGCAGGGTGTTGAGGGAAGTGTCAAAAGAAACGTCTGCAGCAGGAATATGGGCAAAGCTTGAGACCTTGTACATGACCAAGTCATTGGCCAACAGGTTGTATCTCAAGAAGAAGTTGTATACGTTTCAGATGAATCCTGGTAAGCCATTGGATGAACACACAGATGAGTTTAATAAACTTATCTTGGATCTTGAGAATATTGAGGTTGAATTAGATGGTGAGGATCAAGCCATTATATTTCTCACATCATTGCCATCATCGTATGACCATTTTGTGGACACCTTGATGTATGGAAAGGAGACCTTGACTATGGATGAAGTCTTGGCTGCCCTGAATTCAAAAGAATTGAAAAGGAGGTCTGATGTGGTAGAAGAAGGTGGAGATGGTTTGCTTGTGAGAGGAAAGGTTGATCAGAAAGGTTCAAGATCCAAGGGAGAATCAAGATTCAAGAGGAGGTGTTTTGTTTGTCACTCAGGAGATCATTTGAAGAGAGATTGTCCTGAATTGAAGAAAAGAAAATTAAGTGAACAGAGGTTTGATAATCACAGGCAACAAGATGGTGATTCATCAGAGGATTGTGATGAATCTGATGTTCTTTTGGTGACTAGTGAATAATTCTGTTTAGAAAAATGGATTATGGATTCAGGAAGGTCATTTGGAATGACATATGATCAGGGGTATTTTAGGGATTTGAAATATGGCAATCTTGGCAAAGTCAAGATGGGTGATAGCAGAACTTGTGAGGTACAAGGGGTTGAGACTGTTACATTCATGATGGACAGTGGTGTCATTGTTGATGTGTATGATGTAAGGTATGTTCCTGACTCGAATAGGAGTTTATGCTCATTAGGTTGTTTAGAGAAAAATGGTTACCAGGTGTGGTTAAGAGATGGTAAGGGCTTGGTCATGAAAGATCAAGAGGTTATGATGACTGGAACAAGACAAGTAAGTAATATCAATGTTCTGGATGGTCATGTTATGCCTAGTGTGAAAGAGTTCATGTAACACACATTTGAACATCAGAGTATAGTCATGGTGTTGAACATGGAAATGGTTTAGAGATGTGTAAAACTGTGGAAGATATGAGTCACATGGTAATAGTCTCTGATATGGGTCAATCACAGGTTCATAGTAGTGTGTGTGATAGGGTAGTGGACTGGATTCTAGGTAGAGTTGATGTTAATCTTTTGGTTAGTAAAGATTTGTTTCCAAGAGGGGTATTTTTAGAAATCGTTGAACAGTTGTTTGGCTCAAATGAATGTGAGTATTCTAGTCAGGGTGAATGTGGGTTAAGAACAGGAAGAAAGGTGCTCTTATGGTATTCTGATAGTTTAAAGATGATCGGGATAGAAGGACTAGAGGATGTTTGGACTGAGGTGGAGCATGTGCTGAGTGAGGTGGAGTCTGTGCAGTTTAAGATGGAATTTAATCAGGTTAAAGGAGATAATACTCAGGAAAGCAGTGCTAAGATCAGTGAAAGGTTGTTCTGTTGTGAAAGGGACAGGACAAGTGTAACAGTTGTGAAGGTGTTGAACTGTTATGAAGAATATGAAAAATCAGGATAGTTAGCCAAGTGGTGGAAGTCAAAGGACATAAAAGGAAGTATATTATGGATTGATGGTGCTTGGTTAGCAATGGTCAGGTCTGAAATGGTTCTAGAGGTCAAAAATGGATGCAGGGGTAAAATTGTCATGTTTTGTGATAATTTTGTGTGTGCAGAGTTAGTTGACTGGAAATGGGTCAAAACTGTGGGTGTTTCTCTGGTCACTAAGTGTTGTTTGAGTTTAGAAAACAATATGCAAAGTGGGTCAGTCCTGGAAGCAACATCAGTAGTTAAGGCAAGTGGTTTGAATGAGGGCAATATGCTCCAAAATGAATAGAAGGAGAATTCAGCTGATTGAAGTGTTCAAATCAGTGATGACTTGGTATTTGATTCATGTTTGGATGGTTGTCAAGATGGATGGATTTTGATTGTTGACTTAAAGGTGGAGATTGTTAGATATTAAGTCAAAATCAAAGTCAAATAATAAGTCAACCATTGGTCAAGAAAGTTTGAGGGACCATTTGTGACAAGGTGCAAAGTTCATTTCCTGCTTTATAATATTTTGGGTCAATAATAAGGAGACTGTAAGATTGGAGGACTGGCTTTGACAACTCTGAAAGTCTTAACAGACTTTTAACCAACACTTTGGGAATTAGGGTTTATAAGTAGGTCTCTTCAATTTGTTTTAATTCAATCTGATTACTTTTCTATTTCTTTGTAATTTCTTCTTTCGTTCATATCAATAATAAAACCCAAAGCTTTTGATTATTTTTCTTGATTCAATTTCATAGTTTTTACAACAGAAAATTTGAACAAAATACTTAAAAATAAAAGTTTTTATAAAATGGTTAATGGAAATTAAGAAAGACAACAGAGTCAGTGACATACTTTTGAAATCAAGATAGGGAAAATAGAAAAGTTAATGACATAACCATACCAGTAACCCAAGGAGATGGTTTTCTAGCAAATTAGCTATGACATCTTTCATTTTGAAATATTAGAAGGAAGTGATCCCTTAATTAAAATTCCATGCATATTACTGCACAAAAAGTTATATGTAATAAAATTTTATAAAAGTTTAATTATTAAGAAAAGAAAGCAAAAGGTTATCACTGGTGAAGTTTGTCCAATTTCTTATAAAATCATGTATTCTGCCAGATAACGAACTCCCCTCTAATCCATATATAAACCATTTTCTTGTAATCGGATCGAATCGCCCGACCTAAGAAGTAAGTATCCACACACTTGGTCTGGTTTAGTACTTCCGAACCATCTTCATTTGAGCTGGTTGGATCAGTTGAACCGGATAAATGGATCGATTGTTGGACTAGAATTTCAAAGTTCATATAGTTTACCTTCAAAATTTTGATTTACCCATTCACTTACAACTTGATATTCCTCTTTTTGTTTATTCCATACTGAAGAAACAACAAGTATCTTGGGGATTATCACTAATCACCGAGGGGTTAATACTTACGTAACTACAAGAACTATCCTTTACCAAACCCGTTGGTTCTACCCGAAGAAGGTAATGTAAGTGAGTGTGTGTGTGGTGGAAGTTAAAACACAAGATACAAGTGGTTTGGTCGAGCTTGACCTACGTCCACTGTGAAGAGTCGGTAATCGTATTACTTTAGAGAGTGCAAAGTCTTACAAGTAAACCTAGCTCTATGTTACAAGTGAGTGATTTCGGATCCCTTGAAAAGGAGTTGAAGTCTTCTATTTATAGGAGAGCTCGTGGGCTTGGTGAAGAAGCCCACGAGGAGCAGATCCTTTTTGGGCATGTCCTTGGGCCCAAAGCAATGGCTCCAGGAAAATGGCGAGAAAACCAGGATCCTGTAGATGACATCAGGTCACTGTTGAACTGTCCTGCAAAGTGGACACGTGGCGCCTTCCGGTTGGCTGTCGGCGGCGTTCGTCTGCTACAGTGGTTGACCCACCTGCTGCCGTTTGAAGTGACGTCTGACAGCAGGAGGGTATGTCTGCTGGTTACTGTAGACGACAGCATGGAGGAACCATAGAAGGAGTCAAATCGATGTTCCTGTCAGCGATCCCTGTACTGACACTGCCACGTGTCGCCATCCGATTGGCGCATGCTCTGTCCCAGATCATGATGAATTTTCCTTGCTTGTTGTCTTCCGTACCGCGTATCAAAAGTTGTTTAAGGATCTTCCGCGCGTCGGTGCAGGCACGTATGTCCTTGTGGGTTCCTGGTGTGAGTTGAATCATGTGTTTATTGTCCCTGGGTTGTGAAGTCGTGTCCGCCATCTTAGTTCCGCTAGTTAGTTCCGCGGATTGGAGGAACTGATTGGCACTCGGATTGTTAAATAGAGGGATAGGGATGCCGCCTCCGCCAGGATTGGGCTCCATATCCCTTCAAGTCCCCCTAGTCTAGGGCTTCTCCTACTCTCAAAGAAGAGTAGGTGGAGTGCTAGACTGAAGGAAAAATGAGTCGCGAATGACAGCTCATCTCCTCTGTATTGATTCGTCTTGATAATTGGCGGAGAACGTCTTTTACTGTTCTACGTCATGTTATCGCTGAGAAAGACGTGTTCCGCCATGACCTTAGAAGGAGTTGGGCAGGGAACGTCTTTTACTGTTCTACTTCAAGTTATCGCTGAGAAAGACGTGTTCCGCCATGATCTTAGAAGGAGTTGGGCGGGGAACGTCTTTTACTATTCTACGTCAAGTTATCGCTGAGAAAGAGACGCGTTCCGCCATGACCTGTGAAGGGGTTGGGCGGGGAACGTCTTTTGTTTTTTACGTAGAATTTACGCCAGCGCATGTGTGTTGTCGTAGTAAATGCTGGGGTAATTAATGCAGGTCCAGAATCGTAATAAATTTTGAATGATTTGGAATTGAATGTGTCTCCAATATTTTGAAGTTAATGCGCCTGGAATTCAAATGAGTCTTTACTTCGGAAGGAAGATTGAGGGTTGCAGACGTGTCAGACAGCTGTCTGACACGTTGAGTGGTGTCTGTCACGTCAGGGTGGTTCAGTTACCAACTTTTCATCTGGTGTCAGGCACGTGAACTGGCACGTGCTCCACTTGGTGAATAGATGGTCCAGAGTGTGCCACGTGTTGAAGGTCACGTGGGGGGACGCGTGGGTTGACACGCGTTTGAAATTTTGAGAATGTGAGATCTGACGACCCGTGTCATTCATCCTGAGCGACGCCAGCTGTGGAGCAAATCCACGCGATTGAAATGGATGATGGTCTCTCCAATTTGAAATGGATGATGGTTGCTTTTCTTCAGGGGGTCCCACTATAATTAATGCGTTGGGTATAAAAACCCTTGGAGGCCTCCTTCAGTCAGTTACGTTTCCAAAAATTTTCATCCACTCCCTAAGTTTTTCTCTCAATCTTCAAGTGCTCCGGTTGAAGTTTCTAGCCAATCTTCATAGATTCCGACATCCGGCTTGTGTTTTCCGGCGAATCTTCAAGATTTGTTGCTGAAACTTCAAATTTTCCAACGATCTTTCATCCTTTTCTCCAGTTTTTCCTTTTTTCTCACTTAAAATGTTTGATGCTTCCACTGGTGTCTTACCGCCCGGTGAGACACATAGTAAAACTCCGGTGACGGAGGAGGGGGAGGAGCCCCTTGTGCAAGGAGGCAAGATTAAGGAAAGAAAGTTAGTGACAAACACTCCTTGTCAGTGGACTGCTCCTGCCTTTGCAGATTTCTGCAAAGGATATGAGATATTGCCGGAGTGGGAGCAGGAGTTGCCCACTCCGACCCAGACGGTGCTAACTCCCAGTGATGGGAAGATAGCCTTGTACGGATCCCACTTTACTCTGTGTGGGTTCCGCCTTCCTTGCACCCGCTTCCAACTAGATACTCTGATCGAGTATGGGGTGGCAGTGACGAAGATGAGCGCCTTTGGCATGCTGAGGCTGGTGCACTTTGAGGCCTCTTACCGCGCTCTGGACATTGAACCAACGATAGAGCGGTTCAATGTCTTTTACTATATGGCTCGAGATGAGATGTGGTTCTCATTCAAGTCACGGCCAAAGGTGCCGCCTAGGGGTGTTCAACGAATCGAATAACGAATTTTGGAATTATTCGAATCGAATTTCTCGAATTTTTAATATTTTTTCCTGAATTCGTATTCGATTCGTATTCGCTTAAAATTCAATTTATTCGATTCATATTCGATTCGAATAAGAAACTCGAATTCGAATCGAATTCGATTTAGTTCAAATTTACCATAAATAGTAAATTGTTTTACTTTTAGTTTTAAATCTAGTACAAACTCATTATTTTTAACATGTAAAATACAAATCTACAAAATTGATAAACAACAATATGTCAAATACGAAAATAGTAGACAGTATAATTTGTTTGAGTTTTGTGATGTATAAGGTAAATATGTAAGATATTCTTATGCTAAAAGTTGTAGAGACTATGGGTACTTAGAGTTTGATCAAAATTTAGAAGTTCTTTTTTAAATGTGTATATTTATGTATATAATAATGTGTATGTGTGTATAAATATTTAAAACTATACATTTACAGTTTTTATTTGAATTTCAAATCGAATCGAATTTAAAATCATAAATTCGATTCGTATTCGATTTACTGGACTCGAATTCGAATTGAATCAAATTTGAATTCTTAATAATTAAATCGAATTCTTGGTAATCGAATCAAACTAAGTCGAATTCCGAATTTTTCGAATCCGAATCGAATTCTGAACACCCCTAGTGCCGCCTATGGCGACGACGTGCCCAAATCTCTTCACGTCTGGAAGGATAGGTACTTCGTGAAGAAGGGTGTTATTCAAGTGGCGATGCCCTGGAAAATTGTTTGAGAGAAGCAGCGGGTACACGACCGCGCGGTGATGAAGGGGTACAAGGAGGAGCCTTGGTTTGCTCAACTGACGACTAAGGCTACGAAGTTGTAGTTTAAGGCGCTCACGAAAACCATCTTCTTGTTGTTGGGCACCAATCGCGTAGGTATACGCGCTAGGAAGGAGCCCTACATTGTTGATGAGAGTAAGTATCGTTCTTTAATTGTTTCTGTTTAACAGTTTGCCGTCGTAAGTTTCTAAGTTGTGTAATATTTGCATATGTGAGCAACTATGATTTTTATGCCGCCCGGAAGGAGAAGGGAATAAAGTGGAGGCGCGTGGAGGAGGGGCAAGCCTCTGTGCTCGATGCCTTTGTTGGGAATTTCTACTATCCCAACTTAGAGAATTCGCCGCAACACTTTTATGCTACTGGTGAGCCTTCTCATTCTGGATTCATAAGTATTTCTCGCGGTGAGTCTACTGATTCGTCAGTGGAAGTGACTCATCCGCCTAACGCCTCTGGGGGCATGGGCGATGGAAACACGCTCCGCCAAGGCACGATTATTCCTCCAAGAAAGCACTGGCCCATTCTGACTATGAGTCTTCTAATGCAGAGGCGAATATGTCAAAAGCCGCCACAAGAGGAAGGATGGGCCTCCTTCGGAAGATGAGGATGAGGATGATGCCTTGAAGTTAAAGACCAAGAAGAGGCGCCATACTGTGGTGCCCTCCAGTGGTCAAGGCGGTGAGAAGGGTGCAACTGGGAGCGCTGGCGGCTCCACAGGCGGTGATGGGAGCGCCAGCGGCTCGAAGAGTGCTGAAGGGACCGTTGCGGGGTCCAAGGGTGATCAGAGTGGTGGGGGCAAAGATAAGTCCCCTGCTAAGAGCACTGGGCCTCAGGAGGAGGGAGCCCCCGTTTTATCTATTGATATTGGCGCTCCTCCTGCCCGCCAGCCATTCTTCCAAAAGATAGTGAAGAGGAAAACACCTGGTATGTACTCTCTTTCTCTTCTCTCTTTGTACTTTCACTTTTTGTTAAATTTGCCAAGTGTTATCTGCTTTGCAGTGGCTGCGCCTAAGATAACTCCCACTCCATCCCCTCCCACTCCTACTGCCGAGCAAGTTGCTGAAGCAGCTAGGAAGAAAAAGGAGCGACTGTGGAGGGAGAAGGAGGAAGCCGAGAAGAAGGCGGCTGCTGATAAAGCCCTTAAGAAGGCTGAGGATTAGAAGGCTAAGGATTAGAAGGCTGAAAGGGAGCGTCTCCGTCTTCAGGAACAAAAATTCCAGGCGGAGAAAGCTCGCCTTACAAAGAAGAAAGAGGAGAGAGAGAAAGCTGAAGCAGAGGCCAAGATGCGGGCCCATGAAGCTTCTTCCTTGGAGAAGACCACCTCGGCAGAAAGGCGTCGGGGATGGTGATATGGGTGTTCGCCAGACGAGGCATGAGTCGTCTGGCGCGGGGGGTAGGGGTTCGACTGGAACCTATGACGGTTCCAGTTGGACAGGCGGTGATGCTATCTGGCGTCCCCGCTAGGCGGTTAGAGAGAATACTTTGTCTCTAACTCTTTAGCCGCCGAAGAGTTCGTTGCTGGGGCGGTGCCCCCATATGAGAGGAAGTATCAGGACAGTTTGAGTCGTCCTGACCTGATTGCCAGTATTTGTGTTAATCAGGCGACTCAGCTGTCCATGATGGACTCTCTGCGGCGTCAGGATGTCGCCGTGCAGCGGGACATTGCCCGCCTGGAGACGGAGAAGGCTGGCCTTGCTGAGAAGGAGGCAGCCTTCAAGGCTAAAGTTGACAAGTATTGCCGTCGCGCTCACAAGGCTGAAGACTTAGTGAAAAAACTTGAGAGTGACGTGGCGGCAGATAAGAAGCGCAGGACTGAACCCTGCCAGCGTACTAACGAAGGGATGAGGCAACTGAGGGAACGCCTCCAGAAACTAAAAGAAGAGAACAGAGCGGACGTTGCTCAGCTGGAGCAGAAGTGCAAGGCCCTCTCCGAGAGAACTGTCAAGTTTCTGGGGATGCGTAAAGAGCTGGAGTCTAAAACTGATGAACTCTCAACAGCTACTGAGCGCATCTCTTCCTTGGCGGAGGAGATGGTCAAGCTTATTCAGGCGAAGGAGGAGCTAGAGCGGGAGCTGGGGTCCGCTGAGGAGGCTCATGCCCTTGCAGCGAGTGAGGCTGAGAGTGCCAAGAAGCTTCTGGATGAGTCTGCCTCATTCCAGGAGAAGCTGCAAGAGTCGCTCCGCTGGCTGATGAGCAGCGGGATTGAAGGGGTAAGCTTCCATCCTCCTTTTGTTTTATTCTCCTTTGTTTTTGTTATAATTTCTAACTATTGTGCCGCCTTTTCAGATCTTTAAGCACTTCTGGCAGGACCCTAAGCTCGGCGATCAGGTCGTCGCCATAGCTGGTACCGCGAATGCATATCGGTACGGTGAGGGCTATGAAGATGGCTTCTTGGCGGCCCAAAATGGTGGGCGAATCATTGATGCGGAGCACTATGGCAAGCCCTTGAAGGACGAATACGAGGTGGGACTCGTCAAGTTTGAGAAGATCGAGTTCCCCGTCCTTCAAGTGGTGGCGGACTGTAACCGGAACGCCGATCCCTCCGATGCCCTAAAATACTTCATAGAGAAATAAGACGAATTGCGCAGGCTGGCGGAGAAGGAGCGTCAGGAAAAGGAGCGACAAGAAGCCGTTGGCGAAGGAACCTCTGGCGCTCATCTGGATGTTGAAGAAGAGCTGCTTGACTTCAGGGGTTCGGATAGTTAGGCGCTCCTTGTAATTATGTTTTTTGAACATGTACAAATCTTTATAAATTTTTTGGGTTTTTAATCCCCTGGTATTGTTAGGTCTGCTGACCTGGAGAAGAACAGATGATTAGAAAGCCAAAATATTCTATCTAATTGATCCTTTGAATAAACAGTAGATTCAAGATACTTTCCCCAAAAGATTGTTGACCCTAACAACTGCTACACCAAACAACTGATGAAGACAACTGCTGCTAAAAGGTCTGCTGAACAAACAACTGATGGACAAAGATCTGATGAAGAAACAACTGCTGATCAAGTACTGAAGACAAAGGTCTGTTGGAACCAACAACACTTTGGATTCAACAGATGATAAAGACCATCAGAGTTTTCCTTAACAGTAGTTTATGTTAGCAGTGTTTTGAATGTAACAGTAGTTGTAGTTAGCAGATATTTTATGTTGTTATTCAGTTAGAGGTCGTTGTCTTAGGTGACGTCAGCAGTGATCATCAGAGGTTTAGTTTGGTCTATAAATAGAACAGTGATTGTACTGTTCTATTCATCACTCTAGTCATTCTCTTAGACAAACATTCTCTGAGTGATCAGGCTGAGGGGGAGCACTTGTACAATTGTAACCTTTCAATCTAATGAAAGCTTTCGATTAAAAACATTTATTCTCTTGTTTTGATTTACAGTTTATCATTCCGCTGCACTTTCCATTTATACTTCACTTCATTTATTTCATTATTCATCTAAACTATCAAAACAATCAAACTCAGATCCTAACAATTGGTATCAGAGCTTGGTCAATTAAATTCGATCTAATCAATCAATTTAATATAAACAGATCAGCTCACAATTTATTGATATCGTTTGTTTGTCGGATTGAAAACAGAGTAATAGTTTATTTTCGTTACAACCGTTAGTAAACAGATTTTGTTTTCGTAAAAATCAGAGAATGACTTCAATTAATCAAGATCCACATAACACTGGCACTAGAAACAAGCCACCGATGCTTGTCAAATCTGAATACAATATCTGGCAATGTCGGATGAGTCATGTGCTAGCACAGCAAAACACTGGGTGTTGGAAGTCGGTTGTCTTTGGACCTCATGTTCCAATGGTGCCGAGTACCGAAGATCCCAAGGTCCAAGTACCTAAGAGTGTTGAAAACTACACCGAGCAAGATTTTCAAAAAATTGAGTTAGATGCTAAGGCTTTCAGTATTGTAGCCATGGCTCTACCAAATGATATCTATGCTGGACTGTTGCACTGCAATAGTGCAAAGGAGTTGTGGGATGCTCTGAAAGAGCAGTTTGGTGGGACTGAGGATGTGATAGAAAACAACCGAGAAATACTTAATCAACAATATGAAACTTTTAGTCATGTGAAGAGAGAGTCGTTAACACAACAGTTTGAGAGATTTAATTGTCTGATTAGTGAACTAAAACTGGTGGGTCTAACTTATCCTAATTCAACTTTGAATCATAGGGTTCTTAGATCACTTCAGGACAAATGGGACACTATAGCAATTGTTATGAGAAACTCTATCGGATTTAAGGACCTGACTCTGACCCAGCTTCATGGTAAGCTCTTGACCTATGAGAGAGAGCTTAACCAGAAAAAGAAGCTCCAGGACTCTGGAAAAGTGTCTGATGACTATGTAATTGGTAATATAGCACTTTTGGGTCAAGATGAGGTACTTGGAAGTAGTTAGGATCAGGGTTATGATCATTAAATTGATATAACCACTGCTTTTAACACTGATTCTTACTCATCACCCAGGTATTCCTTTGCCGCAAGTGGTGATATCCAGGCATCTGATAACACATCTTTTGTGTATAATGACCTTCAATACATTGACCATGTGGACTTAGAAGAAATGGACATTTTGCACCAATTGGCCTTGCTCAGTATTAGAACCAATAACTTCTATAAGAAAACTGGCAGAAGGTACCCAGGTTTACATGGTGGGTCAAAAGTGGGGTTGGATAAATCAAAGATCAAGTGTTATAAGTGTTATAGAATGGGTCACTTTGCTAGGGAATGTAGGGGTCAAAATGGTACCCCTATGATCACCTATCCAAACCAAAGACCTCAGACCAACACTTATCAGTTTTCCCGAAACACCCCTGTACCAAATGTGCAAAACACTGCTCACTTTGCACAGACTCCAACCACTGTTCCTGTGCACTATGTCCAAACCACTGTTCCTCAGTATCATTATATCCAAACACCTGTTACTCAGGCACAAGTGCCAATGACTGCTGCTTCATCCTCTGCTCCTGCAGAGACCAGTCAGCAAAGTCAACAGAGTTTCTTCACTCAAGGCTTTGTTGATATGAGTAGTCTACCAGATGAGATAACAGATTAAAACATTGCTTTAGTTGCCAATTCTAAAAATAATTTTTGCTTTGTGGCACTAGAAACAATTGTTGAAGAGACTGATTCTGAGGGAGTGGTGTCTATGTCTGAAAATGTGACTAATGTTGTTGTTGATGAAGTTGTTTCAGCTGAAGAATCTGAAGTAGAGGTTGTGAATCTCTCAGACCCATGGGGTACTGATGACTGTGATTGCCAGTGTAACTGTGCCTTGATGGCTGCTGCTAAGGTATCTCCTCAAATCTTAAGTGACTTGTGCTCAGATAAATGTATCGTAGCATTTGCTAAGATAAAAGAGGTGAATGAAAACTTTAGAAAGAAAATTTTGGAAGATGAAATTCAGTTTGAAAAACTCACTAAAGAGTTAAAATAAAAAATAACTGAAAGAGAATCTGAAATCAGCAGTTTAAAACATGAAACAAGCATAACCAAAGACCAGCTTCAAACTATGATAACCAAATATCATTATTGTAAAAAGGAGCTTGAGTCCACCCAAGTTGAATGTCAGAAATGGGTAGAATCATCAAAAGGTTTTGAGATGATTGTTAACCAACAATCTAAAAGTCATGTGAAATTTGGCTTTGGTTTTCAAGAAACCACTACTCAAAGTTCATAAACCACTGACAAAAAGGAACCACAGTTGGTTGAAATCATCCCAACCAATTCAAAAGGGCAAGAAATCAAGGTTACTGAACCCAATGGCAAGAAAATCATTCTTGAAAAGTTGGAAGGTACACCCTCATTTGATGAAATTGAAAAATACAACCTGGTCAGATGAGTGTGATGTCCTTGAAAATTTTCAACCAATGACCTTTAAAACCCCTGATGGTAAAAAGACACCACAGGCCAAAGTCATCCCTTTGAGAGATCTTCCAACAGATGATCAAACATCTGTTGAAAAGAAGAAAGGAAAAGGAAAATCCAAAGATAACTTGTTTTGTGATTTTTGTGAAAAGAAGAATCATGTCACCAAAAATTGTTTTCTTCTAAAAGCATATGACATCAACAAAGGAACAAGTTTAAGTGATTCTAAAACAAATGAATGTTTAATTTGTAAGAAAAAGAATCACAAAACAAAAGAGTGCCTGTATCTCAAAATTTTTGATGAAAAGATAAAAGAGTACAAGGCTAAAACTCTTGAAAGTCAAGTGGTGAGTACTTCAAAAGGAAAACCCAAACAGACTTTTGAACCAGTCCAAACAGCTGTTACCAAAGGTCTGAGCAAAAACTCTGCTCCCAGAGATGTTCAGGTAACAGATGTTCCACCAGCTACCAGACTTCCAAGAGGATATGGAAAACCAACTTGTCATCGTCTGCCACATATTTATGAAGAGCCCAAAAGGCCTTCAAAACCTAAAGTGAACAGACATCCTCATGGTTATCAGCATCTGACAGGAAATGATCAAACATCTGTTGGACCAAGTGTTGACATACAAGCACTGGAAAATGGTAAACAACAGCTGCTGAACCTAATTCAAAAGCTAGTTCAAACCACTGATCATTCTCCTCAACTTAAGGCTGAGACATCTGAGAACCCACCCAAAGCCAATTTGGCTTTGGACACTCACCAAAACTAAAATCTTTACTGATGTGCAGGGAGCTTCTGCTTGCTTAGATAGTTTATGGTATGTAGATAGTGGAGGCTCCAGGCACATGACAGGATGTAGAGCCCTTCTTCTGGACTTTCTTGCACATGGAGGGGGTGATATATCCTTTGGTAATGATTCTAAAGGTAAAGTGTTGGGTTCTGGAAATGTTCAAGCAGGGAGACTTAACTTTGAAAATGTTAATCTAATAGACAATCTAAAATTTAATCTACTTAGTGTATCACAAATGAGTGACAAAGGATATAGGTCATTCTTCACTAAGAAAACATGTAAAATTGTTGGACCAGAAGTGGTTGAAAAGATTAACACCATCATTGCTGAGAGTAAAGCACAACTTGTTGCTCATAGAAGTGGCAATGTGTATGTAGTTGATATGTTGAAGGATAATCCTATGGCAAATGTCTGTCTGTTCTCTGCTGCCTCTACCAAAGAGACAGAATTGTGGCATAGGAGACTGGGTCACACCAACCTTCAAACTATCAACTCTCTCTCCAAACAAAACCTTGTCAGAGGTTTGCCACCAAAAGAATTTAAATGTGATGAGCATTGTGTTTCCTGCCTAAAAGGAAAACAACATAAAAGCTCTTACAAATCCATTGATGAGTCCAAAACCAGTCAATGTTTACAAATGTTACACATGGACTTGTTTGGCCCAGTTAAAATCATGAGTCTAAGAAGAAAGAGATTTTGTCTTGTCATAGTTGATGATTTTTCTAGGTTTACATGGACTTACTTTTTACATTCTAAGGATGAGACTGCAGGTATCTTGAAGGACTTTGTCACCAAAGCTGAAGAACAATATGACTTGCTAGTAAAAGTCTTTGGAAGTGACAATGGGACAGAATTTAAAAATAAGGAGTTGGATGATTTCTGTGTGTCAAAAGGGATTGTAAGGCAGTACAGTATCCTTAGAACACCAGAGCAAAATGGGGTGGTTGAGAGAAAGAACAGAACTCTCATTGAAGCTACAAGAACAATGCTAGCAGATTCTGGTTTGCCACTGTCCTTCGGGGCAGAAGCTGTAAACACTGCTTGCTATGTTCAAAACAGAGTTTTGATCAACCCAAGACATCAAAAGACTGCTTATGAAATTTTGTTCAAAATCAAACCATTAATCTCATTTTTCAAAATCTTTGGCTGCCCATGTTTCATTTTAAATCTTAAAGATTCCATTTCAAAATTTGCAGCCAAAGTCGATTGTGGATATTTTCTGGGATATTCTTCTACTGCCAAGGCCTATAAAGTGTTTAACACAAGGACCAAGACAATAGAAGAAACTCTGAATGTGAAGTATGAACTTTCATCCTTAAAAATCCCAGCAAACCCTGCTGAGTTATTTGATTTGGATAAATTCAAATTTGAAGATATTACTATCAAAACTAACAGTGCAGGTATTTCACAATTTCCACAACAAGACTACAGAACAGATGTTGTGATTCCAAATCACTGTCAAGTCTATTCTGCATCAGAGCAAGTAGTAGTTCAAAACAACTGTTAAAACTCCGTCACAGCTGAGTCAGCCACTGTTGGCCAGTCCTATCCTCAAACCACTGATTCACCTTTTACATCCACTGCTCAATCATCTGTTGACAAAAGTCAAACATCAGTTGACAAGAGTCAGTCCAATTTTACACCACTTGGACCCATTCCTCCACCACCATTTCAAACATCTGTTGACACTACAAAAGTGCAAACAGATGTTATGTCAACAGAGTCACCAAACCTCTGTCCTTCACCTCAAAATGCCATCATACCATATCAGGGAGATTTAATCTACCTAAGAGCTCATCCACCAGATCAAATCATTGGCAACATCAGAGAATGTGTGCTCACAAGAAGCCAATCCTCAAATATCTGTCTTTTTGCAGGCTTTCTATCCCTCATACAACCAGTCAAGTACCAAGAGGCACTAAAAGACAACAGTTGGGTGGAAGCCATGCAAGAAGAGCTCCTTCAGTTTAAAAGACAACAAGTATGGGAACTTGTACCACTGCCTAAGGATGTTTGTCCAATTGGCACAAAGTGGGTCTTCAAAAACAAAACTGATGAAAGGGGTATAGTTGTCAAGAATAAAGCTAGGCTAGTGGTTCAAGGCTTCAGACAAGAAGAAGGGATAGACTATGATGAAACCTTTGCTCCTGTGGCTAGGTTAGAAGCTATCAGACTTTTCTTAGCCTTTGCTGTCAACCACAACATCAAGGTGTATCAGATGGACATTAAATGTGCATTCCTATATGGCAAAATTCAGGAGGAGGTCTATGTATGTCAACCACCTGGTTTTGAAGACACATTCCATCCTGAGTATGTCTACAAGCTAAATAAAGCCTTGTATTGACAAAACCTTTCCACCTAGAGCTTGGTATGAAACTCTTTCCACCTTTCTTTTATCCATTGGTTTCACAAGAGGTAAAATTGACAAAACCTTATTTTTAAAATGGAGAGGGAAAGATCTAATGATTGTTCCAATATATGTGGATGACATCATTTTTGGATCCACATGTAACAAAATGTGTGAAGAGTTTAGGGAACTCATGACAGCAGAGTTTGAAATGAGTGCTATGGGTGAACTTCAGTGCTTCCTTGGACTCCAAGTGAAGCAGCTGCAAAATGGCACATTCATTCATCAAAATAAATATGTGAAAAACTTGTTATCCAAATTTGAGATGAATGATTGTAAGCCATGTAGTACACCCATGAGTACAGTCAAGCCACTCACTGTTGATGACAAGGATGAACTGGTTGATCAGACACATTACAGATGCATGATTGGGTCTTTATTGTACTTAACAGCATCTAGGCCAGACATTATGTTTGCCACTTGTGTTTGTGCAAGATCGCAGGCTTCACCCAAAAAGTCAAACCTTATTGCTGTGAAAAGGATATTCAGATACCTAAAAGGTGCTCCCATACTTGGTATCTGGTATCCTGCTATTGGAAACATTGAGCTTTCAGGTTACTCAGATAGTGATTTTGCTGGCTGCCACACCACAAGAAAGTCCACATCAGGAGGGTGCCAGTTTCTAGGGAATGCCTTAGTTTCTTGGCAAAGCAAAAAGCAAGCAGTTGTTTCAACTTCAACAGCTGAGGCTGAATACATTGCTGCTGCAAGCTGTACAGCCCAACTCATGTGGCTTCAAAATCAACTGCTGGATTTTGGGATAACTGCACTAAGGACTCCACTCATATTGGATAGTCAAGCTGCTGAAAATATCATCAAAAATCCAGTCTCTCATTCAACCACAAAGCACATAGACATCAGACATCATTTTGTCAGAGATAGCTATGAAAAAGGTTTGATTTCTCTGCACCATGTTCCAACAGAGGATCAGTTGGCAGATGTGTTGACAAAAGCTTGAGACACATCTACCTTCACAAACTTGATCTCTCGAATTGGAATGCTAAACATGGACTAAAACAACAAAAATGTTTTCAATAAAAACATTAAAATGTTTTCAGAAAATCAATCTTCTCCTTAAAAATAGCTCTGTTGGTTGAAAAATCTGTTTCAAACATCTGATCAGATAAAACAACCACTGTTTCATTCTATCCACTGTTGGTTGAAAAATCTGTTTCAAACATCTGATCAGATAAAACAACTGTTACTTCATCAGTCTTTTGGTTAAACAACAGCTGTTGGCAACAGACTTTTACAAAACAGCTGTATACTACCAGAGGTTTAACCATTAGATGTTTGCCACGTCTGCTCTCAAAAGCAGAGTTTTGCCACATTAGCGGTCTCCAGAGGCTATAAAACCCTGTTTTTCCCCCAACAGCAGTTTTACTGTCTCATTGTATTCAAAATACTCAAACCGCCTTCTTCTTCCTCAAACCCTTAATCAAATTTCACTCACTCTCACACTCGAAATCCATTACAATGGATCTTCAAACCAAAGCCACCCATAATTACCTACCATATCTGGTCAAAACAGACGACAACGTTCCATTTCATTCCACCATCGACATCATCTTAAATTCCAAATACAAAACCATCCTAACTGCTGATGCTCCCATCCATCTTGAAACCCTCCAAGAATTCTGGTCAAAAGCTGAAGTCTTGCTTCAAGACAAAAAGCCTACATCCAATATTTCAAAAATTGGAGCCACAAGCATCTCCATCACACCTGAATTAATATCCACAACCTTCTCCCTCAATGACTTGTCAGGCAAGGACTCTTTTCCTAAAACAGAGCTTCACACAGAGTTTTAGGAAAGAGGGTATGATGCTCAAATGACTGGATCAACACTTTTCGAAAAGTTTTTCCCTCCAGTCATGAAATTTTTCTTCCATACTCTCCTTCTCTGTGCCTCGGCTAAGACCACATCCTTCAATGAAATCCCATTAAGGATTCAGTACTTGGGGTATGCTATGTTGTCAGACTCTGACTTCAATCTATCCCAGGGTCTGTTTATGGACTTAGTTTCAAATGTGAAAGCCATAAAATCTGGCTCAAACAATGCTTTTCTACTTTATCCAAGAATTCTTAGTGTAATCCTTCAAAAGGTTTTACCAGAAAATGATTTTAAAAAGGGTGAGTCTTTTCAAATGAAAAGTTTAACTTATGAAACTTTCACAAGAATGCTGGGTTCTTCTACCCAAGAAAAAGTGTCAAAAGTGTCAAAAGTTTCCAAAACACAAACAAAGAGGTCCAAGACAATAACTGTTGTTCAAACCTCTGTTGTTGAGCCCACTGCTCCTGGTGATCATGGAACTTCATCCAGTGCTGTGAAACCCACACCAGCCACATCCAAAAGAAAACGTCCATCTACAAAAACCACCTCCACACCTAATAATGGACTTCTGGAAGATGAGATACCAGAAGAAAACCCTGTTGCAACACAAGAGCAACCTGAAACCACTGTTGTTACTTCCTCACAATTGTTGGAAATATCTCAACCCAAACAAACTCCTCATGCATCCTCACAAAAGGATCATGTTTTAAGCCAAAGGGAACCACATCATGAAGCATATGAGTCGCTTGATCATATGTTTACAAGCCCCTCTCCCAGGGCTAATTCTCTTCTTACTCCTCCACATTCACCACAACATGTCCCTCAAACCATGCAACCTCTGTTTGAGGCAATTGATAAAACTCAGGATAATCCCAGTTCCTCTCCTTCACCCATCACTAAGAGTATACCCCCACAAGTGACTGGGCCTGAGAAAAATCAATCAGCCAACCAACAAACAGAAGAGGAGGTTACACTCCCAGAGTTCAATGTAACTCTTGGTGAGTTTTCAAGAGAAGCAGCCACTACTGATGTAGAGACCATTGTCTCACAACAGGACAGTGGTTACATAGCTAAGACTTCCTTGAAGGCAACAACTGATGAGGCCACAATTGTGTCCCCAAAATCAGTTGGAAGTCCCCAGAACCAAGACCAAGGGGCATCTGGTTCTCATTCCCTGGACTCACCTCCTAGGACTGAACCAGTTAAAACTACCACTGGTAGGAATTCAGATGATCCTATTAACTTAGGTGATGGATTGAAATACCAAGAATTGACGGATAGAGTGCAATCCATTGAAACCTCTGTTGCTGACATCAAATCTGATGTCAAGTCAATAATGGAAACCTTGGCTACCCTCGCCAAAAGTCAACCATCCACAGCTGATATTGCTAGTGAGCTATGGAAATCATTTTCCCCCATCATCATAGCTCACAGGAAACTAGCAGATCAGACTCAAGAGACCTATATGCAACTGATCAGAAATATGGTGGATGCCAGGTTCAATGACACCAAGGCAGATATCAAAGTGATCAAAGACCACCTGCTGAAGACTACTGGCTCTGCCCCTACCACAATTCTCAAAGATGATGATGATGATGCATTTACAGCTGATGATGCCAAAAAGGGGGAGAGTGGCAGAGATAGGTTGCCAAAGTTAGATCCCTTTGGTTGTCCACCCTCTCAAAAGGGTAAATCAAAGTCTGCTGACAAACCAGAGTCTACCCAAGCAGCACCACAAAAACAACAACCAAGTGTTCAAACCTCTGCTGCTACTGAAACTGCCAAGACCAGCAAAGCAAAGGAAGTTGACACCTCTGCTAATGAAAAAGCTGATAAGGCTGCTGAAGACAAGCTTAAGAGGGCTGACACTCTAGAGGTTAAAGCAGAAAGGTTAATTCAGCTGAAAAAGGAACAACAGCAAGAAGTTGAAGATGTGGGTTCCTCCAAAAGAAAGAAAATCTCTGCAAAACATACAAGGAAACCACCATCTAAACTAACTACTGAAACCACTGATGCTGAAACCACTGCTACCAAAACCACTGCCACCAAAACCACTGTTACCACAACCATTGCCACCAAAACATCTGATATTACCAAACCAACCACAAAACCTACTTTTACATCCACTTCACAACCAAAACCTCAAACAACTGCTGGTTCTACAAACGAACCAACAGAGGTTAACCCAACCACTGCTGCAACATCACCATCACCAAAAATCTTGTACAGCAGAAAGAGAAAGTCTACTTTTGTTGTGCAAGATGAAAACATTCACACCACACCACCCAATACTCCACTCACACAACCCTTAAATGCCATTCCACTCTCATCATTCTCACCACACACCTCACAATTCAAATAACACAGACCACCACCAACCATCACACCATTGGCTGAGAAGTATCCTCTTGAACTTGATCTACTCAAGGGGGAACTTCAATCCTTCTACAATACTGATCAGCCATCAGAAAGATCTTTCCCATCTCTTAAAGATTTTCCTGTTCCCTTAAACATTGACACCTATCTGAAATACAAGGGTGAACAGGCAGATGCCATAATTAAAGAGAAATGAAAAGGGAAAGATGACAGGAGTGCTCAGGGCATCCATTCAGCAGAGCTTAGCAAACTGAGAAGGATTGAAGATTTTGCTAAGACCCTGAGCAACTCAATGTCTTCCATGCCTCTCAGCAGTGACTTGGAAAGGGAGGTCAGGGATTCTCTTCTTGAACAAATCTTAGCATCCATGCCTTATAAAGCAAACAAGAAACAGTTTGCAGGCTGGACCACTCATGCACTCAGAGAAGAATTAATAAGAATTGAAGAAATGGCCAAGAATCCTCCATCAAAGGTCTCTGCCCCTGATTTCAGCAAAGGCCGAGATCCAGCCAGAGCTCTGAAGTTTAAAAGAATGAGACAAGAGATTGTGGCTGCTGATTATGGATAGATGAAGTCTGTGGCAAGATGGTCTGAGCTAAGATTGGTTGAAACTTACAAGAAGTTAGAAGAAAACAGGAAGAAAGACCCTACCTTGCCAAGAAAACCTGTTTATGCTGATGAGCCCATGTTAAAGAGACCTCAACAGGCTTTTACCTTAGACAGCTTACTGGACACTTCTGACTTATCCATTGCTGCAAGAAGACAATTTAAAAAGCAGAAGGAGATGTCAGAAGAAGAACAGAAACAGTTTGCTGATACTTTTGTGAAAGAGGGACTCCTTAACCGAATCCGCTACTTCTCTGATCCAACAACTGAAAGACTCAGAGAAATCATTGGAAGACCTCTTTCACCAAACTCATCCAAAATAAAGATGCATCCCAGCCATTCCACTGATTCTAAAATTCTAAAATGGAAGTCCAACAAAGACACCCATGAATTGAGTCTGCTCAGATCAGATGGAAAGATTCAGAAACTCAGCATGGATGATGCTCATGGCCTATGTGCAGAAGATCTCCAAACACTGCTGAATCTAGAGCTGGAAAGAGATGCTGAAGACCTCTTCTCATTAAGCTTTGAATTACAACTCAAAGGTCAAATTAGAGAAAGTCTGATGAGAAATAAAGATCAAGAATAAAGTTTAGTTTTGGCATCATCTGTTCTAGGGGGATATTGTTAGGTCTGCTGACCTGGAGAAGAACAGATGATTAGAAAGCCAAAATATTCTATCTAATTGATCCTTTGAATAAACAGTAGATTCAAGATACTTTCCCCAAAAGACTGTTGACCCTAACAACTGCTACACCAAACAACTGATGAAGACAACTGCTGCTAAAAGGTCTGTTGAACAAACAACTGATGGACAAAGATCTGATGAAGAAACAACTGCTGATCAAGTACTGAAGACAAAGGTCTGTTGGAACCAACATCACTTTGGATTCAACAGATGATAAAGACCATCAGAGTTTTCCTTAACAGTAGTTTATGTTAGCAATGTTTTGAATGTAACAGTAGTTGTAGTTAGCAGATATTTTATGTTGTTATTCAGTTAGAGGTCGCTGTCTTAGGTGACGTCAGCAGTGATCATCAGAGGTTTAGTTTGGTCTATAAATAGAACAGTGATTGTACTGTTCTATTCATCACTCTAGTCATTCTCTTAGACATACATTCTCTGAGTGATCAGGCTGAGGGGGAGTACTTGTACAATTGTAACCTTTCAATCTAATGAAAGCTTTCGATTAAAAACATTTATTCTCTTGTTTTGATAAACTGTTTATCATTCCGCTGCACTTTCCATTTATACTTCACTTCATTTATTTCATTATTCATCTAAACTATCAAAACAATCAAACTCAGATCCTAACAGGTATTAATGGAAAGTTTTTGCTTGTTATATCTTGTGTTTTCTCGCTCTAACTTCTGTATACTTATTTAACCAAGTCGTCACCCAGTGTGTAAGTAGAAGTTAGGGTGTGTGTTCAACTAGACAGTCTGGCGCTTAAGTGTTCTACTTTTACCTTGAAGACTGTAGCGAAACACAACTTGTGCCGTGAGTCCGACTAAGGCGCTCGAGGGCCTTCTCTAGAAGACCATAGTCCGTGTTGTGAGATAATGTGTCACCCTCAAGTCCGACTTCTGTTCAAGCAAGTCTTGAAGACAGGGGTTTGACATGTATCTGTTTGCGCGGTGTGCAGGTCCGACAAGTAAACTTTGTCTTGAAGACTATAGCGCGGCGTGTTAGGTGAAATGCGGTACAAGTCCTACATGCGTTGAGCATGTCTTGAAGACTGTTGCGCTATTTTACCTGAACACAAGGCTATATTAGTCCGACGTAGGTTGTACCTTAGTCTTGAAGCCTTGGGCGCAGAAAAACAAGTAGAATAACAGATATAGAAAACAACTTTCATTGATTGAATAATTACAATGGCATGTGTAGCCAGAAATACAAGTACATTATAAGTAACAAAGGCGCAATTGTGCAGCATTCCAAGATCGTGGGATAGGCATTCCGTCTAGTCTTTCCAGCGCGTAAGCGCCTTTGCCCAAGACTTCTTGGATTTTGTAAGGCCCCTCCCAGGTTGGTGCTAGCTTCCCAGGCTTTTCGGCGTTGGAAGCCTCGTTGTTTCGGAAAACGTAGTCTCTGACCTTGAATGCGCATTCTTTGACGCGTTGATTGTAGTAGCGCTCCCGCTGTGTCTTGTACTTAGCTTCTTTTATGGCGGCGAGATCGCGCCGCTTTTCCAGTAAGTCAAGATTCAAGCGGAGTTCGGCGTCGTTTTTTCTTTTGTTGGCCATTAGTACTTTTGCGGAGGGGCAACCGATTTCCGCGGGGATGACTGCCTCGGAGCCATAGGTTAAACTGAACGGTGTTTCACCGTTTCTTGTTTTTGTCAAGGTGCGGTAGGCCCATAGGACATGGGAAACTTCATCTACCCACCCGGTTCGTTTGGTTCCGAGTCGTGCTTTAATGCCCTCTACGATACTTCGGTTTGCCCTTTTCACTTGGACGTTGCCTTGTGGGTGCGCGACTGATGTGAATATCTGTTGTACGCCCAGTTGCACTAACCATTCTTGTAAAGTTTGATCCACAAATTGTGTACCATTGTCGCTCACAAGCTGCATTTGTAAGCCAAATCTACAGATGATGAATTCCGAAATGAATTTTTTGACATGCGCCCCGTCGATCTTGGCGAGAGGCTTTGCCTCAACCCATTTGGTGAAGTAATCAATGGTAACGATTAGGAACTTGAAGTTTCCTGGTGCCGTCGGGAATGGGCCAACCAGATCAATTGCCCATTTTGGGAATGGCCATGCTGCTGTGACGGGCACCAGGTTGTTTTTGGGACGCAGGGTGTATGGCGTGTGGTGTTGGCAACTATCGCATTTGCGCAGTTCTTTGATTGCATCCAGGTGCATCCCCGGCCCATAGTACCCTGCGTTCATAAGCTTTGCGACTACCTTCCTTGGGCCTGCGTGTAGTCCGCATGTTCCTTCGTGTATGTCTCTGATAAGGAAGGAAGCGTCCGCGGAATCAACACAGTGAAGGAGTGGCCCTAGGTAGGAGCGGCGATATAGAATGTCGTCTGTAAGTTGATAATGAAGAGCCTTGTGTCAGATTTTCCGGGCTTCTGACTTGTCGTCAGGCAAGGTACCGGAGGAGAGGTAGGATTTGATTGGGGTCATCCAGGACACGTTGCTCGTTTGGATGACATTGACTTGTCGCAGCGGAACAGATGGCTTGCTGAGGACTTCGACGCGGACTTCTTTTTCCATGTGTTCGAAAACTGTAGAAGCCATTTTACTCAGCGCATCGGCTGGTTTGTTTTCACTGCACTGGATGTATTCTACGCTGCAAGAGTCAAATCTGCGCATGAACTGCTTGGCTTGTTCCAAATAAAGAGCCATGGTTTCATCCTTGGCGTCGTAAGTCCCGTCGATCTGATGTGCGACAAGCAATGAGTCCACGTGTGCCTCCACGTGCCTAGCCCCCATTTTTTCTGCTATGCGGAGGCCTGCCAGCAGCGCTTCGTATTCCGCCTCGTTATTCGTGCTTTTGAAATCGAGACGGATGGCGTATGTGAACTCATGTTTATCTAGGCTGATAAGGCGGAGGCCTGCGCCTGCGCCATCGTCTTTAGAGGCCCCATCCGTGAAGAGGGACCATTTTTGCGACGGATCATGGGCTGGCGCGGGGGACTGTTCGGCTTTGCATTCTTTGATTTTGTTTGCGGGTATTTCCGTGGCGAAATCTGCTAAGACTTGGCCTTTGATTGCGGGTCTGGGCTTGTAGTAAATTGTATGTTCTCCCAATTCAATAGCCCATTTTGCTAGGCGACCCGAGAGTTTTGGTTTACAAAGGATATCACTTATCCGATAGTCAGTGAGGACGTTGATCGAGTGGCCCTGGAAATACCTACGCAGTCGACGAGATGCGTGCACAAGAGCAAGAACCAGTTTTTCCAAGATGGTGTACCTCGTTTCCGCGTCCAACAGAGTGCGACTAATGTAGTAGATTGGTGTTTGCACTCCTTTGCGATCTACCACGAGGACCGCTCCTACCGCTCGCTCTGTGACGGAGAGGTAGAGTGTGAGCGGTTCCTTGGGTAGAGGCGTTGTTAAGGTTGGAAGTGCCCATATCGGTGCGGAACGTTATCCTCGTCTTCCTTGGCCATCTGTATTTGGTGGTACCCCTTATACGCGTCCGAGAAGCACTTGAAGCGGTAAGGGGCCAAGGAATCCACTTTTAGATCAATTTCCGTCAAGGGATAACAATATTTAGGAAATGCCTTGTTGAGGACCTTGTAGTCGACGCACATGCGCCAGCCCCCGTTGGCCTTTGCGACCATGACGAGGTTGGCGGCCTAAGTTTGGTACCGGATGGGGCGAAGGATGGCCGCATTGAGCAGCTCGGTGACTTGCACGTTCATGGCATTTGTTTTCTCCGGACCCATACTCCGTTTCTTTTGGACCACTGGCTCTAACGAGCAATACACATTGAGTTTGTGTTATGCTATGTCCCGCGGAGCACCCACCATGTCCGCCGGTTGCCATACGAACACGTCCATGTTGCGGATTAATAATTGTTTAGGGTGATTGCGTATGGTGTCGGAGATTACATGGCCAATGACCACCATTTGCTCCGGAAATTTAGGATTGAGCACCCATTTTTCCGGCTCTGTCCGGGTATCAGTTTTGACAATTTTCGGAGGTTTGGCGGTTTCCACCGAGTGACAATCTTTGTTTCCCCGAATGAAACCAATACCGGTCCTAGTTGGAAAACCGACCATTGCATGCGCGGTAGAGGCATTTAAGTTGAAGCGCGCGATGCCTTCGCGGCCCAAGAGAATGTCGTGGTTGGAGTTGGCTGGCAAAACCATGAGATCGCATATTTTGGTGCGTTCATGTGTGCCATCAGACCAAGTGATAGGCATAGAAATCATGCCGCGAGGCATTATTGTTTCATGGATGAAGCCAGAGATTGGCTCGTTGACTGGCACGAGCTTTGCCTTGTCTTCTCCATCCAATTGTTGGAAAGACTGATCATACATGATGTCAGTGCTGCTGCTACCGCCATCCAAGAACATATACCACATGCGGTAATGTCCAAAAACGGCGGTGATAACGAGTGGGGCGGTGCAGGAGGCGCCGCCACAGACTTTGGGTAGGAGGACGTCGGCCTCCTTCCAGGAATCATCATTTTATTGCACATGGGAGCGTTTCCCGCGGTTATTCTTCTTTACGTGCCTTGTCATGTTGCATTGGTGGCGCGAAATGAGGGTGACGGCATGAGTGTTGAGGTCACGGATTTTCTTCCTCGACTCCTCTGCCTGATTGTCATCGCCATTGTGCCCCTTGGCGGCACGATGAACATTCTTGATTAGATGGCCGAGCTGTCCAGACTTCAGCGCGACCTCTATTTCCATCTTTAGACTATAGCAGTTGTCTGTAAGACGACCAAAATCATTGTGGTACTCGCAGTACTTGCTCGTATCCACGTTCCTTCTTTTTCTAAGGGGCTTGGGCTCCTTGAGAGTGACTTGCTCTGTCTTAAGGACTTGAGACGGAGTTTTTAGAAGTGGGGTCCAGTCGTGGTTCTTCTTGAAGTGACCACGCTGTTCCCGTGATTGTTTGTTGCTGATAATCTGGCGGGCGTCGTTGGCGGGGGAGTATTTCCCCTCGTCGGTTGAGCCCGAGATGCGACTCTAGACAGATTTGTTTTTGTTATTATTATTATTATTATTATTATGGTGATGTGGTTGGAAACCATGCATCTGATTGAAGGACTTTTCAGAGGAGGCGTATATTTTGGCGGAATGGATGACCTCATCCCATGACTCTAGGATGCCATCCTTGCGAGTGAGACATTTCATAAGCTCCGGGCTGCGCACGTTATGAATGAACACAGCGCGGGTGAGCTCCTCCCTGCAGCCTATTTGCAAGGCTTCCTTGTTAAAACGGACAATGAAGTCCTCAATGGACTCATGGTCGTAACGGCGGCACAACAGTGTGTGCGCCTTGTCCCGCTTATGTTTTCTCAAATGAGAGAAGTGGTTGCCAAAGTTGTCGATGAGGTCGTCGAAGTCCGTAATGCTCCCCGCAGGGAGATTATCGAACCAGACTCTTGCTGCACCCGTCAATGTTTGGGCAAAACGATGGCACCAAACTTGGACGGGCCAGTTTACAGACATTCCCGCACATTCAAAGTCATGAACGTGGTCATCTGGGTCACGCAGGCCATCGTACTTGCCGATGCTGCTAGGGAGTTTGGCTTTCTTGGGAATTCTGGCGGTCGCTATGCGAGCGACGAACTTGGACTTCTCAGAAAAGGATTTGGTCTCAAGGGTTTGACCAAATCATCGTCCACATCTTTTCAGTGTGAACGTCGGGAGCGACCTCTCCCGCTGTAGTTTGAGTCTGTGCTGCTTGACTCATAACCATCGGACTCGTCATGTGATTTGGCGTAGCCCCGAGCCTCAGCGCTTCCGACGGGCTCCCCGCTACGACCATCACGACGACCAGCTGTGTCTTTGTTCTTATGACGCTTCCTTGGTGGAGAGTCATAAGTGAGGGTCTTACCCTTCTTTTTTACACTCTTCAAGTGTTTCCGTTGGTATATAGCGGCACTTTTGGCATTCTGACGGAGGAGCCACTGGTCCGGGTCTTCCTTCGAGTTCTCGTCACTGTCGTCGTCAGTTTCCACATCACGTACCTCGAAGGGTTGCTTCTGGAAACGTGAAGTGGGCTGTTTGTCGATAGTGCCTGGTGTAGTGTCGTTTCCGAGGAGTTAAGCATCTACGTCCCCGGCTTGGTTGGTGACAGAAGTGTTAGGGATGGGTTCAGCCATGGGTGGGTTAAAAGATGAAAAACAAGGTGTTCTAGCCATTGGATGGCGCCAATGAAGAAACACCAAGTATTTCGGGGATTATCACTAATCACCGAGGGGCTACTACTTACGTAACTACAAGAACTATCCTTTACCCAAACCGTTGGTTCAACCCGAAGAAGGTAATGCAAGTGAGTGTGTGTGTGTTGGAAGTTAAAACACAAGATATAAGTGGTTCGGTCGAGCATGACCTACGTCCACTGTGAAGAGCCAGTAATCATATTACTTTTGAGAGTGCAAAGTGTTACAAGTAAACCTAGCTCTATGTTACAAGTGAGTCATTTCGGATCCCTTGAAAAGGAGTTGAAGTCTTCTAGGAGAGCTCGTGGGCTTGGTGAAGAAGCCCACGAGGAGCAGATCCGGTTTGGGCCTGTCCTTGGGCCCAAAGCAATGGCTCCAGGAAAATGGAAGGAAAAACAGGATCCTTTAGATGACGTCAGGTCGCTATTGAACTGTCCTATAAAGTGGACACGTGGCGCCTTCCGGTTGGCTGTCGGCGGCGTTCGTCTGCTACAGTGGTTGACCCACCTGCTACCATCTGAAGTGACGTCTGACAGCAGGAGGGTATGTCTGCTGGTTACTGTAGACGACAACATGGAGGAAGCATAGAAGGAGTCAAATCGCTATTCTAGTCAGCGATCCCTGTACTGACACTACCACATGTCGCCATCCGGTTGGCGCATGCTCCGTCCCAGATCATGCTGAATTTTCCTTGCTTGTTATCTTCCGTACCTCGTATCAAAAGTTGTTTAAGGATCTTCCGCGCGTCGGTGCATGCGCGTATGTCCTTGTGGGGTCCTGGTGTGAGTTGAATCATGTGTTTATTGTCCCTGGGTTCTGAAGTCGTGTCCGCCATCTTAGTTCCGCCAGTTAGTTCCGCGGATTGGCGGAACTGATTGGCGCTAGGATTGTTAAATAGAGGGATAGGGATGCCGCCTCCGTAGGATTAGGCTCCATATCCCTTCACATACCTATCAACTTCTATATGTGTTTTCAATTTTTGTTTTATTTTTCAATTTTCTATTTCCAGTTACTAGATTTATGGAATTAGTGGAGCTAAAGTTATATACATTGCAATTATTGTAGTGCTTGCTACGTCATCAAACAACTTAGGCCATAGTGAGTTAGGTATGTACCTATGTTATTAATGTTATCGAGTGAACCAGCCGCAACGCACGAGTAACAATACTATATTATCTCTATATGAATTTACAGTTTTCCCATGATTGATTCAATCGCACGGTTCTTATGTATGGTTATTGTTTTCATTATAATTCTGAAATGTAAATGGTTGCTATCTGCTGCATCTTTTGGTACGAGAATGATGAGTCCAAAATAACCTTTTTTCATTACATCCACCCATGCTAGGGAGTTGGATCGAACTCTTTGCACTACCAAGAGTTGTTTGTCTATTATCTATGTCTTTCTGAATAAATTGTTATGGAGAGATTTTGTATAATACCACAACTTGTTCTACTTCTCTATGCAGAAAGTTTGGTAAAAGTATGGCAACATCCATCCTCTTTGTTGCACAATGCATTTGAAGCACACATGATATTCTAAGAAACCAACATGAAGAACTTGCAATCCTTTTGTAATGCAAACAATACATTACTTATCAGCAACATCTGCAATCAACACCACCATGTTCAGCATCACAAGTACACGTAACAACAATTTTGTAGCATGTCAAAAGCAGGTTTCGTTTTGATACTATTCATCAACACTAGATTGGTCAACTGTGATTTTATGATATTAGTTATACTTCGAAACTGTTTGTATTATCACATAATGGTGTTCTTGAACTCTTGAAAAACATACTCCATCTGCTGCAATGTGCGACTGAGACATCTAACTATATACGATTTACAAAAGATAATGAACAACACAGAGATGGGGCCGAAATAGCGAAAGAAGAACCCAGGCGTTTGTTGTATTAGGTAGTTGCATTTCTCCTGCGCGAGCGAACTTACTATTACAAATAATATACCTTTGCTTGGATTGAACTCGAGACCTCTCACTAAGGGCCTGTTTGGTAGCCTCTTAATGAGGCTTTGAACCATTCAGCTCTGAATGGTTCAGCATTCAGACTGTTTGTTTCAACATAAAAAAAGGCTCTGAATGGATTGGTTAAGAGCTGAATCATGCAGACTTGGTGCATAGCTGAATCATTCAGCACTTAATCATTCAGAGTCTCTTAACCATTCAGACATCTTAATGATTCAGCACTTAATCAACCAAACAGCTCCTAAGGCTGCTAAGTATGAGGAGGGTAGAGGGTCATGACTTGTGTGGTACACCATCCCCACGGATGAAGGACGTGACAACCGTGGCAATTACCATGTTCTTCACGGAGCAATTCCTCCTCAATTTTTAATATTAAACAAAAAAATAAAAAGGGGGAAGGGGGAAGGAGAACACCATACCCTAGGCTAGTGATGAGGGATGGTGATGGCGGAGGATCATGAGGTGGAGCTTATGTGGACGCTGGTAATGGTGATTAGGACCATCACCACACCCATTAGTAATGGTGAGCTAACCGCACTTGATATATACCAATGATTCTTTCAACAATGTTACTCAACAACAAATGAAGAACATGTGGGTGACATTGTTGATGTTCATGACAAGTTGAATTATGTGGAGGGGCCTCACCATTCTTTATAGATCGGTTTCTAAACAAAATTATCAAACATGTTAAAAAGTCAAAACGGTTTCGAAACACGATTATCGAATAGTATTATATGGAGGGGCCCTCTCGCTACCTCAAAGTCGGAAGAATAGATGTTGAAGTTTTATCCTCGCTTATTTTCTCTATAATAAGATGTTGGTAACGAAATCTTAAATCAGTGGAGGAGTTATAATATTCTAAAATTTTAATGTAGTATAATGGAATTATTCTATTTATATAATTAATAAGTGATAAATTTCTATTTGAATTGTGTTAGTGCGATTTCGTTCAAATGTTGTGAGCTATTGGACTAAAATGTTTGGAGCTTTAAGTGGGCCTGGAACCATGTATGTGATTTTCCACTAATTGAGCTTGTGTGTAAAATCCAATAGATTAGAATCATCATATATGATGAGTATAATATATCTTATTGGTAAAGTTTAATCTTGATTATGTAAGTGCAAAAAATAATTTGGATATATGAGTTATTGATGGATATATACCAATATTAACCTTCACTTGAATTTTGTTTAAAATTTGTTTTAAAAGTATTGCTAAATGATGGAAGTTGATTACATTCACTATTATACATATTTTACATGACAATCTAACATATAATTCGAATGGTGATTTTAATTTGGCTTTTTTTAATATTTACTTTCATTCAGTACCAAAAAAACTGAGCGGGACGAAAAGGCAAAGCCCCGCAAAACTTCTGTACCAATAGGACAAGCATCGAAAATATGATCCACGGTCTCAATACTCAAGTTGTTTCTTCGACAAAGGGTTGTGCGTGTTGGGAAACGATTAAAAGCTACGTGCCACGCCAAGATGTTGCAATTTAAAGGAAGCGAACTGCACCACTTCAAGTAAAGTCCGAATTTTGTAGTCTATCTAAATTGGCCATCCTTTTTAGAGATTGAATATAAAGAACTTTGTCGAATTACCCAGCCAAATCCATTAATCTCTACCACCAGTAAGATGCAACATTGCAACGGCCGTGCTGCATTCCAACCATTCCGAAAGCTGGATAACAGACATGTTCTTCGAACCCCATCTCCAAATCCATTCCATTCTATCGTTAACACAATTGGCAATGTATATGCGTTTATTTCTTTCTAATTTGAACAAATTTGGCCAAATATCTCTTTAAAGAATCAGAAAATAACCAGGGATCCAACCCAAATTTAATATTCGAACCGTCTCCTACCACCCTTGGATGAGCGAACTAATCCTCTTGCCCCCAAAACGCAGCTTGGTATCAAAAGAAACAATGTTTTTCCATGTGTTGTTTAACCTAGATTTGACTGGAATATATATAGCTGATCGACCAATTGTGCCTAGAATTATGAAGCGCATCCACTACCCTTCTCCACATGTTGCTAGGCTCTCTCCTGTATCTCCATACCCACTTGGTCAGCAATGCGTTGTTCACGTCTCTGAGAATTGTAATGCCAAGACCCCCTTGTTTCTTAGGAGTTCTAACTAGTTCCCATTTTACCCGGTGCATCTTCTTCAAATTAGTCGAACCTGCCCAGAGAAAATTTCATATAGTGTCTTCCAACTTACCAGTAACCTACACAGGAGCTATACATAAAGAAAAATAGTAAATGGGAAGGCTTTGCAATACCGATTTATATAAGTGTCACTCTGCATCCAATAGAAAGGGTAGCCCCTTCTAGGAGTTAAGACGGGAATCCATTGTATCCAAGAAAGGACTCCAGCTACTCAATCTGTTCATATTTGCACCGATCTTGAAACCTAAGTAATCAAAAGGAGTTTGTCCCGGATTACATCCGAACCTCCTAGCTATAACATTGAGTTCCTCAAGCGTGGTTGTAACACCCCAAAACCATTGTTCGTCTAATTATGCCATTAGGCGTGATTAGCAGTATAATAAAACGAGACTCGAACAATAAGAATTTGGGTTATGTTCTAATTTGGAAATAACCTGGTCAATGTTATCAATCTTATTAATGAGCAAATAATACAAAAAAAAAACTAGCTTGATTTGCTAATTTTACTAGAAAGTGACATTCGGGGATTTTTGGAGGGACTATAGTTGCCAATGTGGTAAACTAGTTTTTATTAATAAAAACAAAACACACACTTGTGTGTGTAATCGATTTCAACATCAGGAGAATGATCTCCTTCACCAACCAAACCCTAACCTCAATAATATGCTTGAATCCAAGCCAAATCAAAAGGGAAATCGAAGCTTCAGCAAGAAACGAGCTATCTAAGGATAAATGAACATCAAGGTACCTTTTATTTGGTACAAATTGATGTTATATTAGTTTTTTATTATGGTGAAAATCTAGGGTTTTGCAAAAACGTGGGATTCTATGTTGTTGAAGGTTTCTCTAGCTTATGGGAGACACAATCATGCTTAGTTTGGGTATGAATCATTTTTATGTGTGAAATTGATCATGCTTATAAGGATTATGTTAATATGCAAAAATTGGGTTTTAACCTCTAGGTTGAAACCCTCTATGTTAATGATTTAGTTGACTCTAAGGAGTTGTTATAATGAGGAATCTAGGCTAAAAGTCTAAACAACACGATATGATGATGATTTGGTAAATCGATTATGCTTTGACTAAACTT
Organism: Ambrosia artemisiifolia; assembly: GCA_032199755.1. Lineage (NCBI taxonomy): Eukaryota > Viridiplantae > Streptophyta > Magnoliopsida > Asterales > Asteraceae > Ambrosia > Ambrosia artemisiifolia. The sequence goes on from CM063525.1 coordinate 36,706,756, forward strand.
ATAATGTTAAAAACTAAGTATATTGGTGGATGCACACCAAATGTTTGATGAAATGCCTAAATGAGTTAATCTCAACTAGACATGTAAGAAAATGGCTATGGATTTAGCTATTAATGATAATGAATACATGATGTTATGGATAGTGAACGAAATTCCATATTATGTATTCTAATAGACAAGTTTGACTCATCCCCAAGTTAGGTACAACAAACAGGGAGCAAACGGGTCAAACGGATGCAAGGTGAATACTTATGGAAACAAGAATGGATGCGAGGTAAGTAATAATTACATTCACTAGATCACAAATATATCTTTTGTATTGATGTAATGACCTAAACCTTGATAAGGGATAAAGGTAGGACCTCGAGGGGTGAAACCTATTTAAACGGACGATTTATGTGAATCCATGTCAAAACATGATTTATGGTAATAAACGAATCAAGAGTGTGATCTTATGATGGAAGTCATCAATTTGGGTCAAATAATAAGGCTATGTGGTAAGTCTAAACTCAAGTCTTGATAATAAAATCACTTGAATAAGAAAGCTATACAATTTGCGTGAACGGGTCAAGTGGGATTGCCACTTCCCCCTAGTTTTATGCATGTTTATTTGAGGCCAGAACACAAGTAAAAACATATGAGAATACGGGTGACCATCTTCACGTTCATACACGACCAATCCCCCATTATAAAAGTGTCATCCGCATACAGGGGGTGAGATAACAAATGACCCTCATTAGGCGTTTGAATAGTGTTGAAAATCCCTTCTTCTGTTGTTTATGAATCATACATGATAAGGCTTCCATTGTAATAAAAAAAATAAGAAAGAAAATAGCCTTAACGAACACCTTTTTCAAATTGGAATATGAATGTTGGAGAACCATTCACAAAAATGGAAGATCTGGCCGAACTCAAATCTCCAAAGATCCGTTTAAACCATAACTCCGAGAAGCATAATTGCTTCATGATGGAGATAAGAAAATCCCAGTTGATGTTGGCAAAAGCTTTCTCAAAGTCAATCTTCAATAAAAACGCTTTCTTATTTACCTTCTTTAACCACGAATCAACTCACTAATAATAAGAGGACTACCCAAAATAAGCTTGTCCTTTAATGGTATTAAATGATTAGTCATTTTAGTAAATTTTAAAACTATTTTGAAAATGAAACCCTTTTGTTATCGTCTAATTTTTTCCACTTATAATACTTTCTATGTCTCAAGTGAGACCAGAACTCAACACTTCATAGATGAGGGTCATACACCTTTGCCACTAGAAAAAGCTAGTGATGTAACATAAAAGGTGATAGGTACACTGATCAAATTCATTTTGGTGAATTTTAAAACTAATGGATAGTTGATTTTATTCAAAAATAGACATGAATTGATCAATCGGTTACTTATCAATCATTCTAAAAGTGATACTAACTATAATGGGTTGACTTTAGCTTATAATTTTTATTGAGCAACAATTAGCCAATTACTAAAAAAAGACTTATTTTATGTTGTTGGGGTAGGCAGATAATTTTACACACGATATAACGACATAAACCAACATGATCTTAATAGGTTTCATGTCTTAAGCAGGTGACACACCGAGGCCTGTTAATTTTTATGTCTAAACAGGTTGAAAACTTATTAACATGTTAAGCATCCGTTAAGATATGTTAACATGTTAACAAGTTTTATTGAAAAAAAAACGTAGGATGTAGGTAGAGGTGATATATGCAGCACCTGAACTGAAAAATAACCTTAATTTTGAAACATCGCAGCCGCATCTCACATTCCCACTTCACTCTCAAATCACAGCCACATTGCACCATTTGTCCGTCATCGTCCCCGACGGTGGTCCCCCTCTCCCTCTCACCCTCGCTTTCGCTCTCTCGCTTTCTCCATCTCTCCCTCTCTCCATCGCCTTCCCTTACTCTCCCTCACTCCCCCCCCCCCCCCCCCTTCTCTCTCACATCTCCATAACCAAAAATATTTGTTTTTTTCCTTAATAATCATGACCTGCTTTTATTAAGTAGATTTATATTCATAGCTTATCATATTAACCCGTTATAAACATGTTCGTGTTAATATTTGGAAAAAAAAATGACATGATAAGTTATCGTGTTCGTGTCTAGCCTCTCATGTCATCGTTTCGTATATGACACAATATGCCAACTGTATTAAGGAGCATGATTTACTATGCATTGACCGTAAAACCCTTTTCACAAGTTTTTTTTTTAAGTTTCTATCCTATGTGCAAGACAACCGAAGGATTTAAGTACCATATAAATATACATATCTTTATGTGTTACACATTTAATTTTAAGAATGATCCATATAATAAAAAATGTAGAGACGGATTTCATAAATGCATATAAACCACAGGATAGATTTATATATTTACTGTATGCTAAATAGCAATTTTTAACTATTTTTCAAAATTATTGTCATTATAATCATACTGAATTGTGCATCCACATTCTATGAACCAAATGATTTGACTAGAGTACATAATGTCTTTTAGTTGAAAATGGAGATGTGCACATGACATACGTAACCGTTTTAATGACTTTTTAACACTTTTATAAATTTGAGGTTATGTTTCATGCATATCAACAATTTAAAAGCCCGGTCCTAGTGTTGTACTTTACTCAAATGTATTTTTTTTCATTTCAAAAGAAAAATTATATGGAAACACACACACACATTATAAACATTAGTAATAAATGTATTATATATAAGACTTATCTTTGATGTAACTAGCTTCAATAGTTTAAGTTTCTGGATAGCTAATTTTTATAACTTGTCTTTAAAAAGTAACCATTTTAATGAATATATTATAACTATTACGAAAATGTATTTTTTTTAACGGAAAAAGAGACTTTCATTCCACCAACAAACTAGCAAGAAGCTAGAGGTACACCAAAAAATACGAAAATGTATTTTAATTAATACTTATTTTTGTTGCTTATATCCATAAAATCATAAATGCATTTTTGCAATTGCACAACGTGTACTTAACATGCCAGAGTTGTGGAAGGTATATGCTCTTATATCCATAAAATCATAAATGCATTTTGGCTGCTTTTTTATGTAGCAAGTATTAACTAATTGAAGTCCTTGTATATAGCAAGTATCAACTAATTGAAATACTCTTTAGCATATTGGACCTTAGAGTTAGTGTAACTGGTATATTTGAGGCTACTAGATTAGAGATATTACCCGACGTGATATGATATGATATGATATGAATATATGATTTCTAACATTTAATCAACGGTACCTTTTTTTCGAGGTCCTTTTTTTGTATGCGGAGGTAGCAAAATGTGCAAGTTTGATGGGTTAAGTAACACGTCAAAAGTCAAAAGGGTTGCATTGAGTATTACTATCGATATTGTTTTAGTACGGTTCTAAATGGGTGGAGTGAGGTTGGGTCGGCCCACAACCTTTCTTTCTTGTTTATAAAATAGATTTATGTGCAAATTGTGATATTAAAGACTTAAAGTTGTATTGTTACAATTTTTTTTTTTTGTTACAAAGAGAGGCTAACTTGTTTTTAATAAAGTGATTTAGTAGATGTATATGCATTTTCATTACAATTATGATACTTTTTAACCTTTGTGACCCGTTTCTTTATTTAGAGAAAAAAACATCCACACTGAAGCCATTCGTAGATAAATAGTATAACTTGCAAAACAAGCTGCTCAGGTCGGGCAGGGTAAGATGTCGAAACGGGTTCGTGTCAGATGGGTTGTTTTAAAAGAGGGTCATTTTGGTTCGGGTCATAATGGGTTTTGACAAGGGGTGCAAACGAGCCGAGTCGAGCTCGAGCCTTGCATTATCGAGCTAGGCTCGTGACAATTTTCAGAAGCTCGATTCGAGCCTTGTATTTTGGGCTCGAGCTCGGCTCGATGGTATATTTAAGAACTCGGGCTCGGCTCGAAAGCTCGATCAAAGTGTATGTGGCAAGAGTTTAAACGAGCCCAAGCTCGACTTTAGCTCGTTTTGGACCATTAAGTAGCTCGGTTTGGACTATTAATGACTCGTTTTGGACCATTAATGATCACGTTTTGGACAATTAAGAAGCCCAAGGCCCAAAGTATTTAGTTAATGCATGGGTTGCAATACAATTGGTCTATATAGTATTAATTGACATAATTAAGCAAAGCTCGATAAGGCTCGGTGAGCCCAACCGAGCTTTACATTCGAGGCTCGAGCTCGATAACTAAATGAGCTTTATTTCAGGCTCGAGACCGGGCTCGAGCTCGATAAGACTCGGCTCATTCAAGCTTTTTTCCGAGCCGATCTCGAGTAGCTCGCGAGCCACTCGGCTCGTTTGCACCCCTAGTTTTAACAAAGATAGCTAAGGGTAGAGGTGAGCAAAATTAACCGCCATATCCAATAAGCGAACCATAACCGACATAACCAAACCGATTTTAACTGATAACCGACATAACCAATGGTTATGGTTATGAAATTTCTTTAACCGACCGAGCGGTTATGGTCATGGTTATGAAACTTTGGTTAACCGATATAACCAAAACCGAACCGAACTTCTAGTTTTAGGTCTATTTAATAAGTTTATGTTTTACACTAACCATGTAGAGGTTTTCTACTAAGATAAAAGTATGCTAGTAACAAAACGATCTTGATGTAGGTGACCTTTATTTTAATAAAGAATTAAACATAGGCTTAGGTAAGTTTTTTATTGTCTAAAAATAATATTAACAAGGATCCCTCATTGGTAGTTTAACAAAAAAAAAATGTAATCTTCTTAGTCTTATAAAAAAAGCTTAAGCTAAGTCTATCATCGTAGGTTCCATTTTTTATTATGTAGATCCACACGATTTTAATTTTTAAACTTTAGTCCAAAGTTAGTTTTAGTTGAAGTTTGTAATTAATAACTGAAATAACCAAAAAAAAAAAAACATAACCGATTAACCACAACCTGAAGTTTGGTTAATTGTAAAAACCGAACCAAACCGACTCATACACACCCCTGGCTAAGGGTCACAAGGGCATTTTTTCAAACAATACAATTCAAACAACCATGATTTTATATTTCAAGTCCAAGTTAGCCCAAATTTAAACATTTGGGTCATGTACTGATTCTATTATTTGTTAATTTGACTTTGATCATCAGGACTCATGAGTATTTGAACATGCAGTAAACTACTACCGAACATCGGCCCCTGAGCTTAAAAAAGAGAAGGCCATGATATTAGAAGAGTTGTTGAACATGGAGAGCGGTTTTTCTTGAACATGAACAGCTGGGAGTGATATGCATTTTCAGGCTCCTTTTCAGAATGTATCCCTTTAACCTATTGTTTTTTTATCTGTCCATTTGACCCGTTTTAGGTAAAGCACTACCCAAATGGTGTGAAATTGTATAAGAAAATGAAGTGAAATTGCATAAGGAAATGATATGAAATTGTAGGAGTAAGTGGTGTGAAATTGTATAAGAAAATGATGTGCAATTATATAAGCAAATGGTGTGAAATTGTAGGAGAAAGTGGTGTGAAATTGTATAAGAAAATGGTGTGAAATTGTATAGGAAAATGTTGTGAAATGGGTGCGAAAAATAATAAAGTTTAATTTGGTATTTTATAGATTTGATTTTTTAACGATCACCTAACGCTCTTTTTCCTCCTCACCGCTTAGTTTGCAATGCCCGAACGGATCCATATTTTACAACAGCGATTGGGTGTGGGGCGGTGTCCCTAGCGGGGCCACATGACCATCTATGCCAGCCACAACATACCATACCGCATGCATTCCCACCAACTAATGCTTAAGACAGTTTTATAAATTGCACAAATGGGAAAAAGCAAAAGGTAGCTTCAGATGATGATGATATTGATTGATTGGCATCTTTTTTGCTTGCATTATGCACTTGAGCTCTACTGCTCTTCTTTCCCCATAAGCCTCATATTTTGACCATATTATGGAATTCTAATAAGTTTGTTTCCTCTTTATAGCCAGACCCACATTTTATGATTTTGTCATGTTTGATCCTCAAAGCGGTGGGACCCACTTGTCTCGCATATGAGGGCATTTACGAATTATAATATTCCCCTCCTATTTCGGCGTAGTTGGACCCAGAATATTGGACGCGATTCTAATGTAAGTTTTATTGGTGTAATCTATACTATATTATAATACATGAGGCAAGGACTTCTTAAATTTTAAACAATACAACTATGATTGCTTAAGGTACAACACTTAATGCACATAATAAAGATTTTTTAGGGGCAAATATGTCTTTTAGTTAGTGCCTAACAACTTAAACTATAAAACTGCTTCTAGAAGCAAAGCTTATTAAAAGAGGTTATATAGGTCTATTATAAAGCCTAAATAAGTGGAGGAGGAGCTAAGATCTCATGAGGATGAGGGGAAGGGTTACGTTCCTGTTTTCATTCGTAGCCTTGAAGGGTCGGACCCTACAAAATCAGTAAGTTTCCTCTTTTTTCTCATATTAAATGCTTCAATTCGTCTTTGCTTTCACTGATTCTGTTCACTTTTTTTTCACGTAGATGAAATGCTTCAACCCGACGATTTCATTAAAGTCTACATGGGTTTTTTTTTCTAATTCTTTAGCCTGGTTAATTTGCTTATATTGTGTTGAGTGGTTTCTTTGTGCATCCATGTATTTGGTTTCTACGCAAACCTGTCTTTTAGGGTTTTTAATTTACAATTGTGCTCAAAATTAGATACTGCATCATGTATTATGTGTATATTGTTTGGAGTTCATGTTTTTGTAAACTAATATACCCCTCAAATCCATTCTAAAAAGAAAGTTTTGGATCTGGTAATTAGATGCCCCTTAAACATATCGTTACTTAATTTTGCAAGGTTTTGTGTTGCTAAAAAAATTGGGCATTTAGAAGAAAAGGTTGCAGGTCAGATCTATGCTACCTACTGCTTACTCATTGGTAAGTGAAATTTCTTTATTTTTTGGTTAGCTTTTCGTATGATCTTTATATTTGATTTTTTTCTTGGGTTCTTGGTAATAGTTTAGATGTCATTTGATATGATATTGGTTCTGATTCCAATTGGATCTGATTTATCAAGTAGATTTGTGGCAGCTATTTAACTTTTGTTAGATTTTTTAAGAGAGATTGTTCACTTAATTTGCTCATTTGTATTTAGGTTAGGTTATAATTTTGTAGTTCTAGGTAATAGTGACATGTTGAGTATTCTTTACAGCATTGAATATAATTCGTTTTATGTTGTGGTGCTTGGTTAGCTTAAGAATGTAATCAATCTGTAGTGATAGGTTATGTTAACATTGTAATTGGTTTTCTTTTTTATAGTTGCTACTCAACTTGTATAGGTTCGATTATTTATGCTTTGGATATGCATTTGTATTACATCACAAGTATGTTTTTTACAGTTGCGAAAGTTACGTTTTTTTATATATAAATTTGATGACGAAAACTAGGAAGTTTTGTTAGAGCATCAGAAGTTGCTCAAAGATAAATCCTCATCAGCAAGTAACACCTGATATATTACAACCAAGTATGTATATTTATGTCCATTCTTCATCAACAATTCATAGTATAATTTAGCCTTCTTTATCTTATATATGGCCAATTTTATTCAACTTGTTTCACTAAATGGTTAAAATTGGTACAAATGTTCCATTGAATGACTACCCGATTATATATTTTGATAAGAAATGGCAATACTGTTGCATTAAATGGTATAAAAAAGCATGCTACATATATCTATTAAAAGTTTATTGTATATAGGTGTTTCTTGTGCGTACGGAGAACTTAGTTGAAGATATGCTGAGATGGAAGGGATTAGGCTTTGTAATTGCCATGTTGAAGATTGGTCTGCTTCCAAATTGGTGAGTTATTTCTTGAATATTTTTGAATTTTTGATTGATTTTATTAGGATTTGATGAATGACTTGGTTTGGAAGGCCAAAACCGGTTTTTTGTACACATCTAAGTTGGACCACAATGGGGATAAATGGAGTCGTTCAATTTTTGCACATAGTTTGATCATTTTCTAACATGCCTTCATCATAAATATTCAATTGAATTTCTCATTTACTTGTGTTCTTATGGATATTAGTATTGAGAACTATTATTAATCTGTTTGTAACTACCTTATGTGGCACTACAGGAATGTTTGGGAGAAATTGAGAAGAATTTTGTCTCTATATTTAATGCAGGTATGGGGAGGTATGCAAATCTACATAAAAAATTGAGTTGGCACTATTTAGATTGATTTGTAAGTTATTATTTACACTAACCATTGCTATTATTAAATTGAGTTGGCACCATTTAGTTTGATTGGATTTCGACTTGTAGGTTATTATGTACACTAACCATTGCTATTATTAAATTGAGTTGAAACTGTTTAGTTTGATTGGATTTCTCTAGGTTCAGTTCGAGTATCATTAGAATTTTTGAATTTAGTTAAAAATTCTCTGGTTGTTTTCTTGGTATGCACCTTTCTGATATGGGTCAAATGCACAAACCTTTGTTATATTTTTCTATTTATAAATAAGCCACATGTTAAATAAGTTTGATTATCAAACTTTATTGTTATTAACATTTTTTTATAATAATACGAATTTAGCAATTTTATTTTATTTTATTTTATTTTATTTATATTTTTTTTTTTTGAGTTTGAATCCATTTGTGGTGACCTCTAACCCATTTCATTTGTTTTGTTTATAGGTGAATGTCTTGGCTTCACATATTTGATAAATTGATAAATTGGGGACACCTGACTTAAAATGGTAGTTGCATTTTTTACCAGTTAAGAAAGAGACTCATATCTTATTATGATTTGGTCACTAAATGTACGATTGATTTGTATATAAGCAGGTCAAGCTTAGCACTATTTACATTTGGATTTACATGACTCAAGGAATTAGGATGTAATGGAGTCTTTCACTAGATGTACACACGTCATTAGTGCCTGTGTATGTATCATGGAAATAGAATGATTCATTTTTTTTTGTTTTTAGTATTATGGATTTGATGCTTGTACGGTTGCGAAGTTATGTTTTGCAAAGAAAGAAACGGTATAATGTTGTGCTTGGAATTAGAGGTACAGACCCGCTGATACAGACCAGTTTCATGCTTAGGTTTAGCAAAAGGAGCATAACCAGAATTGGAACCGGTTCCACCACCTGAACCCAAACCAGTGAAAGCCCAGTCTAAAATCCAAACATACTCGGACCTGGTTCTTACCCTACCTGGTTATTGACCATGTTGACCAAACCCGGACCTGCTTTCGGGTTCTAAAAAACTGTTTTGTGCATTCCTACTTGGGCCATAATTATGACATGGATAAATCATATTGACGCTACTATATTGACAACTGAATTTTTAATTTTAACATATAACTTAATTGAAATGTGTAAGGCTTATGACATAGATAAATCATATTGATGCTACTAACATGAAAACATTAAGATAAACAAAACAATAACCATTATAATTTTTAGAAACATACTATACGAATAACAATACTAACTAAAATACTATACAATATATCGTGAGATGATTGATTAACTAACGAATACGAGTATTGTGTAGAAATTTGTAGACGTAAGACGCCGCAGCATCGCGCGGGTCTTCTACTAGTTTACCTTAATATATGTTCCCTACTTTTTGTTGAAGGGATTGAACTATGGAATATCGCTCTAATGAGAACATTCTCGAGTTATTAAAGTCGATGACCAATCTTGAAACATCAGTCAAGTCAATGATTCAAAGCTGGTGAAGATGTAGCTCAAGTCGTGAAAACGTGATTTGGTTCATTGTATGAGCTCGGTTTAGGTTTAGGCCGATTTAGGAGTAGGATCCAGGATAGGGTACAAGGTAAGACCGATGACATTTGCTCGTGCTTGGCTCGTTTACAAACCGAACCGAGCTGAGCGGCTCATTTACAACTGAGCCGAAAACCAAGCAAGCGCTAAGCGAGCAACGAGCGGAGAGTAACTCGAACAACCATAAAATTAGGATGTTTCCTTCAATGTTTTCGTTTCCGGGGTGACATCTGAGGTCAATTTGTCCGTTGTTGACACTAATGTTGAAGTTCGAGTGTCCGAAGATGAGGCTTAGGTTGAGGTAGTGAGGCGATGAGCATACTGTTGAGAGAACAAGTGTCGCATTGTGTCGTAGGGTAATATTAAGCGACATTTAGCAACGGACGACTAATAACATAATGAAGTCAAGACTGTCACTTCACGACTTAGGGTTTACTATTAAACTTAACATTAAATTTTTATTGGATTCGAGCTAGTTATATTTTACTTGCTTATCTTGGGCCAAATGATATATATAAAGCTATAAATATTACTGTGATTTGTGTGTGTATATATTTATATACATAATAAATAAATAATAATTTATTCGAGTCATACCGAGCCGAGCGGACCTTTACTCGTTTACAAACTGAACTGAGCCGATCAGCTAATTTACATCCGAGCAAAGGATTGAGCGACCATTTCCCGAACGAGCGGCAAGCAAGCCACGAGTGACGAGCAATTTTAACAGCCGTAGTACTAATGTTATAAGATTCGTAATACATCGTATAGATGTAGGGCTGTTCACGAGCCGAGCCGAACCAAGCGGACCTTTACTCGTGCTTGGCTCATTTACAAACCGAACCAAGCTGAGCGGCTCATTTACATCCAAGCCGAAAACCGAGCGAGCATTCTTCGAGCGTGAATTTTTTCGAGCGAGCAACGAGCGGAGAGTAACTCGGACAACCATAAAATTAGGATGTTTCCTTCAATGTTTTCGTTGTCGGGGTGACACCCAAGATCAAATTGTCCGTTGTCGACCCTAATATTGAGGTTCGAGTGTTTGAAAATGAGGTTTATGTTGAGGTAGTGAGGTGAGGAGCATACTGCAGAGAACAAGTGTCGCATTGTGACATACGGTGACATTAAGCGATGTTTAGCAACGGACGACTAATAACATAATGAAGTAAAGACTGTTACTTCACGACTTTAGGTTTACTATTAAACTCAGTGTTAAATTTTTATTAGATTAAGTAGGCTAGTTATATTTTACATGTTTATCTTAGGCCAAATGTTATATATAAAGCTATAAATATTACTGTGATTTGGGTGTATATGTATAATTATATACATGATAAATAAATAAATAATTAATAATTTATTTGAGTCGAACCGAGCCGAGCAGACCTTTGCTTGTGCTTGGCTCATTTACAAACCGAACCGAGCCGATCGGCTCATTTACATCCGAGCAGATGATCAAGCGAGCATCTTTTGAGCATTTTCCAAACGAGCAGCAAGTGATCCACAAGCGGCGAGCAATTTGAACAGCCCTATATAGATGTGGCAATCTGATCACATGTCAAATAAGCATATTATTATTATACTTGTTGCCTATATTTTTATAAGAAATTAATACAATTTTTTATTATATACTACAATCTCGTTAATCTAGAAATATTTGAAACAAAATTTGTTTGCCATTAACTATCTTATAACGTGGTTTGTTATAAGTAAAACCAGTGTGGTAAGAGTCGCTAGGCACTAGTCGGCTGATGAGGTACCGACTAGCGATTAATTGGGATTGATCGTGATTAATCGGATTGAGATTTTATATGTAGTTTTCAATTCTATATATGTACACACACATTTTATATGTAGTTTTTTTAAGTAGGCATGTTTTAACCCGTTCTTCGACTCATATCTTTATATGTATATATGATTAAATCGTAAGAATTTACAGGTTTTGTGACCGAAATTTACAAATTTTGGCCGGAATTTGGCTAGGATCGCTAGACAACCACTGACTAGCGATTAATCGGTGTTTACTCAGTGAATCTCTGACTAGCGATTAATCGAAGATTAATCGATAGAGCCAATGATGTTGTAGCCTAGTGGTTACAAATGGAGGTGGGAAGGTTTACCCACTTTGTGGGGTTCCTGCCCTGGGAGGTCTCAGGTTCGAATCCCACTCAGAGTAGGGTTATTCTGAAATGAGGGGCTGGACCTTAGGGGGGCCCGAGGACCGAACCTGAAGGGTGCGGGGCTTCGTTATGGGTGTGTACCGTTAGCCGTTCAAAAAAAAAATCGAAGGATAGTTCGGGATTTTTACAACCATGAGTAAAACTGTTTACCATCAATTATCATATAACGTTGTTTGTTAAAAGAAAAAAAAAAGTCATAATCTTACAAGACAACTTGAGTAAATAAAATCCGAAGTAAAAAATTTGTGGTGTTTTGTCTTGGTATGGGTAAATATGTCCAAATTATCCAAAGTTAAGATGGTATACCAAGAGTTTCTTTACAATTTCCTAAATTTTACCACTTTTCTTCCATAAATGCCACTAGATGATAATCAATAAGTATTTTAATGCATAAAACATTATAATGACTATATTCAAACAACTTTATTATTATTAAAATAACATAATCTTCATTAACATATTTAGCACCCTCATGATTTAATAACAAATTTCAATCATGGACAGTGATGTACAACTTGGTAATTTTTATTTCCGTACAACTTATCAAGCAACATGTACAACATATTTAAGCAAGAAATTTAAGGGTATTATAGGGATAATTATGATAATTAAGACCATTAGGAGGATAATATAGACATTTTACCCGCCTCCTCATTTACAATATCAAAACAAAATTACAATAATATCCTTCATTTCTCAACCTTGCCCCCACAATATTGATTACCCCTCTTGAACTAATGAAACCTACAAAAGGTTCTTCAAACCAAACCATATGCTTCTTCTTCCCCACTTTGTAGCTCAATGGTTGGTGAGCCTCTCTCACTTTGGTGAGAGCAGGGTTCGATCCCCATGAGATGCAAAGTGTGGGTATTGCCAAGTGATGATCGAAACTAGCCTACTTGTAGGTGCGAGGTTCGATTATGATGGTCCCCCGGTTTTCTAGTACTGTGCATTTACTCCAGATAGACTTGCCTCTTGTGGAGGGTGCAACATCTGTCAAGTGGCAGATGGCGGGAAATCTTCCGGGTGGTAGCCCTAGCGCCCTTTGCACAGAGGGGCACTGCCTCTCCAGGGCCGGCCACTCCCGCGACACCAGGCTTTGGCCTGATGATGCCATTGAGTGTGTGGCTAGGGACCCCCAGATACTTCTGGAGGATGTGATGGATTCTGCCACAAATAGAAAGTCACCTACTAAAAAAAATATATGCTTCTTCTTCCAATCTTTTAACTCATCATCAATGCTTATCATCAATTCTTGTTCCTTAACATTCTCAAAGTCAGTGTACTTCTTTCATTTCATCCTTTTCCAATGATTCATTATCATAAGTAATTATAATTTTGTTGTTAACATATTGTTACGTAAAAATGCATGGCAATTTTTTTGAACGATCAACTAAAGTATTGCCGGGTATTTTGTACGCGGCCCCCAATGGCCGAAAGGGGCCCCAGACGGCCTCTAGTCCGTACGGACAGAGCCCTTCGGCCCACCCGTCTCCTGTTCCACGGAAAACCCGGCCCACAAACCCGCCCGAAGGCACGACGGTAGTGAACCGGTAAAACCTGGAGGGATCAAGCATGGCAATTTTTTTAGTTTGGAAATTGGAAGATATGATTCTATCTTTGTATCTCTAAAATATATAATTATGGACAGATTTTGAAATGTAGGAGGCTTATTCATTCACTACAGTTTGCCAAATAAAGTTAATGCTCTGTAAATATAAAATAACAATGTATCAGGAGAAGGAAGGATTAATAACAGAACTTCGTAAAGAGCTGCGCGTCTCTGACGATGAGTATAGAGAATTACTCTCAAAGGTTGCGACATGTTTTGGTCAAATTATACAAAAAGATTATCCCGGCCATCAAAGGATATACCATTAGGATTTATTAATCAAATTTAACTATGACTTCTAAAGGTACTTGCATGAATTGAAGGGTCAAAGATTTTCTACAAATGTCAATCTTTGAAAATGACAGCTCTAGGTATAAAGAGTTCGACCTCGAAATCATAATGACCAAATCCCATATTTTTTACTTCCACGTAAATTTGGTAAAAGAACTAGAGCCTAAGAGCATGTGTAGTGGGCCCTTCCTGATTGGTCCATGTGGCTGCTGAGTCAGCATGGAGAGAGAAACTAAAAAAGGGGTGTAGTGGTGGGGCTTTATATATGGAGCCCCTGAATCTGATTGGTCCACGTGGATTTTATTTTTTTTATTCTTTTAACTCAAAATAAATAAAATAAAAGGTAAATAAATATAAAAAAATTACAAATAATATTAAAAAACACACAATTAATATTAAAAAAAAGTTACAACTAAAATTAAAAAAAATTACAAATAATCTTAAAAAACACACAACTAATATTAAAAAAAAAAATTTACACATCTCCTAAATTACTTATTTAAACATTACATATTCCTAAATTACTTAATTAAACACATAATATAATCCTAAAAGTCCCAGTCCTCGAGTGTGTAGTACTCGGGGGATAGGGAACGTGAGCTGTCCCGTCCATCGGACCTCGCATCCGATGGGAAGTAGTAGTACTCACGAGGAGGGGTTGGCATGCTCCAGAGGCGCTCCTGCTCCTCAATTTCCCTGAGGGCTTCCAAGTCCTCAGGGGTTGGGTCCCCATATTCACGGGGTGGGGTGGTCTGGTGGTGGTGGGTGGGGGTATTCTTGGGGGTGGGGATAGGGTGGTGGTAGGGGGTAGTCTGGTTGGTGGGGATAGGTTGCTGGTAGGGGGTAGGAGGAGGAGGGGTGAAGGTTTGTGGTGCCGACAACTTCAGTCCGTCCAACTGATAAGTAGCCATGGTATACTCCGCGGCCCAAGCCCATTCTTCATCCGTCGAGGGATCATCCTTCCAGGGATCATCGTCTTCAGGATGAGTTGGTGGTGCCGCAGCAGGAGGAGGAGGGGGATTTAGCCAATGTTGTGGAGGAGGAGGATGAGGAAGAGGAGGTTGTGGAGGAGGAGGAAGAGGAGGTTGTTGAGGAGGATGAGTTGGTAGTCTCCGGGACGGGCCCCGTCCCCGGACCCGTCGAGCGTACTGCCGGACATTAGAAGGTCCGGCAGCTCCTACTTGAAAACCGCCAGTGTTATTCATTGTGTTTAGGATGAGGAAGAGGGAAGATGTGTGACTGATAAAGGATGAGGAGGGGGTATTTATAGGGTGAGAAATATGACCGTTTGGGGGGAAAATTTGAATTTCAAACGGTTTGAACAGTAACCGTTTAAAATTCAAATGTTTGAATATAATTTTTTTATATAATCTATTTTTTTATTAATTATAATAAATATTATTTTTTATATAATTTATTTTTTTATTATTATTTTATTAAATCTAAATAATTTTCTATTAAAATTATTATTATTATGTTTGTTATTATTATTATTATTAAAAAAAACAAAAACAAAAAATACTTTGACCGGACCAAGTGCCACGTGGCACGATGGGATTGGATGGATCAAATGGAACCCGACGTTATCTATATAAAGCCCCCCCCCCCCCCATTTTTGGCCTATAGCGCCCGGGTGTTACGGTGTGGGGGGCGCTATAGCTTAAAAAAACCACAATCACGCCCCACTACGGGTAGTCTAAGCTTTACACACCGAGTTTACTACCCTTGCAAGTCTAGACGAACTTTTTGTTTAGATAACTAAATTTTATTTAATTTAAGAAACATATATTACATGATATAAAGTGTTATATATGTATTTATGGTGAAAAAAATATACTTTATAAGTTTTTCGAAAATTATAAATACATATAAAAATCCTTTTACACACATATAAAGTAATAAAAATTAGTAAATAATATCGAGAGACAAGTTGGGCTCGAGCTTGAAACATTACTCACAAGTCAAAACAGAACCTTAAAAATAAAACTCGAAATGAGTCAGACTCTTGTGCCTAAGCTTAAGTCAAGTTCGACCTCTTTACACCAATGAATTGTTAGCTGAATTGATATCACTTGACTATCAAATACTTTCATGGAATATGAAACTGTTGAAACACGAGTATTAACTATGAATTGTTGCTATTTACACCCTACTCTACAATACACCCTACTCTATACTATCTCTCAATAAATACACAATATTAATTACTTAAACTACTTTATAACTATCTCAATAAATACAAAACATTAATTACCTAAAATCATTTATTTATTTTTTAACTATTATTCATACTCTTATTCATTTATTAGTATTTTATTTTTTCTAATAAATTAACTTTTTGTAAAGCATGTTTTTTTAACGGCCAACGAATCAATTTCCGAGTACTCTCGGGCACCCTTTTATAGTTTTTTTTTTTTTTTGAAAAGCATGTTTTTTTTAACTTTTATAGTTTTTATTTTTTTTTCTAATAAATGGACAACATTAACTTTTTTTTCAGATTAATGCAACATAAGTTTTTTATTTCCTATTAGTAACAAACAACACCAGATAAATGTTTTCTCAAATAAAAGCACTCACAACCAAGTACGATATTAGACATCTTGCCGATACGGTTTAATTTGTCCTTGATCGTAACCGAGAGAGCGTCCTACGCCCTGCACCTAATTCACTAGATCTTCACGAGTTCTAAACACCTTCATTTGAAAAATAGTTTATGTTAGATAAATATACCAATTATGTTACACTCGTATAGAAATAAAAACTATCATACCTCGTTGGTGGAATATATTGATTTTCTAGTCATCTTTTTTTATTACTACATGTAAAAACAATAACACCAAAGATTATAAGTTAATGCATATCTAAAGATTATAAGTTTAAAAAAGGTTGGGGGACGGTGCGCCACCAGAAAAGGTCACGGATACCCCACTACCAGCACGGTAACACCGCCGTCACCAGTGCTGGTAGGGATCCCGTGAACCAAATACGGGTTCTTCTTACCATGCTGGTAGGGATCCCGTGCAGGATTGGTTAAAACCAGTGAAGTTAAAAAACCTCACGGGTAGTGCCCCTTCCTCCTTATAGATAATACTTCAATTGAATCTATCTATATAATAATTGAGGTCACTTGGGTTGAATGGAGCCTTCCTAGAGTGTCCACCTAGGATCCAACTCAAATATGGGGCTCCAAGCTTGACCCATCTACCTATACCTGACTTTTTAAGGCGTTATTCATCATTAATCTCGACATTATGACTTGGGTTTCGATTTCACAGTGTTTATCAATCATTCTTAGCATTTAAAATACATAATAAGTGAGTTTAATTCGTATGATTAGTGAGACCAAGGTGTAACCGTCGAGTTAAGGGACAATCAAGCTAAATCAGTTTCGTTTTGACTCAAGGATTATAAATTGATTCCATATCTACATAATGGAGAGTGTTTCGACCATAACCCCTTTAGCTTTTACACTTAATATCGATCTAAAGCCACAAATTGGTGTTCTTGTTTACTTCAGCCGAAAACCAATCAATCGAACCATTAAACGACCATGTAAGTGCGATTTTTTCATGCCATTTTGTTCCCTACATGTTAATCGTTAATAGCCCTATGAAATCTGAGGTTATTATAATCGATTTGAGGTTGTAGGAATTCTAGGGTTAGGGTTTGTGAATTTGGGGAAGAAGATGAATAGAGATTATATGTTAAATAGATATTGTTTTCAATTCTTTCTAATTATGATGCTATGGTGTATTTGTTGAAGTTTTGTATTCGTTATTTTGGGTGTTTCGGTTATAATTTTAGTTCATATACATTTATCCTTTGTGGTCATTTTATCAAATTTATAGACGAAATGTTTGCTTGTAGTTGTTTTATGTGTTCCGGTTATATTAGGTAGTTATTTTTATGCAAACTTGACTTTTGTTTCATATTTTGATTTAGATTAGGGTTAGATGTGGATTTAGATTCCTGTTCGATGGCTTTGGATTTGATTTCATAGGTCTGTTTTGATTTTGATTGTCATCATATATAGAGATTCAATTTAAAGTTTGAAATTAGTTACGTTTCTTGCGCCGAGATTTAAATTTCTCCATTATGTTGCTTGTACAATTCATCATCCATTAGGTTATTATAGAAAAGTATTGCGTTGTCGTCTCCACCAATGGTAATGATGATGATGATCTACTACCGGATGAGGAGGAGGAAGATGCTGCTTCCCTCCTTCAGTTATCTTTATTATTATTATTGTTGTTGTTGTTGTTGTTGTTGTTGTTGTTGTTGTTATTATTATTATTATTATTTTGTTTATGGATTATAATAATTATGGACTTTTGAATTCTTATTTGCTGTCTGGTGTTCTGATGAATATAATGAATGCTTCTTTGTTGACAGTGTGTGTATATTTTTCCAGGGGCGTTATGGTTTTGGGTTTGTGAATGTGTATTAGTTCATATTAGTTAATACATGATTAACAACTTTATTAACTGACTGATGTCTAACAATGAGTTTTTAGTAAATTCTGATCATGGAGCTCCATCTTTTCTATATGAACCAACGGCTATTGTTAGAACCTCTAGACCCAATGTTGTGTATATATATAATGTTTGTATATAAGTTTATTTTCAAACTTTCATGCTTATATTAATTTTGATGCATATGTCTATTTATGTGTTTGATTTGTTGTACATATATATGAATGATAATTATATGATATTGAAGAATAATATAAGCTATGTGTTCTCTAATTATGTTTCCATGATCAAGACTAATCATCCCACTTTTATATATGCATTTGATTTATGCGCTTAACCAAAAGACTTGCTTTATTGTCAATATTACTAATGTTTTTCAGCTCAATTGATGCTCATTTCGGCAGTGTGACACGTGGATATATGAAGAATACATTTTCGCTTCACATTCTTTTCTGACATAGGTGTTCTAATATGATTCAGGTATAGATCTAATCCCCTTGATGTTATATGCTTAAGATGGGGGAGAACTGCAACGTTAGTTTCGCTTGGAGAGTGGCTTGCTATCAATGATTGTACTAAACATGTATACATAACCTATCTTTTTTGTTCTTTTGTTTCTTTTTCCATGAAATCATGGTCTTCATTAATCAATTTTCATATATGTATTTCCATATTACAGTACTGATTAAAAAACACAGAAACTTTTATCTACCCGGATGTTAATTCATAATTGGTTTTGCTATCGTTGGTCAGGTTTGTATAAAGATTAACATACACGAAGATCAGATTCATGCAACCATGAAGTGTAGCCGAGGTAAGAACTTCAGTTCTCGTCATTGTTTTTGGTTTAAGGCATTTATATAGAATGGGCATTCATATGGCTTAAGACATTCATACTGTTTATGGCATATTGGATTATTTGGTTAAGATTTTTGGATAGGGATTTATGTTTATGTAATCTATTTAAGGTGAAAAAAAATATTTGTTCATGAAATTTTGAGGCTTTTCGACAATTTGTAGGTTTTCAATTGCTAGAAACATGAAAGGGTCAGTTTCACTAAGAGGTGTAGATTTTAATCTGATCATGATTATGTTTCTGGTTGTGTTATATGTATATATCGCCTCCTCTTTCCATAATCCGTTTCTTCATTTGCTGATATGTAAGTAGCTGGGTCAGCAAGCAACTTGGTTGTTCAAGATGTAAAAAAAAAATACTATAATATTTAGTTGTTCAATATTCTGGTATTCAAGCCCCCACTCTCATATCTACAAATTGAATTTTACCACTAATCCGAAGCAACTTCTTTGTCATTCAGGTATTCAAATTAATGGATTCTTAATGGATTTTTTTTACAGGCACAATAGCTTTCCTACATCATCAATGTCAAGAAAATTAAAGAACCTATTTTATGACTCCAAAGTTGGATAGTGGAGCTGGGGATTGATTGTGGTTAAGGTTTTAATCTTTACATTTAGCTCTACCAGGTACTGTTTTTACCTATCTATTTGTTCTAATTTCTGATTCATGATGAGGAACATATTCATTGATATGTTCATTTGTTAGTTAATGTGTTTGATGTGATGAGGAACATAAGAATTGACATGTTCCTGGAACTTTCATGTTTTTTGTATAAAATTGAAGACATGGCTGGAACTTGGTTTATTTTTATAATTTCATTGTTTTAGAACACTACAACAGTATAGTACGATAGGGATCTAACGTAATTTTAGGTTTCGGCTCGACTTATTGGTTGATAACAAGAAGGTTTTTCCAATGAATCTATATCTGCTAATAAAGGAGTAACTAGGGATGAGGTGTCACCTTCAGATGCTCTCCATTCCAACCCATGACCCTAATCCATTTTGTGGTTTAGCCTAAGATCCTTATCATTGATTGCTTTGTAACTTAAGTCCAATGTTTGAGATTGACGTTTATTTGAGTGACTTGGGTAGTTGGGTGACAAATCTAGATGTGGTTTAGTAAAAATCAGAAATTCTTTAGCGTATGAGCTATTTTCCACAACCGAGGCACCGGTTTAAACTGCTTTTGTCATATCTGTTAGGGAAGCTGGGTTCGAGTTCTTTCAAAGGACAAACGAGTGTTTCTTTCACTAGATAAAATCTTTCTTTTCAAACATAATTGTTTGATATATATTTTTTATTACTCTTTCTAAAGATATGATAGCTAGCTAAGCAAAAGCCTGTTGATCGACTTACATAATATATGCATCTATGAAACTTTGAGTCTTTATCTGTAATGAGGGGATATGCTAGCAAATAACCATGAATAATAGTTTCTTTTACTAATGTTGCGCTGAATTATTTGGTCCGAAGGTGACAAATTGAGAGGAAGCGAGGGACATGTAAGGTTGATAAAATCTACAAGGGGTACTCGTGTTGGTTGAAACGCAGCTCTGGTTGGGTTGACCCAAAACACTATATGTTCATGTTCTTTTTTTTCTACATATAGTTTGTGTCTAATATGGTTACGAAAGCTATTTCATTTCAATAATCATCCTTTGCGTTTGAACAAACTGATTAATACGTTTGGTTTGATGGTGTATGTACAAATCATATGAGCATCTTAATATGATACAGTTCAACAGTGCTTGTAAGAGGATGTTAGTGATTGTTAGAAAAGCAGAAAATCAACTTTTCTTACCTTGCAAGGGTGCTGACAGGTGACACATTAATATTTGGACTGTAACCACTAAAAAACTGTTAATTTATATTATTTTTAATGCATTCAGTTTCATGTTTAAAAAACACCCTAAATATAAAACATGGAAAGAATTCTTAACAAACAAGAATTCAGTCTCACTTGATCACATCAATTTGGTAAATGTTGCCGCTGAGAAGATAGAAAGGGACTTCGTGCTACAACAGTTGATGAGAAACTTTGAAAATGGGTAAACATAAAAAATCAACTTTTTTGTGCCGACACTTTCTTATTTTTCAGGAAATTTGAGGTGGCAATGTCGATCCATTTACTTAGCATGGTGTGATTTGGATTATTTGATCTCTAATGGGTCAAATGGCTGAATCAAAAAGAAAAATAGTTTAAAAGGAAACGCATCAATCGTACATCTTTGGGTAAGACAGTCTTTATGTTTTAAAGCAATCATTTGAGTTCTGGTGTTGTTAAATATTTGCCAATTAATATGCTTATGTAGTTGGGTTTAAATGGATTACTGAGTTGATTAAGTGATGAGAACTCTACTGGACCCATTTTTACCAGATCCTATTTTGATTAGAACATGTTTTGACCTTATTATAAGTTTTAACAATGTGTACTCTATTAATTGTTATATACTTATGTATAATATATAATGGATCTTGAGCTAATTTTCTAAAAGAAATGCATAAGCAGGCTGCTTGAAGCATTGGAGAAGATCATTCGAATGGTATGTGGCTGAATGGGTCAAACCAAGTCGAATATAAAAATACTCGGCTAAAAATGAAAATGTGTGTCTAATGGGTTAGAAGTACTTAAATCATTTTTGCCTCTATAATCGTCTTTCTTTTTTTTTAGTTGTGTGTAACCATTCTTAAATGATACAATAAAAATGTACAGTTGAACACCTAAAAATTTTTATGTTCTCTCTAATGTAGTTTGCTTACAATGGGAGAGGTGATAATTAGAGGTGACAGATGGTTGGGTTGAGGGGTTGACAAGACACTCTTCCATGAACCAGCAGGTCAACAAGACAATCTAAACAATGCTTATGATGTCCAAATGTTCTAAAGCAATTTTGATGATTTATAATTTTTTTCTACTATACATCAGAATTTCCAGTCATATAAAGTTAAATGTTTAAGAAATTGAAAAACGGACTTATAGAATGTACCGTTTTCCTTTTCATTGTTACATGTAAAATTTAACTAGAGATTAAAAGTTTGTATGTCGTATTTATAAATTTGAAATTGTGTTGTAATAGTAATCATTTTTCATTATTTTATGTAATAGTTACATGAAATGAATGTCATGTCTTCACTCGTGTTTGTAATATATGAATATGCCAAATCTGTTTGTATTTAATTTATCTATGATATTGTACATGTTCAGATAGTGTTTGTTAGTCTAAAATGTTAACCGGGTGTTTGAAAGATCATGCTGTTTCACATGAACAATTGTATGTTGTGATATCAAGAGTTGAGATGGACTGAAGATGCTAATATTGGATAAAGAAAAGGAGTTAAGAATTAAAGTGCAAATGGTGTCTACAAAGAAATATTTGGAAGTTTGTGAATAAGTATTCAATCAAATTTTTCTTAAACAATTTAATTTCATTTTTATGTAGTATTTTTTGTTAAACTATATTTATGTACTTAGAATTTTCATCTTCATTTGCAATTGCATCTTCATTTCAATATTTGTTTTCTAATGACGTCAAATCAAACATTGCATAATTCATATATCATTTATTGGGTAACAGTAAAGTTTTTTATGATATTTTTCAAGTAACCTAAATTCATAGGAATTTGTAATACGTAACTAAAACTTGTATATTACAATCTTTATAAATAACTTTCTTATGTGAGCACATCCTTCATTATTTAAAGTTTAAAAATTTATCATTTTCATTTTTTGTAAAGTTTTGTTAAAATAATTTGGGATTTGATGAAAGGAATTGGATTTGTGTGCGTTAGGTAGTTACTCTAAATTTTGGTGGGAGCTTTGCGTGCCTGAGTATATATAGTCAGCTCTATGCATGTATTGAGGAGAGTTTTATTATTTTGGATGTTGACATGTAATGCAAACGGGTCAAATCGGTTTCTAATATGTTCATACTAAACTTTGGTTTGCCTTCCGATGAGACACACTCTTTATCTGATAGATTCTATGAAAGTTGACTCTCAAAAAAACATTTTTGACTTCAATTTTTTTAGACCCAACGATTTTATATGTATACATACAATTATTGAATATATACATATTTTAAACAGTTATAAGAAACGTTCATATTTGAGTATATTATAATAATTTATAGTGTTGTTAAACAGTATATATACAGATACTTTACACATTAAAACTATTAAACTTTATACGTTTGTTTGTCATGTTAGAGATTTAACTACTATTATACAACACATGCGTATATGTATTTTATAAATTGTCCTTTAATATTATCTTATATTATTTTTCATTTTACTCGGGTACTTGCCGCGTGTTAACGCGGGGCTCTAACCTAGTATCAATAAAAAAAGGTTGGAAAAGTAAAGTAGACATATACACACACAACAATAACAACTTTGTACACGAATACAGATTTGAATATGAACGTATATACTTTTTTTTTGGATCGGCATAGTGCAGTGGTCCGCTGATCACAATCATCTCTCATCGGCCTAGGTTAGAGTCCTGTGGTTTGTATTGAAGCCAGGAATGAGCTGGTGCCACAACTCGCCCCCCAACGGGATTCGAATCGGAGACCTCTCCCGAATGGGAACCTCCAAATAGAATAAACCCTCCTATCTCACTGTGTGATCAACTGGACCACAGATCATTGGCATGAACGTATATACTTGATTTGAATATGAACTTAGCTACGTGATTTGGATTTTAATTTATTAAGCATTAACAAAAAAATGTCTTGAATTGGTTTTGGTCTCCTACGTACACAAACACAACAAACACAGCAGATTTAAAAAAAAAAAAAAAAAAAAAAAAAAAAAAACAAGTGATGGAACCTACTTAGTCAATAGTGCAGTCAAATGCATTGGAATTATATTATTAAAGAAAAATGAATCCACTTGTGTCACGAAATGAGAAAAGTGTATGTGTAATAATTAAAAGATAGGAAAAGAAAATGTCGGGGTTAGGAGCAAAGAAAGATGCCACTTAGGTTATAGCCTAGTGGTAGAGAGGAAATCCTCTCTTGGGTGAGATTAGGAGTTCAACTCCAAGGGTGAGCAAAAAAAGGTGTGAAATTAGCCGTTCAAAAAAAAAAAAAAAAAGAGCAAAGAAAGATATATAGAAGATGAGTCCTCTGCCATTAAAGTGAGGAAGCAAATATGTTTGCCACTTGCATTGCATTGCATTAATTAATTGCACCGAATGGTAACAACCATGTTAATAGAGGCGGCTCAGAATGTGAAGGACTGCACCATGGTCCGTGTGGCACCCGTGGGTTGAGTGAGTGGGTGGGTAAGGGGGACCATTCACATTCCTGCTTTTACACACTAACCAATGCCTTACCCTTAACCTCCATAGTGCAGTTTTCACACCAAAACAAAAATGGAGGGGACATACTTTGTTCACAAACTACAAACTCATCGGTTTTTGAACTAAAATGTATTTGTTATTTTGTTCCTAATACTAATGTTTTTTTTAACGGTCAATAAAACTTTATTTAAAAAGCTAGTAAGACACTAGCAACAGAAGTCAAAAAAACAAACAATCCGAAAGACATACTAGCCGAATAAAAGAATAAAAAACAACAAAACCCAACACATACACAACCCGAACGTATCCCATCTTATTCGTGTCAAACAAACACCAAGAAACCCAAGACATATCCGTCATTCTTCCGCGATGAGTGATCCATAAGTAGCTCATAACTTTTATCCCGTCCAAAATCTTCCGCGCCGATACTTGTTTTTGATTGAATATATAGTCATTTCTAGCCCGCCAAATGCTCCAAAAAGCCATAAGAGCATTCACAGTAGAACCCCAAAAAAATTGGGTGACAAAACCCTATAATTTTTTTGGGGGTTGGAAGTGATTGTGAGTGAAGAAAATGGGGAATCTACAGTGTGTCGGTAAATATTGGGTTCTTTGGGAATCTTTTAGGGAAAACAGGAAAAATGTATTTATTTTTTAATATTTGTTGTAAGTGGTTGTGAGTGGAGGAGAGAGAAAATTTAATGGGGTTTAGTGTAATATGTGGTTGTGATTGGTTGTAAGTGGATGGGGGATGAGGATTCTATTGTGAATCCATAGAAAGCTTTCTTCGCTCGAATCCCATTTTTTGCCGTGTGATGGAGTTTTAACAAGTCGTGCACGTGAAAAATAAAAGGATTCAGGACATTGCACCATGAGAACAAAACCTGCCACACATCCAAAAAAACGGGCACCCTGTAAATAAGTGATCCACGGACTCCACCATTTGTGAAAACTGTATAATCGTTTAAGGGTTTGTTTTGTAAAAGTAGCTGGTGACTGGAAGCTGGTATCTAGTAGCTTGTAACAGTCGTTTTTTAAATATATATTGATGTTTGGTAGAGTAGCTGAAACTTTAAATAAAATGTATAAAATGACCAAAATGGGCATAACTAAAAGCTTGTATGCATGTTTTTTTAATTGTAGAATGGGTATTTGCGTTTTACTCATTAAAAACTTGTAGCTAGTAGGAGTTTTTTCTTAAACACTAGTACTAGTAGCGTTTCAATATGGAGCTTTTTCTCCTAACCTAAAAGCTTCAAGCACCTTCAACCAAACAAATATTTTTATTGTGTATGAGCTCTTTTATCGAACATACCCTAAGTGTTATAGCTGATTGATATAATGGAAGTTAGAAGTAAACTGGGGTGGGATGGAGGTGGGTGGTTTTATGAGAATAGCTAACTTACAAACCCGCTAGGGATTGAAGGGAGCACTCTCAAACTATCCGATGAGCTTAAGTTAACCAACTAACTATCGAGTAACCCTTCACTGCAATAAAATATCATCTGAATGAACATGTTTTATTTGCGGTAGTGTTCTTGATTTACTTAAACCCAATTTCCAAAAATCTTCATCAGGTTCACGAACTCAATTTTCTTACGCGATTCCAATACCCGAGGTGTTTGCGGTCATATACCTTGAGTATCTAAATTACTCAATGGGGTTATCTGATTACACCCCCTTCACCCTAATGTTACACCCCCCTTCATCCTAATGTAACACCCTCTTCACCCTAATGTTACTCAAACTACACTATTGTATATAACGAAGCTAGAACCCTTAACCTCTAGGGGATGAACTTTTTCTTCTACACATCTTATTCTGGTATATTACAAACCCTTTGGCATCGTAACTTTTATTATATCATAGTTAAAACAAAATATATTTAAACATCTATGAATTTATCACAATTCTCTATTAGTACTGTTTATTTAAGAAATTTGTTCCAAATTATATGAACGATAAATTTCTTTTATATAGTGTGACATCCGCCAATTTTTTATGTCAACTCGTACGCTTACTAGACGAGTCTTTATTTTTATTAATGTGCATATATCTATTTTAGGCTACCTTATGCACGGGAAATCAATATTCAATATATTTGAATATTTTGAATATGCACGTATACACATATATATCTATAATTAGTAAAAAAAAAATACTAAAACCCTACACATGCATGTATGTGTGGGTGTGTATATATATGTATATTAAGCATAAAGTTCATCAAGAGCAACATTTCCCAACATACATATATCTCTAATCACATCAATAGATTATGCTTTTCACTAATATGGAAGTTACTTTAATCACACTTAGATTCATGATGTCCCATTTACTACAATTAGTCATCCCTAAATCTAGATGTAATTAAAAACTAAAATAGAAAGATCTCTTTAATCCCACAAAACCATAAAAGATTACTACCCTAAATGTCATGGATCTTGTCTCTCCCTTGGACTACAATTGTCGCCCCCACCTATCACTAAAGGATCTTCCTTAAAACTCCAAGAACCACCAAATCTTATGATATGTCATTCATATTTATCAAAGACAATATGACCTTTCACCTTGGATTGATTAGACACATGTCTAGACTAAACATTAACAAGGAAAGATTCATTAATCTCTTGGATTAACAAGCGTTGACTTACCCCATTTGAAAATCACCTCCTTCATCCCCTCATCCTTTCTCTTTCGTCTCTCTCTTGGCATGTATGAACCGCCCCTACCTTTCCATACACAATCCACATCAAATCTTTCTAATATGATATGTTTACTTCTAGCCCAACACATCAAATCCTAGAAATCCTATACACTAGTTTAGTAAGATTTCTTAATCACTTAGAAACATAGAAAATTACTTACCAAAACTAATGTGATCTTCCCCCTAACCTCGATTAATGTGAGCCGCCCCATGTCCAAGTGTAGTCACTTCACCATCTAGTTACACTAAACATCATGATTATGCCCCAAGTCTAGTGATATGTCAAGTTAATGCATATGATTATACATTTGAATGGTTAGATTCCTTAACACACTAGGATCAAGACTAGTTGACCTTCGCTACATAACATAAACATCCTAACCCTCCACCTCCCTCACTCACTATAAATACATGGTGACCATGGCTTAGAAATCTTCATACACCACAAACTCACACTTCACCTCCTCTCCTCCTCTAATTTTTGGCCCACACACACCAAAGAGGTATAGATCTAGAACCATTCATTTTATTATTACATTACCATAACAAAGGTCACCTAAGTTAATAAACATAAGCTTTTAGAAACCAAAACTCTAATGTTGCAACAGAAAAGTCTTGGATAAATGATCATGTTTATATTTGTTTGTATGCTTGTATATTGCATATGTATGTGTGTATGCGTGTGTTTATATATAAAATATGTATGTATGCGTGTGTTTATATAAAATATGTATGTGTATGTGTAAGAAAAATGTTGTGTATATGAGTGTAATGATACCATGAACATGAGTGTTTATGCGAATGAAGTGGAATATATACATATATGGGTGTGTATGTGGGAAACTTCTATGAACATAA
This sequence comes from Ambrosia artemisiifolia, assembly GCA_032199755.1. Taxonomy (NCBI): domain Eukaryota; kingdom Viridiplantae; phylum Streptophyta; class Magnoliopsida; order Asterales; family Asteraceae; genus Ambrosia; species Ambrosia artemisiifolia. The sequence continues at coordinate 36,734,821 of CM063525.1, forward strand.
ATATATACGTGTGTGTGTGTTAAGTACATCAATACACATAAATGTATGTGTGTGTGCGCGTGAGTGATATGTGTATATATATATATATTACATAAATATATGAAGATGTGTGTGTGTTATTATATGTATATGTGTGATGTGTACATGAGTAGTATACTAAAAGATATAATAACTATAATGAAATAAAACATACCTTTTTTTAAAGATAAAGTGCCTAAACACTTTCACAAAGTCATCACAGGTCATTGAGTTAACAAACTTTTCTATAAGTCGGATGGACAACTTATGCAATAAACCACCGAACCTAGATCTAAAATGTCTTTTGTACATAGGATTCGTGTAGGTCGGATATTTAGTATCACGGGCTTTACTTTGCTAGATTTTGCACGAAGTTGAGGTGATTTCGTGGCCTCTTTTCTATTTTACTGTTTTACAACTTCGGGGGAGAAACATGCTTGAGACCTACATTTGTACATGACAACAATATGTGTTACATGAATTAGACAACATTATCACAACAAGTCCTCGGACAACCATAACCATTAACTTAGCAATAAGCCGTGGATGATAAGAATAGTACTATTTGGGTTGACACCCCCTTTCATGGTTAGTCGCGCTAACCACGACCGTTGTGTCAAATGATTGTATATTATCCAAGTTTTTCAATGTTCTGTGATAAGGCATTAGTTGGGGCGTACAAGGAAGTCGGGGTTTGGTTATGGGGCTCATGGTAACTATATTATGCATGGACACAGACTACAAACTTTCTTGAAAACAAACTATTTTATCGAATCATTAAAACCTACAGACTCACCAACTTTTAGTTGATGATTTTTAAGCATGTTTTTTCAAGAATCAATTAAGGATAGTAAGAAGGCAAGCTTAGGAATGCTTGAAGAAGGCTTTTGTTTTGTTATATTGTTGTAGCCATATGATACCTTTATTAAGGCTTGTAATTCGTATTTGACATTGTGACGTTATGTGTTGTGAAATGAATGACATTTAATATTTCTCATATAAACAATGTTTGTGATCACCATACTCGTCTCACCTCGCGTTTCCACCTTAGGCGAGGTGTGACATATAGTGGCCTTTGATAGCCCCATATAGATATAGAGAGTAAAAATTAAATACAAATGGGCTTAACCTACTAAACATGATAAGTGAAGGAGGAAATTTTATTTTATTTTATTTTATTTTTTTGACATTTTTTCCCATATACTTAAACATGTTTTCTTGATAAATAATATAAAAAAAAATTAGCGTAATTACGTTATTAGAGTAATTACAGTAGTTTACACTAGGGTAATTACGTAATTACTCTACACTAATTTTTTTTATAGATTTCAACACTAAAGTACATGTTTAACAATATGGAAAAAAAATAAAAAAAAAAAAAATACAATCCTTCACTTCTCACGTTAAGGGTTATTTGTAAAATAAGAACCATTTGTACAAGAACATTCTTCTCTATATATACTAGTAGGAAACCCGCGCGATGCGGCGGGGACGACTATTTTGAACGTGATTATGTAGTTATTTTGTAACAAAACAAATGAAAACATGTAAAACTGTAGCTTGAATAAGTAAGTATCGTATCATATTTATCATATTCATAAAGCTACCACTCCATGTGTAACCCTTTTGTGGCTGAAAAGGAACTCAAAACTTGTTGATTTTGCGCACCGTAGCAATAAGCAAATATCAATACATCAATTCCATAACAACTCAAACCACCCCATCATCAATTTCTTCTTCTGTAAGTATATCAGCAGAAAATCCAACAGTTGCATATTTTTTAAACAGTATAGAATACTCCCTGTTTATTGCAGCACAAAGAAACAAATTACACATACTACGTAACATACAAGATTTCCTAACCGATTAAAACTCAAAAATGCAGCAAACATATTACTATCTGAATAAAAAAAAAAGAATTGGTGGAGGAAAAATAAGTTAGGAGTAAAAAGGATCGAAACTATTACCATGCACATAATATGTCACCAAAAAACCACCACTTTTCAGCAAAGTATAAAGCCTTAGGCTTTTGTTTAGTAAAGAGAAAACCTAGTTAAAGGGACACTATATTATAAGAAGATCCACATATCATGCATCTAATTATTAAGAATTGAAAATAATGAGTTAATTTTACAAAAAAAAAACTGTTACAAAAAAAAAACTTTGAAAATGTATATGAACTTCATTTCACATAACTGTTGAAGTGATTTCACTTTGTTCCTAAATGAAATAGTAAAGAAGATTCAATATCATGGTGTCCATACAAGTACACATAAATCCTAAAAAATAACCACCCCAACGAATTTGTGTGAAAAGTTATAGTCATGATGAGACAAGAGTGATCATCATTCATGATCATATAAAAAAGTCAATGTCAAATGAGACATTCATCTAATATATGTTTTTAATGAATGCAACCAGTGGCAAATACAATACATTTTTCGTTATGGGGGCATATTCTTAGTTGGCCAAAACAGATTGAGTCAAATAGGTTTGATTATTAGATGGATCTTTTTTACTTAAATATATCACTTTACTTTTAATTTCTTTTTTTCTCAAGTCTTGATATAAATAACATGCACAAAACTTATATAAACATCCAAAGAAATCAGTCTAAACAAATAGAGTAATATTATAAAACAAAAAATTTAACCACAACAATCAGAAAATCATAAAAAATAGGAACAGGGCGATTAAAAAAGAGACCACTTTGGTTTGGGTCAATGGGTTCGAGTCAAAATGATTTCAGGTAAAAACAAGTTATTTTGGTTTGATTCCATCGGATTTGGATCAAAATTGGTTATTTTGGTTGAGGAAAAAAAGTTTTAATGGATAAAAAGAACCCATCCCGACTCGTATATAACTCAATGTAAGATCCGAATACGTCAACCAACTATAATCTTCAAATGTTCCCATCATACTGAGTGAACTTACCAGCTTCAACCCATATACTGAGTGGAAACACCACCATGTCATATTGCATGCCATTGCACATGTTTAACTTTCCATTTCTGCCTAGACACCAGATTCTTTGATATTTAGTATATCAACCCAAAGCTTTTCAATGCAGACCAATGTGTTTGATCCATGAGTTGACAAGATAGTTAATGGGCCAATTTTTTACTCATTTGACTGTGCCCTTCTAGCGAAGCTCTTTGATCTCACCCTGTAGCATAAATAAAACATTATACAAATTGACCAATTTGAAGTAAACATAAAATATGTTCAAAGTAACACAACAACTAAGCTTAAGCAGTTTGGATATGGTCCAATTTAGGGTTGATAAATTTCAAGGTGGTGGATCTTGTCAAATCCAACATCAAACCGAAACTATGCATGAACGCTTCAAATACACAAACTAAACATGACTTTCATGATGGTGGGATTAACGGATACGACTTAGGTATTCACATACAACAAAGAGCGTCACTGTTTGTATAAGATATGCATTTACATGACATGGGTCTCCGTTTAGCCTTTGATTTTATATAAAGTACGAATTAGTTTGCAAGTTAACATAAGACGCCACTAAAGAATTTATAAAACTAATGTACCAAATGAAAGATAGTTTTGTTCATTTACCTTAGTGTTTCGTGACTTTCATGCGCGTTAATGTTGCAATAACCGGTGATGGCTTTGGCCTTTGGCTTAAGGGCGCCCCTATCGAAGCAAGTACCTATTTATGTGCATAGAGTAGCTTCGATAAGCTAGTTGATGGGAAGATGTATAAAAATGGTGCTACACACAAATGTTAGCTTAAATAGTTATCTGGTTATGAAGAATATGACTTACCCCTGGTCTTGTAGTTCTATTTTGAGCAGAGCAAATTTTTGTTAGCTAAAACTAATATAGATGCAACTTTAATCCTTGCGACCTTGCCCATATTTATTAAAGTTTTATGTCTATGTAGATTTGGCTTGAATCATTTTACATAAAATTAAATAATGGACAAAAATGCAAACCCGCTAGCTATGATCCAGAGTGATTACACACCCAAAGAAATATATATAAACAAACACCCACCTACTAAGGCAACCAAATGACACTTTATTCGTAGTCTTTAAATCCCAAACCTGCAAATAAGTAAGATAAACATCAGAAAGCCAAAAAAAAACCCTGAGAAACTTGAAACATTTTTTTTTGTGTGTGTGAAAAAGGAGAAGTCGAATGAGGAAACTGGTTATTAACAACATGTGAAAACCCTGAAGCAATGTGCAACCGTAAGAGATAATTGAGGAACGTCTGAGTCAAAGAGAGCAAAAATAGTAAAAAAGAAAACTAATATTTGCTTTAAAATTTAAAAGTTCTACGAATGTTTTTTTTCTTTACTAAACATATGCATGTGTACTTAACCTTTGCTTCTAGAAGCAACTTTTTAGTTTAAGTTGTTAGGAAAGACTAAAAGACTCCTTAACCTTTGCTTCTACAAGCAACTTTTTAGTTTAATTTGTTAGGAAAGACTAAAAGACATATTTACCCCTAAAAAGCATTTGTTATGTGCATTAAGTGTTGTATCTTGAGCAGTTATATTTGTATTGTTTAAAATTTAAGAAGTCCTTGGCTCATGCATTATAATATAGTATAGATTAACGGCAAATGTTACCATATTGTACTTTACACCAAATATTACACAATAAACTCCCATCGCCTAGGTACTCTCCCTCTAAAAGGCATATGCCTCTACCAAGTGGACTAGCCACATATTGACTTTAGTTCTTTTTCACCATACCTTATGACTTATACCAAAAACTGTTGTTGGGTCAAAACCATGTGACCTTGCTAAGCATAGATTTGACTTTGCTCTAATTAATCCAAAAACATCAAATGGCTCAATAATTCAGTATCGTGATCTCCTTAATTTAGTATTCTTATCGTGTATGTTCATATCAACATAATGTTAATAACAACAAAAACGAATTGATAACACATGTGTTTAAAAGCTTACAATTCAAGTTATTTGGCTCATTTCCTTTTCCTATCAAATATCATAAAATCACATAAGATTACAAATTTATATATTTGATGAGTTATCACAATCAAATTTTAGGTCAAATCCAATATATTGTCCTCCAAATAACTCTTGGCCTTATATTTTAGTAAGTGGCAAAAACAGGTACTGAAAATGTAAAACATTATATTGTAAAGGGACCAAAAAGTGACAAAGTAGAAATTTGAAAGGTTAAAATAAGAAAGAACATAATTCTGTTTGTTGGCCTGCTGTCTCTTTCAACTGTATCTTCCACTTTATTGTCAATATCCGACTGAAAGTTACATTGCTTAACCAGCCTTTTATTACATGGCTTAGCCAGCCTTTTATCTTTCGTTGCTACCAAAGAAGATAGATGTTATCTTTATGAAAAGATAAGGGTGTATTGTTAGTATTTCAAAAGTTGAAGGACTGCTTTGTTTATAACAACTATAAAACCAATATAAAAGTGATTTCAAATTCTTCCTTCTTGTCCAAAAACGTGAGTTGTTTGTTATTTGGAAATTTCTCCAATTTAAATAATTTTAATTACTAGTGTAAATGAGCTCAAGCTATTCACGAACCACTCGAAAGTGACTTGATAAAAGCGTAAATCGGCTCAAGTTTTAGCGAACTGGCCATGAATTTACAGAGCTTGATTATTCTATATAACTAGTCTAAACGGGATATTATGTGCGGTATAGGTTCCTGTACAAAGTGTTGGGAATCATGATATCATATACGTAGCGAAAGCGGTTTATATATTTAACATTAGGCGATTATATATACAATATATATATAGTGAGCCGATTTATATATATAAATATGTAATTAATTTTATTAATCCAATTAACAAAATATTCCCAATCAGGATCTCAGTTAAACGCGTATAAACAAATAAATAATAATAACAACCATAGGGGATTTAGTAATCAACCTTTGACAACTACACCGGAATTGCAACACGCTGGTTACAACGAGGGAGGTGGCGTATGGTGGTGGTTTGCGGCAGCAAGGGGGCGGTGGCTTCCTTGTGTTGGCCGAAACTTATTAGGAGGAGGCAAGGGTTTGTGGTTTGTTATAAAAGTGTGATTAGGGTTTACTCCTTAACCCTCCTTTTATAAAACACAATCTTACACTAAGCCCCCTTGTATATTACTATAATACACCTTAATATTAATCTTATTAATATTAAGTCACTCAAGTCTAAAATATTATTATTTCACAAATAATAATCCACCTACACGTGAACTTGTCTGATTCGTGTACCAACGTGTAACTCTTCGGATCGTACCGGGTCGGGTTACATTGACTTCGACTTTTAATTACATCGAACATATCCAACACAAAGTGCATTTTTTGTACAAAGTGTGAGAAGTCTATGTAGTCATTGTGTTTTAATTTTTGCCTATGATTTTTTCGATTCCTTTTGCATTGAATTATATTGAAAAACACAAAACGCAACAATTTAAAACACTATTAAATGAAATCTAGACATAATATTTAAAACACAGTGATTACTATCTTCGCATGGTGTTTTAGATTGCATGTCGAGAAATACATTAATTAGTGCTTTAGAATGTTACGTTTTTTGTTTTTCTATATAGTACAATGCCAAAAGAATATAAAACATCATGCCTAAAATTTAAAATACAATGGCTATATAGACCTCTCACACTTTGTACGAAAAATGCACTTTGTACAGGAACCTCACCCTATTATGTGCACAATATTAATATATATTTTATTTAGTATAATGCAATTTTTCGGGATAGACAAATATAATATAAAGTGACAAAATGTGTGTTACGATGTAGTATACAAATTAATGTACTATAATAGTATGAGAAAACAACAATTTTAAATGTATATTAAAGATAGAATGACGTTTGAATAAAGAGCAGAGGCAGAAGCAATCGTTGCAGGGCGTGATTGAGGCGGTTATCTTAAAAGTTTGGCTTTTTTGGAAACGACTAGTTTCAGCTTGCTCTGGTTCAGAACAAAAATATCATCTACAGTTTCATTAATGTAAATAATTCATCAAAAATCAATTCACAACAATGTATGGAAAGAAAATGAAAGATTCTACATAGTAATTGAATACAGTACTTAACTATGTGTTGATATCAAGAAACATATTTCAAACTCATCATCATAAACCTACTTCACTAATTTCCAAATGCATTATATACATTCTCCTACGTGTTGATATCCATTTTGGGTACCCCTTGATATAATTCTGCACCAAAGGCGAATCACCATCTGCAACAACAAAGAATAAAAATCAAATCCATACATCTTGATTGATAAAACACTACTGGTGAATAAACTCGTGTGTTATACTAATATAATAAAATATAAGATAATTTGTTAACTTATACAGTCTTCAAGACATGTATTTGGAAAAATGAGCATTGACTTGATAGTTAGATATTTTGTTAAGTTAAAACTTAAATCATTATTTCTTCAATTGGGTATTCATTTTGATTTTTTAATACCACCTATTTTCTATTTTTTTAACATATTGGATTTTTACAATTTTTTACGCTCATGGGTATAAATAGTTTAAATGGTCGTTGCAGCCTTTCTTTACCATTGTGGAAAGCGGGCTCAACGATAACACAATTCATCGATGTATATTGAAACCTACCAACTTGTTAACTGAGAAATGTATTATTATAGGAAATAAAATAAACATTACTCATGCCCATATAAACATAACAAAGTAACAATGAAAATATTTTTCCCAAAAAAAAGCAATTCGTTTGGAAATAAAAGTCTTCCATCTCTGTTAACGTACTCAAATAACCAGAACAAAGATAACAATGTTTATAAGAACGAAATAAACAATACAAATATACAATTATACAACATATTCGAATTATTATTTAGAACTAAACCATGTGTATTATAAAGATTGAATAATTTAATTTTATATATTAAATAATTAAAAGTTAGTTAGTTAGAAAAATAAATATTAAATAAACAAGAAATAAATGTGAAATTATGATTTACAACATCTATATCTATATCTATAACATAAGGATTGGGGTGAGAACACATGACACTTGGTTAGGCCATCCTCACCCTTAAATTCCCGTCGAAAATTTCGGTTATAAATAACCTAATATTTATTAATTTATATTTTTTATCTTTATCTTTATCTTTATTATTAGGTTACTATATAATTAATAAAATCTTATGATTATCTTATTTTTCTCTCATATGAAATAATATTATTAAATCATAATTTCACATTTAGAGGCTCTATCTCCACAAGTGCCACCACCATGATCACAGACAACACAACGACCACCGCCACCCGGTGCGTACCTTTTAAAGTTATATGCGGCGGTGGTACCACCTCTGGTTTCACCGGAGTTTAGTGGATGGCGGTTACGGCAGGTGTGGTATTTGTTACCGACCCCTTTGTCTGGTATTAAAATTACAGATCTGACCTTTAATTCTGTTTGCATGAATCTTTTGTTGGGTTTTTTTCGGCCGACTACCATTTCTGGCGAATATAGACAAACATAGAGTGGTGGTATTGCCCCACCGTTGCCGGTGGATTCACAGCCGTCCATGGTGGCGGCGGTAGTGCGGTACCTCCTCTGCAAATCGATTACACTTTGGGTTCGATGTTTGAATGAGCGTTGGGTTCTTTGGTGTTTTATATTGTTGCAATTATACTATGGATTTGTTGCTGGTATCGGTTTTCGTGGATTTGTGGCTGGTGGTTGGTAACGAAGTTGGCAAATTTGTGTAAGGTTACTATTTTTATATGTGGTTGTGATGAGTATTTGTTTGCCGCAGAAAAATAGATGAAGATGGCGCGACAAGGGTGGTGAATGGCAGGTTGACATCTGCAACCCCGCTTTGCAGCCAGGTTTATTCAAAACTCTAAGCCTCAAAATGATCAAATTGATTTATTTGCTTTTGTATATCCACTTTCAATTTGCAATGCGCAGAAAATAGTCATCCTTATTTTTTGGACATTTGTTTTATTGCTTTGACAGTATATGATTTGTGGCTCTTTATGACTGTGATGATGGTGTAGAAGCCATCTGAGCCTAAATCATACGTATATCAATTATGTTTAATTCTTTTAGATGTTGTAGGTCATTGGTTTTTTAGGGCCGTGATGATGACATAGAAGTCATCCGAGCCTAAATCGTAGTTATTTCAATTATGTTTGGTTGTTTTATAGATGTTGTGGGTCATTTAAACCTGAATCATACTTATCTCAATTATGTTTAATTGTTTTAGATGTTGTTGGTCGTTGGAACGCCGAAATGCAGGCGAAAATGGACAGTGTAGCTACCAGAGACACCACAATGCCAAATGCACATGTATAACCAGCAGCCACACGATTTGAGACAACATTCACAACCTATGGTGAGTGTCCTGCATCTCTACAATAACTTGCTAATAATAAATTTTGATGTTAAAAGTATAACTTTGAAGTCAATGTTCTAGCTTTCTACAACAGTGAGTTCTTCATAAACATTAATTATTTGAAGGATCTTTTATGATTACAAAAACAAATAATACTATCTTACACAGTATTAAGTTGTTAACTCAGTAATAAACTGTTGGGTATTTTAGCAGGTACATATAGAATTTAATACTGAATTACTATTGTTAACCTTGATATACAGGTCATGAAACTGGATTGTCAAAGAAAGGAAGTTTCCAAGCGCCCCACCTAAATACAACCGAGCAACTTTAGCTTTCCATGCAGCAAGCTTCCAAAACCTACCACCATTAAGAGATGCACAACTATCCAAGCAGTCTGTACGAAGAAGATGATGCGCGGTCAGCTCTCATGATCATGGTTAAAGCTCTAATCAATTCCGGAAATTGGGTTGACATTTGGTTTGCAACAAGGGTAATTATGTTTTTATTTTTGTATATTATTGTTTATAAGTTTTAAATTTTGCATTAACAGGTCCAAACTCATTTTGCAAGGCTAAATTCAAAGAAAGTTCTCTTTGAAAATTGTATAAAACTATGCTTTTGATAGGATATGTAAGTCGAAGTAGTTACTTTAAGTGTATGTATGTTGAAGAGTAACATTAGACGTTTATATACCATTTATATTTTTAATGGAAGAGATCGGGTTTGCGTTTCAGTACTAACAAAGTTACAAGGCGCGCATCGCGTGCCCATCAATACCATTAGTTGATATTGATATTTCAAACAATGCACATTGTTTGATTTTTTTAATAATCATATCACATTGTCAAATGTCTTTGGTGTGTATAGAATTAATGTCAAGTAAACATGAAAAACGAACTACTTAAAAATATGTTTGTATAATATTTTTATCATTTAAGTTTTCTAATATGTATATTTTTACAACGGAATATCATTTATACTTTTAATTTAAACTTATAAGTTCTTCTAAAAACCTATATTTCCATACATCTACGAGTTAAAACAGTCAAGACACTTAATTTCGACAGACCAACCTAAATATGCAAACTCGCATGTCTTGATTAAAGTGACACTTAAACAATCAACACACCATGACCTAATTGTCGAATGGTATGGTGTCTCCTCTCTGTCCAAGCATATGGTTCAAATCCTGCACGGTGTAGCCATAAATGGGTTAATATAGGTATTTAATGAGTAAGTTTGTTTGTCGTTAAAGAAAAGGTTAAACAATCAAGAGTCAGTTAGTCAACGATATTTTATATTGGGTTAGGTAACTTTAGAATCTAACTTATCTCCGTCTTCTTGAATAGGTTCTCCCTTCATTGATTGACCATTGGTTGAATACAAGTCAGTGAACTCCAACGCCCTTAGTAAGAATCTTATCTTGGTATAAAACCCCACCAAATAAGTGTTGATGGTCCAAAAGCAATGATCGAAGCACAAGTTGCAAGTTGCAACCCAAAAGGAAACTTAGGGACCAAAATGTAATTACCAATTATTAGGGGTGTACTTAACAACTCATTGAAAGCTCAGGAGACAAAAAAACACAACAGCATGAAAGAGACACTTTTAGAGTTATTATGTAAGATTGTGGCCCGATTTAAGATTGCGTGGGGCAATATGTCCTCAGATTTGAAACTACTCACTTAAGTTATTATGTTTTGTTATGTGCAAATCCATATCATCAACAACATATGTTTTGTGAATATTGTTACAGTTTGAAAATATTGGTGGCATGAGAAATTGGCCTAGACAACAGTCCGAACTAATATTTGAACCCGTCGTAGCTAAAGGTAAAATGCTCCGGCTTTGGGTTCCGGAAGTTCTAGCATTTCGGTTGATGGTCCGGCCAGGTCTAGGACTGGCATAAACAAAATCAACCGAGAGGCAGGTGCCCTTTTGATTTCTATGTTGAAAAACTTAAAAGCAGCTTTGAAGTATGATTTAAAAATATCCTTGTGTTAGAACATACAAAATCTACAAGTTTCATACTAGTTTTATATAGGGATTGTAATTTCTAATACGACATGAACCCAACATAAGAGTAATTAGGTTTTTTGTTGTCATGTCTAATTTATTTGATAAACATGGTGTGCCCACGTTGACCGGTTTAACCCGTGTAATTAACTGGGAACCATTCGGGTTGTCATGTTTTACACGTTTAACTAAACATGTTGATTTGTCAACATTTTGAAAATTTAAATTATATATATAATAAATTCAACTTGTTTATGACCCATATCACATTCAATTTACAACCCACCAATGTGCATAACCTGTTTATAGCTTAAAACTCGCCAACCTAACAGTTTGTTAGTCAGATTTGATGAATAAAATTTGTTGGCCTTTCACAAAATTTTTTTTTTAAAAAAAAAACCTCGCCAACCTAACACAATTAACACCTCAATAATCAATATCTACTCATTTATCGTTTCTAAAACTCTCTTCAAAACATACTTTATTATCCAAAATACTAATTTAGTGACAAAATGTGTAAACTAGTAAAATTGTTGATGGCAAAAGGTGAAAGTTTATTGAAAAAAAAAACAAATAAGCAAACAATAGATATGCAAGTTGCTGCCGATTTTGAAGGATTCTCCAATTCGACGTCGTCTGGTGTGAAGAACCCAATAAAAGAACAACGAACTCTCCACACAGGACCACTGCTCCTTAATTTCTTAACAATTGTGCCAAACATTTCCAAACTGATTTTTTTAACGATATTTTATTATATGATATAAGAATAACCTTTAAGAACCAAAGGCTCAATTAAAAGCTTATAGCCGAGTTTTCATAAATGTAATAGTCAAGTGTAATAATTTTACGTTCACTCTAACTTCAAAATGTTAATGTTTTACATAGATTTGTTGGGCTTGTCACTCTCAAATGCACGGGTTATCTAGTTCATTACAATAACGAAGTCTTTGATCATAGAATATTCAGGGACTCCTGAAGGTAAATAGCATGGCTGGCCCTTAATAGGGGCGGCGCGGGCGACGGCCCCAGGCCCGAAAATCCTAGGGGCCCGAAGTTTTTTTTTTGAAGTTTTTATAAATATATTTTTGGGTTGTGGACTATTGTAATCATTTCTTTAACATTTACCCACCTAATAAGACGAAAAATCACTAAATTTTTAAACCTAGCAAAGAAAACTCAACCCAAAACGAGGGTTTAAAAGGCAAAAGAGTTTACCGTTTACACAACCAACACCAAACATTACAGACTTCCAGCCGTAAGCCCGGATTTTTTATAGTGAGTTTTTATATTTCATGATTGGGTTTAAAATATATGGGCCCGGTTTAATTGTTGTGGCCCCAGGCCCAAATTTTTTTTACAGTTTTCAGAGACGGCCCTAGTAAATACGCAGCCCTGACAGCTATACTATTTTCTTATATGATGCATTGAATGCTTCTTCTGCTTTCGGTAAAAATCCCAAATATGGTCGAGGCAGATCAAACAGAATTGATTGACCATATCATTGGAGCCATCTCAGCTACACCTTATACCGCACGACAGGATCTTTGTATTTATCTAAAGGTTAAATATGATATATTACGCTAGGTGTGAGTTGAATATGATGATGCATGGAATTGGTTTGGTGGTTGTGGTATGGTGTTGAAAGGGTATATATGATGTGTATGGGAAATCTTTGTAGACCCATGGGTACAAAAAGTGAGATTCATTTGGCAATTGGGGCATGAAAGAGTCCCCCAGGTATCACAAAAGATAAAAATATTCCACAAAGATTGCTATATATTAGTGCTTTTTTCGCTTCCTAGATTGGTTGACTTTGTGTTTTAATCTATTGAAAATTAATTATATTATACATTCCTTTATTGACATTTAGCATAAATTACTGGTTAAATTACTTCGAGTTTACAATGTTTTTTAATGTTTTATTCTTCTACCCTTAACATCATATTTTTGTTTCTTTTACGTGCATTACAAGCAAAACAAAGAAAAATCAAGATGTTATAATTACTGGATGGGGATGGTCAATCTCTCGCGTAGGGATGTATGACAATAAGTTGTATTAACAACCAGATGTATTACGGACCTTACGGTGGCAATCAATAATTAATTAGTACGTATCCAGGATCAGTGGCGTAGCTATGATTTTTTTAAGGGTTCAAAAATTTTCAAGGCACGAACGAACGATTTCTATCACTAAGTTTCGTCTTTTTCTGTTTGTGGTTTAGGTCACATAATAAAAACATACCAAACATCAAATTAAAATGAAAATAATTAATAAAAATACGTCAATCAATTATGCAAATCGGACTTTATGTATCCATTACAAGTGAAGAATAGAAATTCATTAAAGGTTGTCTCTACGAGTTTTCATTTTCTAAAACCTATCAATTACATCATTATGATCGAAACCTTTATAAGGAAATATTTTTTCAATAAATTATCCCTTAAATGTTCATCAACAAACCGATTGCAAATCAGACTTTAGGTACTTCATTACTAAATGAGTTAATAGGTTAATTTTTAATAGAATGTGACCTTATCAACTTATTCTTTGTCATTTAAAATGTGGGGTTTGTTATCAAATTTGCTAAGATTTGGTGTCAAATTTTCTAAGGGTTCAGTGTGGACATTTCTATGGATGCGATGTCAAAATACATGTATAAATAGCAAAGAGGAATTGGAATTAAATAATTCCAACTTTGTCGGGTTGGAAGGCAATAATCCCAACTCAAAAACTGGAATCTAACAGGCCCAACTTGTATTAGTTTTTATTTCATTGGACCAAAACTAACGGGGTTTAATCCAGTTAGTTTTCTGCTTACGTGGCGTGCCATAAAGTGCAAATAGGTCAATAGAATGCATAAAATGGCATGCCACATAGGCAGAAAACTAACTGGGTTAAAACCCAGTTAGTTTTGATCTAGTGAAATTAAAACCAAGACAAGTTCAGCCTGTTAGATTCCAATTTTCAAGTTTGGATTATTGCCTTTCAACCTGACAAAGTTGGGATTATTTAATTCCAATTCCCCAATAGCAAAAAGAATTTTTGGTACGGGTTTAGCCAAACTCATAGCACACTATCTACCTACACCCCTGCGTATCCATCGTTGATGTAAAACAAAAAGTTTTTCGTGACCTGACCTAGTTAAAAAATCTCTTGATAAAAAAACTTTTACATATCCATAGCTGATATCAAACACGTAATTATAAACTAAAAAAACACAATTCCTTATTTTCAAACAAGTAATTTTACCCGTAGTGTGTTGCTGCGACGTCGAAATGTAAAATAACGTGAATTTATACCATCTAATGAATATGTATTATATTTGACTCGACTTGTTTCCAAACATAATTTACATCAAAACATAAAGTAAATGAAAACGTATACCAAAATCAACCCAAAAACATATTATATTTTATTCGACTCATTTTCGGAAAAAAAAAATTACGACTAAACGTAAACAACTTGAATTTATACAGATACGTACATAAAAATAAGCACTTAAGAAATAGTGTTTTTTAAAGTTAAAAATGGTAAACTTGAAACTTTACAAACTTTAAAAATTTGAAGGGTTAAAATAACATTTTACAAGGTTTTTAGAACGTTGAGGGGACATAAGTGTTAATGCTAAAAGTTGAGGTGAGGTAAAATATGCCACGGTCACGATTGAGGTGTAGTCGGTACCCCCTCCACTATCCCACAAATGTCAGGGCCTAGATCAAGGTAGGCGGTGTGCTATCGTGGCAAGGAGCGCTACATCACTATGTGACCTCCGACTACAAATCACACCCCATAGCCTACATATAATTTTATAATTTGGTCCAGTTTTTTTTTTCTATAGTGATTTCCAGAGTCGTTTATGTCTATCGCTTTTAAGTTTAAAAGTATTATAAAAAGCGGTGACACAAAGCTTCAATGGTGTTGCTACAACAAGGAAAATGACCGGTATTAGGTTAGGAGATGTTTAGGATTATAGGTTAATAGTATGTTATGTTGGGACTTAGGTTTTAGGTTTAGTTTGAGTTTTAGGTATTGATTTGGTTGAAGGATTAGGGGGTCTTCAAGCTCCTGGAAGGACCTGCACAAGGGTAGCAGACACCGTTAGCCTTAACGCGGGAGGGGGCCTCCTGCGTTTGGACTCCGGCGTGAGAATAAGTATCTATTCTTTTGGAGTTGGGAATAATGAAGTAGAGAGTAAAAGAGTAGAGAGAATGAGTAAGAGTGTGTCTGAAATGTTACCCCAAGAGTCTCCTTATATAGGCAATGAAATTCTGCCCAGGAGCTCCCTCAGGGTAGCCTCCTTTCTATACCTGGTGCTGTTTGACTCTCTATCGGCTCCCTGCAGTGAGACTTTGCCCTTTTTGGGTGTTTTCAGCTTTTATCATTTCCTAGGCAAGTTATGGAGCTGTGTGTTGTTTTTGTTTCTTGCATGATAATAAGCCAAAACCCACTTTTGTCATTTCCAAGACTTTTACTGTTTGCTTTTGCCCAGAGGCTTCCGCATGGCAGGTATGCTGCCCTGTATCAGCTCCAATAAGTCAGGCTACCTCCTAATCAACTCGGTTTTGCTTATCTTTTTTGACGAGGGGTTCGAACGTCGTCGTTTTAGGACCCACGTCATCAGCCCCCCAGTCATAAGCATTTGTAAAGAAGTTAGAAGTGCTTGTGACTTGTTAATTGTCTTTTCTTCCCCGGTTGCAAAGACGTGTTTGTATCGGGTAGCTTTTTAGACCCCAAGCTCCCTCATGGGAGCATTGGTGTCATGTCCTGTCCTTCCTTGAGTCTCGTGAAAATTCCTGGCCATGCAATTGCCATGATGGTACTATTTTTTAAATAATATAGCTTATCCATCATTGCTTCCTTGGGAGTAGGCATGTGTCCCATCAGCTGCCCTTAATGACTGCTGATTTGACAAGGAGCAGGCTGACGTCATCCTAGTGGCTAGCTGAGGGACGGTTTTGCCTTGGTAACCGCCTTATATTAATTATTTTAAATTTCAAATTGTTTATAAGGGTGTAACTCCCTCTTTTATCCTTTAATCACTTCCCAATTTAGAAAACCGCCTTCTCTCTCTCCCACGATCCTCTCCAACCGGCGATCCTTTCTTCTTCCTATAAAGTTTGGTAAGCACACTCTCCCTTCTTCGCACTTTGCTTTTGTTTTCATTATGTCAAAAACCGATCTTGCTTCTCAGTTTACACGGTTATCCAAGTCGGATGCCGAGAAATTTTGTACTGAATTTGGTATTCCTTTGTCTTTTGAGCCTTCCGTTCCGAAGGGGAAAACCCCTGTTTCCTCTGTTCCGACCGGTAAGGTGGCTGTGTATACTCGTCAGTTCGATCAGGGGAACCTGAGGTACCCTTTTTCTAAGTTTTTTCTAAATGTGTTAGAGTATCATCAGCTTTCGCTCGATCAGTTGTGTCCTTCTGGGGTTGCTAGGGTTTTACATTTTGAGATTGTGTGTCGTTGTCTGGGTTATGAGCCATCTGTGTCCATGTATCGGAGGTTCTTTAGATTGGCTAAAAATGGTAACTGGTTTACCATCGAGAAGACCCAATGTGAACCGGCTCTGATTTCTAGTGTCATCGGTCTTGTCTCTCCGTGGAAGGACAAGTTCTTCTTTTTAAATGCTGATTTCCTCCCCTTCAAGGCCCCTAGAAGGGCTTCGGATGCTCCTTTGAACGAGAAAGAGCCTGATCCTGACACCCTTGATCAGGAACTCTTGGAGAAGCTTCGTAGCTTTCCTACTCGTCTTCGAACTTTTCCTGAGGACTTCTTGGTGATGATGGGACTGAGTAAGAACTGGGATGACCCTGAAACAGACCCGGTGATTTATCATGGTGGGGAGGGTATGTGTCTCCCTGGCTCCTTCTTGGTACCTTGTTTATTAACTGTTTTTCTAACCCCTTGTTTTCTTTGTGCAGAGATGAGTACCTTGGATTTTCTGGCCCTGGATGATATCACAGATGTCAAATTCAAGGTGAAAAGTGTTGCTGAGGGTCAGAATGTAGTTGTGAGAACTGAGCACATTCGTTTTCAAGGGGAATACACAAGTGTGGTTACTTCTTCTGTGGCTCCTGAGGCTCCTTCTGGGAAGAAATCTGTTACTGTTCGCCGCTCCAGCAAGCGGCTGCAGACTGCTTCCTCAGGTCAAGGGAGCTCTTCTGCCATCCCTTTGGTCCTAGAAGACGAAGATCAGGATTCCAGCCTGATAGCTTCAGCTCTGGGGTTTTCTCCTGCCCCAGGGAAGGGGAAGCTTACTTTGTCTTCTCCCAAGAAGGATGATGCTGTGTTCAAGAAGCCGAAAGATGTGGTGGTTAAGGGTGCTGGTTCGAAGCTGCTGTTGTCTGAAGGAGGTGAGAGCTCGAAGGCTGTTGTTAAGGAGGTGTCTGAGGCTCCTTCCCAAAGGGAGCCTGGTGAAGGAGTGTTTGTGCCAGATTGGGACATCAAGGCATCTGATGTGTTGAAGAAAGCCTCTGTATGCCGTGATCTTATCGATCATTGTGTTCCTGATGCTGAGAGGGAACTGCACAAGGAGTGGATGGACAAGGATGTGATGAAAAAGATGTACTATCACTTTGGTCAGTTTTTATCTTTGTTTTCTGACGGTATGGCTAGATGGGGAGAGTTGATGTTGAGGAGAGAGCAGGTTGAGAAAGTTTATGATGAGCACGAGGTGGAGTTGGTGAAGGCCAAAGAGGATTTGGCTAGGTATGTTGCACGAGAGAAGGACTTGGTGCATGAGCTGGCTGTGTCTAGGACCCAGCTTAGTTTGGAGAAAGAAAAGTTTGATAAAATGTTCAAAGGTTTGAATGATGAGAAGGCGAAGGTGGCAGAGGAGAGGGCAGGTCTGGCCCGGGCAAGGGAGGCGGTTAAGCAAGAGCAGATGGCTGTGGAAAAAGTTGGTATGGAGCTCCGGGTCCAGGTGGATCGCTTGACCGAGGAGAAGGAGTGGTTGATCTCCAAGGGTGTTGCCCGTTTTGTTACCAACATCCTGCACTCCCAAGAGTTTAATGCCCCTCTGGCAGACACTTATGCTAAAGCGATATCTTTTGGTCGCCATGGAGGGGTTCAAGCTGGGTTCAAAGCAGCTCAAGAGGGTCAAGTGCTAGAGGAGCTGCCGTCCTTCAAGCCTTCATCAGGGGAAGAGTTTGTGAACACTGTTAAGGCCATGGAGTTGGCCACTTATCCCTACATCTCAGCCATTGCTAAATCTGCTGAGCAGCCCCTCTCCTTTCTGCAAAACTTGGAGCCAGAGGGTCTGAAGAAGGATGTGGCTGACGAAGTGTTCAACTCTTATGTGTCTAAGAGGCCCTTAAAGATCATGCTGGATGGTGCTGACGGCGGGGAGGGTAGTTCGAAACGTTCAAAGCCTGCTGAACCTTCAAAGACTCCTAACTTGGAGCAGGCATTTGAGAATCCCTCCCCCCTTCAAGCCTTGGAGGTCGAGTCACTCCCTCCCTCCAGTGAGGATGATCTATTTGAAGGTCTTGACACTGATTCTCTCTATGATGATGTTGGTAACAAAACCCTGGCTTCCACCGGTGAGGATGATTCCACCCCTGAAGCCACAGATTTAGCTACTCCTTGATCTGCCTTTGTTTAGGTCTTTGTTTTAGTTGTTCATGGATGTTATCTTTTCTCTTTTGATGTACTCAGCCCTTGCGGCTTTTTAATGTTGTTAATGGAATGCTCCCCCTGTTAGGGGTGATGCCTTTCTTATGCTTAATGTTTGGTTGTGTTTGCTCCGTTGCTTGTCGTTCATAGTGTTTGCAATGTCTTTAACTTTTTTCCTAAAGGTGGATGCTGCAGTCACCCAACTTAGGATACTTAGCTAAGGAACCGATGCAATGCTTACCCTATCAGCTTTTGAAACCTTTACTTCAAATGGTTTCTAAGTGTTATGTTCGTTTTTGTGTATTGTGAACATGTGGGAGCTGTCTTGGTGTGAGGAGCTCACCCTCTTTCATGGGTCTAGGTTTTCCTTCTAAGGACTTGTCCCATGGAGTCGTGGATTGTATTAGGGACTCACCCTGTATACAGGAAGGTCACTTAGCCTTGTTACCTGTTGAGCAGTTGTGGCCTAGGAGCTCATCCCCGTTTCATGGGTAGGTATAGCGCCGGATCCCATGGAGCCTGGTTAGGAGGGGCTCACCCTTTGATAAGATAAGCGACAAGTTTAATAAAAAGAAACATAGTTCATCCATTCATTGATCATAATTCTTTGGATACAAAGAGACGTTTACAACCATTAAACATAAAAACGTTTTAGGTGCTTGTCACTCCAATGTCTTGGAATCATCTTGCCGTTTGGGTCAGCTAGCTTATAGGAGCCTCCCTTGTGGGCCTCCTTGATGACATAAGGGCCTTCCCATCGGGGACCTAGCTTCCCTACATCCTGCTGCCTGCTGGCTTCGTTGCATCTTAACACGAGATCCCCTGGCTTGAAGGACTCCTTCTTTACTCTTGTGTTATAGTAAGCCTCGAGCTTCTTTTTGTATCTTGCCTCCCTGATTGAGGCTTGATCTCTTGATTCTTCAAGGAGGTCCAAGTTGAGCAGGATCTCGTTTTGGTTGCGTTGAGCATCTTGACGAACACTTCTCCCTGAGCTTACCCCTATTTCGGCAGGTATTACAGCTTCGCTTCCGAAGACCAGGCTATAGGGTGTCTTTTGGTGACTCGTTTTTTCCATGGTTCTAATGGCCCATAGAACGCTTGGGAGCTCATCAACCCACTTCTTGCCATATCTTCCTAGCCTTGCTTTGATGCCTTCGACAATACTTCTATTCATACGTTCCACCTGTCCGTTAGACTGGGGGTAAGCTACAGAGCTGAATACTTGTTTGATGCCTAGTTCGGAGCACCAGCTGCTGAAGGGTTTGTTGGCAAACTGCTTCCCATTGTCGGTTACCATCTCCCCTGGCAGCCCATATCTGCAAACTATTTGTTCCCATACGAAACTTATCACATGCCTCCCAGATATGGTTGCCAATGGCCTTACTTCTGGCCATTTGGTAAAGTAGTCGACAGCTACGAGAAGGAACTTTAACTTCCCAGGAGCTTGTGGAAAGGGACCCACGATGTCCATTCCCCACTTGTGGAAGGGCCATGCTGAGATGATGGGAACAAGATCATGCTTGGGATTAGTCTTCACCGGTGTTTGCAACTGACAAGCTTCACATCTTCTGATCGTTTCGAAGGCATCTTTGTGCATGGTGGGCCAATAGTAGCCCAAATTCATGAGCTTGGATACCACTGAGCGAGGCCCGGCGTGCATGCCACATATGCCCTCATGTACCTCCCTGATGAGGTAGTTGCTTTGATTAGGACCAACACACCTTAGTAAGGGTGCCAAGTATCCTTTCTTGTAAAGCTTGTCATCTTCGATCACATACTGCTTGGCCTTGAGGGTTAACCGCTTAGCTTCTTGTTCGTTTTCAGGGAGCTTCCCCTCTTTTAGGTAGGACATGATGGGTGTCATCCATGTGGATTCGGTTTCGGTGACAACATCTTGCACCTCTTTGTCGTCAATGGAGGGTTCTTTCAGCACCTCAACGAGAACCTTCTTTGTTAGGTGAGCAAATGTCAGGGAGGCCAGCTTGCTGAGAGCATCTGCCTGCTTGTTCTTGGTCCTTGACACTTGTTCCAGGGTGAAGACTGTGAACTCTTTGATGAGTTCCTTGACTTTGTCTTTGTACCTAATCATGGAGGGTTCCTTGGCTGTATATCCCCCGTTCACTTGCTTGACCACTAGATTCGAATCAACGAAGACCTTTAGCTCCTGGATCTTCATTCTTTTTGCCAATCTCAACCCGGCCAGGAGGGCCTCATATTCAGCAAAATTGTTGGTGCAGGGGAAGTCCAGACGGAGGGCATAAGTGTATTCGGTTCCGTGGGGGTCCTTGACGACGAGACCAGCCCCGGAACCTTCTACACTTGAAGCTCCATCGATGAAAAGACACCATTTCCCCTTGAGGTCAGGCTGTTCTTCAACCTCATTCATTTCTTCTTCGTTTTGCAGGATGGGTAGCTCAGTAAGGAAGTCAGCAAACACCTGTCCTTTGTAAGCTCTCCTTGGCAGGTATTCTATCTTGTGCTCCCCTAGGCCAATGGCCCATTTTGCCAATCTTCCCGAATCTTCTGGTCTCTCCAAGACGGATCGTATGGGTTGTTCCGTAATGACCTTTACTGGGTGAGCTTGGAAATACCTTCTTAGCCTCTTGGCAGTGTGCACAAGGGCTAGCACTAGCTTCTCTATGGGAGTGTAGTTAACTTCAGCATCCTTGAGAGCTCTACTAACAAAGTAGACAGGGATTTGCTCCTTGCCCCGATCAACTAGGAGGACTGAGCTCACTGCCTCCATCCCTGCAGACAGATAAACTGTTATTACTTCCCCTTCCTCAGGGGCTGCCATTTCGGGCAGGGAAGCTATGTGTTTTTTGAGTTCCAAGAAGGCAGCCTCTGCCTCAGCTGTCCAACGGAAGTCCTTCTTGTCAACACAATTTTTAAGTGTTTTAAAGAAAGGTAAGGACTTTTCCGCGGACTTGGGCAAGAAACGTTTTAGGGCAGCAATTTTACCGTTCAGGCTTTGCACTTCCTTCTTGGTAGCCGGTGACTTCATTTCAAGTACAGCTTGGACCTTGCTTGGGTTTGCCTTGATGCTTTGCTTCCCAACTATATGGCCAAGAAACTTCCCCTCCTCGAACCCAAAAGAACATTTCACAGGATTGAGCTTCATATTTATCTTTCGAAGATCTTGAATGTTTCTTGGATGTCTTTGATCATGGCCTCCCCAGATTTGCTTTTGATGACAAGATCGTCAACATAGGCTTCCATATTTTTCCCAATTTGTTCCGAGAAAGCTTGATCCACCAACCGTTGGTAAGTGGCTCCGGCATTCTTCAACCCGAAGGGCATCTTCTTGTAACAAAAGATTCCCTTGTCAGTGTGGAAGGCCGTTTTCTCTTCATCTTCCTGCTTCATTTGAATTTGATGATACCCCTTGTAGGCATCTAAGAAGCACTTGTATTGGAAACCGGTGAGAGAATCTACCTTCCAATCGATCTCGGGCAAGGGATAGCAATCCTTGGGGCAGGCTTTGTTGAGATCCTTGAAGTCGACACACATTCTCCAAGATCCATCTTGTTTGGCAACCATGACCGGATTGGCCACCCATGTGTGATACTGAACCTCCCTAAGGATACCTGCTTCGACGAGCTTCTCTACCTCTTGGCAAGCAGCCTGGCTCCTGACTGGGGCCAGGCTCCTTTTCTTTTGAACCACAGGCTTGTACGAGGGAGCTATGTTGAGGGAGTGTTCAGCCAAATCTCTAGGGACGCCGGTCATGTCCCCAGGGCACCAAGCAAATACGTCCTTATTTTCCTGCAAAAGGTTAATTAGTTCGGACATAATCTTACCAGGGAGCAGATTGTTTACTTTGATGGTTTGCTCCTGATAGGCAGGGTTTATGCTGATCTCCCGGATGGGACCAGTGCTTGACGTCTCAGGTGCTCTGGGGTCACTTGCCTCCTCCACAGAGGCTATCAGAAGAGCCTCAGCTGTTGGCTTTAGGGTTGCAATTCCGTTGGGAGTGGGGAGCTTCATCAAACCATGTGTTGTTGAGACTACAGCGCCGAAAGTAGCAATCCCCATCCTTCCAATGAGGACATTATAACTTGAAGGGTACCGGATAACAGAGAAAGTTAACTCTTCCGTTCTTGATAAATCTCCATCCCTGAAACAGACGTTAAGTGTGAGCTTCCCCAGGGGATGTACTCGTTCCCCAGAGAAGCCTACTAAGGAAGCGTCTGTGTGTTTGAGCTTAGACTTGATTTCTGGGCTTAGGGATTCGAAGCATCGTTCATACATCACCTCCGTGGAGGCTCCACAGTCCATATACACCCTGTCTATAGGGAAGCCATCTAGTTCAGCCTCCACTATCACAGGAGTGACGATCAGCTCATCGGGAGCAGGGGGAAGACAGATGTACTGCTTGTTCCAGGGCTCAGTGCGAGCCTTCTTGGCCTGCTGGGACCCTTCGAGCCTAACCATGTTGACCTCCTTATCTTTCCGTCCTTCATCCTTCCTTCCTTTGATGTCTTTGATCAGGTGAGCTAGCTCCCCTGACTTGACAGCCTCTTCGATTCTTTTCTTCAGCTGGTAGCAATCGTTTGTGTGATGCCCTGTGTCATTGTGAAAGGCACAGTGTTTGCTGGTATCCCTCTTGTTAGCTGGTTTGGATAAAGGTCGGGGAGGTCGGAATGTGTACTTGACTTCTTCTGTGGAGAGTATCTCCTGAGGGGTCTTGGTGAGAACAGTGAAGACTTGTCTTTCTTTCTCCTGGTACCTCCCTGATCTCGGAGATCGTCTCCTTTCTTCGCTTCTTTGATTGTCATAGGATCTCCCTGACCGTTTCTCGTGGTAGGGTTGAAAGTGAGGTCTTCGGGAGCCGGCTGAGCTGTCTCTCCAGCTCCCTCGATCCCTCTTCCTGGTGTCTTGTCGAGTTAATGCTTCTTCTCCCCGGAGGAAAGCTTCGGCCCTTTCGAATGCCTCCTCCATGGTTTGGGGAACATCTTCATGGAACCTTCTTAACAACTTTTTAGGACGGATGGCCCCCATAAAACCTGACACTCGAATCTTCTCGGTAGCACCACTGTATTGCAAACCTTCTCTTTTGTACCTTTCAATGAAGCTACGAAGGTTTTCATGTTCACCCTGCTGGATTTGGTGCAGTATGGCAGCATCCTTGGTGCACTTCCTCAAGGGGTTAAAGTTGGAGACAAAACTCCTCCTTAAATCGTCAAAGGAGGAAATACTTCGGGCTGGTAGCCCACAGAACCACAGACGAGCTGGTCCCACCAGGGTTTGCATGAACATGTGGCAACATTCAGCGTTGTTCCATTTTTCTACGGTTGCTGCCCCGGAGAAGACGTTCAAATGGTCATCAGGATCTTCCGTACCGTCATACGTTTTCACATTGGCTGGCATCTTGATCTTATTGGGGAAATCAAAATGAGCGATGTGTTCGGCGAAACATTCTAACGACTTGGGTCGGTAAGGCTCTGAAAGTACAGCTTCCCCCCTTGTTTCAGTCGCAGAGGTCTGAACCATGTGTTGAGAGGTCTCCAGACCCTGCCCTCCTGCAAGGGAGGTCATGGGCATTTGGTTCAGAGGTGGGGGGTATTGCCAAGGATACCCTCCCGGCCACGAGGGGAAGTAAGGGGGTACATAGGGCGAGTACTGAGGCTGTGAGTAGCTGGGATACATTGTTTCTGGAGGGATGACAGACCCTCCAGCAAGACTTGCTGCTGGCCAGAGGTAATGACCTCAAGGCTTCTTCATAAGGGAGCAGTGTTGAGGTCCCCGGGGAGAGCACAGAGTTGCTAGGACCTCCTCCTCCTGAGTAAATACCTCCCTGACTATTCAAGTATGGGTGAGGATTTGTGTGAGGATTTGTAGTGGCTCGTTGGGTGACTGGGGAAGTAGTGTTCCCAACAACGGAGGACCAGGTGAGAGGGTGACAACAGGTTCTTCGTCGTATGACAATCTGACCCTAACTCCTCTGGATCTCTCCTCTCGTACGTAGCCATTTAGGAGGTCTCGGAGTTGCAAGAAATTCCTTCGTACTCCCTCCGGGGTAATATCCATTCGTTCAACTGGGAACAACATGTCGTCCCTAGGAGACGAGTTAACGGCTCTTGAGGACGGTGGCGTTCGGTAGTTGAGCATGTCTCCTAGAGACGGTTCGACTTGTTGTCCGTCCGTTCCAGGTGTTTCATGGCCAGAAGCGTCACCTGAGGTGTGACTATTGGCCGGAGTATCTGAAGGACCCCCTCCTGGGCGGTTATCTCCACCAGTCATCACAAAAGGAGGTTACTTAGGAACAAACGGGACTGTAGAAACTCTCAACAGCTTTGTTCAAAGTAGCGACAGCCCCACGGTGGGCGCCACTTGTTGCTACAACAAGGAAAATGACCGGTATTAGGTTAGGAGATGTTTAGGATTATAGGTTAATAGTATGTTATGTTGGGACTTAGGTTTTAGGTTTAGTTTGAGTTTTAGGTATTGATTTGGTTGAAGGATTAGGGGGTCTTCAAGCTCCTGGAAGGACCTGCACAAGGGTAGCAGACACCGTTAGCCTTAACGCAGGAGGGGGCCTCCTGCGTTTGGACTCCGGCGTGAGAATAAGTATCTATTCTTTTGGAGTTGGGAATAATGAAGTAGAGAGTAAAAGAGTAGAGAGAATGAGTAAGAGTGTGTCTGAAATGTTACCCCAAGAGTCTCCTTATATAGGCAATGAAATTCTGCCCAGGAGCTCCCTCAGGGTAGCCTCCTTTCTATACCTGGTGCTGTTTGACTCTCTATCGGCTCCCTGCAGTGAGACTTTGCCCTTTTTGGGTGTTTTCAGCTTTTATCATTTCCTAGGCAAGTTATGGAGCTGTGTGTTGTTTTTGTTTCTTGCATGATAATAAGCCAAAACCCACTTTTGTCATTTCCAAGACTTTTACTGTTTGCTTTTGCCCAGAGGCTTCCGCATGGCAGGTATGCTGCCCTGTATCAGCTCCAATAAGTCAGGCTACCTCCTAATCAACTCGGTTTTGCTTATCTTTTTTGACGAGGGGTTCGAACGTCGTCGTTTTAGGACCCACGTCATCAAATGGCAAGTACCAATGCATATGCATATGCTTATTCTGATCACGTTCTCTCATGTACAAATATTTTATAAAAAGAAAAAGTTTATTTTTATTGCCATATTCTTCAATATGAACTATTTAAATGACATTCACTGAAATTTATTATACACACTCTTTTTATTTTATTTTAATAAAAGCTAGTTTAGAACTTTGCGTCCATATCCTACCTTTGGGTATTAATCAATTACTAGATAGCGGTGCATGGATACGAGTCACCAAAGTTTCACCTTTATCGTTTGGTTTTTTAAAATGTTTAATTATTCAAAACATACTAAAAGTATATATGTAAGAACCAGTTTAATACGCGTAGTATAATCAAAGAGAAAGATACGAAGATGTTTAAAAGTATCGAAATAAGAATAAAAAAAATTGAAGTATAGCTAATAACAAAATATTATAATCCACCACAAAGGACACATCCATAATCCAACACAACTTCAACACAAGAGTACCCATAAAACGACCTTAGCTTATACTTTATCATCAAATGGACAACATTACTTATTCAGTAATAACTAAAAAATAATTTACAACATGTTTGTATTTGTTTTCCTTATCCTTCTTTCTCAATATAATTGATATGAGGTTACTACTATTAGTGGCAGTTAGATCCATCAGTGAAAATTGGTCATCACCTTCAATGTTAAATGATGATCAATGGCAACTAATCATCAAGGGTAAATAAAAGAATGCCAACAACATCTAACTGTTAGTGGTAACTAGACTATTGTGGTAACTTAATATCATTAATGGGGCTTTCGATTAAGGACACTCTCCTCTATTTTTAACATCTTCTACTAGTTATTGTTTTAAGAAACCCGAACATCTTCATATGATCAACATCCCTCCTCCTTCCTTCGTGCCCCACGTTACAAGCTAGTCACATATCGAAGCGCGCTACATTCTTTTGTTAAGTGATTATATCACTTCGTCCATTAATATGAGAGGGAGTTTGTAAGTTCATGATATCCTAAAAGAGTTTTGAGTTTCATGCATATACTTATTAACAAAACAAAATATTGGTATTATATATGTTAGTGTAACTGGTCCATTAAATTAATAATAAGCCGCATTCATGAGTAAAAAAAAAAATCATGATGAACCCAATAATGCAGGAAAGAGGAAAGATGAAGCAAAGAATTAAACATTGGGGGGCAGGTGTCGAGTTAGAAGAGTTGACTCATGCCTACAATAGTAGATATTTTATTTAACTTTTGCCGAAAACCAAACACCTCATCAAAAAACCACCGTCATCCCATAACTCAAATATTCACGCATTCTAAAAGTTGAAGTTTGGATGTAACATTTACTCATTCCATTATTGGAAATTATATGTATTTAAAATATCATAGTCTAGTTTAAAAAAATTTAAAAAGTGACGTTTGAAAGTACCCAATTTCATCTTCCACACTTGTATAAATGATGCTACATACTCGTAAAAGGTTTCCCTAGTTATAGTTGTGTTTGGAATAAATATATCATTTTTTTAACGCACAAACACACAGCACATAAAATCTATTCAGAAATTCATCTATCTTATGTGTTTTGCAACTTAAGCACACACTATATTGATAGCGATAAGCAACCTATGCACTAGTCTAAGAGGCAATGGGCGGTTACCATAGCGCTTGATTTAGTTGTTATGTCAAGATGGTAAAATTTAATGAAACATTATTATAGTACGTATGGTTAAGACCTTATGGCACATAGTTTACAAGGTCTGAATATTTTGAGACACATATTCATGGCGTATATTATTCGGTCTGGTTTTTTCCCATCTTGAAATAACAACTGTGTTGGTTCATCATACAAATAGGATGAGTTTTATATGGACAAAATGACGAAACATATTAATCCATAAACCAATACAACTTCTACACATAGATCAAAAGCACTTCATCAACATACATGTTGAAGCCATAAGAACACAAATAACAGCCTAATTGTTTATCACAATATTAAATATTTAAATGTAGTGAAAAGAGGGTATGTACACCATGCATCATGAATAGCACCCAAAACCTACAAGTATTGAATACGATTGCAATAATAAAATTGGGTAGAAATCAGATAATGCATGATCAAAGCACGCAGCATTCATTCCATTTCATTTCTTCACCTAATTAAAAACACCAACAACATTTCTCCACTCACGTGCACTAACACGTGCCTTACAAACGGCAACACTAACATCAACATAAAATAACTTTAACAACTCGTCCGTTACCGTCAACAGTAACGGAGTTATCCTAAATATTTAAAGTATCTATAATATACTAATAATATCTATATAATAAACAATTAATTAATTAACCTCCTAATTTCATACAAAAATTCCTGATATTTCCACTTTCAAGTCCTGTTCCTAAAGAGAAACGAGAGGATCCGACCCGAATATATCACCAAAGTCATTCAAGTAATCGTCTGCAGGCCATGACCCGAAACCGGACCCGAAACCGACATCTACACCAGAATCAATGAACATATCAACCGGGTCAGAGTCATGAAACGGGCTACCCGACATAGTTATCGGGTTAAAAATGTCGGGTATGGAGTCCGGAAATTCAAACAACTCGGTGTTTGAGAAAGTTCCTTCCAAACACTGGAATCCAGTAAAGTTATCAGCATCTCTGGCTACATATGAAGCTTCATTTACGACGTCGTTCTGAGTCGACTCAGCGGTTGACTCGTCCGTGGAAACGGACGAGAACCGGAGTACCGACTTAGGTGACGTCATTTTTTTATTATTATTAAGACAAATATTCGACTCATCACCGGAGTTGTAACAAGACGACACCGGCGACGGTTTATTATTATTTTCCGTCGCTGGTGTCGGGACAATAAAGTTTGTTAGCGCGTGGGGACCACGTAGCTGGATAGCCGCGTGGTCATAAACCATAGCTGCTTCTTCTGCAGTATCGTAAGTACCAAGCCATAACCGTACACGTCGTAATGGATCTCTAATCTCAGCCGCCCATTTTCCCCAAGGGCGTTGCCGTACGCCTCGAAACTTTTTACATGAACCGTTACTTGAACAAACCTTCTGTTGTTTTGCTTTGGTTGCTTTATTACCAGCTGTTCTGTTCCTCAACGACGTCGTTCTACTAACCCTTCTGTTGTTACTAGAAGTGTGTTTAATAACAACTTCTTTAACAAACTTTTTTACTCTTAAACGTCCGTCGCAGTCGCCAGCCTCGTCTCCTGAGGAGTCAGTGGCGTAGGCGTCCGTCACTGATATCCTCACGACTCTAGGACAGCTGGCGACTGAGGCGGCGTCCTTCGTACAAAACGACTTGTTAACGATTGTGGTTAGTGTTTTGTGTTGTGTAAATTTGACGGAATCAGACATTTCTAGTTGGCTCATTGAAAATATGTTTTTCAGTAAATTGAAAAGATTCTCATTAGGAAGGTGTTAGATATAGAGGTGTAAAAAGAGGAGATTCGTATATCTATTGAAGAATAAAATGTTTCTAAATGGAGGAATACAATACAATACAACTAAAAGATGGATAAGTTAATAATATGTGAGGGGGGAATGGTAGTTTGCTATTCTGTAAGGATTGTGGAGGAGCTCCGGTTTGTAGAGTTTCAGGCTGGTTAGTGAAAGTTGGAGGAGAGAGAGAAAGTGAGGTATAGTGGTGTGAAGGAGTGAAGACGGAAAGGAAAGGCTGCACCCAACTTGCAATTTTATAGGGTCATATCAGCGGGAATTTTTATTTATCTTTAATAGTATTATTTTATTTTTATAAATGTTTCTGTGTAGTTTCTCAAAATTTGATAAATTGAAAACTTTAAAATTATTATATTTTAATAAAAAGTAAATTAATACAGTTTATAGTTTTCAATTTTATGGAAAATAATTTTTTCACGATAAAGAACGACGTGTTAACTACGTGGCTAATGTCTACTACTCGACTGTCACCAACCCTTTGGCTCTTCTAGATGCGCGAAAACTTGACATACACCGGCTTGAAGACACAATGGTGGAATAAGCGGTAAAACATCGTCTCTCATCCGAATTGAACCAACGCCATCCGTATTTGCTTTTTACATAAATGTCACTCCACCAAAGGGGCGAGGGCTTTTTGAAAAACACTTATTAACTACCATTGATTTTTACTTTTCAAAAAAAAAACTACCATTGATTTTTTACAATTTCCCTTTAAAATGTATTTACAGTAACTCATAATCGCTTTTTCTACATATTCCTCAAGCAAACAAAAGCGTCATATTTTCTTTAGTAGACAAAGTCACAAAACTGTAAAAGGAAGTTGATCTCAAATACGTTGTTGTAGTAACTAGTAAAGTAGTACCATAGTCATGAGTTCATGCAAACTAGAAATT
This sequence comes from Ambrosia artemisiifolia, assembly GCA_032199755.1. Taxonomy (NCBI): domain Eukaryota; kingdom Viridiplantae; phylum Streptophyta; class Magnoliopsida; order Asterales; family Asteraceae; genus Ambrosia; species Ambrosia artemisiifolia. The sequence goes on from CM063525.1 coordinate 36,765,254, forward strand.
TTGGTGTAGTAAGTAAAATTTGTTATTAAGTTTTAATGAAATTTTAGATATTTTTATTAATTTTCAGTTTACGTGTAATTGGAAACTTAATTGGTGTCGTTGATCACTTGATCATATATGAGGAATATGACAGTGTTAGAGCATGATTGAATCCTGTATTCGACAAAATAAGCAGAAAATGCATATAGAAACAAAATGTTGGGACGCATGATGTATATTTGATGATAAAAGATGTGTTATGTACATAAAAATGATATAATATACTCGATATGTGTTGGTTAAGTATACACAAACAATGACATGTTTGAGTATGTAAAATGTGATCGTATGTTGTCCAATCGTATCTAAGTGAACGTTATATAGACACTTAGTGAAATGCCAAGGCCCAAAAGTACTTATAAATTAAAGAAAACCATGTGTTAGTTAGCTTAGAAAACTCCATGAAGTAAATGTGATACAAATTGTAAAAGTCAATAATGTACTATCACTTAGACAATAATCATTGTAAATTTATAATGTTTAATTGTTTATTTATCACGTTGGTTTAGCTTAGACAATTCTCACTTCTCACTAACACAACATAGATAAATGTACTATGTTATCTTAAAGGGTAATCAACTTAGACAAATTAAACGACTACGCAGAAGGTCTTATTCATGTTCATTCAGTAAGGAATGAACATGTTTTGATTTATGCATGTGCTTGTTGACAATCTCACCATATAAATGACATGGTAACAGACGAAGTGTGCTATTATATCAAGAGGCAAGAATGTGAGAGCGAGAAAGCGAGCAAATATAAGGTCTTTTTATACATTTTACTTTAACTTTAGTAAAACGAGTTTACTATATTTATTGCAAAAACTATTATTATCTCTTCACATTACATGATGACTTTATAAATTTACCCCTTAAGCACTACAAAATGTTAATTATAGTAGCAACATTGAGGCAAACGTGTCTTGTAATATATTCTGGTAACTTAGGGGCCAGGAGCACGAGGAGGAACACGTGACGTGTGTAATATATTATTATTTTTTATTTTTTTAATGAAAAATTGGAAAAGGGTTGGTTATGAGTCAGCTCTTATCAAAACAAGGTCACGTGACTGTAGCAGAGTGGCTCAAATTCTCCTATTCTGCCACCTCAATTGTCTTTTCACTCAACGAGGACAAGTACTATAATTTTTGACACTTATGACTTAACCCTCTAGATTTGTTCTTTAATAAGGTACGTGACGTGTAAAGCTATTAAATATTAAATTTTGAAAGATTATCCCTTTTTAATTATTATCATCTCTTAAGGAGGGCAAGACGTAAACCCGAACCTCACTAAACTAGTCAGATTTTGATGGATTATGCACTTGCACTGTCATGTCACTTTATAAATTTACTATACAGAAACACAATTTTAAAGACAACACTACTACCCAAGGCATTATAGCCTAGTGGTATCTTGGTGGTGAGATAAGACTTAGGGGCATAAGGTCCTGGGTTCGAATCTCACAAAGGGGGTTTTCTCATAATTATGAGTTTCCTCCTGAATTGGTGACTTGGTGGTGGAATATGATCGCGTGGCAACACTAGTGACACAATGATACTCCAGTGTTCCATGAATGATTCCAATTTGTTGGCCGTTCAAAAAAAAAAAAAAGACAACACTACAATTAACCATGCAACCTAAAAAAGACAAAAACCAAAACTCTCATTTCATATGTGGTAATCAACCTGTGACACGTAGAAGCACCAACTACCCCTGTCAACTAGGGGTAGTGTTGCCGTGAAGGTAGTGAGGTACGAGTCCCGTTTACTAGTAGCACCCCGCCCTATTTTATTTATTTGTATATTTGTGAGCTACACACATCTTGAAGTTGGCAATAATGATCTAACCTCCAAAGAGGCCTATGCCTTTAAGGTGAGGTATAGGGATTAAATGCGAGCAATAAGTATAGTTTTGGTGGTTTTGGTGTTGTAAAAAGCAATAAGTAGCCTTTGGTGGCTCGTTTTTTCTCCGGTTTAACTTTTTGTTAACATTTAGAAAAAAGATAGTTCAGATTAATTTGGTACAAAATAGAGTGGGACAATATTTGATGGAAAAAAACTCACTTTCTACAAGGTGAAAAATAAAGTATTATAAAACAATGATTTCGATAAGATATTAGATCATAGGTGTAACTATACGCATCTGAGAGATTCCTTAAATTATTTCCGGCAAAGTTTTCGATTAACACTCAACATTGTTGATTCCGTCAGTTTGATGTTCAAATTATCAGTGGTAAGTTAATAAAGTAAATGTAAAAATACTATGTAAAAAAAATTGTTATGGTTGAAAAGTTCTATCTTTACTCATTTTATACATAAAATCGTCATTTTCAATATTTTTAGTTATTTTCTTTTTGTTTCTTAAGCATTTTTCACAGTTTTTTCTATCCTAAACAATAATGTATATTATAAGTCTTAATAAAAATGTATAATATAGTCATAAATGGTTTAAAAATAACTAAAATAAGAAATTTAATACGTAGAGAATATAGTCATATACTATTATCTTTGTCAACTATTTAAACACTATAATAATTTAAAAATATAAATAATTAATATGATTATCAAAATACATATTTATTATTATATATTTTTGGGACTACAAAATACAAATCAAAGAAGTGATATTCATGAAACATGTTTCCTAGTATACAACAAGGTAGCATAAGAAATAACAATGCTAATGTTGACTTGGATATTTACTACTGGACCAAGCCGGCCCAAGACTAGTGGATCATCTGACTTGGAAGGTCCAAGCACTTAATAACGACGAATCGAACAAAATATGGCCGTCCCGATTATATTTCTACAAGTGGTGGATTCGGGTCTTTGAAATCCACCAACGTTCATCAAGAAAAAGCTAGTCACTCAATGCAATCATTTTAATCGTTTGTTGATGGATTTGGAAGACTAGTAAAAAGTTGTGTTCTCAAGTAAGAGAATGGCAAAACTTTTGGTGGAAATAAAGAGCACAAGCTTTTTTTGGGTGAAAAATCGGGCAAAGATAATTCTTTAGAATGGTTAAGTAGGTGTTTATTAGATTTTGTGTAAATGTTATCCTTGTATGTATGTTTGCTCTTGATAGCTTTTTAATAAAATCCGCCGTTCAAAAAAATCAATATGAATAGTTCTATAGCGGAGATATTATTTTTTATTTTTTTAAACAGCAAAAGGAGACAAATTTTATTCGCAACCAACAACCTCTAGCAAGAAGCTAGAGAGAAATACACCAAAATTACATCAAACTAGCATCCACGCCACTACTAAACCAGCTATTACAGTTAATAGCTTCCACCTTGGCTCGATGCTTGACCCGTAAAAACGAGGTGTTCATTTATATCGCCTAACCACGTCATATTAGGAATCATCAAATTATTAAAAACTTTGTTATTCCTCCTTTTCCAATATGGCCCATGAGGAAGCCATTACTATACATAAAATCCCTTTTTTACTTATTGTGATTTTGCAAATTACCAATAGCATCATGTAGGTCGTCCATAACTAAAATACAAATTAGAAGATGCTTAGAGTCTGCACCCTTGTCCAAAGAGCAACCATCATGCAGATATATTGCCAATCCCTTTACGGTGGAGTGACGCCCTTCTTGCTTTCCTTATGGGAGGTGGGGAGTTCGAGTCCTGCCGGCACCAAAATGCTGCTGGTGGGCCGGGGTTTACCGCAGTGAGCCTTTGGGCGGCGGCTTTTCCCCGGGAACTGGTGTGAATTTATTGGTGGACCCGGGTTATTCTCGGAGTACTCCTTTGTCCAGTGGGTACTTCGTAAGTAATCGGGATTGATTTGTTGGCCGTTCAAAAAAAAAATCATCCAAATATATTTCACTGTATCACATGCAAAAAGAGCGTGACTCACCAAGTTTGGTTCGTTCCCACAACACGGACAATCATCACCTCTAAAATTAACTCCCCGCTTAAGAAACTCGACTTTCGTAGGGATCCTATTGATCAGCTCTTCAAACAAACATGTTTACCTTGGGGAGAGCCCACTTACACCATTTGACAATCGGGTCATGAGAGGTTGGGTAAACTGCCAACATATCTTCTTTTACAATCTAGATAGTAAAGTCCATCCCTTTATTAGTCTTCTAGCTCCATATATCATCTCCATTGTGTATCTTCACCTCCCTAAGTAACCCCAAGAGTTTAAAGAATTCATACCACCCATCCAAAGTAATTTGATGGGTAACCCATTCCTAATGCCAAACTAAATTCGACCCAAACCTAGGGTAATCGTAAACCACAAATGATTTCCTATTTGCAATTGCAACACATCAATAAATAGTGGGTCAGGCTTCTCGTAATGGTCGTGAGTAGCCCAACAATCATCCAAAAACTAACTTTATTCCTAATACGTATTACGTAGATGCACAACACATAGGCGGAACTTATAAGGGGCCAGACGGGCCCAACCCCCTCCCCTCTATTTTTTTTGCTTCGAAATGTTAATAATAGCCCATTAAGTTTAGATAATATTAATTCTATGTGTTGGGCCCTCTTAATCCAAAAGCTCATATTCTAATAAAATCTTAACCCAACGCTAACAACCCAAACCCAAGGCCGAACATAAACTACATTGGCATGAATAGGTTTCTTAGTGACATCCCTAGTACCAACTACTACTCAAATTTCCCAAACATATCTTCCTGTTTTTATTGAAGCAACCCTGAAGAGGTATAGAACCTCGTCTCCGAAGCAAACATCTCCGGTCGCGGCTCCCGTCCACAAGCCTCGACTCCACACGACACAAAACTCCCAAATGACCGGAGGACACGAATTCCGAGGGTTAGTACAACTAGGACGGAATAAAGTACAAACATTCTGACTAGTATAAATACCCCCTCAAAAAGTACAGGTAGTCACGTTCACATATACTCCGAACCTCCCTCTCTCTCTAAACTCTCTTTATCTCTCTAAACAAATACTTATCCTCACGCCGGAGGGTGGTCACAGAGAGGCCCTCCCTGCCCCCCTGTGACGAGCCTAACGGTCTGCTAGTTTTGCAGGTCCAATCCACACAAGATCTTATCAAGTTAACTGTCTTCTTCTTCATCCACGAGGTACGGTCTAACTTTTGGATCTTCAATTGGCGCCATCCTTTTGCAGATCTACTCTCTCCAAACAGATCTGGAATGGCTAAGGAAGATTTACACGTCGTCGATATCACCAACAGAGAAGACGCTGATATCGACGCATCTGATCAAAACACTGCTGATCTCAGGGCGTCCTTCGACGCTACTGTTGTTTCCACAGAACTGGTCACTGCAACCACAGAGATGCAAACCACATCGGTGGAATTTGATGAGACTTTCCTCCAACGAAACCGTGAATTCTTGCTACGGTTGAGGGATCAGCAAAGTAAGGAAGAAAGACTCCGTAGTGTGCAAGTGAACTTATTCCCTTCGGAAGGGCTCACCTCTGCCACCACGGTGTCTACTCCAGTCAGTCTCCCAACGTACTCCACTGTTGTTACTTCGGTTCCTATCCAAACTCCTTATGGGTATTTAATGCCTTTTGGGTATACCGGACCATTGCCAACTGGTCTCTCATCTACTGGGCCACTTGTTACTGACCCAGTAATCCCAGCCAAGCAACAGTCCAATTCAAACCCAATAGACGACGAGCTCACTGCACCATACAGACCAGCATACATGACTTCATACTCCAAGTTCACCCCAAGGATAGCCAGTGCCCCATTACTGTCGAAACTGAAAATGCCAGTAACGGTTAAGAAGTATGATGGAACAACGGATCCGGATGACCATGTGTTCGATTTTGGAGGAGCTGCGGAGATTGAGCTATGGCCCATGCCAGCATGGTGCCACATGTTCGCCCAAACGTTAACCGGAGCTGCACGTGTGTGGTTCGATGGGCTCCCAGCTGGTCAAATTGCAAACTGGAAGGAGTTAAGACGGGTATTCTTACAGAATTTCTCCCAGCAAAGACGTTGCACGAAAGACATAACCGAAGTACACAATATTCGACGACGAGATGGAGAATCCCTAGAAAAGTTCATAGATCGTTTCAACAAAGAAAGCATGCAGATATCCGGAGCTGTTGACCAGCTACGGATATCTGGTTTTTGTCACGGAGTACGTAACAACCAGTTGGTAGAGAAGCTCCACGAAGACCTACCCAAAACAATGGAGGGCTTAATGGAAAGAGCAAGGGCTTTCGCTAGAGGCAAAAGTGCCTGTGGTCAAACCAGTGACGGCGACCACAAGGGAAATCCAAGAGGAAGCAACTGGAAGAAAGGAGTTCCGGCCCAACCTGAAAGAAACAGTTCTTGGTCGAAGCACAGGTCGCAGCCTTATTCAAGGAACGACCGAAGTGATAAGGTTAACTCCGGACGTTCTTCTCGAAACACCAGCTTCTCTGACCTCAGCAAAACCCCAAGTGAAATCCTGAGCACCGAACAAATACGATTCCCAACACCTCCAAAGCAGAAGCCCACCTCAGACCGAAACACTAAAAAGTATTGTGAGTATCACCAGGCGAAGGGTCATAACACGGACGACTGCTGGTCTTTAAAACAAGAAATAGAAAAAGCCTGTAAAGCAGGAAAGCTATCTCACCTGATCCGAGACTTAAAAGAAGGAAAACCAGCTGCGACACAAATAGCCAACCCGAACAACCAAACAGGAATCCACATGATTCGAGTTGGTTCCGAGCAAGGTACTAAGAGAAATAATGATCACATTGCTCCATGGATGGAGCAGTTGCTGTTTTTTCCACCCATCAGCCCAAGAGAAGCCATGGAAGCACCTATAGTGGTCTCGGGGGTGGTCGCAGGTCACAAAGTCCCGGAAAATTTGTCGAGCCACATCCAACCTCACCTTGCCATATCAAAATCAAACCCAACCCCACCTTGCCGATCGGTTACCCCTTACCGAGCGGTGAAGTTTTTGACCATTGCCGCGGGGTGGCGGCGGTGTTGCTAATCGGTAACGGTACTCGTGTGAAGCTATCCAAGGAGTGCCCCGTCCACCTGGATGTAAAGTGTATTAAGGGAGGATGATGGATCGATCATTGTTAGTTTAACTAGTGAGCATAAACCCAAAAGTCAGGTCTGTGCCGTGCCCAAGGTAATGGTTATGACTACAAGTTTCACAGTCTAGTATGATATCATTTTGTTACATTAGGCTATATTTATGCTACAAGTCTAGTAGTCTATTTTAATGTAGTTTTGATTCCTTCAGGCACACTTCAAATGGCATGGAATCAGAAGTCCACATTGCGTCACACTTTGGTTCATTCATTTCAACAATCACTTAAGTGTCAAGTGTGTTGCTATTTTTTTTTTTCATGTAGTACCCATGTGCAATAAGTATGCAAGCATACTTTAAGTGTGTTGCTATTTTTTTTTTTCATATGTGGTACCATGTGCAATAAGTATACAAGGATACACTAGGGTGGTGACTGACTGACTGACTGTCAAGTAGAAGGTCCGAATGTGAAGGACCAATTATTAGTAGTTTGGCTAGAGGATGGTTTTTGTGTACTGGTTACCAATATACCAATATATAGTACTTCAGGAATGTACGTACATTCCAAGATCGGGTTATTATAGGAAAAAAAATATGTGGATATCGTCCAAGACCCTGAAGATCATCGAACTTAATGCTGATAGTGATTGGGTTGAGGTTGAATAATAGATAATGTATTTTAGTAAATGATTATTTTGTATTTATTGTATTTATCCCTTACTAAAGTTAAGGAGATACATTGTATTATATATACATGATTTATCAATGAAAGAGATCAAGAGTTTAATCTCTCACATGGTATCATTGATCAGGCCTCTTCTTCCTTAATTCTCTAACCCTCCTCATCAGCCGGCCTTACTCTTGCCTACTTCTTCTGCCACCATACTCCTCACTTATCTCCTCATCTTTCATCATGTCCACTAACCCTCAAACCTCCTCTACTATTATCCCAGCCATAACCGTTGAATCCAAACTTCACCCCGCCACCACAGTATCCAATATTAAGAATTATGTGTCCATCACCCTCGAGATAGAATCCTCTCAATACTCCTCATGGGCAACCCTCTTCAAAATTCACTGCAAAGCCTTTATGGTTGATGACCATCTCAAACCCCATCCCCCACCCATCGACCCTACCACACCCGAATCCTCCATATCCCAAGATGATTGGGATCGTATTGATGCCATTGTTTTACAGTGGCTATACAGTACGATCTCCAATGATCTTCTCCATACCATCATCAACCACACCTCAAACGCTCATGAGGCTTGGGTAGCCATTGAAGATTTATTCCATGACAATAAAAGTGCCCGTGCCATTTACCTCATGCAAAAATTCTCCAACACCCGGTTCGATGCTTTTTCTTCCATGTCCGCATACTGTCAAGCCCTGAAATTCCTCGCCGACCAACTTGCCAATGTCGATGCCCCGGTTGATAATGACCGGTTAGTCTTACAGTTACTAGCGGGCTTGCCAGAACAATATGAAGGCATCTCCACCATTCTCCAAAACCAAAACCCCCTACCCTCCTTTTACAATGCCCGCTCGAAACTAATACAAACCGAAACCGACAAAGCCGAGCGTGCACTTCACGCCTCTAAAACCGCCTCTACCGCCCTCACCGCCACCACTGGCCGCCCGACACCCACTCCCCAACCCACTGACAGGTCACTGTTTTCTGATCAGAACACTCCTGGCCGGACCCGCAACGGTGCTTGTTTTAATCGTCGAAACAATAACAGAGGTGGAATGAATTCTTTTGGACGTGGCAGTGGCAGATACCCTCAACAATTCCCATGGCCCACTTCACTTATTCACCTTTTCCTTGGGCTCCCACGTGGCCTACTCAACAGTGGGCTTCCCCACCACCTTACTTTAATTCGGCCCAGCACCAACAGTGGGTTCCTGCCCCCTGCCTATACCCGACAACTACCAGGCCCAGTTACAACCCTTCTAACCAGCTCGGTTTACTTGGTCCCAAACCACAACAAGCCCACACTGCCTACTGCCCCACGGATATTGAGCAAGCCCTCTACACCATGAGCTTACAACAACCGGACCCCACACAGTACATGGACACCGGGGCGTCTTCCACTATGTCTCACGAGTCAGGTGACTTTCATACTTTTTCTAATTCTTGCGTTTCTCGTAATATTATTGTAGGAAATGGCGATACCATTCCGGTACTCGGTCAAGGCACTAAATACCTACCCAAACCATTCCCGCCCTTTATCCTTAAAGTGTTTTATATTCACCCCGCCTTGTTAAAAACTTAATATCTGTCCGTCGCTTTACCACGGACAATTATGTTTCCGTTGAATTTGACCCGTTTGGCTTTCTTGTGAAGGATTACAAGACCAAGGCACCTCTTCTGCGATGCAACAGCAGCGGTGATCTCTATCCCTTGGTGCTCGGGTCTTCAACAAACCAACCTCTTGCTTTTGCTGCTATTTCTTCCCAAGTCTGGCATCACCGTCTTGGCCACCCAGGACGTGCACCTTTGAATAAACTTAAAACTTCCAATGTTTTAGACTTTGATTTTAATTCGAATAATGTATGCCAGTCTTGCATTTTTGGTAAAAGTGTTCGTTTGCCATTCTTTGATTCTACTAATTTTACTTTGCATCCGTTTGATATTATACATAGTGACGTGTGGACATCACCCATTATTAGTTCCGCAGGCCATAAATATTATGTATTGTTTCTTGATGACTTTACTAATTTTTTATGGACCTATCCCCTTACCCACAAATCACAAGTCTTCCAAGCCTTTACCCAATTTGCCACAACCATTAAAACACAATTTAATAAAACTATTAAAACCTTTCAATGTGACAACGGACGTGAATACGTCAACACATCCTTTCAAAACTTTTTCACCACCAACGGTATCCAATACCGTCTTTCCTGTCCCTACACCTCATCCCAAAATGGCAAGGCCGAGCGCAAAATTAGAACAATAAATAATATGCTTCGCACTCTAATGGCCCATGCCTCCCTACCCACTCACCTTTGGCATTTTGCCCTTGAAACCGCCACATACCTACTCAACATCTTACCCTCCAAAACCACCAAAAAGAAAACCCCTACGGAACTCTTATACATGTCCACACCCACCTATGACCACCTCCGCGTCTTCGGATGCCTTTGCTACCCGCTTAACCCATCCACTACTATCCATAAACTCGAACATCGCTCACACCCTTGTGTGTTTCTCGGCTACCCTCCCACTCACCGAGGGTACCGGTGCTTAGACCTCTCCTCTAAACAAATCTACATCTCCCGACAAGTCGCGTTCGACGAAACCACTTTCCCGTTTGCCCAAGCAATCGGCCCGGCACCATCCTACCAATTCCTCACTGATCAGTTTCCATACCACCTGTGTCCACACCTTTCCCGAAATCAGACCACTCCCTCCACTCGCCAACCAGCCCAATCCGATAGGCCCACCCCCTCCACAAACAACTCACCTCCATCCGGCCCACCTCCTGCCCCTGCCCAATTCTCCACACAATCCACCGGCCCAAATACATCCCAATCCACCCAGCCAAGTGCTCCTGACCAGACCACTTCCCACCCAATACCAACCACACCATCGACCTCTCACCCTCACTCGCACATTCCCACATCTGGCCCCACCACTACGACCGTCCCTACCTCCACCCGTACCATTCATACACGTTCGATGAGTGGTATTTTCAAGCCGAAACAACCCTTTAACCTCCACACCTCCACCACACCAAACATCCGTCCTCTACCAAAAACACCCACAGATGCACTGGCCACTCCGGAATGGTACTCGGTCATGACTACCGAGTACAAAGCTTTAATTAGAAACGGTACATGGGAGTTAGTTCCTCGTGAGCCATCTATGAATATTATCCGTTCTATGTGGTTGTTTGAACATAAATACAGGTCAGATGGGACACTTGAGCGATACAAGGCCAGATTGGCCTGTGATGGGCGCTCACAACAGGTGGGCATTGATTACGGAGAGACATTTAGTCCGGTTGTTAAACCGGCCACGATACGCACCGTTCTCTCACTTGCTTTATCTAAGGGTTGGGCTGTACACCAGTTGGATGTCACAAACGCATTCCTGCACGGTAATCTAAATGAAACAGTGTATATGCACCAACCTATGGGCTTTCGGGACAGTCGCTTTCCTAACCATGTCTGTCTACTTCGCAAATCATTATATGGGCTAAAACAAGCACCCCGCGCATGGTACCAACGTTTTACAGATTATGTGCTACACTTGGGATTTCTCAACAGTCGGTGTGACACTTCTTTATTCACCTTTAATCGGGACGGTGATACTGCTTATTTACTTCTCTATGTTGATGACATTCTGCTTGTCACCTCTTTTGATAGTCTTCGCAGGCGCCTTCTCACGAACCTTGCCAGCGAGTTCGCCATGAAAGACCTTGGTCCTTTAAGTTATTTTCTGGGCATCTTTGTCTCACGCCAGCAGAACACCATGTTTTTGTCTCAACAGTCGTATGCTAAAGACATCATCACCCGTGCCGGTATGCAATCCTGTAACCCAGTTGCCACTCCGGTTGACACCAGTCAGCAACTTGGTGCTTCTTCTGGTGATTCATTACATGATCCAACTTTGTACCGGAGCTTAGCCGGGGCGCTTCAGTACCTCACTTTTACCCGGCCCGACATCACCTATGCAGTGCAACAAGTTTGTATGCACATGTACGCCCCTCACACAGACCATTGGAATGCCTTAAAACGGATTATTCGGTACATACAGGGCACGGTATCCTATGGTCTACTTCTCGGCCCTTCGGCATCCCCTACTCTGACCGCATACACGGACGCCGATTGGGCCGGGTGTCCCGATACCCGACGTTCCACCAGTGGATACTGTATCTATTTTGGTGATACCTTGATTTCGTGGTCGTCTAAACGACAACCGACTGTGTCCCGTTCCAGTTCCGAGGCAGAATACCGAGGGGTGGCTAATGTAGTGGCCGAAATCTGCTGGTTACGCAACCTTTTGCTTGAGTTACATGTCCCGATCTCTCGTGCCACTATGGTCTACTGTGACAATGTCAGTGCCATTTATTTATCTGGTAATCCAGTTCAGCACCAGTGTATGAAACACATTGAACTAGACATTCACTTTGTTCGGGAACAGGTACAACGCGGTCATGTTCGCATTCTTCACGTCCCTTCTAGATACCAGATTGCAGACATTTTCACTAAAGGTCTACCTCGGGTTCTCTTTGAAGATTTTCGGACCAGTCTCAGCATCCGGTCTCCTTCCGCTTCGACTGCGGGGGTGTAATAGATAATGTATTTTAGTAAATGATTATTTTGTATTTATTGTATTTATCCCTTACTAAAGTTAAGGAGATACATTGTATTATATATACATGATTTATCAATGAAAGAGATCAAGGGTTTAATCTCTCACATTGAAGTCTATGTATAGGGTTATGTTGTTGGAATAAATATACGTAACGTTTGTATATTTATCGATAGCCATTATAATCATTTATACAATGATGATCAATTATTAATATTATCCTAAGCCCAATAATAGATATGTCTTTGATGGACGGACTATCATTAGATGGGCCTTATTAGGGTGTCCCTTGGGTATGTATAAATAGAGAGGTTATTATGAGATTAGGGTTGGACTCACAATCATAACAACATAACACCATTAGCTATCCCCAATCTCTCTCTCTCTCTCTCAATGTGTTCATAACTTAAGAACAAATAAACCATCAGAACTGCATACCCTAAAGGGAACCTGACCAAGATGATGGTGTTTTCCATTACTGAGGTTCCTGAACGGTTAGCATATCAGGTACACATGATTATATCTTATGTTTATTCTTTATGTTCTTATTAATATAATCAACATGTGGTATCAGAGAGATGTTGATTATATTAATTTAATAAAAAAAAGAGGTCGATTTGTGATTTATGAAATCAAAATCATGACTCCAATTTCCAGTTTACGAAAAAAAATAATAATAATAAAATAATAAAACTGAAGTTTAATGGCATATCTTCTTTTATTTTTCAAGGTTGTGCTATTGAATGGGTTACAGTAACATGTGATCGGTATTGACGAGAAGAAAAAAAAATTATTATTATGGAATTTAATCGAGTCATGATTCTTGATTAATATGATTAGATTTGATTTTTTTTGTTGATGTTCTTTACGACCGCATAAGAAAACCGAAAATTTTAGTATATTTTGGTTTGAAAACGGATCAGATCATGTTTCTTAAAAGTTAGGATCTTAATTTTATCTCCTATTATTTTTGAAATCAACTAAATCGATAAACTGATTTCGAAATCTTAGAAAATTTTAAAGATAATTAAAATCCCTTTAAAATAGGAAACTGATATTATGCAAAATCCCTAAAATTTCGAACCACGTTTATTTAGTACTAGTTCTTGAATAATAAGTTTTCGGTTTTAAGGTTAACGAATTTAGTTCTCGGATTATTAGTTAAGTTTTGGATAATGGTCCTCAGTGTATAAGTTCTCGGTTTTATAGCTTTTGATCAGGTTCACGGACAGGAGTTCTCGGTCAAGGTCTTCATCTTCGAAAACCATAATGTTTTTCGAGAACCCATAATGTTTCCAAGAACCCATCTTATTTATCGAGAACCAATATTTTTTCGAGAACTATTAAAGAATCCGAGAACTGTTAAAGTTATCCGAAAACATAAGTTATTCGAGTACTCATAATATTCGAGAACTCATCAGTAAATCGAGAACTAATTTTGATATTCGAGAACTCATATAATTTTTTTTAGAACTCAATTCTTTGAGAACCCATTATTTCGAGAGCTCATAAGCTAGTTCGAGAACTCTTCTTTTTTCGGGAACTCATAAGATTACTGAGAACCCATTATTTTTCGGGATCTCAAATAAAATTTACAGTTTTGATAAAACCTAATGTATCAAGTTTATTCATAACATTATAAAACCTTGCTTAACTTGCAATAACATTTTGAGGTGTCACTTCTGCCCAAAGGTGATGTGTCACATTAGTTCGTTATAAAGATCTCGTTAAGCATTGTAGCTCGTTCACATAAGTGCCATAAGGTTTCATTTCTGCTCAAAGGTGATGTGTAACAGATTATGTTGGTGAATTGAGCGTATTACATTAGAACTTTGAGTGTCTCACTTCTGCCCAAAGGTGATGGGTTACATTCACTGTTAGCAACTTACTACTTAAATAAATAGCGTATAGCCAAAGCTAGAGCATGTTATTTAAGTAGCTTATGTTGGTGTTATTATATTATCACATCTTCATTACAAAATTGATCCTCACAATTAATGATCCTTCATTAATATAATGATCATAATCTAAGTCTGCCTTACCTCAATCCCCATAACTCGAAACTAATCTCACATTCTTCTATAAATTACTATCTTAATTAAGTGATCCACTCTAATTATCAAACCTAAGAAGAGTTATCTTAAACTTTGTTCTTATTAAGTTACCTCTTAAGACATAACATTCCTACGCTCTATCTGATAAAGTATTACAGAATAACATTGAGCATAAGAAAGTGGGATACACAAAATGTCTCTTATGGTAATCAAGAACGCTTTTACTGATTCTATCAGGTGAGCTATTAAAAATTCTGAAATTCCTAAGACTAATGAATTATCTATGGAAATGAAAGAATATAACGAATTCCTAAGAAGCATGAAATAAATAAATCTAACTTTATGGTTAAATGAAATCTGTGAATACATCTTAACATTGATTAACATGACCCATAAAGCTAAGGGGTTATACATGGAAATCAATAAAATTTCTAGTGCATTATGAGTTTTCCACTAGTACAATTAGATGCATTATGAATCAACTATAACACTCAGAATTATCAAAGTAAAACGAGTGTGTTGATAGCGAATTATATACAGGAAAAGGAACGCATTAAACTATAAAAGTTGATGTTATTCACCTTACTACCATTAAACCTAAAAGAAGAAGAATAATTACCATAGAGAGGATAATTATAAGGTATGGAAATAAGATACAAGTACTACTTTCAGCTATAAGTTTCTCCAAAGGGAAAGTCTTAGTAATCAAAATTGTGCCATTAAGAATAGGCATAAGCAATGAGATTACCCATAAGTAAGGAGAACAACTGGCTAAGATATGTAGTGCCTAATTAAGGATATTTAACTCCACAAATGCTAATGAATTCCAGTTAACACATGATGGTTGAGTCTAGTTTTATACGTTTCCTTACCATAATTCAACAAATACTTAAGATGAGAGTTGGTGGCAAAATTAAGGGTCTATTAACCATTAATAACTGATCTTAGTGTTGAAGCTTTATGATACCTTACGATATTCTCGAGATTACTCAGAATTTAGTATCAATACTAAAAGCTACAATTTTAACAGTTACAAGGTTTTAATGACCAATCCAAAGCCACTATTAAGTTAAACTCTCATATTGTTTGTTGTCATTATCTGATAGAAACCTTATGAAATAAAACTAGATGATCCAATAATGTTTTCACAACTTTGTTATCATGAAAATGAGAATTTAACAAAGGAAAATGAGACCTATGTAATTCATCCACTAAGACCAAAATTTCATGAGAAATCATGACCAGGTCACTAAAGGATGCTTGGCTATCAAATCTCATTCTCAGTGACTTTAAAGCATGTGTTAAACGCTCTAAACATTAAATAGCGAAATGAATAAATGGGTTTCCATCGTAAGTCATAACTAATTGACATCAGTGGAGCTTAGATAAATATCTAATTGTATCTATTCCGTTTCCTACAGACCAAAAGTATTAAAGAAATCAATTCATATATACTTAATAAGATGCCCTCTAAGTATGTCTTTAAAATTTCTTATGAAATCTGGACGATAAGGGAAATCAAGTATAAAATATATGAAATATTCTCGTTCACACGCATCGTTAAAACTTATTATGTGGAGGTACTAAAAGACCTAAAAGATTAGTGGGAGCATAAGATGTCCTACTTATGACTTGCAAAAGTTACAGAGGTGGGGGGGGGGGGGACAACAATTTGATCTATCCTCAAATTACACCTCTTGCACTGGACAACGCTCCATCACAACTTGTCTCCTTAGCACTTAACGCACTCCTAACAAAGTTTTGTGGATGCTTAAATATGGGCGAACTTAGATTTCTTACTAAAGTAATCCTCATCAAGAGAAACGACAATAAACATCATTAGGTTGTTTTCTCTATTAAAATCTATGGATCTTCCAAATGTTATACCTTAAGCATGCTGAATTCAGTAAGATCTCTAAGGTAAGTGGGAGCAGTAAAGTACTTATTACGACTTTTCAGAAGTACAAGATGCGGGGGGAGAGACTCATTAAAATTCGAGACTCATTGAGTTTAACTCCAAATTTAACTTCGATTATTCCTCTTGTACACCTTACTGCACCAACTCTTACACACTTAGAAACTAATGTTGCTCCTTATATACCTGAAAATAAAAACACTTAACTAACGTTAAGTTTGTATCATAATTATAAACCCAATGTTCAACTCAGGAGGTCATTTGGGTCTAAAAGCCCACTAACTTTGATGATTATGTAACCTACCTGACTAATACAAAATGGATGTTTGGAAAGTTTACCGATCCTACCTCTTCTAATTAAATCATTAGTATCAATCAATCTTCTAAATGGAATAAAGCTACTATTAGCAAAATTTAATTCCATATATTAGATTAACGTTTAGGATTTGGTTGAATAACCTAAAGGTATTCATAATTGAACCAGATCCGAATGGGAACATTTTAAGATAAGATTGATTGTAAAAGATTATACTCAAGAGGGATTAGATTATCTAAGAATCTTCTTATCTGTATTACAAAAGATTTCTTTGAGGATCATTATCGTCTTAGTAGCTCATAATAACTAAGAGCCACATTAGATGGACATTAAGATAACTTTCCATAACAATGACCTACATGTTCATCAAGCAACCTGGAAGTTCTAAACTGAAGGTTAAGAACACTTAGTCTGTAAGTCAATAAGATCCATGTATGGGTTGATACAAGCATAAAATGTGTTGGAATCATAATGAAATTCTTTTCATCAAGAACTAAGTGGATTAAAGAACCTACCTCAAGATGAGTGGGAGCAACTAATGAAAACTTGTCCTTACATATATGACGTTTCTCTTGACAAGTATATGTTACCTAAGTCAAAGCATTGTTCATGCATAATTTTGACATGATGAACATCGGGGATTCCTCTTACGTGATAGGAATCAAAATATACCGAGATAGACCCAACGGGATATTAGTTTCATCCCATAAGTTTTACTCTAAGCGGGTCCTTAAGTATGTAACATACAACATTGCTCTCTATTAGAGGATAATAGGTTAAATGAGATTATTAGCTTATGCTTCATTAATTAGAAGACTTATGTAAATTTAAGTCTATGCTTGTTCATGATATTGTTTGTATTGCTTAGTACTAGACTTGTCTAGATTGATGAAAAGCATCTAATGGAACATTATAATATCTTTAAGAATAAGAGACTATAATCTAAAGAAGAAGTGAAGACCTAAAGTGATTGACTACTCTTATTCTAACTTTGTTATATTCAAAGGAAATCAACTGTCAATTTCGGGGTATATTATAACGTCGGCAAACATACCTATCTCATGGAGGAGTCATAAGGAACTGATTAAAACAACCTAAGTTATCATGGCATAATGGGTTTGCTGATCACAACATAATTGTCATTAAATGTTGTTGGTAAATTTATCAGATGACACATAACTTATTAACTCAATGTAAATACTAAGTTGAAGACTTACTGTGATAAAGTCAGCTGCCCTAATTTCTCGAATAGTAACAGTTTGAGAGGAGCTGCATTAGAGTTCGATACGAAATTATTGTTCGCTTATGTTTAAGAACAAATAGAGGAAATCAAAATTTTGTATCGAATGCATTCATGATATGCTTATGGATCCAATAACTAAAGGTCTATCACCCATAAGTCTCACTAACGGGCCAACTAAGAGAAAGGGGTATTACTAATGACCATGTACAACTGCATATCATACTATGAATGACTTATAACTAATGACTAATGATTAATTTTCCTCATTATGATTTGTTTGTCTATTAGTATGCTAAGCTAGCATAATGGCATAAAGACAATAATATAACAAATCAGCTAAGGGCATAACGTTAATTGATCCTAATGTTAAATTTTAAATTTGGGTGTAGTATGATTAATGGGGGTCCTAAGTCGAATAAAGACTTAATGGCTGTATTTCTCTGCTACATTTTGGGTTTAGAACTAAAATGAGTATTAATCTCTGCAGACTTACGTAATACTCATAATAAATGATTACTCGGCTAAGTGGGAGAATGTTGGAATAAATATACATAACGTTTGTATATTTATCGATAGCCATTATAATCATTTATATAATGATGATCAATTATTAATATTATCCTAAGCCCAATAACATATATGTCTTTGATGGGTGGACTATCATTAGATGGGCCTTATTAGGGTGTCCCCTGGGTATGTATAAATAGAGAGGTTATTATGAGATTATGGTTGGACTCACAATCATAACAACATAACACCATTAGCTATCCCCAATCTCTCTCTCTCTCTCTCAATGTGTTCATAACTTAAGAACACATAAACCATCAGAACTGCATACCATAAAGGGAACCCGACCAAGATGATGGTGTTTTCCATTACTGAGGTTCCTGAACGGTTAAGCGTATCAGGTACACATGATTATATCTTATGTTTATGCCTTATGTTCTAATTATTATAATCAACATATGTTTCAACAATTGACCAATGGAGGTTGAAGTTTACCGGACTATGATGAAATTTAGTCAACATGTACCACAAAAATTTAGTATGAAGTATACCTCTTAATTTATCTTTGACCTTTTGGGCACCAGTTATTACATGACATGGATGTTACACATAGTTTTCGTTGTTTTCTTATTTTGACGATGATGATATATTGCGGCTAACTCATAGTGTCAAAATGTTGCTATATATTCCAGTGGATAGTGCCATGTAGCAGGGTCATTTGCTACCTTTGTGGCTTTGTCCCCATTTCTTGATTGGAGTTGCAACATGTGAAATCCATTTGAAAGTTTCTCATGGAGGCTAAAACCATACGGAACATCCTCCAACAAGCAAAGCAGTGTCCGTATAAAAATAGGTATCCTGCAAAATTCCATGTACTCCAATATTTATAAGAGTTAAGAGTAGAAGTAAAAAGATAGTGAATAATCAAAGACCTTTTGGGTACATGACGCGGATCACACATAGTTTTCGTTGTGATATACTACAACTCGATCTTGATTTCTGTGTTTATGATGATGATATATATAGCGTCATATATTGAATATATTTTTTAGTGGATCATACTATGTAGTGGGGTGAAATTCTAGCATTTTTTCCCTATGTTTTGATTGGAGTTGCAACATGTAATGAAACTCGTTGAAAGTTTCTCAAGGCTGAAATTATATGAAACTCCACCAACAAGCAAGCTGATATTTTATATATGAAAAGGTATTTTGCCTATAGACATGTATATATAAGATTTGGGGAGAGTAGTAGGCAAAGAGAGTGAGTTGTCAACCGATCTCGTAGATTGAATAGAGTCGACCTAAACCTAAAACTTGAGGGCCATATAACTCAGACTATATGTTACAAGTAAAAGGGTATTTTGGGTAATATTGTAATAAAGAAGGACTGATAGTGTAATATGTTGATAGTTTGAATGGTTGTTAAAAGTAGTTAAGATGGGCGGGAACAATAGTTAGCTTATTGTGTATAAAAACCCAATCCATGTGATAATAAATCTAGCTATGATTTGATCCCTATTCTTCTCTTTTGGTCCTCTTTCATTTCTTAGCTAACAATTTGGTATCAGAGCTGCCGGTTCTCGACCTCAGATCACCACCACCACCGTAACCAACCACTATAACTAACTGTCATAACAACCTGACACCACCATAACCAACATCCTACACTGCAATTAACTATCAAAACTATCGTTCTTGTCCTAAAAACTTCTATAATCTTTTATTAATCATATCTGTTCTTGAAGGATTCAATCAATTCATCTTCAACTTTCATTTCAGCGAATGATTCTCTGTTTCATTTGGTTACCCTGTTTCCTTTGTTTCTTGATTCAATCAATCGTTGATCAGATTACTCCATTGAATTGGTCATTTGGATCATTCAATTCCATAGATCGATCAATTTGTGATTTGTCTATTCCTATTCAACAATGTCAACTTGAAATCAGTCGTTAGAACAAAAAAATTCAAGAACATGATTCCTCATTAGAGGGATTAAAGAACAATATGACAGCCATGAAAGATCAGATCGAAGCTCAAGTATCTGAAATCTTGAAAACTATTCAAAAAATGGCTCATACTCAAACTCATGGTACCAGTCAATTTGGTTCTGGTACAATGGAACCTTATAACAGTCACACTAATTGCCTCACAAAGATTGATTTCCCCAGGTTCAATGGAGAAAATGTGGAGGGATGGCTATGTAAGGTAGAACAATTCTTTGCTATAGATGGTACTCTTGAACATGTAAAGGTGAAGTTGGCCATTGTGCATATGGATGATGTCGTCCTGTTATGGCATCAGTCCTTTCTGAAATCAAGAGGGGGTAGTATTGAAGGAATGTTATGGAGGGAATACAAAGTTTTGTGACTGCAAGGTTTGGCAGTGTGATTAATCAAGATGTCATGGGGGCTCTTGCTGCTATCAAACAAACTGGCACATTGAAAGATTTGTGTCAAGAGTTTGATCTAGCATTAACCAAAGTGTCCACTCCAGATGAATATGATGTGAGTTTGTTTTTAAGGACTGTCAAGCCTGAAATTGGGTATCCAGTACAATTGTTGAGACCTAAGAACCTACCTGAAGCTTACCTGTTAGCCATATATCAAGATGAAAACTTAATTGCCACCAATTCAGGTTGGAATAGAAGCACTAAAAGTTCTTATGCTTCTACAAACCGTACTACACCTACTTCTAACACAACTAACCTTTCTTTGTTACCTAAACCTACACTCAATCCTAAACCCTTAAACTAAAAAAGATGGACCTTATCACATAAAGAAATTGAAGAAAAAAGATCCAAGGGAGAATGTTTTGGATGCCATGAAAAGTATTCACCTGGGCATGTTTGTAAAAACAAGCAGCTGTCCTCCATTGAGTTAATAGGAGAGGAGACTAATGAAGAAGTACTACAAGATCAACCGGAAGATTTAACAGAAACCATGCAACAACATATGCATGTCCAAGAACCCAAGATTTCCCTTAATGTAATGATAGGTTCCCTTCCTTTTCAACCATGAGAGTCAAGGGGTCCATTGGTACAAAGATTCTACAGATCTTGATTGATTCAGGGTCCACACACAACTTCTTGGATGAAAAGTTAGCCACCAGAATGAGATGTCCCTTAAAATCCATTCCAGTAGTTAAAATTACAGTAGCAGATGGAACAAAGGTTACTTGCACCAAGATGTGTCCTGATTTTCAGTGGATGATGGTTTATGGTTTAAAACTGATGTCATTATTATTCCTTTAATAAATTATGACATGGTCTTAAGGGTTCAATGGCTGCAAACCCATAATGACATTGTTTGGAATTTTAAAGAAATGACTATGAAGTTTAATGTTGATCAGAAATGGATTGAATTGAAAGGCATATTAAATAATGACATAAACCTTTGTTCTGCTGAAAAAATGGAATCAATGATAGAAAAGGGTCAAGTTATAATTGAGGGACAGATGTTTAGTTTACAAGCTGTTAATGAGAGTTCATTTCAGCATGAAACTAATGTCAAAAATGAGAAACCTAATGAGGCTTTATCTAAGTTGTTAGCAGCATATGAAGATGTGTTTGCTATTCCAACAACTTTACCCCCTAAGAGACCATGTGATCATAGAATTGTATTGAAAGATGAGTCCATTACCATTAACCAAAAAGCCTATAGATACACTGCTGCCCAGAAATATAATCTTGAAAAAAATGACCAAAGAACTATTAGAAACTGGAGTGGTTAGGGACAGTCAAAGCTCCTTTTGCCTCACTAGTTGTTTTAGTGAAGAAAAAAGATGGGTCATGGAGGTTTTGTGTTGATTACAGGTAGTTGAATGTTTCTACTGTTAAGAATCGGTTTCCTATACCTTTGATTGAAGAGTTATTAGATGAATTAGGGGGTGCTAGTGTGTTCTCTAAGCTGGATTTAAGGGCAAGGTATCACTAAATTAGAATGGATGAAAGGGATGTATCTAAGACAACATTTAGAACACATCAGGGGTTGTTTAAGTTTGTTGTCATGCCTTTTGGCTTAACAAACACCCTTCTACCTTTCAGTCCCTTATGAACTCGGTTTTCAAAGACTTGCTCAGGAAAACTACCCTAGTTTTCTTTGATGAAATTTTGGTTTATAGCCCCAATATGAACCAACATGTTCATGATTTGGAGCAAGTTTTGGGACTATTGAGAGCCAAGGCAAAGAAGTCAAAATGCTCCTTTGGAGGGTCATTAATGGAATATCTAGGCCATGTTATATCAGGGAAGGGAGTACAGACAGATCCCACTAAAATTGCAGCTATCAAGCAATGGACACTACCCAAAGACCTCAAACAGTTAAGAGGATTCCTAGGCTTATCAGGCTATTACAGGAGGTTTATAAAGTCTTTTGGGGTGATGGCAAGACCTTTGACAAATCTGTTGAAGAAAGATGCATTTAAATGGAATGAAGGGGAAGAACAGTCATTTTATTAGTTAAAAGAGGCCTTAACTACTACCCCAGTGTTGGCTCTTCCTGATTTGTCTAAGGAATTCGTGGTTGAGACAGATGCCTCTTCAAAAGGTTTAGGGGCAATCCTCATGCAAGAAGCTAGGACACCCTTTGGCTTTCATCAGCAAATCATTATCAGTGAGACAACAGTCATTATCTATGTATGAAAAGGAGCTTTTGTCAATCTTAATGGCTGTCAAACATTGGCATCATTATTTGATTACCAAAAAGTTCCTTATTAAGGGAAAGTATGATTGTTTTTTGTTGTGTGTTTTATATGTAAACGTTAGTGTATAGAAACATTTGGGTGTGTGTTTTATGTTTAAAAGTTTGTATTTTAGTGGAAATATCTTATTGTTCTTGTTTATGTGTTTTATATATATAAGCGTTAGTATATAGTGTAATTTGGTTATGTGTTTCATACACATATTTGAAAACTCATCAACCATTGAATTATCCATGAACTTAAAACACAATGAAGAACATGAACCAGAGAGAATATTCTTTAGTTGGCTTTGATGAATTATGGTTTATAAAAACATTTGTGATATTGTGTAGTCTTTTAAATGATTTGAAAATTAAAACCCCACTCTACAATAAATGATATTTAAATTATGATACAAAATAAATATATGTTTATTTACCTAATTAACCTTGTTCCTAAATAAAACTAATGCCACGTGTCGCCATGAGATGTCTTCTTATCCTTCTTACAAAAAGAACCCTTTGTACCCGAACCTCTCTCTCTCTCTCTCTCTATATATATATATATATATATATATATATATATATATATATATATATATATATACTAGTAGTAGTGCCCGCGCGTTGCCGCGGGTGTTTTTGTTTTTTTTTTCCGCATGTTGCACTACGAGTTTTATGAATTTTATACAGAATCGTTTTTGGGTTGATAATGCCTACGTGTGTTCTTTGATTACTATCATTTATAAAGCTTCAACTGACGAGTATCGTAGCCAAAAGAACGACAATGTAGTGAAAAGCAATTGGCCCACTCCCCACATCGCCTCTTCTTTGTTTCAAGAAGCTACATCATTAAAAGATGCTCTATAGGGTCGTACCGCGGGTCTCAATGCCACAACTTCTTGAAGGGAAAACAAAGCTTACCTTTATAGGGTCGTACCGCGGGTCTCATTGCCACAACTTTTATACAGAGGTGAATTAACCCACCTAAATTTTTCAAATACCGAAATTAAAAACTCAAGTAACATTCCTTAACAATGTAAGAATAAGATTTATTGGCACTCATGGTGAAACAGGGCTCCTTAAAAAGAACTTTTACAATCTTTATAGATGGAAAAAATTGTTAGATGCAATCGTTACTCTAAAAGGGGTGTGAGTGTGTGACTACTTGTGAATGTTCCACACAATCAACACTTCAGGGGTGAATAATTGGACAGTGACACCCCTTTTCAAAAAAAAAAAAAAGGCATGTGATATATTTTTTCTTCTTGAGTTGGTGAAAATAACTTAGCTTAAGGACTTTGTTTTGAAAAGCATGACACCATATCGTCTGCAGCCAAAGAGCGAGGCGGAAAGTGCCGCATCACGTACTCGAGGTGCAAAGTATTTATATATCTCACAGGTTTCTAGCTTCATGTACTATATATGATTTAATATATACATAACCTATATGTACAACCTAAAAAGCTATATGTACAACATCCTCAGACACAAATCTTCTTATGTACATGAGGTGTGCCTCAAGTCGTTTTCGCCCGCGCCTCATATACAGACGTCGCCTCAACCAGTTAGAAGCGCTAGCTCAGCTTGCGTCTGAGTGCCCCTAGCACCGAGGCGAGGCACACTTTTCAAAATCAAGACTACACAATGCACATAATAACTACATTTTAGGGGTAAATTTGTCTTTAAAGCATTCCTTCACATACCAAAGGAATTCAAAATTCATCCAAAATTTGAAGGAATTCAAGTAAATTCATTGGATTTTCGATCGGTTGACGTTGTTTCAACCTGAACCGTTTCAACCGCACCGTTTTGATCCAAAACGTTTCGACCCGAACCGATTCAAGTCGACCCGTACCAATCCCAAAATTTGCAAAAAAAAATATATCATAAAATAACAAAAATAAGTGCTTCTACTGGTATCGAAAATGCTTGATACAGCACCCGCACCCATACGTTATGACATTCAAAGGTAAATCAACTCAAAATACCAGTACTGAACCTTTTTTATGGTCATAGTCGAAATAAATACAATTTTATTTTGGAAAAGTACCGATCCTGAAAAATGCAAAATGTAGGTATCGGATTGATATCTAAAATGGTTCTATACTATGAGTTAGGTACTGATACCAGTTCGGTTTTAATACCCAGTACCATTTCTTCATCTCTAATTGTTACTTTTCTAATTTTCATATAATTTTATTGTACAAAGAAATTAGAAATATAGAACTATTATACATTGATTAGATTTCTCTATACCGAAGAACTACAAAGCATATGGTCAATGTTTTAGGTTCATGTATGTCCAGTAAGCAAGTAATGGAACCTGTTTGGAGCCAACCCTGCACACCAGCCTTACATCAATTTGTAGCCTTATACCTTGAAACCAATTCCAACAAAAACTGGTTTCAACTTTTGTTCACCCTAACCGAAACCAGTAACTGGTTTTTACACCTCTACTTATGAACCAAAGCCTGTTGCTTTCGAAAATCCAAAAAACTTAACACCTATACTTTTCATTCAAATATAAACTTATACATTTGTTTTGACCCATAACTGAATCAAACAAAACATGCTCAAGACTATTGTCTTATTCTGCATTAACATCATAAACACTAATAATAATTATTATGAGACCACAACAAATTTTATCAATAATTTATGTTCAAAAGCTGAAAAACTGAAACAACAAAGAATTATAGACAAAAACATGATCTTGATTTATCTGGACAAACAACTAACTGATATAGAAACAACTCCACGTTCATTGTCTATTTGTCCAGTCCAGTCATCTTCTTAATCTGCTCTAGACTGACCGGCACGGGAAGATAAAATGATACCAACAATAAGACCGTATAGGGCCAGAGCCTCGGCAAAGATAAGAATAAGAATCATACCCACAAAAAGCTTTGGCTGATGTGCATTGGCTCTGCAAAATATATAAAATATTTGATTATATAGGCCTAGAGGGTATGGTGTTATTACAATCAAGGTCAACTCAGCTAAATCAGCAAAGAACATCGAATAGTGGGGTGGAAAGTGACTTGTGATAATCTCTTGATTTTCATACATTTATCAAAACACTCTCATGGTGCCAAACCCACTACTTCGGTATGTTAAAACCATAAGTTCTCTGTTCTAACTTAAACCTGATGCCAGATGTTATTCAGCCAAACCATAAGTTCTCTGTTCTAACTTAAACCTGATGCCAGACATTATTCAGCCTTCCGTAATTTGTTGGTACCTTTTGCAGACAAATAACTATAAGTAAAACACCATCTACAAAAAGGTTACAACCCTTATACATAATACATAGTGTTGTTTTCTAAATTAAGATACATAGTCGTCGTCATCATCATACACAGTAAATCTTGTGAGATATCTTACGAAGATCAGTTTTTCAAGATGAATCTTCCTCCCTTAACACTTCGATGATGAACAACTCCATCCTAGATGGTTCCGATGTTGTATGCAGAAGTGAAGATGGAACAAATGGAGGGTTTTCGTTCATAGTTTTAAGCAAGTGGACGCTTCGCTAACGGAAATGAATCTCTAACCTTAAGAAGACCTCTCTGGCTAACAACTATCCACTGAGCATATTCATCTTAAATAACACCCCAATATTAGAAGAGTGGCAACATTAAAGTCATCCTAGTCACGCAACAAGCGATCTAACTTAGGCCACACCAACGCTTTCCTAAAGACGAAATTAATAGAAGTTTATAAACTCACTAATAGTTGCATAATAAAGATGTATGTTGTATCCTAGTTGTTAATAGCAACCATAGCGCCCGCTATAGCAAATAGCGTAGCACAGCGCTCATGTGTCGCTATACGGTTGATAGCGACAAATAGCGAGATTTTTCTATTTTTAGTATATTTTTTTTGGTAAAATATACATATAAGACATCTCTAAAAAGTTCTTCTAGTGTATCGCTAAACATGAAATAGCGCCCGCTATTTCATCGCTATCGCTATATAGCGTATTGGTAGCTTGTCGCTAACGTCCGCTATTCGCTGTTAACAACTATGTGTTGTATGCAGCTTTTATAACTCTTACTAATTACAATTACGCCCCTCACTACTCCTATACAAGCTAGACAACCAGAACCATTTCGTCTTCAGAATCCGTGCCATTGGCATTCATAACCACCATATTTAGTCCTAAAACAATATTTCATAATCTTATTAACACAACATATATACAAATTGTATTTCATAGTCAAGAATTGTTAGAAAACATACCATGGGAGCTTCAATGCATCTTTTCACCATCATTGTTTCATGCAGTTTCCAACAGTTTTGTCGAGTCGTATGATGATCTCTGAAAATTTTGCCCTTATGGCTAAATCCAGATACCAACATTCCTAAATCAATCTACAAAAAAGAAAATAAAATGAGAGAACTCTTGTAAATTTATTTTTCAAAGTGGCCATTCCGACCCATTTGGTTTATTGGAGTTATGTTTTAACCTTACGAGGTAGAAAGTACCATAAAATAAAACAGATCAAAAGTCCTTCAAACCTTTGTTAACACATAAAACCTCATAAGTAACTTTATTTAAAAAGTAAGAATGATAATATAAGACCATATCTCATTCAAAGAGTGCCTCGTTTGAACAATTGAATCATCATCATTTTCCTTGTTGTTGTGATAATAATGAGAGGCTATTTGAAACTGAAAGTTCGGCATTGATGATGAGTTAACAGTTGGAAGAAGAAGAAGCAATTTATATTATAACAGAACACAACAAATCATAAGTGAACACAACAAATTAGACTTTAAAAGTCAGCAAGATCAGTGTATTTCAAGTAGATAAAGAGGTGTATATGAAGTGAAATTTATGTACACGTTGAGTAGAATAATGGTAGCAGCTGGTGAAGTGAACAGGCGATTATTTAATCACCGCAGGTTTCAAGAGGGAGAAGAACCATTACGGGGGTAGGGAGGGAAATTAGGGGTGTCAAAATGCTAATTGGTAAATATGTTTAACCAAATGCAAGTAATGATTGACAAGGTATCTGGTATGGAAAAATGACAGGCTGACTTATGATAAAACAAAAGACAAAGTGGCTGGTTGTAGTTTGATTATTAAAAAAACATGCTTTAATTTCTGCCATTTTCCTATTCCAAAATTTAGATGCCATCCCTAAACCTTGCCTGTATACTTGGACTCGGCTCGAAACGTTTATACGAGCCACCTCGGGAACCAAATTAACTCCAGTTTTTCAAGCAAGTTTCGAGCGATTTATGCGTTAGTTGAACAACCCAAGATTAAAGGCATAGATTTATGTTTCTACAAGTAGGTAAATCAACAGTAACAGAACAATTTGAATTAATTTCATCTATATAGTTTTAAATTCATCTATAAACATCTCAAATTCTTCAATAGCTTTAATAGTTCAATAACATAACAAAAAATGATTAAAAAGTAACCTATAACAGATACAACTGTAAAGTTATTTAATAACAAATCAACAATACCTTCAATAGCCTCTCTTGGGGTCTTGAATCCGAGACCAAAACTCTTCCAGAATCTGTTTCCTCCTTTCCCACTCTTCTTCGAGCTAATAAACATCACACAGATCAATAATTCTTTCAAAATTAATAACAATTAATCAACATAAACATAATTAAACAAAAATATAAAAAAAAACATATGGTTTTAGCATTCGTTTCTAACCAGAGGAACACTTGGGGCTACTTGAGAAAAGCCTTTTCCGTCTGTTCAGCCATTGTTGATGAGAGTTAGAAGCGGCCGAACACAGGTGTAATGTAATGTAAGATAAGCATTCTTCATAGCCATTCTCTGATTCACCATCAACAGAACCAAGCACGCTTTTAACTTGTTTCATACTCCAACAAACACCATGTCTTTTGAATTGCTTCTTCGAAGACTCTTGACTCACCCAAAAAATCCTGTTGAGACAGTGAAGTAGCAGCATATATTAGAATTGTAATGAATGGTAATTGAAGATTTTTTTATTTAATTTTTAATAGAAAATGGAACATTAGAACTGTAACATCAAGCAAGAACAATTAAATATACCAGAATTGCAATTCCAGGAAACGAAACAATTAGATTCATGGCCTGCAGCCACTTCAGGGACTCTATCACCAGAACAGATGCATTTCCATCTATTTTGACTTGTACCTTCTGCACAGTTACATGAGGAAATGCACAAATTGAATCAAAATAAAAAAAGTTAGAGCATTCACAGTAGCACAAGTGTGTGTCGGGAAAATCATACCTGTGGTAAGAACTCCATTGTGTTCATCAGATCAACATAAGATGAATGAAAACAGCGCTGATGATCTCAGAAAGGTAGAGGTGTGTTTAGGGTTTTACTTCTGATGCGTTTGGAGGAGAATTAGGGTTTTAAAAAGCTGCTTTGGTTATAACTGGAGTGTGTGTGGCGTTTGGATTTTTTCTAGCATCAAAACTGAAATTCGTGAATTAAACGAATATCCGTTCAAGAGTATGAAAGGAGTAGTAGAGAAGGTGAAGGGAGAGAGGGGCAATAAGGGTATGAAGTTTTATGTTTTAACTAAAATCTCATTACAAATTTACTAATGTACCCTTCTTTGTGTCTTAATGTTCCACAAAGTTCCAATTATACCCTTATTATATAAGCATAAATCACTTGTACATGTTGCTTCTTAAGTTGTACGGAATTGAAAATTCTATCCTAGCCGTCACTTCTCCTTAATAAGATAATATAGATATATATAGGGTAGGGTTCAAATAGGAACCATAGCTTAAGTAGGAACCATAGGAACCACTTTATAGTCATTGATCTCTAATGGCATGATTGTTAATATGTAAAACATTAATTAATTGCTTATTTTAATCAAGGGGTATTATTGACTTTTGTTCAATATGCTTATTAGTAGGTAATTAACTCTAAATTTGTAACTGAATAATATTCCATATTATTGACATTAACTCATTTAACTACGTACTACTGTACTTAGTTTTAACAACTATGGTACACCTGTGTCTATTTATTCTCACAGTTAGAAGATTATAGTAACGTATAATCATTAAAGTATTATGATACACATGTGTATATTCATTACCAAATTTAGAACATTAGCATACTGTATAATCATTAAAGTACTCTTATACACTTGTGTATATTAATTACCACAATGGAACTTTTGTCTACTGTACAATGAATAAACTAGTATAATACACCTGTGTATATTTATTCTCGCAGTTAGAAGATTATAATAACGTACAATCATTAAAGTACTATGATACACGTGTATATTCATTACCAAATTTAGAACATTAGCATACTGTATAATCATTAAAGTACTCTTATACACCTGTGTATATTAATTACCACAATGGAACTTTTGTCTACTGTACAAAGATTTGAAACTAAACATTAAAACAACACTATTGTATAATTGTCATTCTTGATTGAAACACAAAAAATAAACAAAATATTTTCAAAATATTTTAAAAAAATCCATACATGTAATCGACCACATATATTTACATACGTATCTTGATTTTCAGCACTAGTTAGAAAAAAGGGTTGAGAGGGTGTTTCATGATCTTCATTTAATTGAGATTGCGATTCAATGTTTTCGTGTATCGAACTATTGTCCATGACTAGATGATGAATAGTAATATGATGTATGTTTCCTTCAAATCGAAAATTATTAATTCGATGATGAGTGCTTGGAAATCGAAAACTGTTTAAAGCAAATACGGAGATTTCGATTTATTGATATGTTTGGATTATTGTTGCCTGATGAATTGTTAATAAGTGTGAATTGATCATGTGTTATTTTGTATAAATTGAATTAGTGATAATGTGATGAGAGATTTTAGGAAACCATGTAACTGCCATGATTAACAATGATAATAATAAAAAAAAAGATAATTATTTATATGTATATTTACCCTAATATCCTTTAGATTAAAATCAAAGATGGAAGGCTAGGATTGGTTCCTATGGTTCCTAACTATGGTGGTGGTTCCTAATTGATCTCTATCTTATATATATATATATATATATATATATATATAGGAATGGGATAATATAAGAACTCACCCAAGTTGTGAGAACTAGAAAACCCCTCTGAACCATTCATCAAGTGACACATCAACACATTTATAATTTTTTGTATTTTTTTAATTAAGGGTATTAAAGACATTTTGTTTGAATATTTATGGGCATTTTAGTAATAACACTCCACTCTACCCCACCCCACCCCTACCCCAACTACCATTTTAAATAACAATAATTATAATAATTATAATCATAAATCAGATTTTTCTCTCTCTCTCTTCTTTCTCTCTCTATCGTTACTCTCTCTCTATCTCTCTCTCACATACAACCAAACATCTCCCTCTCTCTAAAAAAACAAAGAAGAAATAGGGTTTTTAGGTTGTTGGCTGGTTATGGTGGTGGTGGAAGGGGGACGGTGATGGTAGTAGGGGGGAGACGGCGGATGGAGGGGGTGGTGATGATGAAGATGGGGGACGGCGGAGGGTGGCAGAGGTGATGGCGGAGGGTGAGGTGGGTTTTGCAGAGGGTGGATCTGTGGTGGGTTGAAGAGGGTGGAGGGTGGTGGGTCGATGGTGGTGATGTTGAAGATGACGACGGTGGTGGTGGCTCAGGGGTGGTGGTGGATCTGTGGTTCGACGGCGGTGGTGGATCTGTGGTTCGACAGCGGTGGTTTTGATGTTGCAGAGGGTGGGAGACGGTGTTGGTGATGGTGATGACGATGAAGACTGTGGTTCGACGGCGGTGGTGGATCTGGTATGTTTGTTTTTTTTTATTATTATTATTATAATTATTATTGTTATTATTATTATTTTCTGTTGTTATTATTATTATTTTATGATATTATTGTTATTATTATTATTATTATTATTATTATTTTTCTATTATTATTATTATTATTATTATTATTTTTAGGGTGAAAAGAGGGGGTTTTTTATGTTGAAATTTTTGTGGGGTGTTTGTCAGGAGATGACGTTGCGAAGAAGATGATGTTTTTGCGGTAAGTAGCCGATGCTGTGGAGACGATGATGAAATGGGGGAGTATCTTGTAAGAGAAACACTGGAGCGTAAATATGAATGTATAGACGTTTTTCTGTAAGAAAACACTGGTGTAAACTGATGTTTACACCAGTGTAAATATAAGTGTATAGTCGTTTGATGTAAGAAAACACCGGTTTAAATATGAATGTATAGTCATTTTGGTTTTTTGACACTAGTGTATTTGTGTAGAAGTTTGTGTATGGCAGATTTACATTGGTGTAAATCATCCTCATTTATGTTTTGTTTCGTTTCGTTTCTTACACCAGTGTTTTTGTTGTAAAAGCTTGTGTATTTCAGATTACACTGGTGTAAAAAATACACCAGTGTAAAAACGAGACTGATACAACAGAACGTAAAATTCGATTTTTTGTGTTCAAAAATTAAATTAATTAAAATAATAAAATAATGTTTAAAAAAAATAAATGATATTATATTATTTTTTCTCTAACATGGCTTTTTACCTAATTACCCCTAAAGTACTATTTTACAATAAAATAATACACACTAATCATATAAGACAAAAAAAGTCTAATCTTTGATCCCAACCATTGGATCAACAAGATCAATGGTCCATAAGGGTTCTCTAGTTCTCACAGCATAGTAGAGTTCTCATATTATCCTAACCCTATATATATATATATATATATATATATATATATATATATATATAGCAATAGGGTATGCAAATGAAAGAGGATAAAAAAACTTGTTTTTATGGTATATATATATTTTTTTAAAAAATAATATCATATGAAAAAGTTATGGACGTTTAAAAGATGAGGGTGGAACTCAACCATTGTGGGTTATACCTATTTTGCCCTTTTCCTCCTCTTTTAGAAACTCAGCGTATACTTTTCCTATTTTAATCTCATCCATTGATTTATTTTGATCAAAAACCCAAAATCTTTTTTATCCTTTTTATGTAAAGTTTCCTTTTACGGTAAACTTTCTCATTAATAATTAGAATATACATGTATATCAAACTATTCAGAAAAGTTCATCAGTTAAATAATATTTATTTCTTAAAACTTGCTAAGTTACATAAAAATAGAAGGTAGACGACTAGACGGGCAACAGTTTAGTTTTCAATTTAATTAAAAATGAAAAAGTTTTCAAGCATAGGTACCAAAATAAAATAAAAATGAAAAAGTTTTCAGTTTAATCAAAAATTTATTAAATGTAGTTAGCTTCAACTTGATAATGACATGCTTGATTTTTTTTAACTTTAACTTTCATTAAAAAACATGGAAAAGTCCTCAAACCGAGGACCTCCGATACAAACACCCAACTACAATATGCACATAGCAGAAACAACCCAGTCTTTCCACAAGATATTACTAAAACTAGACCTATGTTTAAACCAATAAAAGAAAGGGACTTAATGCTCGAGACCCGTATCAATAATCTTCAGCTCTTTCCTCTTGAATACCTTCTCATTTCGTGTAATCCAAATGACCCACATTGTAACAATTGTGATACCTTCAACCAGCCACCTCCCATCCTTGCCACCTGAAGCTTGGTTATACATCAACAAAAGATCGCGAACATCCAAAGCTAGCACATTTGGTAAGCCACACCATTTACCAATTAAGGACCAAACACCAAAAGTGAAATCACAACCTGTGAATAGATGCAAGGAAGACTCGAAATCAAAGTTGCAAAGTTTACAAACCTCATCCTCGAGCCTAACATTTCTTCTAGACAAAGCCATGGCGGTAGGAACCCAGTCCACTTCTGATTTCCACGCAAGG
The DNA here is from genome assembly GCA_032199755.1 of Ambrosia artemisiifolia. Lineage (NCBI taxonomy): Eukaryota > Viridiplantae > Streptophyta > Magnoliopsida > Asterales > Asteraceae > Ambrosia > Ambrosia artemisiifolia. The sequence continues at coordinate 36,799,147 of CM063525.1, forward strand.
ATCTTGCACTTAAGTGGGACCCAAGCAACCCATTTAAACCTAAACCAGTCACCGTATACCCTGTTGCTTTGGATTAGAAGTTTCACTACCTTAACTGATAAAGGGACTACACCTTTTCCGAACCAAGCCCACGAGTCGGGCTGATCCGAAGAAATGTTGTCTAGAACCGAGAGCATTAAAGACCATTCCTGCACCGATCACGCACCAAAACCCAACACTGAATTCTACGTTCCAATACTCACGAACATAGATATGTTTGTTCTTCACCAAACCGAAGAGGGTAGGGTACTTATCTTTCAGTAGACCATCACCATCCCAATGGTCAAACCAAAACGAATATTTCTCCTGTCGCCAATCGAGCCTCTAAAATATCCCATCAACGAAGTATCACCAAACTTGAGTTTTTCCCTAAGTCTAACAATAGACGCCCTACATCCATTCGATCGACTCAAAAGCGGGAGAAAAGACCATCTCCCCCTACATGGATGACAAGCAATAATAATCTTCTTCCAAAGGCTTTTATCCACTTTCCGAAATCGTCAAATCCATTTAGGGGTTGTTTGGTTGATTAAGTGCTGAATCATTAAGAGGTCTGAATGGTTAAGAGGTCTGAATGGTTAAGCGCTGAATCATTAAGTTGGACCTCTTAATGGTTAGGTTTCTTGTCCCGCGTTGGTAGGGGAGCCTCATTAAGGTTCAGCCTAGTTCAGTGCTTAATAGTTCAGTGCTTAATGGTTCAGCAACATCCCAAATCATAATGATTCAGACTTAACAATTCCATTCAGAAGCTGAAACAAACGCGCTGAATGCTGAATCATTCAGCGCTGAATGGTTAAGAGCCTCAGTAAGAGGCTACCAAACAGCCCCTTAGAAAGCAAAGTTTCATTAGAATCTTTTAGTTTAGTCAACCCCAAACCTTCAACTTTCTTGGGAGAGGTAACCCTTTCCCAAGCCACCCAATGAATGTTTTTTGCAGTGTCGGATCCCGTCCAAAGAAACCGCTTCATAATTATCTCTAAATTTTCAATGATTTTCATCAGGGCTCTATAAAAAGAGAAACAATAAATAGGAAGGCTCTCCGAAACCGATCTAACAAGGGTGACCCTACCCCGATGGAAAGCCACTTAGCTTTCCACGAAGCTAGTCGCCTCTAAAAAATCTCAATGATTTTCCTCCAATTATTGCACCGGATCATATTAGCACCCACCAAAATACTCAAATATTCAAACGGAGATGACACCACCTTACATCGCAAACTCGAAGCAAATTAGTTTCAACGGGATCCGTACCAATTCCAAAAAGATTGGACTTGTGCAAATTGACATGCTTGATCCTAGTGCATGGGTTCATGGTTCAGGTCCAATCTCAAGTTCTAAAATAATATGATGTGACAAATGGGAAAAAAAATTTGCAATGTTTCTAGCAATTTTAGATATTAAAAGTCAAAATATAAATCTATATTTATTGATGAATCTCATCTACTTCCATTAATATTCCCTTTTATAAGTGGTTCTCTTATGGAACAATTTTTAGTCGATTAGTATTATATAATTTTTTTTTGAAAGGTGAATTTCTTATTGTTTACAATTTTGTTATACTTTCTTAATTGGTTTATGAATCTGAAATTGTACTTTAATAATATATTTTTATGCCATTATATATGTAACAACCAAGAGGATGTAACCCAACTTTATGAAATGCGAAAGTTATAGTTTTTTTACATAATTCATGACTGCTTTTAAAATATATGAAATGCGATTCACTTAGTTTTACATTCCAATTATCAACCGATCACATTTAAAGGTTTTCGTACTTTGAGCCTAAAACTCGATCTTGATCAACCTTGCATTTGGGGTGCCGCATCTATAAATACATGTTAAAGAACATTATTGTAAAAGTTAACTAAGTTTATATGTATAAAACCTAAACAATGATAGGCTCATGGTTGATTTGTGAATGTTGTGTTAAAATAATATACTATTAATAATTCAAGTATTAATAAGAGGTGCAATAACATTTCTATTGTGTTACTTTTATTGGGCTCTTTTTAGTTGTGTTATTTTACAGGATTGGGCTTGCTGGTTGGACAAGTGAAGAATGGCCCAGAGTCATAAGCCCAGTTCGTTGAGCCCATGGAGTGTGTTAGGGTTTCTCTATGAATAGAGAATGTTAGTGTTTGTTTGGGTTGTTAGTCAGATTGTATTCTCATTCTTAGGCCTTGTGTAGTGGTAAGTTATGGGGGGGCGTTATGAATTTTTTATTCCCCATAGCGCCCCGAACACCGCCCCCCGGGGCGCTATGGGGCGTTTTGGGGCAACGGGGTTTTGTACATAGCGGCGTTTTCAATTCCAAATCAATTTTATATTATTATTTTTTAAACAGTTTTATACCCCCTTTCTTTTACACCCAATCAAATAATAACACATCCAATAACATAATAATATTTTAATCCTCATAACCCCCTTCACCCACTACACACTCTTTTTCCACAACCCCCACATAACCCAACTTTTATTACTTTTTAATATTTTAATCCTACAACCCCCCCATAACCCCCCACCACTACACATGATCTTATTATTGTACTCTCTCTCTCTCTGGTTCTCGAGTCTTCTCCTGTGAAGACTCGTCGTCTCTCCCCATCTCTCTGTATTTCTCTGGTTGGTTTGTAAGTGTTTACCTTATTATCTTGTGTAATCAGCTGATTGTTTATAATCAGCTGATTACACTGAACACTTGTTATTTAGGGTTTCACTGATTTAGTGAAACTTAGGGTTTGGGGGGTATTTTTCTGGTTTGGGTTAAATAAGAGTTTTGTCACCTGTTTTGTCGCTATTCTCTTTGTGTTCGTCTATTGTTATTGTTTCTGGTTGATTATTGTTATATTGGTTGATCTATAAAACTTTACATGTTGATACTGTTTATTCAGGCGTGTCAGAAGCTGGAACCAAATGCAATAAATTGAAATTGTGGTAAATCAAAGATGGTTGAAACAAATAAGAAATCAGAACGAAAACAATGGAAACCTGAGATTCTTCAACATCATTATTGCGAAAAAATGCTGCAAAAAATTGAGGTGGTATACTTGTACAATATTTTTATGTTATTTCTCTATGTTTTCTCCCATTTCATATTCCAACATTAGAATAACCATTTAATCTTAAAATGGGTCAATTACATGTCAATGTATCTTAAATTTGTAGAATATATGTTGACATTCACTCTTCCGCATCTTAGCCAGTGTCTATAAATGTCCAAAGAACAATCAAGGTCCAATCATTCAAACATCTGGCAAGAGACAAATCAGCAACAGCCTTGCCAAGGTAACCCCTTCTAGTATTTTGAATCCTTGTTAAATCACGTTTGACTTTTGGGAACCCAATTGTTCCAACTAATAAAAGAGAGAACCGGCTGATTTCCAAAAGGTGGACCAAGGCAAGCTTTCAGGTTACTAACAGATAACATCCCTGAATCATCAAAATCCCAGGATCGATCCTTTTCTAACACATTTATCGGCCCACCATCATCAACCATAGAAAGCAGCCCACTCAACTTTGCAGACTCAACCCTGGAGGCAACAGGCCTCTTCCATTGCCATTGCATAACCGACCCAGCACCATTACGAGTCAGTCGATATTGCTTGTTATTATTAGCCTTACCTTAATAGTTAACAATCCAGTGAACAAGGACCCATTCAACTTTCAATCAAAACGGGTGAGGCGTGTGCCTCGAGGCGCGCCTCAAGGCGAAACGCTAAGAAAACGAATCTGAGGCGCGCCTCATGGAGATTGTACATACGCCTCTAAGGGCTGAGGCGCTAAGAAAATGTCCGCCTCACGTTCGCCTCGGGTGCGCCTCGAGGCTTGTTTCCGTTCTTTTAAACCTTGCTTTCAAGTGTAAGGTGTAACACACCCAACCCAGATTCAAAGCAACAGTATTTATTTAGCATAAAATAGCTCAAGCCCACAAGGTGTGAAAAAGTCTAGTAGCCCACAAAGACCAATAATACATGAGTTGAGTTTCGAGTATCAATCTTTGTCTTTCATTTTTTTCTTTTTTTAAACGAAAACGCACAAACATCAAATGGAAGCCTTGTAATTTAACAAAACAAAAAAAGGAAGCACAAAGATCAACACTCAATACTTGAAACTCGCTGTACTAGGATGCAGCCATAAATTACCAGTCCTCGGTAACCCTCGAAATAAGTTACACCCACTTGTAGGACTAAAGTGTGCATTTGTATAAGTGCATCCAAATTTGTTGCATCAAGTAGATCTTATCACCCAACAGTAGATAAATTAGTGATAAATCTATTTTTATTAAAATGATATCTATTAATCAACTAATCAAAATTATCAACTAACCAAGTCTCAAGATGAGTGTATTCACAAAACCACACCTCAACAGAATTATATGTGAAGCAAGGAGTTGAATAAACAATTACATCCTTGACTGGCAATCTGGCATAAATTGTCTGCCATAGTAGATGGAAAAGTGAGAATAAACTTCAAACCGTATCTAGATGCCTAATCAATTACACAGAAAATGAAAAGTCTACACCTTATTTTACATGTTAGTTGAAATTTTGCATATTCAAAACTGGTTAAAAACATCCCTAAAAACAATACCATTGGTGTGCCTAAGATACTGTATAACAAAAAGTACATTTTATCAGCTTAAGACGTTCAATACAGAACTATCCCTTCCAATGAAAGACACTAAACAAACAAACTTATCTGAACAATATATAAAAGCATCACAGGAAAAACAAGGCAATTGAAGTCTTGATGAAACAGAGAAAAATCAAGCATCAATTTGTTAAATAATTTAGAACTAGAGCATAAGAAACCTCACATTCGGGCTTCAAATCTTACCATATTATGCAGATGGAACACCAACAACCACCAACACAAATAGATTCTAAGAACAAAACCAAACCAGCAAGAGTTGAACACTGAGAGAAAACGGAAGGCATGAGCACTGTACAAAGTGATTACTTTATAACGGGCAAAACGACTCAATTCAGTTACAGGTAATGTAAAACTCTTCAACAACTTAAACCACAATGAGGATTATTAATATAATCATATATCAGTTTCTTCTAGCGATGACAACTGTACTGAAATAAAGAAAACAAACACATTTGTTATACACTAGGACATGATATTGGTTGTCGAGATGGTAGCACACGCATTCGAACTACTATTCGATTTGATTTTCTTGAACTGTTGATACAATCAGCCATTTCTTCATCAGATTTTAAATTTATCCAGTCACCATCTTCATCGAGGTATTTGAGCTTATACGTCTTGTCACATAACTCCAACCTCTTACCGATTTCTTTCTCAACATGTACAAAGGTTGCTTGCGAGACGGGGAGATGGAATTTGATAATATCATCTTCATACTCTGCTTTTATGGTCAGCACATTTTTGTTTAGGTTGAGAACTGATGTGTCCTCAATTGCTCCATTATCTTCTTCATTTGTGTTGAATTGAATAATGGACGAATAATTTTTGTTTCTCTTCTGAAAGTTTGGTCCTGGCCATTCTGGGATACCAAGTACTTTAAGTTTACGTTTGAACGTAGATAAAGAAACTACATCACAATATCAAGAAACAATATTTGTTAGATGTTTTCTATATGAAAGAGTAGTAAAAGAAACATTTGTTACTAAAATGGTTAAACAAGTTGTGATTATAATAGTTGATTATCATTAATTACCATTAAGGTTTTTTGCAGCATCTTTCATTGTGTTTCCAAATTGTTTCTCAATGACTTCTCGAGGTAATACTTTTGGAGTTGTCTTGCACGTCACCTCGGAATGTGCTATGTAGTCCACAACCATTGATCTTTTTCCTTGAAAAATCTTGAACTTTTTAGTTTGATCGTCTTCGATGTGTATATCTATTTCGTCACCTAGTTCTGCACCAGTTGCATCACCTTCGATGTATACATCTAATTCGTTACCTATTTCTACACCAGAAGCGAACTTGAATCTAGGCAAAGACCTTTTCAATGTTAAGAGTAGAGCCTCCAAATGGATAAAGTTTGAATCTTTCTTCCATATGAACTCAAACACATAACTACAATTACTAGTGTCATTACTCCTCAAGCATATCGCAAGACCACTAGATGGGGGAAACCCGATAAGACCCCAATACATGACCATATCCGAACGAAGTTCCGATATATATCGTGATTTATAATCTTGAAGTGTCACAAGAGGAAATTCCTCAGCAATTGAACGGGGAGTTACATCACCAAATCTAAAGTATGGGTCAAGATGATTATATGCACCATCTTTCATAGCATAATAACAACCAGTCAATTTGATGGCTAACAATTGCTTTGTTTGAGTGTCCTCCAAAGAAGATGGCAAGAATACACGAGTTTTATCCTCATAAGGGATCCAAACTTGAGCTAGAGCTAAGTCATGTGATTCACCAACAACCTTTAATGCCTCTTCAATATGGTCCTTAGCATGTTTGAGACCATTTATAGTCTGTGTTTAGAATAGTAACATCAAATATCTAACAAAAGGACAAATAATGAAAAAGATCGTAGCTTTCAACAATTATAAAACACAAATTTAAGGAAGATTTAAGTTACTGTTGGTAGCAATTTTAGTTGAAGCAGAAATGATCACTATATTATTAGTATTGTGGAAGAGTTACCGTGTATGGTATAAGATGTTGTACATAAAACACATCCAGGCCAGCTTTCTGCAAATAAAAGTACATATCAAACAAGATTAAATGTGTTAGGAAATTCTCATATGGATGGAGTCGTAAGTTTAAAAAAAATTAGAAGTATTGGAAAGGCAATTCCTTTGATATGGATTTGTGGAATCTCACAAACACGTACCTTTATTGCATTAACCGAAATCTCACAAGCACGTACCAATCGAGAATCTGGAAGTTGAAAAGTAAACTCGAGAACACCAATACAAATGCTTTGAGAAGGGAAACAAATAGGAATCATAACAGAAAACTTCAATCTCCCATAATCATCCGTCTCCGAGAGAAACCCTTGGAGTTTAGTGATAGATGTCCGACAATTGAGGAAAGCAGTGGCGGGTCCACCACTTTTTATCATATTGTGATCGGGTGCAATGTGAAGCTTATTGGCATCATCGATATTATATTTATACTTCTCAGAATTTAGTCTATACTTTGCCAACTTGTTGTCAAGAGGCCAGGCGGAAAATGGTTGAGCAGAAGTTGAAAGTAGCCGTCTGCCGCCGATTGTTACAGGTGCCCACAACTGACCCAAGAACCACCACGAAAGTCCAAAATTAGAAAGCGCAGATATGATCTTGTCATAAATGATGGGAGTGCCAAGAAGATCAGCTGCTTAAATTACAGTAGTATTAATATATATAAGAAAAAATGCAGATTTCATTTTTCAACTTACCAATTAAAAAGGAAAAGAGAAGGCAGTAACTGACCTGAGGTTGAACTATTTTCACTTCCTTCAGATTCGCTCCAAAATACCCATGGACTATAAGGAGATCCAGGTTTCCGGTAATGAAGAGACAATGGAGAAAAGTTTTGAAGGAATTCGGGGAGCTTTGATTGTGAACTCATGTCTCAATTTTTTTGACTTTGTTGACTCACACTCAACAAATGAACACCACATCCTGTCTAATATTAAGAGATTGTAGAAACATACCTCATCTGCTGTTAAATTACAATTTTCTCTCTTTTAGGTTAGTAAGGGAATTGTTTAATTTTGGGCATGGTTGGATAAACTTATTTAAGTTCAAAAGGAGTTTTGATTAAAAGGACTTATTAATAGGAGAGTCGTGAGTGATGTAAGAAAGCTGAGTTGACAGGCATTTAGAGCTTCAAAAGCTGATGTGGCAAGCATACAAAGGCTTGGGTGATGCAAGTAATGATGTCATCATTTAAGAAAAATCGTGAGCCACTCATTTAAAACAATTAAATAATGTCACTTGCAAAATGTGGGCCACCCAGTAAGAAAAGCTTAGCATCTGCTGGTTACAGATGACCACTCAACAACAGCTCTTGAGTATAACGATTCAAAATCCACAGATGTTTAATTTTAAGCTCCAAATTCAAAATTTGAATTACTCTGCCCTCGCTCAATTACTCCCATCTATATAAACGGAGAGAGAAAGCAATAATCATCATATCAGCTAAAAAGCTTCGCTCTCTCCCAAATTCTTTGTTAATATATATCAAAACGCAATCGTCTTCAAATTGATTTAATTAAATTAATAATTTACATGTTTTGAGATTGATACTTATTTTTTGTTTATGGTTATTTTCAGGTTCATACGATTCAAGTTTCTATCAAGAAAGTTTTGAGCTTTTCTGCAAATCTGTTTGTTTTTTATTACCCTCTTCAAATTTTTTGCTTTGTGTATTATTATTTATTTAATTTTCAATTTTGTTAATTATACATCTTATGTGTTTGATCGTGTTGTTTTTTGTTTATTGTTACTTTCAGCTTCATATGATTTTGCTTTGTCTCAACAAAGTGTTGTGCTTTTCTTCAAAGCTTTTGGTTTTCTATTATTCACTTTCTTTTAATAAATTTACATGTTTTGTCTTTCATACTACTTTTTTGTTTATGGTATTTTCATGTTCATAACATTCAACTTTCTATTAAGAAACTTTTGTGCTTTTCTTCAAAAAATCCGTTTCTTTATGTTTTGTGTTTGATCTTCATGTTTTATTTATTGTTATTTTCAGGTTCATATGATTCAAAGTTCTATGAAGAAAGTTTTGTGTTTTTCTTTAAATCTGTTTGTTTTTATTACTCTCTTCAAATATTTTTGCTTTCTGTATTTTTATTTATTTGATATGTAATTTATTAACTATAGCTCTTTGTGTTTGATCTTGATGTTTTTGTTTATGGTTACTTTCAAGTTTATATGATTCGGTTTTGTATTAGGAGAGTGTTGTGCTTTTCTTTAAAGCTTTTGGTTGTCTATTTTTTTTTAATAATTTACATGTTCTGAGATTGATTCTAATTTTTTGTTAGTCTTACTTGCAGGATCATAACATTCAACTTTGTATGAAGAAAGTTTTGTGCTTTTCTTCAAATCTGTTTGTTTTTTATTACTCTCTTCAAATCTTTTGCTTTCTATATTTTTATTTATTTAATATTTCATTTTATTAATTATATATCTTTTGTATTTGATCTTGATGTTTTTGTTTATGGTTACTTTCAGGTTTATATGATTCGGTTTTGTATCAAGAGAGTGTTGTGCTTTTCTTTAAAGCTTTTGGTTGTCAATTTTTTTTAATTTTAATAATTTACATGGTCTGAAATTGATTTTAATTTTTTGTTAGTCTTATTTGCAGGATCATAACATTCAACTTTGTATGAAGAAAGTTTTGTGCTTTTCTTAAAAGCTGTTTGTTTTTATTACTCTCTTCAAATTTTTTGCTTTCTGTATTTTTATTTATTTAATATTTCATTTTATTAATTATACATCTTTTGTGTTTGATCTTGATGTTTTTGTTTATGGTTACTTTCATGTTTATATGATTCGGTTCTGTATCAAGAGAGTGTTGTGCTTTTCTTTAAAGCTTTTGGTTGTCTATTATTTTTTTTATTTTAATAATTTACATGTTCTGAGATTGATTCTAATTTTTTGTTAGTGTTATTTGCAGGATCATAACATTCAATTTTCTATGAAGAAAGTTTTGTGCTTTTCTTCAAATCTGTTTGTTTTTATTACTCTCTTCAAATTTTTTGCTTTCTGTATTTTTATTTATTTAATATTTCATTTTATTAATTATTCATCTTTTGTGTTTGATCTTCATGTTTTGTTTATTGTTATTTTCAGGTTGATATGATTCAGTTTTGTATCAAGAAAGTGTAGTGCTTTTCTTCAAAGCTTTTGGTTGTCTATTATTCTCTTTATTATTTTAATAAATTTACATGTTCTGTCTTTGATCCTGATATATTTAAAATCTTTTGGAGTTTTAATAAATTTATTACATTTTATGTGTTTGATACTTATGTTTTTTTATTTTTATTTTCATGTAAGTAAGATTCAAGTTTATATTTTGAAGAAATCGTTTAAGACTGTTTTCAATATTTTTTATCAACAACTGTTATAGTATTGTTTGATGTTCTGTCTTTTTTTCGTCTGTTGTATTATTTGTTATTAAAAGCTACTATAGCAACAAAATTGCATAATAACAGTGGTTTCAAAGTAATACAGAATCTAATATCTGTTGTGAACAGTTGTAACACAGAATATAATATCTATTTTTGCAAACTTGTTTTCATTTTCACCTGTTGTAATATCTGTTAACGAACATCTGTTATAAAATATATATTTATCACAATTTATAGCAACAAACCATGTTGAAAACAGTCTGTAAATTTCAAAGTGTTTGATGAGAAAAGACCTTTGAAGATATTAACAGTTTCAAAAACAATGCAGTCCTTTTGACATTTGTTTTTGACTCATACTTTTGAGTTTAATGCATCTCTTTACAGGGTAGTGCATAACGCATTTTGTAATTAAAGAGTTTCTACAATATTATATTTTAATGCTAAGATCATATTGAATTGAGTTTATGAATTCAGTAGATGTATGTTTTTTCACATTTCATACTTTTATTTTTAGAAAAATATAGATCAACAAACAAATTGTCATAATAAAAAATATAGATCAACAAACAAATTGGGACAATCATTAACCAAAAGTTGTCCATTAATGCACATTATTAAATTACAACCATTGTTAATTAATGTCAAGAGATAAACAAAAACAGAGAAACCAACATAAACTTAAAATTCTAATTCACTAACCATGACCCATTAAAAAGACTAAACTGTAAAGTCTGTCTCATCCTCTGTTTCAACCGTCATGTCTGCTATCTCCGTCTCGTCATCATCTTCAGATGAGTCTGCATCATGTGGTTCTTCATCTACATTTACTTGGGCGTCTCTTCCTTCCCACAGGTTTACTTGAGCCTTCACCATCTTCTCGAGATTGATACCAAACTCTGTTGCAGTTGGGTTCAACAGTGGTTTTTCAGATATTTTTTTTGAGAAAATCCGTATCATCTGAGAAACAGATGTTTTGAGGTGTGAAGTATCCTGTGTTGCCATCATCAAACTTAATCTTCAGTTCAAAATTATCTGATAGAAACTTCCAAGAAATCACATCACGAAGTTCACAATTTTTGAACATCCTCTTAAGTTTTCTTACTAGCCTTCTTGAAATTTCATTTTCCCAACTTGTATGGGTACCAATTTTCAACCTTTTTTTTGAATTTGTTTACTACAATCAGCAATTATTCCTTCCGGGGAATGATAATTTTTTTTTGCTGTCAGTAAACATCAGCAAAAAATTCTTTTTCTCACACCACCATATGGATAATTCTCTACTTTTTGCAATTTTTCGGTCTTTAGTTTTGGGATTGATAGTTTTGTGAAAGACAGTTACAAAAAAGAAAAAATATGTGCCCTAGATGTGTTACACTAATCTTCGTTTTATAGGAGATTTGTAGGGTAATGGGGGAGTGGGTTTGGAAGTTAAATCGATGTTGACGGTAATTAAATCGCTACCAGTTTATAAAAAAATATATATTTAAATTATTATATATTTAAATAAATACAGACGATTTGGGGCGGTTTTCAACACATGTCTTTTCAAATTTAATGACATGTTACGATAATATTTTTTGTTATTTAATCTAGCGTTAATTTATTATTTTTTTATTTAGTAAAATAAATAAGAAGTTATATATATTGAAACAGATAGTTTTTAAGCAATATATGTTAGAGAAATATTTTTAAATAACAACTGTTATTTAACAGATGTTGTTTGAAATAACATTGGGTTGTTAGAGACCTTTCAACTTTTAAAAAATTGAGAATTTTTGAAATAGTGTTCAATATTTGTTTTTACAATGAGTAAACTGTAATTCTAGAATAGCCTTGACAGAATTTGTCATTATTACTTGTACTATTAAAATATTGTTTTGGGGTCCTTTTTTCAAGACACGTCTTTTCAATTTTGCAATTAAATTATGATTCTATTTTTCTTATTTAATTTATCGTTAAATATTTTATTTTTTAGTTAGTAAAATAAATACCAGTTACATATATTTTATGTATATAGATTTTGTTCAACTTCTATTAGACATATATATTTTAAATAAAATTTTTATATAACAGTTGTTGTGTGATAACATATGTGTGCTAGCTCTGTTATAGTATTCTTCGTTTTATAGCAATTTTATAGGGGAATATTGTAGTGGATTTTGATATTAAAACGATGTGAATGGTAATAATATTGATATCAGTTTTTAGAATATATATATATATTTAAAGTACTATATATTTAATTAAATACAGATGATTTGTGTTGGTTTTTAAACACATGACTTTTCAAATTTAATGACATGTTATGATTAGTTTTTCTTATTTAATCCATCGTTAATTTATTAATTTTATATTTTCTAAAATTAATAAGAAGTTATATAAATTCAAAAGAGATAGTTTTTAAGCAATATATATTAGAAAAATATTTTTAAATAAGAACTGTTATTTAATAGATTTTGTTTGAAAGGAAATTGGGCTGTTAGAGAGTTTTCAACTTTTAAAAAATTGAGTATTTTGGAAATACAAGGAGTAAACTATAATTCTAAAATAGGCTTGACAGAATTTGTCATTATTACTTCTACTATTAAAATATTGAATTGCAGTTATTGTTTTGGGGTCTTTTTCAAGACAAGTCTTTTCAATTTTCCTGACATATTATGATTCTATTTTTCTTATTTAATTTATCGTTAAATTTTTTATTTTTTAGTTAGACATATATTTTAAATAACATCGTTTTATAGGAGTTTTGTAGGGGAATATTGGTGAGTTTTTGGAACTTAAAGCGATGTGGATGTTAATTAAATCGCTGTTAGTTTTTAGAAGATATATATTTAAATTATTATATATTTAAATAAATACAAACGATTTGAAGATACGTGGGTTAGATTTGTTATAGTATTCTTCGTTTTATTGCAGTTTTGTTGGCGAATATGGGAGTGGATTTGGAACTCAAAGCGACGTGGATGGTAATAATAATGCTGTCACTTTTTAGAAGATATATATTTAAAGTATTATATATTAAATTAAATACAGATGATTTGGGCCGGTTTTTCAACACATGACTTTTCAAAAGAGATAGTTTTAATAAGATTTTATGTAAATTGAAAAGAGATAGTTTTTAAGCAATATATGTTAGAGAAATGTTTTAGATAACATTTGTTATTTAACAGATGTTGTGTGAAAAGATATCTGTTAGACATGTATTTTTCAATAACATATGTTATTTAACAGCTGTCGTGTTAACAGTATTCGAACTGTTTCTAATATTATATAATTTTAAATTGCACTTATCAATGAATTGTCATCATTTTCCTTTTTTATCTTTCTTTTTGTAAAACTGTTTTCTAATTCTGTGGATTTTTCTCTCTGTTTACGACTGTAAAATTTCTCACATTACTATCTAGACTCACGCTCATTTCTACTTCAGATAACGAACAATTTTTTCAAAGCAGGTTTTATTTTCAAATTTTGTTCTGATTTTTTAAGTTTATTTTATATTTTTTTAATTTAATGTTATGAAATCATAAATTAAGTGTTTATTATGATGATTTGCACAAAATTAACAAACGAACGCCAGGACGTTTCCGGTGATACGGTTACCAGGCAAGGGCACGTTTACTTTCCAGTATCACAAAGAAATACACGAGTTGGAACTTCCGCCTAAACAGAGGGGAAGAACGGACAGTCGGAGAAACGAAGATGACTCAAATTCCATACCGGTGATGTTGACGACAAGGGGGATTTCGGTGATTCAGATCCCAGGTTCAGTTATACAGTGCCGTCTTTTAGGGTTCTTATTGTTCATCTAAATCATAATAAAAAAAGTTTTTGTTCCTACCAAGATTATTGATACTTTTGTTGTGTTGACTGTTTTTTTTTCTAAAGAAATCATGCGGTTTCAATGAAGAATACCCACATGCAGCTTCACCGTTGATCGATACCATATAAGGTACCTACTAATTTTGTTTTAGTTTTTTCCCCTTATTAAATCGGTTGTTTGCTATATTGGAGTTGATACGTAGCTACAACTCAATTCAGGCCTAAAGAAGAACATCAAACCGGTACCATCTCCGACGATAATGTTGACATTTTCGTTCAGTATTTAAAAATTAAACCGATACTTTTTTATTTTGTTTATGTGCCTGGTTAATGCTTATTCATCAAGTGTTACGTTCCAAAAGTTTGGTTGCATCAATTGCTAACTATTCGATTTTCATTTTCAAGATAACACACATATAAAATGATAACTTCACGCGCCTCGCATGTCGCTACAGGTTGCTTTTGCACGTTGCGGTGTCACGATAAGTGTTGATTGGCGATGGTTCATGTCGGGTCGGGTCGGATCGTGGACAACCTTGCTCAACGACAATCAACCACAGTTAAGAATGGTCCATTGGAAGGTATAAAACCATTACTCGGCAACGTACTAAATTATTACTTTCGCATGTAGTTAAATTTCGTGTGTTTTAATCTTTGCTTTGCGATGGTTCATGTCGGGTCATGGAAAACCTTGCTCAACGAAGTTAATTACACAATCAATCACATTCAATAATGGTCCATCAGAAGGTGTAAAATGTTATTATACCCATGTATTCTTTCATCTTTGCAAACAAATAGGTAAAATATTGGCCTCTTGATACCTATGTGGCCTATTTAGGGTATGTTTGATAAGGAGCTTTTAAGAGTTTTTAGGAGCTTCAAGCTTTTATGAAAAAACTCTTACTCAATAAAAAGTCTTGTTTGGTTGAAGGAGCTGGAAGCTTTTAGGTTAGAGAAAATTAAAGCTCTATAGTGAAAATCTACTAATAGTAGCTTTTAAGAAAAAGTTTTACTAGCTACAAACTTTTAATTAGTAAATGACACAAGTACCCATTCTATTTTAAAAATAAAATAAAAACCTTCTTTACAAGTTTTTAGTTATGCACATTTTGGTCATTTTATACATTTTATTAAAAGCTCCAGCTATTCTGCCAAACACCAAAATATATTTAAAAAGTTTCAAGCTACCAGCTTCCAATTAATAGCTACCAGCTAGTTTTGCCAAATATACCCTTAGGCTGTTTTATTAAAAAGCTCTTTTTGGTGATATTTAAATTTCTGTATTTGAATGCTTCAAGGACACCTTGCGAATGAGAATAACCACCATCAATCTGGTTCTAAATTAAGATGAAAACTGCATGAAAGAGTTAATGCGTACCATTTGTATCTACTAATATTAGTAATAACAATAGAAGAATTTCCATTAATAAAGAATATTAGTCTACAATATAAAAACATTTATCATATTAAAGGTTTTTTAATATAAAGGTTTGTCTGTCTTTAAAAAAGGGTGGTATTATTTAAACCCCCCACCCTTCTATTTTAACCCCCTCAAAGCGCCTCGCTTAGGCCTAAGCGAGACGCTTTGAGCTAAATTCGAGACGGTCAGTACGAGAATCAGAAAAAGCTGATTTTTAAATTCGAAGCGCCTCGCTTAGGCCTAAGCGAGGCGCTTCAAGGGGGTAATTTATTTTGGTAGTTGTTTTGATATTTTGAGTTGGTTTTTTTATTTTTTTTTAATTTAATAATTATAAAAAGTTACAAAAATTTAAAAAACAAAGTAATAACCCTAATCATTGTCAATGACTTAAACTTGACATCATCAACCAACTTCAAAATTTCAACTTCCCGTTCAGGTGCTTAATACCAGATTGATGATACCTTGTTCCACCCAAATCAAGGGATCCGCTTGGAGTCTAAAGCTTCGTGTGTCATCTTGGTCGAACTCATGTTGCAACATTCGTCTTGTGTGTGTTAGGGTCCGAAATTTTAGGCTTTTTAGTGGATTTTTCCATCTTTGTGTTTCCAATTGTTTTTTAATTAGCTTAAATCTCTCTGATCCATGGTACCTTGAAGACTAGATTCGGTGCAGTCGACGAACATCATTCAAAATTTCAACTTCCCGTTCAGGTGCTTAAGTCCACCTTGAAGACTGGATTCGGTGCAATCAGACTCCGAATGCGGTATGCGCGTTAAATTTCATTAAACGTGGCTCGCTCAAGGTGCAGTCGACGAACATCATTCAAAATTTCAACTTCCCTTTCAGGTGCTTACGTCCACTTTGAAGACTGGATTCGGTGCAATCAGACTCCGAATGCGGTATGCGCGTTAAATTTCATTAAATGCGGCAATCATGGATCCGCTTGGAGTCTAAAGCTTCGTGTGTCATCCTTGTGTTTTCAAGACACATGCAAGTCCTCGTCTGATCCACAAAACAAAACAATAATCTTGAAGTTTTTTAATATAGCCATTTTCCCCTGGGTTTACCAGGAATGGGTTGAAAGTGTGTGTTGCACCGGCTTGAGATATGAGTTTGATTAGCTTAAATCTCTCTGATCCATGGTATCCACTATCAGGTTGTCTTCATCGTTGACCGCTATCTGTCGGATAACAACTGAAAAAGTTGTAATTACAAGAAGATGATCAAGGATGCTACAACATAACTTGCACCGGCTTGAGATATGAGTTTGATTAGCTTAAATCTCTCTGATCCATGGTATCCACTTTTCAGGTTGTCTTCATCGTTGACCGCTATCTGTCGGATAACAACTGAAAAAGTTGTAATTACAAGAAGATGATCAAGGATGCTACAACATAACTTGCACCGGCTTGAGATATGAGTTTGATTAGCTTAAATCTCTCTGATCCATGGTATCCACTTTTCAGGTTGTCTTCATCGTTGACCGCTATCTGTCGGATAACAACTGAAAAAGTTGTAATTACAAGAAGATGATCAAAGATGCTACAACATAACTTGCACCGGCTTGAGATATGAGTTTGATTAGCTTGAATCTCTCTGATCCCTGGTATCCACTTTTCAGGTTGTCTTAATCGTTGACCGCTATCTGTCGGATAACAACTGAAAAAGTTGTAATTACAAGAAGATGATCAAAGATGCTACAACATAACTTGCACCGGCTTGAGATATGAGTTTGATTAGCTTGAATCTCTCTGATCCATGGTATCCACTTTTCAGGTTGTCTTCATCGTTGACCGCTATCTGTCGGATAACAACTGAAAAAGTTGTAATTACAAGAAGATGATCAAAGATGCTACAACATAACTTGCACCGGCTTGAGATATGAGTTTGATTAGCTAGAATCTCTCTGATCCATGGTATCCACTATCAGGTTGTCTTCATCGTTGACCGCTATCTGTCGGATAACAACTGAAAAAGTTGTAATTACAAGAAGATGATCAAGGATGCTACAACATAACTTGCACCGGCTTGAGATATGAGTTTGATTAGCTTAAATCTCTCTGCAGATCCATGGTATCCACTTTTCAGGTTGTCTTCATCGTTGATTGGTCAAAGTCTGTTAGCAATGATAACGAAATGATCGTTGACCGCTATCTGTTCCTGATATTTACAGTTTTGCTTTTTTTTGGTGAAATGAACTTGAAGAAATGATTTGGTTGAAGAAAGTTGTGTGCCAGAGGGTCACTATTCATACAAATGATGTGATTTGTTTTTAGATAAGGAGGTATATGTACAGTGAACTTTTTACGCTAAATAAAACTTACACACAACTTTTTGCTCTAGTGGTGTGGCCTACCTTTTTTACAAACACCTGGCTAACCTGTCCAGTTATCAATCTCACTGGGTTTAGTCCTTTACGTAGGTTTGACAGAGGGTCACTATTCATACACACAACTTTTTGCTCTAGTGGTGTGCTCTACCTTTTTGACAAACACCTGGCTAACCTGTCCAGTTTGCCAGAGGGTCACTATTCATACACACAACTTTTTGCTCTAGTGGTGTGGTCTACCTTTTTGACAAACACCTGGCTAACTTTCCAGTTATCAATCTCACTGTCCTTTACGCAGGTTTGCCAGAGGGTCACTATTCATATATAAAGGACATTAATCGGTTTGATCTACCTTTACATTATTATTATTATTATTTACATTATTATCGTATTTGCTTTACGATAATAATGTAAATAATAATAATAATAATAAGGAAGGAAGGTTTTTGCAAAAACGAAGGTTTCCGCGCTAATGCCGATCCGATTGTTTAAAGTATCAAGACTATGAAATTAGTAAACAACTGAATTTTACTTGCTTGCATGAAAAGTTATTTCAGTTCAAACTTTTCAAACACCTGCAACATCTCAAGAGTCGAGGTCCTCTGAAAAAAGACATCGTACAATAATTTGGACTTGCAATATTTGAAAATTATCATTTCTTGACATGCTTGGTAACACCTCTGTAATATTTGAAAATTATCATTTCTCGAAAAGTAATTAAAAACACTTAAAAATGAATTAAAAACAATTGTTGCGAGTTAGGTTTAGTCGGAGGACCACTTACAATGATTCATCAAAGTTGTACAAAGCTGGATGTTTTTACTGGAAAACCAAAACGAGCAATAAACGAAGCGAAACGGAGAGATATAATTTTCTTGGCTTAGAAACAACTTAAAAGAAGCAAAAATGAATTAAGATTATTTTTTGGTGATTAACAGATAATTTTAAAGAATTAAAAGAAATTCAAGTTTTTTAAAAAAAAGGCCAAAGCGAGGAGCTTGTGGTCTAATCAAACCAGTCAAGCGCCTAGCTTTGGCCAAAGCTAGGCACCCAAGCGCCTCGCTTTGACCAAAGCTAGGCGCTTTGGCCTTTTTTTTAAAAAACTTGAATTTCTTTTAATTCTTTAAAATTATCTGTTAATCACCAAAAAATAATTTTAATTCATTTTTGCTTCTTTTAAGTTGTTTCCAAGCCAAGAAAATTATATCTCTCCGTTTTGCTTCGTTTATTGCTCGTTTTGGTTTTCCAGTAAAAACATCCAGCTTTGTACAACTTTGATGAATCATTGTAAGTGGTCCTCCGACTATACATTCGATACCCATATTTTTTCAAAACATAATTTTTGCATGTTTAATTGATATGTTTGACTTCCAGACTATATTATAATTGATCGTTGGTGGTTTTCATAGCACCTTGTTTGATTACACTCGTGTTCAGCCTTTATCAGGCTGCCTTCATCGTTGACAGTTATCTCTCCGATAAACAACTGTAAAGTTGTTTTACTAATTTCATAGTCTTGATACTTTTAACAACTGACTTTTACTTATGGAATCTTTGTACGAAAATCGAAACCATCTCATTCCATGTTCTCCATATCCATACCTTGTTCCAACCACTAGACAGTCCTGTGGCCAAAAGAACTAGACAGTAAAATCATATTCTTGTAATTACTTTCAAGTTTTTTAGAATCATTGAAGACACCTTTTCAGTTGTTATCCGAGAGATAGCGGTCAACGATGAAGACAACCTGAAAAGTGGATACCATAGAGAAGTTATCAATCTTACTTCTATTGCTTCGGGTTCCCTTTCATCGTTGACAGATATCTCTCTGAGATGATAAAGGTAGATCATGGAAAGTTCAACTCAAGAAAACAAAGATGAAACCGATTAATGTTCTAGTGGTGTGCCAGAGGGTCACTATTCATACGCAGGTTTGCCAGAGGGTCACTATTCATACAAATGATGTGATTTGTTTTTAGATAAGGAGGTATATGTACAATGATGGAAGAAGTTATCAATCTCACTTCTATTGTTTCGGGTTCCCTTTCATCGTTGACAGATATCTCTCTGAGATGATAAAGGTAGATCATGGAAAGTTCAACTCAAGAAGTAAGATTGATAACTTCTTAATGGAAGTTGCTAAAATAGTTAAACAAAAACTGAAATTGAACAGTTATTTGGAATGTTTCTGATCATTACAGTAAAATTCATTAGCCAGACGTTTGTCAAAACGAACAATTAAAATAAACTTTTCATGCAAGCAAGTAAAATTCAGTTGTTGGACAGTGAGATTGATAACTGGACAGGTTAGCCAGACGTTTGTCAAAACGAACAATTAAAATAAACTTTTCATGCAAGCAAGTAAAATTCAGTTGTTGGATAGTGAGATTGATAACTGGACAGGTTAGCCAGACGTTTGTCAAACGAACAATTAAAATATACTTTTCATACAAGCAAGTAAAATTCAGTTGTTGGACAGTGAGATTGATAACTGGACAGGTTAGCCAGACGTTTGTCAAAACGAACAATTAAAATATACTTTTCATGCAAGCAAGTAAAATTTCAGTTGTTCGGACAGTGAGATTGATAGGTGGCAGGAAAAAGCTCACATTTTGTTCCTGGTTGCAGAAAGAATTCAACAGTCGGATCGACGATTTTGTTTACCCTCCCATTGACATAAAAAATGTTTTTTTGAAAAACGTCTGAATGAAAAAAAAAAAACTAACTCAAAAGAAAAAAAAATGTTAAACCTTAAACTCAAAAGACCAAAAAAAAAAAAAAAATTTATCCGAAGCGCCTCGCTTAGGCCTAAGCGAGGCGCTTCGGGTCAAAAATCAACTTTTTCTGACCTCGTACCGAGGTAGTTAAAAAGCAAAGAAAGCGCCTCGCTTAGGCCTAGGCGAGGCGCTTTCAGGGGGGTGAAAATAGAAGTGGGGGGTTGAAATAGACCATGCCTTACAAAAAATTATAACAAGATGTGTTTTCTAAAATTGATACTACGGTAGGAGGGTATTTAGTTTTTACATGTTTGGATTATCTTTTTAATATGCAGGTCGACTGGGCTCCATATCGCTAATTGCAAAGCACACCACTAAAGCGATTCAATAATACAAGCAAATGACAAAAGACTTTTGCAAAAATATAGTACAACCGATAAAACAACTTTAATTATTTTCATGGGGGAACCTATCCCCGGGATAGGTAGTGGTAGGGTCGTCTCCACTAAAGAAGCATGATGGAAGAAGCTTTTGTGAGAAGCTAAAAGAACAGATGACTAACCATGAAGAGCTGGTTTCAAGGAGGAGGAGATAAAATTTGTATTTGAGTTCTATTAAAATTACTGAAGTTTTTTCTATTTATCTAACTCTTTTCTTATACACATATTATATTATATTATATACTAGCTGACTACCCGGGAGTGTCCCGGGGTTGAAATTTAATAATATTTAATGTCAGAATTGTAGAATTTGTCTCGAAGAATAAGAAGCGGAATATATGATGGGGACATTAGAATTCAAACATAGGTAAACATATTGGTGATGTTATTATTTAATGATGAAGTTCTTATCAGTTATGCATATTGTTGTTCACTGTTTAAGTTTCATAGTGTTGGGATCAACACATCTCAATCACTGCATGTCCATATATTCCCTAACCTAAAACCTAATCAGTAATCATCTAAATAATCATTTATGTAAGCTGCAACTATTCAAAAACTCATCAATCTCTAATGACTCTTATAATTCTTAACCTAATCAACTAAACAATCACCTAAGTTGGAAGTTGTAACCATTAAAAGACTTATCACATCTATGTACCAAGTCTCACAATACTAATATTGATACCTAACCTAAAAGAATGTATAACTATAATATTAATACCTATCATAAATGCTAAAAAAAATGTATAACTCTAAGGCCGGTTGGTGTGCTCATGGGGAGATCATCCGGGGAGGTGATGTGGACAAGTCCCCCAAGGGGAACACCCCCCCCCCCCCCCTAAGAATTTTCAGGGACTTCGGTGAGTTTTTCCCTTTCTCCTCTTGTCATGTGATTGGCCCTTTTTTTTTAATTAAACTTTATCCAATAAAAAAAGGAAGGGGGAATGGGGGAATTGGGGGAAGGCATTTCCAAACTTTGGGGGAGAAAATGGGGGAAATGATGTGACGCTGATGTGACACTTGGGGGAGTTGGGGGCAAGGGAGGGCACACCATATAGCCTAATATCAATATTCAATACATAATCTAAAACAATGTATAACTCTAATATTAATACATGTCATAAAGGCTAAAAAATACATAATTCTAATATCAATATTCAATATCTAACCTAAAACAATCTATAAATCCAATGCTAACACTATAATCCTAATATTGTTTTACGGTGGCCGGGCATTCTAATGTCATAATGACATAAGTACTTAATTTATTATCATGCCCCGGACATTAATATCAACATTTTCTTTCTCTTTCTACAAGTTTAAATTTATACATGAGGAAAACAAAAGCTATTCAACATTAAATTTTATATGAAGACCATCCCTAAACACAGTTATAGGTTTCAGCTGACCCATTTACCCCTTACATCCATTCTTATATACTGCGCTCTATGACTATATTTTAACACTAAAGATAACTACGGGCAAATCTTTATGAAGAATCCAAGAACCATGCTTCTCCTCATATGTTAATGAAATCCTCTGCGGACCAACAAATTTGACGTCAAACTAAGAATTGGGTTAGAATTTAAAATGCTTATCTCAGTTTTAAACACTCTAGCATGTCCAGTGATTCCAGCCCAGCTGGTTGAGGATGTGAGGGTTTACTCCCTAAGGGAGGTTCCCGCACGGGGTCCCGAGTTCGAATCCCACTGGTGGCATAAATGCCCCATGTGGGTGTGGCCTATGGATGTGTTATTCCAGCTCTGCTTCGGTGGGGTGCCGATTCGAACCCGGGTGGCTTGACTTCCGCAAAAAAGGGTTGAAGCAAGCTAATGGATTTCCAACTGATCTACACCTTAAAAAAAAAAAAAAAAAAAAAACACTCTAGCATACAAAGAACAATATTTTTTAAGCTATTGAGGTCAACAATTTTGTTTTATTTTCATTAATAGTGCTTAGAAACTGAAGCCTATACCCGACCCAAATCCGAAGTCACCCGAACTCGAATAACCCAAACCTGACCAACCTAAACCTTCAACGGTTCGGTTATCAGGTCATTTTTTCCCAACCGAAAACTCAAAAAACCCGACCTGAAAAACCCGAAAATTTAATATCCTTCTTTTAAACATAATTTAAGTTAGAGTGTTTGGTATCTTAAATATTAAGTTTTAGGACTTTTAAGTATTATTATATTATATTGTCAAAATAATGTTTGAATTTTGATAATATTTTTTAAGTAACATGATGAATTGTGATTATATTTAGCGAAAAAAAAAAAACATTTTTGTATATTATACTTAAATGAAAACCGAACAACCTAACCCAAACCGGAATAACTCCAACCCGGTAAATACGAACTTTAAATGGTTCGGTTATCGGGTCTTTTTTTCTCAACCAAAGACCCGAAATCTGATGATTACCCCCAATTACAATTACCTGATCCCATCCAGCATCAATAGGTACTTCCACCGTGAAACAATTATCAATATTCCTTGTCAACTAAAATGACTTCATTTTTAGACATGTAAGCTTTATAAATAATTTCAGTTTAAGAATAATGAGAGAGAACATGTAAGTGTAAACACTAAAAAGAAAGAAAACAAAAATCATAAGGTTGTTAGATTGTTTGCTTATCATAATATGAATCAAACTATGGCTCAAAATGTCAGCGATAACAACTTTTATAGAATCCACATTAACAAAACATTTAAGGTTTCTTTGCATAGATATAAAGACAGGGTGATAAGCATTTTGTACAAAGGAATTCCTTATACACAAAACTTATTTTTTTAAATGGTTCTAAAGTTTGAAAAGCTCATAATTTTTTACATGAGTTCTACACAAATGACCCTAAGAAAAACTTTTCCAAAAAAGAAAGAAAAAAAATTCTACAATTTATGTCTAATCATGTGTAAACTATTTTTTAGGACTGTGTGGACTTGAGTATGTATTATGTATGTCAAACCAATCCCATGTAAATCATGTTAATATTTACATTGTTTCTAAAGCTGAATAGTTAGCCACGTATATTTCTAGCCTTAACACCAGATACAATCAATAACATGATGATCACAACTCAACATAACAGGCATGTACGATGCGAACCTGATTTCACAGCTTATGATCCAAGAATAACCCTTCTTTCAACTGCACAAATAGTTTAAGAAACCATCAACTGGGGATTAGTACTTATTAAATTCTGATAAATGGTTTTACTATGAGCTTATTATTTTCTTAGCAGACCATTGAATAAGACAGTTTGTCAGTTTCCAAGTCACACAAGTTACTCTTATTACATTGAGTTAAATGTCATTTTCGTCCCTGAGGGTTGATCATTTTTGCTAGTTTAATCCAAAAGTTTATTTTTTCTCATCTAAATCCAAAAGTTTTCAAATTCTTGCTGGTTTCGTCCAACTCGTTAACTCCATCCATTTTTTCTGTTAACTTTTTGTAAAAAGACTAAAATACCCTTATATTTTATATTATTTAATAAATAAACCTCTCTCCTACCCCCTTTCTCCCTCTCTTTACTATCTCTCTCTCTCTTCTTCAACAAACACAGACTATCACCATCACCATCTTGTTCAACCCACCTCCTCCTTAATAATAATAATAATAATAATAATAATAATAATAATAATAATAACAACAACAACATCCCCAATCATCGTCCCTAACTCCGATCAGGATATCGGAAAACATAATCGCCACCGTTCATCGTTCACCAGAAAACTTAAGATCTTCTCCAATCTTTACACGTGTCTCCGATAAACTCTATTCTGTCGATTTGGTCCCGGTGGCTTGCCTCAGATTGTTCGTCGGACGGTGTACGAGGATGGAGGAAGTGATCGAATATGAAAGTGAAAGTGAATGTGCGGGGAAGAAGAAAACGAAGTGTTTGAGTTCTGGTTCAAGAATTCGTGTTGATTTTGATCGGATCCAAGCAGAAAATTTTCAAATACGAAACAAAAATTTTCAGATCAATGGTCGAAGGAAGAGGTTCATTTGAAAACAGAGTTTATAAAATTAATAATTTTTGTTCAAAAAAAAATTAATTTCTCGTTCTTTTGTCTTCATTTTATTAATTCAATAGCAACTAAGTCCAGCATTTCCTAGAACTTAGATCATAGTCTATAGTCTATACGAATTTATATATACAAGGGAAAATGTCATAGAAATGTAACTAAGTTTGGCTATTGTTTCAATTAACTCATCCAAACTTTTTTTGTTTCTTTAAAGTAACCAAACTTTAATTTGTTGTTCTAATGATGTGTAATTACCAGGTCACCAGGTTACCTTTATTTTCTCTTATTTTTTATTTTCTTTTAATGCTGATATAGATATTATATATTTTTATATTAAAATCAAAACATATTTTAACCCTAAAAGAATGCACGATATTTCAGTCGAAATAATCGTTTAAAGCCTTCAACATGGGCAAGACGAAGTGACAACCATATTAAAATCATTGATCAAAATTATCGGTCTACTTTCAATCATTCGCGATTCACCAATTTGGTAATTTTTCCGTTCAAAACCCTCGACCGATTTAATGATTTTGTGATCAAACCCGTACGCCGTCGTGCTAAACTGTTGGATTTATGTCTGGTTTAGTTTATGCTTATGGAGTTATGGTGTGTCCCTTCTTCATTGGGCTGGAACTTTCCGGTTCAGTTGTTTAATGGAGTTTTGTTCTTGCTGGGAAAACAAATTAAATTTCATTTTATACATAATTAATTCGTGAGTTTCATGAAAGTAAATCTGAGTCACAACAATTTTACCTATTAAAAAAATATAATTTTACGATTTAAAAAATAAATTTATTTTTTTCGAACATAAAACTAATTAGTTTATAAAGTTTAGAAAAAAATGTGATTATAAAAATTACTAAAATCCCATGTCAATATTTGTATTTTATATCATATCATATTAAAGGTTAAAATAAATTAATGAAACACATCATTTTAGTAACCTGGTAACCTAATAATTACATAATATTAGAACAACAAATGAAACTTTGGTGACTTTAGGGAGACAACAAAAGTTTCGGTGACTTAATTAGAACAATAATAAAAGCTCGAGTATTGCCATTCAAAAAAAAAATATAATTAAAAATGGTAGGCTAAAACAAAATCCAAAATTCATGGAAATCACGAGTACATGAAGATCGGTAATTTTCATTCTGTTTCAGATTCATGGAGGAGGTGGGTTAAAGAAGATGATGATGGTGATGGTCTGTGTTTGTTGAAGAAGAGAGAGAGAGGTAGGAGAGAGAATAAAAGAGGGAGAGAGTGGGGGGGGGAGAGGTTTATTTATTAAATAATATAAAATATAAGGGTATTTTTGTCTTTTTACAAAAAGTTAACAGAAAAAATGGATGGAGTTAACGAGTTGGACGAAACCAGCAAGAATTTGAAAACTTTTGGATTCAGATGAGAAAAAATAAACTTTTGGATGAAACTAGCAAAAATGGTCAAACCTCAGGGACGAAAATAGCATTTAACTCTATTATATTTCTACTAATAAAATTTAGCTGAGCCTGAAATCAAAATAAGACATATATTACAAGATACATGTTAACCACATTATCAATGAAGTTTAATGTAATGAGTAGTACTAGAATGAATAATTCATGGAAAAAATTAAACCATAACAAATTAGTATATCTTCCCTTGCCTTTTCCCATCTTTGTCACCTTGATTTACAATCGATTAGTTGTCTGCATCTGACAAATAAAATAACCGTCATTTTCTAAAGGAAACAATCAAATTAACCTTACTGAACCAAAACAATTTAGTGAATAGATAACTGGGGTGATTTGTATCTTTCCCAATATTCATAAAGCTAATACTTTGGTTGATCAACATTTCCAGGTGTCGAGACAAGTATCTTTCTAATTTTCAACATTGTAGCTTACATCCTCGGCTTTTTATGAGTTGGCAGGTGGCAAAACGGAATTCTGATTATCAGCATTGCATCCTCTGTTTTTTATGAGTTGGCGGGTGTCCAGACGGAATTATTCTTCCAATTATCAGCATGGCAGGTCACTTCTGCCTTTTTTTTGTTGTTTGACTCAATCACTTATCAATACTACATCAAAACACTTCAAAAAAATGTTGTTCATAATTGAGACAGTAGCCTAAAACAATCATTAATAGCAAAATTTATCTGGCAAATTAAGCATAATTAAGGTCTATAAATCAAATCGATTAAGCAAAAGCTTACATTCGAATTGAACTAATCAAATCATTTTCACCGTAAGATCTCGTCGCCGGTGTCAAACTTATGGGTCAACATCCCCTTTGAATCAAATTGCTACTGCAAACATCATATAAACAGTCATTAATAGCAGAAAAGTATTAAAACCAGAAAATATGCGAATTGTGATACCCACGTGAAGAGAGCCAGTCTAGACGTCTAGTGCCCCAAACTTAGTTTGATGCAGTGCTATCACCCACATACATCTATAAAAATCGTGTTCTTGTTCACCGGAAAATACTACATCCATCTCTAACTTTTACCAAACCACTATAACCCACATTAATGAATTAGGAACTTTAAAAAATGAGAACATTAATAACCTAAATTATTTTGAAACCAAATAAATAGAAATGAAAGAATCCAATATGATATTAAACAGAGGAGGTTCAGCCATTGAAATAAGGTTTGATAAGGAAGTACCCACCTACACCACCATCAACTAAACCTATTTCTTGTCCACAAGAAAAGATGAAGGGGCAAACAATAATGAACATTACCTGTTTCAACAACCCAGAAAATCACCACTCCTCACAAAATCTTTAAATAAATAAATTCAAAGCTTTATTAAAAAAGCTAAGATGAAAAACAAAAAAATTATGAAATCCTAACCAAAAGTCAATAGAGAAACCTGGTGATCTTCATGTTGAGGTGTTTAATCTTCAAGTAGAGATGAAAAGTTGCAATTGATACTGAACGGTGGTCATGAAGTTAGGGGTGAGGGTATCTGTAAGCAACTTTTAGTTCCGCACATACAAACAACAAATATTAACTTGTAAATTACACAGAATTACTCAAAAAGTAAATTCAAAAAACAGATACGAACCTCAAAATCAGGAGCTTTGGAGGCTGGAGCCCAATCAAAAGTTAAGATTGGTAATTATGGTTTGGTGGTTGTGGGTGGTTGGTTTGAAATAGGGGGCGGAGGTGTTGATCGATTTGTGGGTAGAGAGATTTGGGGGGTTCGTTCTGGTCATTGGTGTTTGATTGTTTGGTTTGGTTTGGTTTGATTTGATTAGGGTTGTGAAGAAGAAGGAGAAGGGGTTATTAGGGTTTTGATTGGGGAATAAGCGAATAATAATAATCGGAGGGTAGAGGGTTTTTTTTAAATAAAAAAACGAAAAAATTAAAAAGCAATAAATTCTTTCAATTATTATGCCACGTGGCAGTTTCAAGTGGGGATTAAAGCCACTATTGCATGCCACGTCAACAACTGTCAATTCTTTTATATATATTAATAGATTAATAGATAATAGATGAGAAAGTATACGGTATAAAGCCCCTTAAAATAAGAAGCGTAAGAAGCCACCAGAGATTGACACCTGTCAATCTAACCTAACCACACCTAACCACAGTTAAACACAATAAATCCCATCTTCCCTTTTCAAATTGTAACCCAATATCATTTTAAAACATACCAATCTAGATCTGACCACCACAACCACCACCACCACCACCACCGAACCACCACCCGACAGCACCACGTCATCCGTCACCTTCAACGAAATTCTTTTGAGCTGATATTGATTATAGTTCCATCGGTTATCGTCATCATTCTTGTTGCTCTCGGTATTGTTTATCTTTGCCGGAGAAAACGAAAATCGAACCCGATGGTTGCCGGAATCTCTCCTCGTCTTGCATCTCCTTCGTCTCGTCCTCGTGGTCAACAAGAACCGCTAGTTGTTTTCAGGGAGATAGGGGTAAAACTAACACTAGACAGTGTTGTTCAAGCAACCGGAAACTTTACTTCAAGAAATTGTATTGGGAGTGGTGGTTTTGGGAAGATGGAAGGAACACTAACAGTTGAAATGTGTCAAGGAGTCCCTCAATTCAATGCAGAAATCCAGAGAACACTCATCACGTGCTTTTTTTGATAATATTGATGGTGTTTATTCCCAGGGAAGATGGAAGGAACACCAAGAAGTGCCTTATTATGAAGTGCGTTTGTTATTATGAAGTGTGTTTGTTTGATGGTTTGATATTTAACAAGGTGCGTTTGTTTTTTTATAAAGGTGCGTTTGTTTTTTTTGTTGAGTTTGATGAGTGCGTCCAAAATTTTCAATGAATGCTTCCAAACTTTCAATGAGTGCGTCTGAAATTTTGATGAGTGCGTCTGAATTTTGATGAGTGCGTCTGAAATTTTAATGAGTGCGTCTGAATTTTAATGAGTGCGTCTGAATTTTAATGAGTGCGTCTGAAATTAATGAGTGCGTCTGAAAATTTGATGAATGCATCTGTTAAAACCCAGGTATGGTTAGGGTTTTTAATCTGCATCCTTAATCTAATGGCTGAGATTGCTTCTTACGCTTCTTACGTTAAGGGGCTTTATACGTTATCTCTCCCCTTAATAGATAATAGATAATAGACCTTCCACTTTAAATAGTGAACTTTGACTTTTTTTTTCATTTTTGCCACATATTTTTTTTTGCTTTTTTGTTAACTTTTTTTTTCATTTTGACCACCAAATTTTTTGTTAATTATTTTTTTCCTCATTTTGACCACACAATGTTTTTTTACTTTTTGTTTAAGTTTTTTTTCCCGTTTTGGCCACCAACTTTTTTAAAAGTTGTTTTTTCACGTTTTGACCACCAACTTTTTTAATAAGTTTTTTTTTTCATTTTGGTCCCACATTTTTTTTTTGCTTTTTTTGTTAACTTTTTTTTTTCTCATTTTAACCACAAATTTTTTTGTTAAGTTTTTTTCCTCATTTTGGCCACACAATGTTTTTTTACTTTTTGTTTAAGTTTTTTTTTCCCGTTTTGGCCACCAACTTTTTTATTAAGTTTTTTTTTTTCATTTTGGCCCCCGACATATTGCGTTTTTTACCCGATTTCGCACGGGTTCGGTTTTTGTCCGTTTATTATCTATATATTTAACGACCACGAAATGAATAACTGCTTCACTCTAACGTACGCAGCCGGCCACCGACCACATCTACCGTGCGCCATCTCCAACATGTTCCGCGGACCGTGGAAGATTCCTGGTATTCTCCGCGTAGCTGCTGCCACTTTTGTATTTTCTCATTGTCCAAGGTTAGTCTCTAAGCCTTTGTCGGTTACCAAAATCCGTATTAACGCGTCATGTGAAAAATGCGCAACGCGTGTATTAATTAATACACCTAGTTAATACAAATTGTTTCTATGACGACTACTAACAATAACGATTGAAACTTGAAAGTGTCACTGTATTTTACCCACCGATTGTCCTCTCTGACTCGTTTAATTCCATATAGACCTAACTCTCAAGCTTTAACCTTCCTTCCACGAGGAACCTCATTGGCTATTGAAAAATTGCACCTACTCGGTTCTAATTTGAAAGTATTACCGCACCTACTTGGTTTTAATTTCAAAGTTTAATACCGGCGACGGCGTCCCTACAAGGTGCGACACCTTATCTCTCTACCATTCGGTTTGTAGCTTTGAATATCGGTCGGTGATGCTGACACAATTCTCATTTGAGGGCTGTTTCGATCTTTACTGGTTGATTATATGATGTGTTTTTAAACCCCAACAATTTTTTTGAGTGGATGCTAGGGCTTTGATGCTTAGGGATGTTGAAGCGCTTGTTGATGCTGTTAAGTTACTACAGGTTGTTTCTTTTTACTATTTTTTGTTTTTGGTTTTTTTGTTGTGATTTGTAGGTTTATATTTGTTGACACGGTGTAGATTGAAGTTTGTGATTTGTAGGTTTTATGTGAATTGAATTCAAACATGTGAATCTTTTATTTTGATATCAAGCTATGTTGCAGTTTTTATTTTTTTGGTTTTTGAATGAATAGATTAACCTTTTGGTTTTGTAGTCGTCTATATTTAGCATAAATTTAGGATGTTTTTAAACAACTGTAGTCTAATTATTGATTTTGTTACATTTGCAGGTTACATCACCTTTTGGGAACATTATCCACCATTAGGACATAGGAGAACTTAATACATGATGGATTCGTGTTCACATCAAGTTAGTGTAAGCAGTATCTTTGATGTTTCTTTCTTGACCATCCTGGTGAAGGTGGTACTTTAATTGAACACATACTAGGTTAGAGTCCCGTGGGGACCCACGGTTCACCGAAAGTAAAATGAAAAAAAAAGTAGGAAAATAAGAATTGTATTATGCAATTTGTTTTGGTTACTAAATGTTCGATAATGCAATATGTATGAATTTTGATGTTAAATGCAAAATGTCATCTAACAGTTTAATGTAACGAAATGATGGATATATCGAGTAAGTTAAGTTTAATTTGACAACTGCAAACTACATAGCATACTATCACAATATCACACATTACATCATTTGGGTAATATCTATAATCTAATCATAATTAAGCTTAAGCGTAGAACACTTATCATTTAGTTGGGGCTTAACGAACTTCAACCAATATCACACATTACATCATTTGGGTAAGGGTAATATCTATATTATAATCATAACTAAGCTTAAGCATAAAACACTTATCATTTAGTTGGGGCTTAACGAACTTCAACCAATGGTCCATTTTCATTACTTCAATCAAAATCTTCCAACTCTTGCTCATTGATAGCTGATTTTTCACCTTCGAAGTTGTTATCATTGTCATCACGATCCTCGGAGTGCAGCTCATTTTCAATAATTTATGAAAACCTCCACTATTGTATTCCATATTTGTGTTCTACATAAAATATAGTTGTTGTAAAGATACGGATACGGTGATAAGTAAATCAAGAAACAATCCTTAACCCACTTACTTGAATGGGTAGCTTAAATTTTCATGTTATCTCCCCAATGGTTCAAACCGATTACATAGCTAAAAATCAACTAATAAGAAAATGGGTCCAATGTTACATGTTGTAATATAAATTTCCTATATTTTATTAAAAAATAGACACCAAAAGGATCAACCCAGACCCATTTCAACATGTAGCCAAAAGCACCCATTGTACACACACTTTAGGCAACTTTTGACATGTTACAAAAAGCCGCCAAAAAAATGTCATTATTTAAACTGTGTAAATATAGTACTTAACAATTAAAAATCTTAATAAATAACATCAAAATCATAATCAATCATTCAAATCAATGACATTAAAATAATCTGTGTCTGAAATTGACTTACCCATTATATACAAATTATTATTAACATCTTAAAATTAGCACACTTATTGAAATCAAGATGATGATTATCGTTTAGTTACAATTGATTAAAGGAAAGTCGTAATATCAAAATGAAAGTCGGTCAACAATGTTAAAATGAAATTCGTAATATTAGTAACATCAATAAATAAGATTAAAAATCTTAATAAATAACATCAAAATCGTAATCAATCATTCAAATAAATGACATTAAAATCACCCGCGTCTCAAATTGCCTTACCCATTATATACAATTTATTATTGACATCTTTAGTAATCATTATTAGTTGTACAGAAAATAACATTTTGAAAATTTATATTATCATTTAATTTCGTTGTTAAATTTGGTAATGCGATTAAATGACTTTATTATTTGTTAAAGTTT
This sequence comes from Ambrosia artemisiifolia, assembly GCA_032199755.1. Taxonomy (NCBI): domain Eukaryota; kingdom Viridiplantae; phylum Streptophyta; class Magnoliopsida; order Asterales; family Asteraceae; genus Ambrosia; species Ambrosia artemisiifolia. The sequence goes on from CM063525.1 coordinate 36,831,722, forward strand.
ATATAGTATTGTTGTGTCTCAAACAATTCTGCAAAATTGGAAATACTGTGCCTCGATTGACGTGATCGAGTAGGAATATTTATTTATATATTTGAACTATAAAAATGGAAGGATTGGTAATTGATGTGAATTGGTCAACAACGCTTAAAATTAGCACAATCAAACTCAAAGACATAAAGTCAAAGAATTGACCTCCATCAAATTAACAAAAACGTAAAAACTTTTTACTCAGATTTAGTCAACAATATTAAAATTAAGGTCGTAATATTAGTAATAGCAATGAAAATTATCTTGAATACATTATATATTTTAGGAAACTGTTAAATAGATTTAAATTATATTTATTATTAAAAGAATAATAAAAGTGTAGGAAAATAAATGTACACTCCCATCTTCGGATTATATTTAAATTATAAACTGTTAAATAGATTTAACATTGTTAAATAGATTTAAATAACTGTTTAAAGAAAAGTCGTATATGTTTAAAAGAATATCATTTCATGATAATTGATTAAAGGAAAGTCTTTGAATTATAAAAAGAGAAGGATTAGTAATTGACGTGAATTGGTCAACAACGCTTAAAATTAGCATAATGAAATTCAAAAACATATAGTCAAAGAATTGACCTCCATCAATTTAACAAAAACGTAAAATTAAAAATCGTAATATTAGTTTTAGTATTAGTAATATATTCCTAATTTAATTCGGTCAATAATAAATAAATCAGATTAAAATTAAAAATCGTAATATTAGTATTTGTATTAGTAATATATATTCGTAAATTAATTCGGTCAATTCGGTCAATAATAAATAAATGAGCTTAAAAATCGTAATATATAACATTAAATTCGGTCAACTATTATTAATGTCATTAAAACTCATAATAAATATCATTAAAAAATAAATAAATCCTATTAATTGCAGGCAAGACCAATAATAATTCGAATGAATAGTAATATAAATAATATTAAACATAATTTCATAAAAATAGATTAAACATAATTTCATAGTAATATTAATATAAATAAATGAGATTAAAAAATCATAATAAATAACATTCAACTCGGTCAATTATTATTAATCTCAATAAATAACATTAATTCTAACATACTAAAAATACATTAAAAATAATTAAATCTTATTAAGCATAAATTCGAAAAAAGTAATATAAATAAATGAGATTAATAATTTTAATAAATAACATTAAATTCAGTCAATTATTATTAATGTCAATAAATAATATTAAACATCTTAATAAATAACAGTAAAATGAATAAATCTTATTAATTGCAATCAAGACTAATCATAATTCATAAACATAGTAATATAAATAAATGAGATTATAAATCTTAGTAAATAAACTCAAAATCGTAATCATTAATTCAAATAAATTACATTACAAACATAAAAAATCATAATTTTAATTTGAAAATCAATGACTTCTTGTGGTGGAACCATTGTAACAAACAGCCTGTGCTGGATTGAACACCATTTAAAGAAACAATATTCGCCAATGGAAATATCTTCTAATTGAAGCAAACTAAAATCATAATATTAGTATTAGTATTAGTATTAGTATTAGTTAGTATTAGTAATTAGTAATATATTCGTAAAAATAGTAATAGAAAATTTTAATTCGGTCAATAAGTTATAAATGAGATTAAAATTGAAAATCGTAATATTATTTTTAGTATTAGTAATATATTAATAATTTAATTCGGTCAATAATAAATAAATCAGATTAAATTTAAAAATCGTAATATTAGTATTAGTATTAGTAATATATTCGTAAATTAATTCGGTCAATAATAAATAAATGAGCTTAAAAATCGTAATATATAACATTAAATTCGGTGAACTATTATTAATGTCATTAAAACTCATAATAAATATCATTAAAAAATAAATAAATCCTATTAATTGCAGACAAGACCAATAATAATTCGAATGAATAGTAATATAAATAATATTAAACATAATTTCATAAAGATAGATTAAACATAATTTCGTAGTAATATTAATATAAATAAATGAGATTAAAAAATCATAATAAATAACATTCAACTCGGTCAATTATTATTAATGTCAAAAAATAACATTAATTCTAACATACTAAAAATACATTAAAAATAATTAAATCTTATTAAGCATAAATTCGAAAAAAGTAATATAAATAAATGAGATTAATAATTTTAATAAATAACATTAAATTCTGTCAATTATTATTAATGTCAATAAATAATATTAAACATCTTAATAATAAAAAGTAAAAATGAATAAATCTAATTAATTGCAATCAAGACTAATCATAATTCATAAACATAGTAATATAAATAAATGAGATTATAAATCTTAGTAAATAAACTCAAAATCGTAATCAATAATTCAAATAAATTACATTACAAACATAAAAAAATCGTAATTTTAATTTGAAAATCAATTGCTTCTTGTGGTGGAACCTTTGTAACAAACAACCTGTGTTGGATTGAAAACAATTTAAAGACACAATATTCGCCAATGAAAATATCTTCTAATTGAAGCAAACTAAAATCATAATATTAGTATTAGTTAGTATTAGTAATTAGTAATATATTCGTAAAAATAGTAATAGAAAATTTTAATTCGGTCAATAAGATATAAATGAGATTAAAATTAAAAATCGTAATATTAATTTTAGTATTAGTAATATATTCATAATTTAATTCGGTCAATAATAAATAAATCAGATTAAAATTAAAAATCGTAATATTAGTATTAGTAATATATTCGTAAATTAATTCGGTCAATAATAAATAAATGAGCTTAAAAATCGTAATATATAACATTAAATTCGGTCAACTATTATTAATGTCATTAAAACTCATAATAAATATCATTAAAAAATAAATAAATCCTATTAATTGCAGACAAGACCAATAATAATTCGAATGAATAGTAATATAAATAATATTAAACATAATTTCATAAAGATAGATTAAACATAATTTCGTAGTAATATTAATATAAATAAATGAGATTAAAAAATCATAATAAATAACTTTCAACTCGGTCAATTATTATTAATGTCAAAAAATAACATTAATTCTAACATACTAAAAATACATTAAAAATAATTAAATCTTATTAAGCATAAATTCGAAAAAAGTAATATAAATAAATGAGATTAATAATTTTAATAAATAACATTAAATTCTGTCAATTATTATTAATGTCAATAAATAATATTAAACATCTTAATAATAAAAAGTAAAAATGAATAAATCTAATTAATTGCAATCAAGACTAATCATAATTCATAAACATAGTAATATAAATAAATGAGATTATAAATCTTAGTAAATAAACTCAAAATCGTAATCAATAATTCAAATAAATTACATTACAAACATAAAAAATCGTAATTTTAATTTGAAAATCAATTGGTTCTTGTGGTGGAACCTTTGTAACAAACAACCTGTGTTGGATTGAAAACAATTTAAAGACACAATATTCGCCAATGGAAATATCTTCTAATTGAAGCAAACTAAAATCATAATATTAGTATTAGTTAGTATTAGTAATTAGTAATATATTCGTAAAAATAGTAATAGAAAATTTTAATTCGGTCAATAAGATATAAATGAGATTAAAATTAAAAATCGTAATATTAGTTTTAGTATTAGTAATATATTCATAATTTAATTCGGTCAATAATAAATAAATCAGATTAAAATTAAAAATCGTAATATTAGTATTAGTAATATATTCGTAAATTAATTCTGTCACACCCTCAAATTACCACATGCGGAGTTCTACCGCGAGGCGTGTGACACACCAGGATCCAAGTCAACGGTCACAATAAACAACACTATATGGTAAGATACGTAAAATAAAAACATAAATCCAAACCATCTGAAATGACAGCGGAAGCATTGTTTTACAAAAACAAAATCCCAAAAGTTTCCAAACTTGTTTAATAACAAAACCATGAACCTAAACTAGACGCCGTGCAGACGCGTGCGCCTAAGCCCTGAGATGCTGCTACCTTAGCGACCTGAGAAATCATGCCAAAAACGGGTCAACATATAATGCTGGTGAGTTCACAGGTTTAAGTTTACAATAAGTTTCCGTGTGTTGCGCGTTGATCACAAAATACCATGTCATAAGATACGTTAAACGAATAAACAAACGAACAAACAAGCGTTTCCTACTACTACCACGACTGTGATGCTGAAACCATTACTGACAGCGTTGCTTGAGTTGCTGCCCGTGTTTGAGTTGCTTGTGTTGCTAAACTAGAGACAATATGCACCCGCCCGGCTCCTAGCCGACGGGTGGGGTTGGTCAGGCCCAATAGATCTATCCACATTTCCCCGTTGTGCTACCCCGCACATTCATGGTTTCCCCCGGGACTCCTTGTTTCGTCGTGTAGTAAACAAAAGTGTTGCAAATCAAGAGTTGTGTTTCAAAAGCGTTGCATTCAAAAGTGTTGCTTTCCAAAAGTGTTACTTCCCGAAAGTGTTTCAAAAGCGTAGCGTGTTTACAACAAGTCACTTCCCAAAAACAGTTACGTATTCAAAATGAGTAAAGCGTTTCCAAAAGAGTTACATGTTTATATGAAAGCATTGAGTTTGTTAAATTGCGTGGCATGTTTCTCCCCCGAAAGAAAACGTATAAAAGAGGGGCCGTGAACTCACCTTGGGTTGCGTTACTTCGAAAGTGATTTAAACCAACAAGCTATGCTAGCCCCGTAAAGCGGCGACCTAACATATGACAGTTACAAGTACTTAGACTAACAACCCGTAGGTTAGTTAGTCCCTAGACGCCCAGACCATAACCAGGTTCGTTTGAAAATGCGTTGACTGTTAAACTGACCAAATGTACAAGACTCGACATCCCATTGGTGACCCGAGACCCCACGTGTTCATCTCATACTCAAACATACACAATTCATGCAACTTAGTCCTTAACATGCGTTAAAGTTCAGCGATTCTAACACATAGGTCAAATAACGTACGAACAAGTCCGAACACGTGTTACTATGTTACTAAGCATTTCACGGGGTTCCTATCATGTTCCTAGGTGTCAAATCGGGTTTTGGGATGTTAAAATACGCTTACAACAGCATTTCATGCGATTAGGGACTTAGCATGCAATTAGGAAAGTCAACACGTGATTAGGGATGGTCAACAGGCAATTAGCTGAGCTAATCGCCCCTTATGTTAGGTGATTAGGGCTAATCACATGCTTGTATAGGCGATTAGGTCATGTGGTATGCATTTCAGGGCTTAACTAGTGATTAGGATCACAATTGCATGACTTGCTAGCAATTAGGATCACAATTGCATGACTTGCTAGCAATTAGGATCACAATTGCATGATCAGATGGCGATTAGGGGGCTACTCGCCACCCTTGGCATGCGATTAGGGCATAATCGCCTGATACATAGGCGATTAGGATTGCTAATCGCCTATAGTGCAGCAATTGTGGTTTTTCGCGCGTTTAACCCTCCAAATCAGATCCGAAACGTGCGCAGACACCCAATAATCATTCTAACATATAAATAAACATATTTCAAGCAAAACCCCTAAGTTTTCATCATTCTAACAGACCCGAATGCGAGCGTTTTCCCAAAATAGCAATTTAACATGAAAACATCACATCAACATGCAAGAACTTGCCCTAAATAGCAAATATTCAGATCTAATCACATAATCACGTTGTCCGGAAGCATCCTACTGTTCTAGCATCATCCTAGAGCAAACCCTAACATCAAACAATCAACAACACACCTCATATCATCCTAAATCATCCAAAATCCTTCAAACGGGTCAAAACACCAAATATCCATAATATACGACCAAAACCATTCAAACTCCTAGGACATCATCATACTAATATGTAACAGCTATAAACATCAAAATAACACAAAAACAATCATGATTAAATCCCAAAAGCTCAACCTTTAATCACATATAACACATTTAACACATGTAAAGGTGTGGGTTTGTTTAGAAACGGTTTTAAATGGATTTTCAAAGACAAAAACCTTTATAAGTCAGGTCTGGACATTTAGGGAGTAAAACATAATCATTTAAAGGTTTGGGTTTGAAGAACACACCTTGTTTATAAGAGTAGATGATGGAATAAGCTTGGATATGGTTGTTTGTGTGTAAAAATGGGTTCCAGAGGATGTTTGTGGGTTAAGATATGTTATGGGACGGTTAGGGTTATGTAAATAATGTTTTGGAGGTCAAGGGTGGTATTTATAGGTGTTTTTAGTCGTAAGACATGTTGCAGGCGATTAGGAAGTTGTATCAGGCGATTAGGGTGCTAATCGCCTAAGAAAACAAGCTAATCGCCTAAGAATAAGTGCTAATCGCCACCTAACACATGCTAAACGCCTATAACTCTTAGCTAATCGCCTAATAGGTTCAAGCTAATCACCTGACTGATCAGGCTAATCGCCTATCAGCTCAGGTGTTGTGTATTTGGCGCGTTAAACTCCGTTTTAACATATGTTAACACATTTTCACATACCGATAAGTCACATAATGATTATAAACACATAATACATGAAAGTAAACACGTTCACACTCGTTCACCAATCCCCGGGACTCGAGACTTACGTACGTTAAAACCCAAATGACGTGCGACTCGACTCGACCGACCTTGTTTTGTGTAACGTATGCACAACTCGCTAAGGTAGACTTTACTAAGTTTTCAAAAGTTAGTTACCGGAAGTTGCCAGGTGTCACATCATCCCCCTGTTAAAAGAATTTTCGTCCCGAAAATTTCCCGAAGTCGAAAAGAGAAGACAAAATAAGAAGAAAATTTTCCGGGTCGTCACATCATCCCCCTGTTAAAAGGAATCTCGCCCCGAGATTCTTTTAGCCCCAACAGTGATGAGCGTCGACCTCTGTGTATGCCCAAGTAACGTTCCCAAAAGACAGCGAGTGAATATGAGACAAGTGACCCCCGATCGAAGGCCTACTGGGGACTACTGTGATCGGTATACTAACCCACTGGTACCGTCCAAGTAACATCCCCACAGGACCCCCATCGACCCCAAAGAATGAGAAGCAAAGACCAAACCCCAAGGAAACACCCAAAGACATGAACACACAACAATGCGAAAGAGTAAAACCAAGGCGTAACAAAAGATGAGAAAGAATACGTACGGGTAACAGTGTCTGGGTCCTCCTGGTTCTCCCTAGCCCCAATAACATAAGCACGAGCAGCTACACCACCGCCCTGGTTGTTCCCTCCATTTCTTGCTGTGCCTGCCTCTCCCTGATTCAGCTTTGGGCAATTTCGCTTGAAATGCCCTGTTTCACCACAATTGAAGCACCCTTGATTTCCCCGAGGAGTAGGAGTGGGGGCAACTGCTTGAACTTGTCCTGCCTGAGTGCTGACCCTACAATCCTTGGCCAGATGGCCATAGCGAAGACAACGGTTGCAACGAAACGTATCACAACTCCCAACATGATGGTACCCGCACTGGTTGCACTTAGGGTTCTTTCCCGTGTACCCACCCTGATTCTGAGTCGACGGTGACCCCACCGCCCCTAGCTTCCTGGTCTGCTGCTGTGGCTGTTCTTGAGCCGAACTCTTCCCCGAGCCTTCCAACTTGCGCTTGCTGCCCTCTGGAGCCTTGACAGTCGAACCACGAGCAGGTAAAACACCTTCATTCACCTTCAGATTAGTCATCCGATGAGCCGATCGAACCACCTCTGCATAAGTAGGAAGATTTCCCGCAGCCACTAACCCCGCTATCTCTGGTACTAACCCTGAAATGTAGTGCTCGATCCTCCTGTATTCTGGTACGTGCAAGTCAGGACACAGCACCGCCAACTCGTTACGCCTCACAGTGTACTCTTCAATCTCAGACCCCACCATCTTGAGGCTCCAAACCTCATGTTCCAATTTTTGTACCTCCTCCCTGGGACAGTACTCCCTTTTCAATAGTTGCACAAAGCTCTCCCATGGCATGGCATAGGCTTCACCTATACCCATGTTCTTAGTGATGTTGTTCCACCAAGTCAGAGCAACATCTGTGAAGAGCCCAATAGAATACTTCACCCGATCCTCGGGAAGACAATTGCACATAATGAATACGGACTCCACTTTCTCTAGCCACTTGAGCATGCCTACAGCCCCTTCAGTGCCAGAGAACTCATGGGGCTTACAATCCCGAAACATCTTGTACGTACACATGGCTGGGGGTGGGTTAACAACACCGCCTGAAACGAAACACGTAAGAAAACCACAAAAGAAGGATACCATACTCACAACGAGGCAAAACTGATAGGATCAACTCACCGCCATGAGCATTGTGTCCTGCCTGAAAGGCAGCCTGCAGCAAGGTGTTCAGATCCTCCTGGGTTAGGTTCACCCCTCCACGACCACCGCCACCATTGCGTCCGCCAGTACGACCACCGCCTCTACGTCCACCACGAATTCCAGACATCTCCTGAGAACGACAAGAAACAAACACTCAGACCCATCACCAACGCTAAACCAAGAGAATACGAAAAATCCAGGATTGGGTACAATGTGACCATTAATCCCAACCCGAGATCCACCAAGTCTTTCATGCATTTCAACTTATCATTTCGTGTGCACCCGAAATGATAAATTGCTCTACATGGTCCTCAAGGCGTGCCCCGAGTTCGAACCTCAAGTCACCCGACACCCACATCTTAGGAAGATATAACCAACTCAAAAGGTCATCAAATAAGTTCCCACGACTGTAAACCCGAAGGAGAAGATAAAGTGAAGCTAGGAATAACGAAGAATGAGATAAGCAATGCGACACCGTGTGGTAAGGATACCGACACCCCGACAAGGTTAGTATGTTTACCAAAAGACACGACTCGAATGTATGTGACCGTCTAGTGTGTGAGACTCGGCTATAGTCTAGACTCTACATGCAGTCCTAGTTCACTATAACCATTGGCTCTGATACCAATCTGTCACACCCTCAAATTACCACATGCGGAGTTCTACCGCGAGGCGTGTGACACACCAGGATCCAAGTCAACGGTCACAATAAACAACACTATATGGTAAGATACGTAAAATAAAAACATAAATCCAAACCATCTGAAATGACAGCGGAAGCATTGTTTTACAAAAACAAAATCCCAAAAGTTTCCAAACTTGTTTAATAACAAAACCATGAACCTAAACTAGACGCCGTGCAGACGCGTGCGCCTAAGCCCTGAGATGCTGCTACCTTAGCGACCTGAGAAATCATGCCAAAAACGGGTCAACATATAATGCTGGTGAGTTCACAGGTTTAAGTTTACAATAAGTTTCCGTGTGTTGCGCGTTGATCACAAAATACCATGTCATAAGATACGTTAAACGAATAAACAAACGAACAAACAAGCGTTTCCTACTACTACCACGACTGTGATGCTGAAACCATTACTGACAGCGTTGCTTGAGTTGCTGCCCGTGTTTGAGTTGCTTGTGTTGCTAAACTAGAGACAATATGCACCCGCCCGGCTCCTAGCCGACGGGTGGGGTTGGTCAGGCCCAATAGATCTATCCACATTTCCCCGTTGTGCTACCCCGCACATTCATGGTTTCCCCCGGGACTCCTTGTTTCGTCGTGTAGTAAACAAAAGTGTTGCAAATCAAGAGTTGTGTTTCAAAAGCGTTGCATTCAAAAGTGTTGCTTTCCAAAAGTGTTACTTCCCGAAAGTGTTTCAAAAGCGTAGCGTGTTTACAACAAGTCACTTCCCAAAAACAGTTACGTATTCAAAATGAGTAAAGCGTTTCCAAAAGAGTTACATGTTTATATGAAAGCATTGAGTTTGTTAAATTGCGTGGCATGTTTCTCCCCCGAAAGAAAACGTATAAAAGAGGGGCCGTGAACTCACCTTGGGTTGCGTTACTTCGAAAGTGATTTAAACCAACAAGCTATGCTAGCCCCGTAAAGCGGCGACCTAACATATGACAGTTACAAGTACTTAGACTAACAACCCGTAGGTTAGTTAGTCCCTAGACGCCCAGACCATAACCAGGTTCGTTTGAAAATGCGTTGACTGTTAAACTGACCAAATGTACAAGACTCGACATCCCATTGGTGACCCGAGACCCCACGTGTTCATCTCATACTCAAACATACACAATTCATGCAACTTAGTCCTTAACATGCGTTAAAGTTCAGCGATTCTAACACATAGGTCAAATAACGTACGAACAAGTCCGAACACGTGTTACTATGTTACTAAGCATTTCACGGGGTTCCTATCATGTTCCTAGGTGTCAAATCGGGTTTTGGGATGTTAAAATACGCTTACAACAGCATTTCATGCGATTAGGGACTTAGCATGCAATTAGGAAAGTCAACACGTGATTAGGGATGGTCAACAGGCAATTAGCTGAGCTAATCGCCCCTTATGTTAGGTGATTAGGGCTAATCACATGCTTGTATAGGCGATTAGGTCATGTGGTATGCATTTCAGGGCTTAACTAGTGATTAGGATCACAATTGCATGACTTGCTAGCAATTAGGATCACAATTGCATGACTTGCTAGCAATTAGGATCACAATTGCATGATCAGATGGCGATTAGGGGGCTACTCGCCACCCTTGGCATGCGATTAGGGCATAATCGCCTGATACATAGGCGATTAGGATTGCTAATCGCCTATAGTGCAGCAATTGTGGTTTTTCGCGCGTTTAACCCTCCAAATCAGATCCGAAACGTGCGCAGACACCCAATAATCATTCTAACATATAAATAAACATATTTCAAGCAAAACCCCTAAGTTTTCATCATTCTAACAGACCCGAATGCGAGCGTTTTCCCAAAATAGCAATTTAACATGAAAACATCACATCAACATGCAAGAACTTGCCCTAAATAGCAAATATTCAGATCTAATCACATAATCACGTTGTCCGGAAGCATCCTACTGTTCTAGCATCATCCTAGAGCAAACCCTAACATCAAACAATCAACAACACACCTCATATCATCCTAAATCATCCAAAATCCTTCAAACGGGTCAAAACACCAAATATCCATAATATACGACCAAAACCATTCAAACTCCTAGGACATCATCATACTAATATGTAACAGCTATAAACATCAAAATAACACAAAAACAATCATGATTAAATCCCAAAAGCTCAACCTTTAATCACATATAACACATTTAACACATGTAAAGGTGTGGGTTTGTTTAGAAACGGTTTTAAATGGATTTTCAAAGACAAAAACCTTTATAAGTCAGGTCTGGACATTTAGGGAGTAAAACATAATCATTTAAAGGTTTGGGTTTGAAGAACACACCTTGTTTATAAGAGTAGATGATGGAATAAGCTTGGATATGGTTGTTTGTGTGTAAAAATGGGTTCCAGAGGATGTTTGTGGGTTAAGATATGTTATGGGACGGTTAGGGTTATGTAAATAATGTTTTGGAGGTCAAGGGTGGTATTTATAGGTGTTTTTAGTCGTAAGACATGTTGCAGGCGATTAGGAAGTTGTATCAGGCGATTAGGGTGCTAATCGCCTAAGAAAACAAGCTAATCGCCTAAGAATAAGTGCTAATCGCCACCTAACACATGCTAAACGCCTATAACTCTTAGCTAATCGCCTAATAGGTTCAAGCTAATCACCTGACTGATCAGGCTAATCGCCTATCAGCTCAGGTGTTGTGTATTTGGCGCGTTAAACTCCGTTTTAACATATGTTAACACATTTTCACATACCGATAAGTCACATAATGATTATAAACACATAATACATGAAAGTAAACACGTTCACACTCGTTCACCAATCCCCGGGACTCGAGACTTACGTACGTTAAAACCCAAATGACGTGCGACTCGACTCGACCGACCTTGTTTTGTGTAACGTATGCACAACTCGCTAAGGTAGACTTTACTAAGTTTTCAAAAGTTAGTTACCGGAAGTTGCCGGGTGTCACATCATCCCCCTGTTAAAAGAATTTTCGTCCCGAAAATTTCCCGAAGTCGAAAAGAGAAGACAAAATAAGAAGAAAATTTTCCGGGTCGTCACATCATCCCCCTGTTAAAAGGAATCTCGCCCCGAGATTCTTTTAGCCCCAACAGTGATGAGCGTCGACCTCTGTGTATGCCCAAGTAACGTTCCCAAAAGACAGCGAGTGAATATGAGACAAGTGACCCCCGATCGAAGGCCTACTGGGGACTACTGTGATCGGTATACTAACCCACTGGTACCGTCCAAGTAACATCCCCACAGGACCCCCATCGACCCCAAAGAATGAGAAGCAAAGACCAAACCCCAAGGAAACACCCAAAGACATGAACACACAACAATGCGAAAGAGTAAAACCAAGGCGTAACAAAAGATGAGAAAGAATACGTACGGGTAACAGTGTCTGGGTCCTCCTGGTTCTCCCTAGCCCCAATAACATAAGCACGAGCAGCTACACCACCGCCCTGGTTGTTCCCTCCATTTCTTGCTGTGCCTGCCTCTCCCTGATTCAGCTTTGGGCAATTTCGCTTGAAATGCCCTGTTTCACCACAATTGAAGCACCCTTGATTTCCCCGAGGAGTAGGAGTGGGGGCAACTGCTTGAACTTGTCCTGCCTGAGTGCTGACCCTACAATCCTTGGCCAGATGGCCATAGCGAAGACAACGGTTGCAACGAAACGTATCACAACTCCCAACATGATGGTACCCGCACTGGTTGCACTTAGGGTTCTTTCCCGTGTACCCACCCTGATTCTGAGTCGACGGTGACCCCACCGCCCCTAGCTTCCTGGTCTGCTGCTGTGGCTGTTCTTGAGCCGAACTCTTCCCCGAGCCTTCCAACTTGCGCTTGCTGCCCTCTGGAGCCTTGACAGTCGAACCACGAGCAGGTAAAACACCTTCATTCACCTTCAGATTAGTCATCCGATGAGCCGATCGAACCACCTCTGCATAAGTAGGAAGATTTCCCGCAGCCACTAACCCCGCTATCTCTGGTACTAACCCTGAAATGTAGTGCTCGATCCTCCTGTATTCTGGTACGTGCAAGTCAGGACACAGCACCGCCAACTCGTTACGCCTCACAGTGTACTCTTCAATCTCAGACCCCACCATCTTGAGGCTCCAAACCTCATGTTCCAATTTTTGTACCTCCTCCCTGGGACAGTACTCCCTTTTCAATAGTTGCACAAAGCTCTCCCATGGCATGGCATAGGCTTCACCTATACCCATGTTCTTAGTGATGTTGTTCCACCAAGTCAGAGCAACATCTGTGAAGAGCCCAATAGAATACTTCACCCGATCCTCGGGAAGACAATTGCACATAATGAATACGGACTCCACTTTCTCTAGCCACTTGAGCATGCCTACAGCCCCTTCAGTGCCAGAGAACTCATGGGGCTTACAATCCCGAAACATCTTGTACGTACACATGGCTGGGGGTGGGTTAACAACACCGCCTGAAACGAAACACGTAAGAAAACCACAAAAGAAGGATACCATACTCACAACGAGGCAAAACTGATAGGATCAACTCACCGCCATGAGCATTGTGTCCTGCCTGAAAGGCAGCCTGCAGCAAGGTGTTCAGATCCTCCTGGGTTAGGTTCACCCCTCCACGACCACCGCCACCATTGCGTCCGCCAGTACGACCACCGCCTCTACGTCCACCACGAATTCCAGACATCTCCTGAGAACGACAAGAAACAAACACTCAGACCCATCACCAACGCTAAACCAAGAGAATACGAAAAATCCAGGATTGGGTACAATGTGACCATTAATCCCAACCCGAGATCCACCAAGTCTTTCATGCATTTCAACTTATCATTTCGTGTGCACCCGAAATGATAAATTGCTCTACATGGTCCTCAAGGCGTGCCCCGAGTTCGAACCTCAAGTCACCCGACACCCACATCTTAGGAAGATATAACCAACTCAAAAGGTCATCAAATAAGTTCCCACGACTGTAAACTCATAATAAATATCATTAAAAAATAAATAAATCCTATTAATTGCAGACAAGACCAATAATAATTCGAATGAATAGTAATATAAATAATATTAAACATAATTTCATAAAGATAGATTAAACATAATTTCGTAGTAATATTAATATAAATAAATGAGATTAAAAAATCATAATAAATAACTTTCAACTCGGTCAATTATTATTAATGTCAAAAAATAACATTAATTCTAACATACTAAAAATACATTAAAAATAATTAAATCTTATTAAGCATAAATTCGAAAAAAGTAATATAAATAAATGAGATTAATAATTTTAATAACTAACATTAAATTCTGTCAATTATTATTAATGTCAATAAATAATATTAAACATCTTAATAATAAAAAGTAAAAATGAATAAATCTAATTAATTGCAATCAAGACTAATCATAATTCATAAACATAGTAATATAAATAAATGAGATTATAAATCTTAGTAAATAAACTCAAAATCGTAATCAATAATTCAAATAAATTACATTACAAACATAAAAAATCGTAATTTTAATTTGAAAATCAATTGCTTCTTGTGGTGGAACCTTTGTAACAAACAACCTGTGTTGGATTGAAAACAATTTAAAGACACAATATTCGCCAATGGAAATATCTTCTAATTGAAGCAAACTAAAATCATAATATTAGTATTAGTTAGTATTAGTAATTAGTAAAATATTCGTAAAAATAGTAATAGAAAATTTTAATTCGGTCAATAAGATATAAATGAGATTAAAATTAAAAATCGTAATATTAGTTTTAGTATTAGTAATATATTCATAATTTAATTCGGTCAATAATAAATAAATCAGATTAAAATTAAAAATCGTAATATTAGTATTAGTAATATATTCGTAAATTAATTCGGTCAATAATAAATAAATGAGCTTAAAAATCGTAATATATAACATTAAATTCGGTCAACTATTATTAATGTCATTAAAACTCATAATAAATATCATTAAAAAATAAATAAATCCTATTAATTGCAGGCAAGACCAATAATAATTCGTATGAATAGTAATATAAATCTTAATAAATAAACTCAAAATCGTAATCATTAATTCAAATAAATTACATTACAAACACAAAAAATCGTAATTTTAATTTGAAAATCAATGACTTCTTGTGGTGGAACCTTTGTAACAAACAGCTTGTGCTGGATTGAACACCATTTAAAGACACAATATTCGCCAATGGAAATATCTTCTAATTGAAGCAAACTAAAATCATCATATTAGTATTAGTATTAGTTAGTATTAGTAATTAGTAATATATTCGTAAAAATAGTAATAGAAAATTTTAATTCGGTCAATAAGATATAAATGAGATTAAAATTAAAAATCGTAATATTAGTTTTAGTATTAGTAATATATTCATAATTTAATTCGGTCAATAATAAATAAATCAGATTAAAATTAAAAATCGTAATATTAGTATTAGTATTAGTAATATATTCGTAAATTAATTCGGTCAATAATAAATAAATGAGCTTAAAAATCGTAATATATAACATTAAATTCGGTCAAGTATTATTAATAGCATTAAAACTCATAATAAATATCAATAAAAAATAATAAATCCTATTAATTGCAGACAAGACCAATAATAATTCGAAAGAATAATAATATAAATAATATTAAACATAATTTCATAAAGATAGATTAAACATAATTTCGTAGTAATATTAATATAAATAAATGAGATTAAAAAATCATAATAAATAACATTCAACTCGGTCAATTATTATTAATGTCATTAAATAACATTAATTCTAACATACTAAAAATACATTAAAAATAATTAAATCTTATTAAACATAAATTCGAAAAAAAGTAATACAAATAAATGAGATTAATAATTTTAATAAATAACATTAAATTCTGTCAATTATTATTAATGTCAATAAATAATATTAAACTTCTTAATAAATAACAGTAAAAATGAATAAATCTTATTAATTGCAATCAAGACTAATCATAATTCGTAAACATAGTAATATAAATAAATGAGATTATAAATCTTAATAAATAAACTCAAAATCGTAATCAATAATTCAAATAAATTACATTACAAACATAAAAAATCGTAATTTTAATTTGAAAATCAATTACTTCTTGTGGTGGAACCTTTGTAACAAACAGCCTGTGCTGGATTGAACACCATTTAAAGACACAATATGCGCCAATGGAAATATCTTCTAATTGAAGCAAACTAAAATCGTAATAGTAGTATTAGTATTAGTTAGTATTAGTAATTAGTAATATATTCGTAAAAATAGTAATAGAAAATTTTAATTCGGTCAATAAGATATAAATGAGATTAAAATTAAAAATCGTAATATTAGTTTTAGTATTAGTAATATATTCATACTTTAATTCGGTCAATAATAAATAAATCAGATTAAAATTAAAAAAACGTAATATTAGTATTAGTATTAGTAATATATTCGTAAATTAATTCGGTCAATAATAAATAAATCAGATTAAAATTAAAAATCGTAATATTAGTATTAGTATTAGTAATAAACAAATGAGCTTAAAAATCGTAATATATAACACTAAATTCGGTCAATTATTATTAATGTCATTAAAACTCATACTGAATAACATTAAAAAATGAATAAATTCTATTAATTGCAGGCAAGACCAATAATAATTCGTAATATTAGTTTTAGTATTAGTAGTATATTCGTAATTTAATTCGGTCAATAATAAATAAATGAGCTTAAAAATCATAACATATAACACTAAATTTGGTCAATTATTATTAATGTCATTAAAACTCATAGTAAATAACTTTATAAAATAAAATAAATCCTAATAATTGTAGGCAAGACCAATAATAATTCATAAAGATGGTTTAAACATAATTTCGTAGTAATATTAATATAAATAAATGTGATTAAAAAATCGTAATAAATAATATTTCAATTCGGTCAATTATTATTAATGTCAATTAGTATTAGTAATATATTTGGTCAACAATACTATTTTTACGAATAGTAAAACTAAAATCGTAATATTAAAAATAAATGAGAGTTATTTCGTTCATAAATAAATGTTAAATTGATTAATAATCAATCATTCATAAATAAAAATAAATGAGGCTTATTTTGGTCAACTGAAATTCATATTAATATTAATATAAATTCGGTAAATTATTAAAAGATAGTAATAAATAACATTAAATTCAGTCAATTATTATTAATGTAAATAAATAACAACAATTCAGATTCAAATTTCATATTAAATGACATTAAATTTGGTCAATTATTATTAATGTAAATAAATAACAATAATTCAGAATTAATGATATTAAATTCGGTCTAATATTACAATAATATTAAACATAATTTCGAAAAACAGTAATATAAATAAATGTGATTAACTGTAACGTTCCTGTTGTGTATATTTTTAGACAACCGAAATTTGTTCATGGCCTTCAGCACATTCTGAATTGACACGTTAAAAAACATCATTAAAAAATAAAGAATCATTTTTGAAAATTAAATAGGCATATGTACATGAAAATAACAAATATACCAAAACTGTTGCTGAAGGGTCATGCAATACCTTGAAGAATTGAGAACCATTATGATAACACATAATAGCGTTTGTGTCTTCGGATCAAATCCTGTTTTTCAAATGTTAAAACATAGCATTACTAAATCCGATCGAATAGTAAATCCGATTCAATATATGTCTAAAAAAGCGTGATGACAATAATAAAATTAACATAAATCTGATTGAGCGCAATCCTTATTATCCCTTTATCACAAATCCGATTGAATATGTGTTTATCACAAATACGTTCATCACAAATCCATTTCATTAGAACATGTGATAAACACAAGAATGATTTCAAATGGTAATTAGATTATGAAATATTAAAAAGAATAAAAAAAAAGTAACAATAGGAATCGATAGTATCTTTGTTATCCCTTTATCACAAATTCGATTGAATATTTTGTTTATCACAAATCCGTTTCATTAGAACATGTGATAAACACCAGACTGATTTCAAATGGTTATTAGATTAGGAAATCTTAAAAAGAATAAAAAAATAACAATATGAATTGATAATATCTTTGTTATCACTTTATAATAAATCCGATTGAATATGTGTTTATCACAAATCCGTTTATCACAAATCCATTTATCACAAATCCATTTCATTAGAACATGTGTTTAAGAAGAATGATTTCCACGTAAAAGAATAAGAAATTTCATTCGGTTTGATTTGTTCTTAATAATGTTAACAATAAAAAAAGTCAAAATAATAATAGGAATCAACATTAGAAGAGTAGTTTGGATGTTTACCTTTAATCAGTTGTGGATAATCAACAAATGATGCAAGGTGAAGAAGAAAGATTGAAAGATTTGTTAGGACTTAGGAAGAATATGAGAGTTTTGATATGGAGAATGAAAAAAAAAAGGTTTTTATAGTCATAAATTGGAGCTCCATATTAGTTGTTGGATACCTCAAACCCTCTCTAAGGCCTTGATTCAACCCAAGTGACCTCAATTATTATATAGATAGATTTCAGCAACGCCTTTATTGTTATGAATATTGTGACCCGCGGCAAAGCGCGGGGTAAGATCCTAGTTGAATACATATAGCATGTAATTGATTATTAATGTATGTGTATACATCATGGAGGAGATGAATGGTGAGCCCTAAAGAAAACACACTCTCAATGGACTGATACCTTAGTTGATGGGCTAATATAACCCAGCTCCTTAGCATAAGCCCAATAAGTCCACACAGCTACAATAATCCAAGCCCAGCTACAAAGGAGTCCAAGCTAAAACCTGAAAAACCTTATGCAACATATTCAAGCCCATATTATAAAAGAAAAAAATAATAACAAAGAAAAACAAACCTTTTTGTTAAAACTGGAAAGTCAACAAAAGTCAACATGACTTTTAAACAAGTTTTTCTTGAAGCTCCTAAAAGCTCTTAAAAGGTCCTTGAAAACATACCCGCTATTAATAAAGCCTATCAAGCCACCATATTAGTACTTCCATTGTAGCTCCTAAAAACACTCGTAGAGCTGACATATTAGAGCTACATTTCTTAAGGGATCAACTTCGTAGTTTGTGTACGTATTAGGAGTTAAGGGGGGTCGGGGCATTCCCGGAAAATTTGTCGAGCCACATCCAACCTCACCTTGCCATATCAAAATCAAACCCAACCCCACCTTGCCGATCGGTTACCCCTTACCGAGCGGTGAAGTTTTTGACCATTGCCGCGGGGTGGCGGCGGTGTTGCTAATCGGTAACGGTACTCGTGTGAAGCTATCCAAGGAGTGCCCCGTCCACCTGGATGTAAAGTGTATTAAGGGAGGATGATGGATCGATCATTGTTAGTTTAACTAGTGAGCATAAACCCAAAAGTCAGGTCTGTGCCGTGCCCAAGGTAATGGTTATGACTACAAGTTTCACAGTCTAGTATGATATCATTTTGTTACATTAGGCTATATTTATGCTACAAGTCTAGTAGTCTATTTTAATGTAGTTTTGATTCCTTCAGGCACACTTCAAATGGCATGGAATCAGAAGTCCACATTGCGTCACACTTTGGTTCATTCATTTCAACAATCACTTAAGTGTCAAGTGTGTTGCTATTTTTTTTTTTCATGTAGTACCCATGTGCAATAAGTATGCAAGCATACTTTAAGTGTGTTGCTATTTTTTTTTTTCATATGTGGTACCATGTGCAATAAGTATACAAGGATACACTAGGGTGGTGACTGACTGACTGACTGTCAAGTAGAAGGTCCGAATGTGAAGGACCAATTATTAGTAGTTTGGCTAGAGGATGGTTTTTGTGTACTGGTTACCAATATACCAATATATAGTACTTCAGGAATGTACGTACATTCCAAGATCGGGTTATTATAGGAAAAAAAATATGTGGATATCGTCCAAGACCCTGAAGATCATCGAACTTAATGCTGATAGTGATTGGGTTGAGGTTGAAGTCTATGTATGGGGTTATGTTTCAACAATTGACCAATGGAGGTAGAAGTTTACTGAAATTTAGTCAACATGTACCACAAAAATTCAGTATGAAGTATATTATGGGTATGTTTGGCAAGGAGCTTTTAAGAGCTTTTAGGAGCTACAAGCTTCAAGCTTTTAAGAAAAAGCTCTTACTCAATAAAAAGCCTTGTTTGGTTGAAGGAGCTAGAAGCTTTTAGGATGGAGAAAAAGCTCTATAGTGAAAAGCTACTAGTAGTAGCTTTTAAGAAAAAGCTCTACTACCTACAAGCTTTTACTTGGTAAATGACACAAATACCCATTCTATTTTAAAAATAAAATAAAAACTTTCTTTACAAACTTTTAATTATGTCCATTTTGGTCATTTTATACATTTTATTAAAAGCTCCAGCTACTCTGCTAAACACCAAAATATATTTAAAAAGCTTCCAGCTACCAGCTTCCAGCTAACAGCTTGCAGCTACTAGCTACCAGCTTCCAGCTACCAGCCACCAGCTAGTTTTACCAAACATACCCTATATATACCTCTTAATTGATCTTTGACCTTTTGGGCACCAGCTATTACATGACATGGATGTTACACATAGTTTTCGTTGTTTTCTTTATTTGACGATGATGATATATTGCGGCTAACTCATAGTGTCAAAATGTTGCTATATATTCCAGTGGATAGTGCCATGTTGCAGGGTCATTTGCTACCTTTGTCCCCATTTCTTGATTGGAGTTGCAACATGTAATGAAATCCGTTTGAAAGTTTCTCAAGGCTAAAACCATACGGAACATCCTCCAACAAGCAAAGCAGTGTCCGTATAAAAATAGGTATACTGCAAAATTGCATGTATTTAGTATGTATAAGAGTTGAGAGTAGAAGCAAACAGAAGGTGAATAATCAAGACCTTTTGGGCACCATTTGGTACATGACGCGGACACACATAGTTTTAGTTGTGATATACTACAACTCGATCTTGATTTCTGTGTTTGACGATGATATATTCCCTATGTTTTGATTGGAGTTGCAACATTTAATGAAACTCGTTGAAAGTTTCTCAAGGCTGAAATCATATGGAACTCCACTAACAAGCAAGCTGATATCTTATATGAAAAGGTATTTTGCCTATAGTCTATAGACATGCATATATAAGAGTTGGGGAGAGTTGTAGGCAAAGATAATGAGTTGTTAGAAAGAGAGGATTGTCAACCGATCTCGTAGATTGAATAGAGTCTACCTAAACCTAAAACTTGAGCACCATATAACTCCATTATAATCAACAACATAAATTCTTCCAATATTAAAAGGAAAACTTTGGCACACACCAATACACCATCCAAATTCTATTTCTAAAACCTACTTATCACCTGCTTCATGAGATTTAAACCGTCATTTTCAAAGAAATAAATACATGATGCTACTAGATCATGTGTAAATCACAATACATCTTCCAATTGTTTTTGAATAGACAATATTACTCTCATTAGGGGGACGGGCACTCACTGACTACCCTCATTCGACAATCATTGCTGATTGCCAACACCGTCGCCACCCTATCAGCAAGGGTCAAAAACCTTGCAGCTCGCCAAGAAATAACCGAGCTGCAAAGGTTAGGTAATTTATTTTTTTTGACTGTTTTGACTTGTTGACCGTGAGTAATGGTCGAATTTAATTATTATTGTTATTTTAAACCAATTCTCTATATAATTTACATACCCATTCCACTTTTCAACCACAAAACCCACCGAGCTCCATCGTCACCTTCAATCTTCACCAACTTTAACCCCAAAACCCACCGAGTTCCACCGTCATCGAGTACCGAACATGGTTCGCTGGATTGAGGAGGAGGAGATAGCGTTGGTGACTGCGTACACCGAGGTGAAAGACGCACCGACACCACCATGGCCATCCCTATGGCCTTGTGTCGTAGCTCAATTCAAAGAGGTAATGGGTGAATCCAAGCGCACTGTTGATTCATTTCACTGGAAGTGGGACACCTCCACAAGAAATGCGAACACTTAAATACCAAAGAACCTTGGTGAGGAGGGTGTGGAGACGCCCGAAGAAGTGACATCGGGCTCAATCAAATTGAGTACCAATGTCGGTACCGTTTGGAACGAGGAAATGACATTGGGCTCAATCAAATTGAGTACCAATGTCGGTGATGTTTGGAATTTCCACAAATCTCGCCGTGATAAATGTTAAAGACACGCTTGGATTAATTTTTACCGTTTATGTTTAATTGTGTATTTTTAGTTTTTTTTTGTTTTAATTATTTAGTATATATATGTGTGTGTTTATTAAAGTTTAGTTGTTTTATTAAAAAAACATTTAAGCAAATACCCTAAAGCGTCGCCAATGATTTAATGACTGTAGGATACTTTAGCTTCATTTTGATGTGACACTCAAAAAATGGTTGATACTAAAATAAGAGCATTCACATTCTCTCCACCAAATATATTCTATCAAATTACACTAAAAATCACTACTTAACCCTTAAATTTTCTCTTTCCTAATTAAAATAATAATATTTATTCATACTTTTATCATTATATTTTCTCTCCTCACTCACAATCATTTATAAAAATATTAAAATATATATAGGGGTGAATAATAGTTTTTCAAATATGGGGTGAACAGTATATTCACAAAATATTTTTTCTTTCCTTCACTCACAACCACTCACACCCAACCCATACAATTTGAGAGAACCCCTCACATAATTTGATGGATGTGATGTGAATGCTCAAAATACCCCGATCTCCTCCTCCCCTGAACTACTTTTTTAGATGTGCTTTTCTTTTTACAATAATACTTTAAATAAAGAATCGTCCTTCACGGGTAGCTAAGTTGGTGAATGGACCTAGGATCCTCCTTAGAGGTCTCAGGTTCGATTCCCACGAAGGACATAATGAGAAATGATGGATGACTCCTGGCCTTTGGTCATGAGTTCGAACCCTGATCTCGCCAGGTTTTACCGGTTCACTACTGTCGTGCCTTCAGGCGGGTATATGGGTCGGGTTTTCCCTGGAAGCGGGCTGTCAGGCGGGCTAGGGGCTTTGTGTGTCCGGGGTTGGCCGGGCTATGCCCCTGTCTTTACCACTGGGGGGCCGCGTACGAAGTAACCGGCGTTGTTTAGTTGGCCGTTCAAAAAAATAAAATAAAATACAACAAGTTAGTCCCTCAAAATTGATAATCATAATTCATTAATTCATAAACCCGTCACAAAATTTCCAAGAAAGGAGGTAAGGTAAGCAACTCAAATAACGACACAACCTTTCGTGGGTTGTGCAGCCACACTAACGTTTCGCTCCCTCGACGAGTCCGTCACACCAACCAACCCCCTCTCTCACCCATTCTATTTTATATAATAAAAACCTTCACCCAAACCATTTCACCCAATCCTCCAAAACCCAACCAAACCCTCTTCAACAACATGGACGCCACTGCTCTTTCACGCATCGGCTTAGCCGGCCTAGCCGTCATGGGCCAAAACCTAGCCCTAAACATAGCCGAAAAAGGGTTCCCAATCTCTGTCTACAATCGAACCACATCCAAAGTTGATGAAACTCTAGATCGGGCTCATACGGAAGGACAGCTTCCGTTAACTGGTCATTATACGCCTAAGGACTTTGTCCTTTCTATTAAGAAGCCTCGATCTGTTATTATTCTTGTGAAAGCTGGTGCGCCTGTTGATCAGACGATTGCTGCCTTGGCTCAACATATGGAGCCTGGGGATACCATTATTGATGGTGGGAATGAGTGGTATGAGAATACGGAAAGAAGGATTGTTGAGGCGGCTGATAAAGGTATGGATAGGATATGTTTGTTAGGGTAAATGTTTTATAAAAATATATAATAGTAACTAATTTCATCGTTAGATTCATCGAAAACATACGGGTAAAAGACACGGAATGTTTGAAATTGACGCAATTTGGTTCGAAATTTTTTAACTGTCAATACTGTTTAGAAAGTTAATATAAGTCGAGAAAAGAGCATAACCCTGGTGTTATTTGGAAAAGTTAATGTGTATACATGAATTCTTGAACGGAATTGTGCCTTGAGGCGTTTTTCGTTCATCCATGAGGCGTATGACTCAAGATGAATTGAGGTGTAAGTCTGAGGCGGAATTAAAAAAATAAATATAAAAATTATACATTTTATTAAAAACAAAATGGAAACTAGTTTCATGGTCAGATTTATTAAAAAGCACATAAAAAAGACAAGAAATGTTTGAAATTGACACAAAGTTTTAAACATAATAAAAACACATCAAAACCCCCTGAGGTGCCGCATTTCTTACCGCCTCGACCCTTGGAGCGTACATACAACATAACCCTATGAGGCGCCACCTCATACTCGTTTTCTTAGCACCTTGCATCGAGGCGCGCACCTCAACCTTCTTTTTCAACTATGTGTTTTTGATGTTTAAAGGTTTAAGTGAACCTGACCCTCGTAACAATCAGTTTAATCGGTTTTGGGGTATTAGGATAACGGGCTTGTTTGGGTTGGGTTAAACGGCTATATAACTTTGGATTGGGATTTGGGTCATGCTAATCCGGTGGCTAAAAGCGACGGGTCTACTTTGATCAGGTTTCCGCTATGAATATAATTTTCCTCATTGTAATCTATGCTAATGATATAATAATAAACACTAACTGATATTACTCTGTGATAAAAGGATTGCTTTATCTTGGAATGGGAGTTTCCGGCGGTGAAGAGGGAGCAAGAAATGGGCCGTCGTTGATGCCAGGTGGGTCTTTTGAAGCCTATAACAATATCAAAGATATTGTTTCAAAAGTAGCTGCACAGGTTGAAGATGGGCCGTGTGTGACATACATTGGTGAAGGCGGGTCTGGTAATTTTGTGAAAATGGTTCATAATGGGATAGAGTATGGTGATATGCAGTTGATTTCCGAAGCTTATGATGTTTTGAAAAACGTTGGTGGGTTGAGTAACAGCGAGTTAGCCGAGATTTTTGATGAGTGGAATAGAGGGGAGTTAGAGAGTTTCTTGATTGAAATCACTGCTGATATCTTTAAAGTGAAAGATGAGCATGGTGAAGGCGAGTTAGTCGACAAGATTCTTGATAAAACAGGGATGAAGGGGACGGGTAAATGGACGGTCCAGCAGGCTGCTGAGCTCTCCGTTGCTGCGCCCACAATTGCCGCTAGTTTAGATGGTCGGTATTTGAGTGGTTTAAAGGACGAAAGGGAGGCTGCCTCGAAGATTTTGTCGGATGCAGGGTTGAAAGATGAGATTGGGAGTGTGAGAAGCGGGATTGATAAGAAGCGATTGATTGATGATGTTAGGCAGGCTTTGTATGCTTCAAAGATTTGTAGTTACGCACAAGGGATGAACTTGTTGAGGGCCAAGAGCGTCGAGAAAAATTGGAACTTGAATTTTGGGGAATTAGCTAGGATTTGGAAAGGAGGGTGTATTATCAGGGCGGTTTTCTTGGACCGAATCAAGAAAGCGTACCAGCGGAACCCTAATCTTGCGAGCCTGGTGGTGGACCCTGAGTTCGCTAAGGAAATGGTGCAGCGGCAGGCAGCATGGAGGAGAGTTGTGGGGCTAGCCATCTCAGCTGGGATTAGTACACCAGGAATGTGCGCTAGTCTTTCTTATTTCGACACATACAGACGCGCTCGGCTGCCTGCGAACCTTGTTCAAGCTCAAAGGGACTTGTTCGGGGCCCATACTTACGAGAGGATTGATCGCCCGGGTGCTTTTCATACAGAATGGACAAAACTCGCAAGGAAGAGCGGTTGAAGTAAAAAGAAAAATTGGTAAGTCTTCACCTTGGTGGTGAACTTGTTTGATGATTTCTATTGTTTTTGCTTGAATTATTGGTTGTATTTCTTGATGAGGATTATATCTAGTTCGGCATTGCAATTGTTGTAGAATTTTCTTCACAATATTAATAAGTTATGCATGCCATTGAAGCTACATTATTGAGTTTTGATTTCATGATTAAATTTAAAAAAAACTGGCTAGTTGATTGGAGTACATTAGGAAAGGTGACTTGTAAGTTCACTGAATTGTAGATGGATACTTTGATAGTTCAATTAAAGAAGCAAAAAGGAGTTCTATTTTGGTGTGCTCTTGTTAGGTCTCTTAGGGTCAATATTGACACACAACAGATGTAGGGTTTTATCTAATATTAAATGCATTCTTTACTTTATATGGATTTACATGTGGCCTTTTGTTATGCCCTACAATTTGATACAAGTGATAAGTACAGAGATAGTCCTTATTATGGCTTATGGTTATAGAAAGTAACGACTTAGAGAGAAAATTACGTAATTAGTCCCTGTGGTTTGCCTTTAGTTTCACCTTTAGGTATTAAGGTTTAAAAGTTTCATGTTAAGCGTTTAAGTTTAGTTTTTGTAACATAATAGGGTATTAGCACTAACAGAGGTTAATATTTAACTGAGTTTACCCTCACGTGACAAATGGTAAACCACAAGGACCAAATGTGAAATTTAAGTGGGGGCCCACCTAATAATCTAAAATAAAAAATATTCATGCTTGTAGTGGGGGTCGAAACCATGTTGATGGCCGGGTCAATCCTAAAATCCAATGTTTTAACCAACTGAGCCACTTGTTGATTTGGTTTTTTATTGAAACGTTTTTTTTTTATAAAACCGGTTATCAGATTGAACCTTATGATTTATATATCAATTTTTTTATCGTCCTAATGATCCCTGATTCTTGTGTAGATCACCTTGAATCAATTTTCTTATTATTGAAACGTTCTTTATTGTTGGATATCTTCCATTTTCTTTACTTGTAGAGGTGTGGATGGTTGCATAAGATAGGTGAAAGACAATCTCAACAATAGGTGGGGAAATGAATGCTGAGATCAATGGGTCCTTTTGATACGGGTAAAAAATAAGCGCTATTAAACTATGTTTATATTTCTGTGTTAACTAGCTAGAAGGTTTTCTGGCAGCAAAACAAAGGCTGCATACAATATGTTCGATATACATAAACACCCATACCCTTGCCAAATCGTTTCCTTCCGTACTATCAAGGGCATACTCAAATACCTCCACTTTAGCTATAAGTGGTAAGTGATCGTAATCTGGAGCAAAACCAAGCATATATTTATGCTCTTGATTCAAGGTGATCTACACAAGAATCAGGGATCATTAGGACGATAAAAAAACTGATATGTAAATCATAAGGTTCAATCTAATAACCGGTTTATCTTGATTCAAGATAAAGGCAAACCACAGGGACTAATTGCGTAATTTTCTCCAACTTAGAGTAATAACTTTATTTTTTTAACATGTTAAGACCCACCGTAGCGGGCTTAAAATTGGGCGCTATATGGCGTGAGAAAAGGAAAATGGCGCCCCTCACACCGCTACGGGGGGGGGGGGGGGGGGGGGGGGGGGGGGCTATGCGTCTGAATTCGGGGCAGGCGTTATATTTATAACGCTGGTTTGATTGTTCCTTGACTAATAGAGGGAGGACACCTCAGCACCGGTTTGTTTTTTTTTTCTAATTAGCGCCCCTCCAATTTGTTTCCCCACTACACCCCTATTTTGAATTAAACCTCAGTGCTGACTCAGCTGCCACGTGAACCAATCAGAAAGAGGGGCTTTATAAATAAAGCCCCCCCACTACACATGGTCTAAGGGTTTATGGTTTTAGTTTTGTAACATGTTGGGGTACTAAGGATAACTCTGTTAGTTTTTCCAGTTAAGTTTTGATCAAATAACTAAAATGCCTAATAATAACTAGATGAGCCATTCTTGTAATTAACTTTATTTGATTTACAAGGATACCTTTAGCAATATATTGAAATTAGAATCATCTATTAATATTATTAAATTTAAAATTTCAATAATATACTAAATTAAATAATTATACTCTACACATTTTAATATAATATATTTTAATAAAACAATACTTTTATCCATATAAACCACCGCCGATAAGCCTAATTCGTATCTACCATCAAGAATCGCGTCAACTCTCATCTCCACCATCATTGCCGCCATGCGTAATCTATATTTGACAATGTCGTCTATATTTTTAATATATAGAATTATCTATTAATATTATTAAAACTTAGAAAAATTGAAATTGTAAAAATATACAAAATAAAATAATTATAATATATACGTTTTTGATAATATATTGTATATAAAACAATACTTCTATCCATGTAAACCATCACCAATAAGCCTAATTCGTATTTGCCATTAAGCATCACGTATACTCTCATCTCCTTTGCCATTGTTGCCATGTGTTATCTATATTTGAGAAGGTCGTCTATATTTTTAATACATAGAATTATCGATTAATATTATTTTAAAACTTTAAATTATATAAATATATTAAATTAAATTATTATACTCTATGTGCTTTAATAATATTAATAGTTAATTCTACATCAAGCAACATATCAACTATATGCGTTTTAAATATAGATAATACATGACAGCAATGTCAGCGGAGATGAGAGGTGACGTGGTGCTTAATGACAGATACGACTTACGCTTATAGATGTTGGTTTATATGGAGAAAATTATTTTTTTTATAAAAGATAAATACTAAAACGCAAAAAGTATCATTATTTAATTTAATTTTATAACTACAAATATTTATGTTTTTATAATATTAATAGATAATTCTAGTTTCAATAACTTGCAAAAAATATCATTGTGATCAAATAGAGTTAATTACAAGAATATCTAGTTATAATAGGGCATTTAAGTCATTTTATCAAAACTTAACTAGAAAAACTAATAGAGTTGGCCTTAGTACCCCAACATGTTACAAAACTGAAATCATAAACCCTAAACATGTTAAAAAATAAAGTTAGTACCCTGTGATGTTACTTTCTTTAAACTATAGGGACTATTGGTGAAGTTCGGTCTAGATATTATAAGAATAAGAATATCGGAAACTTTTGGTTTTTGATAAATGGAGTGATGATTACTGCAACTAGGGGTCAAACCCGCGCTCCGCGGCGGGGCAACCCAGTTTTAATAAATTTTGTAGGCCTGGTACGTGTACTTATGTGTATATCTCCAAGTCTCGTGTCTTGATCGTCGTGTCTTATCACTTAATTGTGTATACCTCTAAGGTCCTATGTGTCGTGGCTATTTGTCCAAGTAAATTAACTCATGTACATGTATATGTAAGGTTTACCTTTACGACTTGATTTTAAAATGAGACAAATTACGTTGAGGAAGATAACAGTCCTGAAGATGCGGCAATATAGGAGGCCTATTGATGTTAGTACACTCTGACAACATCTTAACACGATTGACGGAAAAGAAATTAAAGTCCTATAAATTATTTCTAGTTTCAAGGTAATTAAAGCTGCATTCCTTGGCCTCATTTAATGTTACCTACAATCCAGTTAAAAGCACAAAAACGCTAGTTTTCACATTTTAAAAACAACTCAACATGCTTAAATTAAACGACTCACTAAGACCAGATGGTGTGGAGTCGGGGAGAAGGTTCAATGGGGTGAGGTGGCATGCCCACCGATCGGGAACACCACCCCCCTCAAAAAAATTTGTTGTTTTTGGTGAAATTCCCCCTCTTCACCGAGCATTGTGATTGGCTATGATTAGAGAGGAACGTTGGAGGGTTTTTTTTTTAATTCAAACTTTATATATAAAGAAGATGAATGTGAAGATGAAGACGAAGACTGTGATGGAGCTGCAGATCTGAAGACTGTGAAGGTGAATAAGATGAAACTGCAGATCTGAAGGTTGTGACGGGGACGAGATGAAGATGAAGTTGTAGATCTGAAGGTGGGAGGTGGAGTTGTTTGTTGGAGATGGAGGGGATGAAGATGAGGTTGAAGATGGAGATGATATGGAGGTGTGTGTCTTATATATGTGTGTGTATATATATATATATATTAATGTATTTTTTAAAAGTATAAAATATATATTAAATAGATTAAATAAAATAATAAAAAAGGAAGGAGGAATTGGGGGAAACCATTTCCTTGGTTTGGAGAAGGGAAGGAAGAAAATGATGTGGCGCTGATGTGGCATTTGAGAGAGTTGGGGGAACAGTGCACCACACCATATAGCCTAATTGTGTCGTTAAGAAATACTTACTTAGAAAAATGCACCAGAAACATACGCGGATCGTGGTTATACAAGGCAAGAAAACCATCTAACTAGAAATGTATTCCCCAAATATTTCATATTCTGAAAATCTCTTATTTTCATGTTTACTTTTGGCTATAATCTTTATTCTTTGAATTATTATAATTATTTAAGTTGTTATCTATATGACAATCAGGTGTCAAACCTAAAGCTACCATGATGCAGCATTTAACATCACAAACGCTAACAAACCAACAAATCCAGAAATCACAAATCGCGCTTCGACTAATTCTTATTGATCAGTAAAATTAGCTCAGATATAATTACCCCCATTTGATGATTGCCCTTTTGTTTTATCTGTTGAGAAGGAAACAGAGATTTCACAGATATCATGCAAGATTTAAACATCATTACGCAAACATACTGGTTTATATGCAGCCCTAATCCATCGCTTGAGCCACTGACAGTCGGAAAACGACACTTAAGACGGCCGCCAACAGAAGACCTTGACATCTAGATCCCTTGCATGTATCCTTTCGCCAGCTTCATCACCATCGTGGGCTTGATTAGTGGCTATTACCCCAAATCCGTTCCGATTTAGCCCTAAATCACCGCTAGGGCAGATTACCATCTAGACTTGGATTGACCATCGTACGTTGATTAGCGCAGATTACAGACTGTTGTACCACTGGAAAGACACAAGTGTAAAAAAGAAAGAGAAAGGCTACCACTCGATTGACCGACTATCATCCAACATCTGTTACATGCTGGTTTGTGCAAAGTAATAGATGAGAAGAAACAGAAACCCTGGATTGAAGGACATAAAACCAGAGATGTAGAAAGAGTGTTAGTTAGAAAACATGCGTGGCCAAATGCAAAAATTCTGGAAGTTGCCTGGCGCAAAGGGATTTTGTGCTTTGATACATATAATAATTTGTAAGTAAAGATAACTTTTGTTTTGGAGGCCATTGAATTTGCTGCAGTTGTCATCATAGAAGAAGAAGCTATTCCTTTTTATTTTATGAAATAAGTAGGGTATGTATCTTTGACTAGGGTAACAATTTCTAACACAACTCTGTTGGATCAGCGGCTTAATTTATGAACACTTATGTGTTATCAGATTTATATATGAGTTATTAAGCAGCAGAATGACAAGTGTTCAAAGATCTAAAAGATCACTTTGAAGAGGAGTTATTACTCCCCCTTGACTGAACAATAAATGAGAAACAATAAATACAGTTAAGTGTAAAGCAGTAAAGCAATTTATGTTTCTCAGATGTGAAATGGAATTATAAGTTTAAAGCCCGAAGGATTTCAATTTAGATCAAAGATATTACACAAAATCACATATCTAAAATAGATGAACAAACTCATCTATTTATAGACTAATGTACTAAACTGTAGTCTGAAGTTATCTAAGATATTTAACAAAGATATTATACTAAGATAAGCTTATAACAGTCTGTACATTGGAACTTGAAATCTAGACTTTAACAAAACAATATAATAAGGAAACTGTTGATCTTCAGTCGGTTAGAAGCTTCTGATGCAAAGTGCTGATGAGTGACAAACTGCTGATGAGCAGTTTGTCTTCAGTAGTTCTTCAGTGAAATGTCTGGTTAGACTTCAGAACTTCTGATGAATTACTCTTCAGTAGTTTGGTGTTTGTTCTTCAGTACTTCTTCATTTGTTCTTCAGCAGTTCCATACTTAAGCAGATATGATTTGGACTAAGGTTATCAAAAGGTGGTTTCTTCAATCCTCTTTGTCCCAACAATCTCCCCCTGGATTGATGAAGCCAAAACCTTATCCAATCTTTATTGTTGTCCTTTTCTCTCTTCTAGTATCCTCCAGATCTCTGCTGTCATCCGGGTAGTAAGAGTACATCTTTGTTGCTCTGTGAGAGGACCAAGTTCAGGTGTAAGATGTTGAATGGTAAGAAGGTCTTTGGAAGATAAAATACTCAACTCCTTTGAGTTTTTGTAGACCTTACTTGAACGGTCTCTCCTGGTCACAAGTACTGAGTTGGATTCAGTAAAGGACCAATTGATGATATTTACCTTTGACCTGTCAAAGTCAGAGGCATAGGAAACCAAGCCTGTTTCCTTAGGTTGACCTGATTGAGGAATGTCTTCTATTTCAGTGACTCTCAGGTGAGATTCTTGACTACCTTGAAGTTCAGCACTACCTTGAATAGGCATGTTGGGCAGGTGATGCTCTGTTACAACCCTTGTATGTGTCTTCTCTTGAATGGATTGTTGTAACTGATAAGCATAAGTAGCCTTGTCTCTGAATTGTGTTAAGAGGGGTTTCTCTTCAACATCAAAATCACCATGTACTAACTGATCTCCTTCTAAGAGTATCATCTTGAAATCAGTCTTGACAATGGGTTCACCCTCTGCTTTTCTCTTGATGGCAGGCTTCTTTAATGTACCAGATGATCTCCTTACAATAGAAGTTGTTTGGACTTCTGGAGTTTCAAATCTCTCTGGCTCTGCAGCTTTCTTGGCCTTGAATTTCTTGTAAGCCTCATAAAGTGTTTGTTCTTTCCATTTGGAGACTGAGGCCTTTGAACCACAGCCATTTGCCACTAACTCTTCTATTATTTAAGCTCTTTTGGCTTTCCTCTCATTCTCTGTTGCTAATCTGTCTGATAGCATCTGAGCTCTTCTGGTCAGTTCTTGTGTTGAGAGTCTTTTGAGAGCCACTTGTTTTGATTTGGAGTTCTTTGTGATGAATGTTATAAGCTGTGCCCTTTTGTCTTCTTCTGCAACAGCTTCAAGTGCTCTCTCTTCAGCCTCAAGCTCATCAAGTTTTTCTTGATACTTGATTAACTTTTCTTGAAAATTCAAATCATCTCTAGTTTCTAGGCTGTTCCATACTCTGTCTTCTTTTGCCTTCTTTGCAGCCTCTTTCAAACTCTTCTCCAGTAGATCTTTAGACATGCTGATGGGAGTAGGGTTTAAAACAGTTGTTGAAGTTGTTGTAGGCAAAGGAATGGGAGCAGGTTCTCTTTCTGGTGCCTTAGGAACTTCTGATGTTGGTTTTGGAGGTAAAACTGCTGATGAGGTAAATTGAGTCACAACTGCTGAAGGATTGTCTTCAGTAGTTTGAGAAATGGGATCAGCAGTTTCCTCTGATGCCTTAGACAATTTGAATTCTGGTGCTACTTCTTTTCCTGGTCTTTGTGATGGTCTTTCAGCTTCAGGATCAGGAGTTTGTCTTTGTGTAGCAACTTCAGTAGTTGGTTCCTTAGTCTTCTCCCCATTTTTGGCTTCATCCACTTCTGAAAGCCTCATGGAGTGAGAAGTTGCAGCAGACAACCTTGCTAGTTGATCTTGTGTTTGGTCCATTTTCTTGTTCAACTCAGCAAGTCTTGAGTTTATCAACCCAAACTGATTGTTAGCTTTTAACTCCCAAGCAGTTGTGAAGGGTTTGAGTTGATCAGTGATTATCTGTTTGATTTCCTGGTACAGGGGACCATCTGGGCTGCATAGTTGGTTCAAGTCTATGCTTGTGAGCCCAGGGAATTGGGTAGGTTGTTTTGGTGAAGGGGTGCTTTTTGGGTGATCCTCAGATTGCTCTGAAGATGCCACTTTTGGGGATTTTTGGGTTAAGTGGTCTTTAACCTGATCTTTGGTGACCAGCTTCTTGAGCTTGGATACCTTAGATGCAGGACCTTCAATGTCAACCGTCAATTCAGTATGTGGAATGTTTGATTCATCAACAAAATTAATGGAATCATCTGAATCCCTGATATTGTCCTCAGAGAGGGCAGGATCAGTTATATCATGAGCTAGACCCAAACTAGTAGTCTCATGAACCTCTTTGTCTTGGTACTGAGGTTTTCCTACTTCTGGCCTTAGGCCTTCATCAGTAGTTGCCAAATTTGAGGTCTTAGCTATGTTACTACTGTCCTCAGGTTCACCACTGGGTGATAAGTGAGTAGTAGCAGCCTCAAAAGTATCAAGAGTTTGTAAGTTTGGGCTTATAAACTCTTGTTCATCCTCATCTCTCTGGGTTGGGCTAATAGGATCCACATTCATGTCAACTTCTGAATGCATCTCCCCAATTTGATGTGTTGCTGGGGGAGTGACATGTGTTGAATGGGTTCCTTTTAGTCCTGAGAGAAGTTGGGCTATTTCTATTGTTGTGTGGGAAGGTTCAGGTTCAGTAGTTGTGAGGGGTTGGTGTTCAGGAGTTTGGATGGGTTCAGGGTTAGTTTCAGTAGTTTCAAAGGTTGGGTCAACAGTTATTGGTTTCTTAAATCTTTTTCTTTGAAAAATAACTGTGACAGGTTTTCTTTTGGTGAGTGGAGAAGGAGTGTGCTGAGAGGATGTTTCAGCAACTTCCTTATCAAGTGCAAATTGCACATCAGCAGTTTCAGGTTTCTCCACTTCTTGAACTGTCTTTTTCAGTGATTTGGTTTGTTTTTGTTTTTGTTGTTTAGGCTTTTTGGTTTTCTTTTTGGGTTTGGAAGATGTGGGTTCCTTGGGGATGGGTTGTTCTTCCCCTTGGTCATCTTCTAGCAAAAGTGCTGGTTTGTTGTGCCTAGAGAATACTTGAGAGGTTAAAGGGTTTAAAGTTGTTGTTTCACCCTCAAGTACTCCCTCTCCAAGCTCTTTTATTATGCATTGCATAACAAATCTTGGGTACAACAAAAACTTCTTTTTATCATTTTCATGGTGTAAAACCAGTTCATTGAAAAACAGTTTTGATGCCTTAAAAGGTGTTTCATTTATGATTGAATGAAAAATTGGTTGAAAAGTAGAAGGCATCTGATCTATTGACCCAGTTTTTGGACTTAGACACATAATAATATAATGAAATAACAGTTTATATTGTGGGTCAAAATATTTCTTATAAACTGTTGCTTGTGCCAAAGTACCTTGATAACCACATTCTGTCATGGTTAGATGGATGTCTGAGGTTGGAATATGTTCAGGAGCCTCAGAATCCTTCAAACCAAGCCTGATGCTTAGTGTTTCCGGTGATATGGCCATCAGTTTCCCTTTTATGGAAGATTTGAGGGAGATCACTTCATTATTCACCTTCACCGTCTCTGAGTTAGCCCAGAACTCATTAAGAGTTTCTTCATGAATGGGTGGATCGATGGTGAAAGCTTCATAATATTGGGATTTCATGATGAGATCAATCATCTCATCATACTGGGACCAGGCTTCATCTTTAACAAAGTAGCCTCTTTGATTGTGTCCCTGTTTTAACACGAGAGCCATGGTTGTTTTTGATCGAACAATATTTTTAGGTTAGAGAAGGGGTTTTGATTTTGATTTGAGAGAGAGAGAGAGAGGGAATTTTGCTTTTTGAATGGATAAGTGTTTGAAAAGGGTATTTATCAGAAGTTTTTAACCGACTGGGTCAAACTTCTGATGAGTAAAAAGTCTGTTTTACCCTTTTTAGTCAAACTGCTGATGAAGAAGGTTTCTTCATCAGTGGTTTTAGTCATCTCTTCAGCAGTTTCAACTGCTGATGCAAATGACTTTTAAAACACTTTATCAGTAGTTTTCAAAAATTGTTCATCAGTACTTTCTCTTTCTCAAATTTTTGGTCTTCAGAGGTTTGTGACAGATAAGTATGTAAGTGAAAATAAAATATGTGCAGAACTAAAAAAGTGAAACACTTACAGACTTTCTTCTAAGTTTAACATCCCAAGCATGGATACTAACCTCTGAAAAGTTGTTGAATCAAGGGGTTTGGTGAAAATGTCAGCTATTTGATTAGCTGTTGTGACATGCTTCACCTCAATCTTGCCTTTTTCATAGCAATCTCTTATGAAATGATACCTGATTTCAATGTGTTTAGTCTTTGAAAACTGAACAGGATTTTGAATGATGCTAATGGCAGATTTGCTGTCTACTAAAAGTGGGGTCTTGGTTTCTTTGATTCCATAATCAAGCAGTTGATATTGGAGCCATTGTATCTGTGAGGTACAGCTTGTAGCAGCAATGTATTCAGCTTCAGCTGTTGAAGTTGCCACAGATGTTTGTTTCTTTGATTGAAGCAACTCTTCTTGCATTGCTTGCACCCAATTGTTGTCTTTGAGGGCTTCTTGATACTTCTTTGGTTCCAACTGAGAAATGAATGCTGAGAAGAAGCAAAAGTTGGAAAGCTGGTTTCTTGTGAGTACCCCTGATGCAATATCACCCATGATTTGATCCAATGGATGATGTTTGTGTTCAATCAGTTGTTGTAAACCTGTACTGGATGATGGCTCTACAGGTTCTTCAAATAAACCACTGAGATTGATAATATCTGGTTCAGCTGTTATTTGAACTTCAGGAGTTTTAGGTTCAGCTGAATCAGTAGTTTCAAAATGTTCATCGGTAGTTCCTGAAGTTGAAGCTATTGAAACTTCTGAAGGTTTAATAGGTGATCTTCTGACTGTGTTTGGAGTCCATGGTGCAGGACTATCATCTTCAAATCCTTGAAAACCATTTTGAGGAGGTTTGGATGATTCAACAGTCTTTTCAGGTCCGAAATGAAAGTTGTCAAGATCAAATAATTCAGCAGGATTTGCTAGAATAAGAGTGTGTTTTGATTCATTGAACTTGACATTCAGTGTTTCTTCTACAATCTTGGTTCTTGAATTGAAAACTTTGTAAGCTTTTCTCAAAGGAGAATAACCAAGAAAATAACCTGTATCAACTTTTGCAGCAAACTTAGAGATAGAGTCTTTGATGTTGAGGATAAAACATTGACATCAAAAAGCCCTGAAGAAGGAGATAAGGGGCTTTATGCCATGAAGAATTTCATAGGCAGTCTTGGTATGTCTCTTGTTGATAAGAACTCTATTCTGAACATAACATGCAGTGTTGACTGCTTCAGCCCAAAAATACAAAGGTAGGCCTGAATCAGCTAACATTGTTCTGGCTGCTTCAATTAATGTTCCGTTCTTCCTTTCTACCACACCATTTTGTTCAGGAGTTCTGGGAATGCTGAACTGTCTAACAATCCCTTTAGACAGACAGAATTCATCCAGAGTTTTGTTCCTGAACTCTGTCCCATTGTCACTCCTGATGACTTTGACAGATAGAGAATATTGCTTCTCTACTTGTAGAATGAAGAACTTGATGATTTCAGCTGCCTCATCCTTGGAATATAAGAAGAAGACCCATGTGAATCTTGAGTAGTCATCAATGATGACCAAGCAGTACTTCTTCTTACCAAGGCTCATAATCTTGACTGGTCCAAATAAGTCCATATGGAGTAGTTGAAGACATGCAGTTGTTTTTGATTCTTCAATAGACTTATAGGAGGACTTATGCTGTTTACCTTTAAGACAGGAAACACAGTGTTCTTTGCACTGATATTCCTTCAAAGGTAGACCTCTGACCAAGCCCATTTTTGTGACTTTATTGATGGTTTTAAAGTTCACATGGCCAAGTCTCCTGTGCCAGAGATCATTTTCTGAAGTTGATGCCTTTGAGAAGAAACAGGCAGTCTTGTTCAATACTTTGTCTTTTTCAATGTCCACTGCATAGACATTGCCACACCTTTTGGCAATCAGCAAAGTATGATCTTCAATAATCTTCTCTATCAACTTCTGGCCTTCTGGTGATATGATCTTGCATGCTGTCTTTGTGAAAAAGGAAGAATATCCTTTGTCACACATTTGTGAGACACTCAGCAAGTTGTACTCAAGGTTTTCAACCAGATTGACCTTGTCAAACTGCATTTTGCCTGAGGATACATTGCCATATCCTAGCACATATCCCTTGGCATTGTTCCCAAAGGACACAGATCCTTCTCTTTGGCTGATAAAATTGTTTATCAGGTATCTGCATCCAGTCATGTGCATTGAGCCTCCACTATCCACATACCATATGATATTCAAACCTCTGGAGACCCTCTGCACAAGATAGCAAATTAGTTAGTTTTGGCAACCCAAGCCAATTTGGCTTTGGGTTTGCTCTTGAGAACAGGTGCAGCTTGTTGTGGACCAATTTTAGAAATCCATGTCTTTTTGGCAATGGATTTGTCATTAAGAACAATGGTGGGTTCTTTTTGGTTTCCACCATCAACTTTGGTCATCAGAAGTTTGACCAGGTTTATCAAATCTTTAACTTCAACAGTTTGTGAAACTGCTGATGAGTTAGGTAAAACTTCTGAAGTTGAACTTTGAGAAGATGACCTTTGTTGAGATAAAGGCTTCTTCTTAGAAAGGGTTTTGTTTGATTGTTGTTTGTTGGGAAAAAAGGTATTTTCAAAATCTTGTTTTATCTGTTTTCCCACAATCCATTGTTGTCTTTGTTTGTTTAACTGATTTACCTTTCTATATCTGCAAAGTTCAGTTATGTGGTTAAACAGACCACATATTTCACATGCTTTTGCCTTCTCTTTCTTTTTAGATAAATCAAGAGAGCTGGAAGGCAATTTACTGACAAAATCAGATTTTTGAAATAGGTCATCAGCAGTTTTCAGGGTCTCAACTCCTGATGTAGTTGAAACTGCTGATGGCTTATTGTCAGTAGTTTTAACTTCTGCAGTACTTCCCTTTTTGAGGAAGTTCTGATGGTAGGATGTGCATTCCTCCATATCAGAAGTTTGAATCAATTTCTTCCCATCATTATCAGTTTTGTGGGTGAAATCTGTTGGTGATTCAGTGTGGGTATATCCAATGCCAAACTTAACATTGGTTGCAGTTTGTTTGTTAAGCAACATTTGATACCCTTTACAAGACTCAACCCATTTTTCACAATCAACCTTGGTGTCAGCAAGCTCTTGTCTGACATTTCCTAGGCTGTCTATCATTGTTTTAATTTGTGCTTCTGTTTCAATGGATTTATCATTCAGTTTGGAAATTTCTTTGTTTTTCAAAACAATTTTTCTTTCCAAATCACACTTCATTTGTGTGAATTTTCTCTCCATATCATTGGATTTGCCTTGTAAATGCACATTTGTTTCTCTTATTAAAGCAAAAGATTCTTTGCAAGATTTAGTGCAAAGCTTTAACAGAGATTGTTGTGATACCTGTGTGAGAGCAGAATTTGAAGAGTATCCTTCAAAAGCCATTAAGGCAAAGTTCTTTCTGCCATTATCAGGTTCTCCCCAGTTGACATCATAGACCTTATTGTCTGCATTCTGACTGCATTCTGATGTGTCATAAGGAAGACTGCTCCAGTCAACATACCCTGAGGTAAAAAGCTTTGTTGCTGAGGGGGTTGTTGAGTTTGTGCAGGTTGTTGAGCAGTTGGAAAAGGAGGCATCAGCTGCTGTTGTTGCTGAGCAGGCATTTGTACATATTGTACTTGTGGCACATATTGAACATGTGGAGCTTGTGCCTGTACAAAATGAGCACTCCCTTGAGTTCCATTATTCCTATTATATGAGGGATTAAATTGATTTCCAGACATTGGTTGGTTGTAGCTAGAGCTTCTACACTCTCTAGCAAAGTGTCCCAACTTTTGACACTTATGACATCTAAGTTAGATTTGTCAAAACCAACTTTTGTTGAGTTGTTTAGTCCTGGAAATTTCCTTCCTGACCTTTTATAAAATTTGTTAGTTTTTAAGTTTAACAAGGCCAGTTGGTGCAATATTTCCATTTCTTCTAAGTCATCACTGCTGAAATATTTTAAATCATCCATGATGAAACACATGTGGTCAGCAGTTTGACTCAGTTCTTAATTGTCATAAGCTGGAAAGGATCCATCTGATGAGATCCCAGCTGTTATGTCAATGTGGTCAAAAGAACTAAAATTATTAGAACAGGATGGTGAGTCATGTCCTAATAGGGCTGTGCTACCCGGAGTATAGTCATCAGCAGTTTTACCAGATTCCTGCAACTTTTTCTTTTGATTGATTTCTCTCTCAAAAGTTAGTAATTTACCATGTAACCTAGTTAGGTTCAAGGTAGTAAAATCTGAACTAGTTCTGAGGACTATAGAGTAAGTTTCCCATTTTGAAGGTAGAGACCTTAAAAATCTATGTAACATAGACTCATTTGAATAGGTCTGATTGTTAATTTTTAACTCAGAGATGAGTGAAGAAAATCTTTCAAATTGTTGTGTTAAAGATTCACCCTCTATGTGAGTAAAAGTTTCATATTGTTGAGCCAAAATTTCTCTGATGTTGGCTATCACCTCAGCAGTTCCTGCAAACTGCTCTTTTAGGCAATCCCACAGCTCTTTGGCACTTTCACAATTTAAAAGCCCAGCATATATTTCGTTTGGGAGAGCCATAGCCAACATGGAGAAAGCTTTTGCAGCAAGCTCAAACTTTTGGAAATCTTCCTCCGTGTATTCTTTTGGATCTTTTGGTCTTTCAGTCTTTCCCTCTGGATCACTTACTACTGGTTTGTGAGGTCCAAAAACTACAGACCTCCAACATCCAGTGTTTGTTTGGGAAATAGTGTGTGCCAACCTTTTAGACCATATGTTATATTCATTTCTGACTAACATAGGAGGTTTGTTGGCAGATCCAGTATTGTAGGGGTCCATTTTTAAGAAGTTTGGATTTGTCAATACTTCTTTAAAGTGATGGATTAAAAAGTGAGCCTTTTATCCTTTATTGAATATCAATATTGAGCCTGTGTCTGAATCTCAATTTGTTAGATTGATTTTGATCAGATTAACCAGTGCTCTGATACCAATTGTTGGATCAGTGGCTTAGTTTATGAACACTTATGTGTTATCAGATTTATATATGAGTTATTAAGCAGCGGAATGACAAGTGTTCAAAGGTCTATAAGATCACTTTGAAGAGGAGTTATTACTCCCCCTTGACTGAACAATAAATGAGAAACAATAAATACAGTTAAGTGTAAAGCAGTAAAGCAATTTATGTTTCTCAGATGTGAAATGGAATTATAAGTTTAAAGCCCGAAGGATTTCAATTTAGATCAAAGATATTACACAAAATCACATATCTAAAATAGATGAACAAACTCATCTATTTATAGACTAATGTACTAAACTGTAGTCTGAAGTTATCTAAGATATTTAACAAAGATATTATACTAAGATAAGCTTATAACAGTCTGTACATTGGAACTTGAAATCTAGACTTTAACAAAACAATATAATAAGGAAACTGCTGATCTTCAGTCGGTTAGAAGCTTCTGATGCAAAGTGCTGATGAGTGACAAACTGCTGATGAGCAGTTTGTCTTCAGTAGTTCTTCAGTGAAATGTCTGGTTAGACTTCAGAACTTCTGATGAATTACTCTTCAGTACTTTGGTGTTTGTTCTTCAGTACTTCTTCATTTGTTCTTCAGCAGTTCCATACTTAAGCAGATATGATTTGGACTAAGGTTATCAAAAGGTGGTTTCTTCAATCCTCTTTGTCCCAACAAACTCAAATTTAAGCAGATCACAACATGAAAAAAAACATGTTTTTGTTCGATTAACACAACCTATTTTTTAAATTAATTGGGTTCAGGTTGACCCCTTAAAAAAACAAGCTGAGTTTGGGTTGACTCACATAAAATTAGTTGGCATGTTAGCCCGTTGAAAAGAAACTATTTATATTACCCATACAATTATAATCCATTTACTATTTTTCAGAAAGAAAAAAAACTATTCATATTTCCCGTTGTACAACAAAACATGTAATCATGCTTCTTAGGGCGGGCGGGGTGATCCATGATGGCCATTCCGTGATGCATGTTACCGTCATGACCTTCGGCCACCCATTCTGGGATGACACGATTTCACCACGATCGCGACCACCATCACGGTGAGCTAGTCGTTTGACAACGGTCATTTGACCGCTTAAATAAAACAAAAAAAAATATGTACCTACACACACACACACACACACATCTACTCTATTTTTTTACACCCACACTCAATTATTCTCCTATAGACTAAAAAACTCTGAAAATTCTTCTCATTCACATTCACAATTTCAACAATGGTTACTTGGACACAAGATGAGGAAATTGCGGTAGTGTTCGCATACGACAACGTACACGACGATGGCGCATCAACGAGCAATGGTCATGGTCGTGGTCGGAGCTTGTTTCAAACCATACACAGATTTGACAAGCTTGCATACTTTCTTTTCTTGTCCCTTGGCTATGAAACCCTCGGGTTGTTCCATGTAAATCTCTTCATCTAGCTTTCCATTCAAGAAAGCCGTTTTCACATCCATTTGGTGAACTTCCAAATTTCTAATGGCTGCAATGACAAGTACCATCTTGATGGATGTTATTGGAGTTACAGGAGAATATGTGTCAAAATAATCCAAGCCTTCTCGCTGTTTATAAACTTTGATCACCAACCTTGCCTTGTATTTATCAATGGTGTCATCTGGCTTCATTTTTTTCTTGAAGATCCATCGATATCCTAGTGGTTTGCATCCCGCAAGATCCACTAACTCCCAGGTGTGGTTTTGTAAAATACAATCCATTTCACATTTTATGGCCTCCTTCCACTAAGGCCCGTCCGAGGAATTTACCGCTTGTTGGTAAGTTTGAGGTTCTTCATCAACCATGTATGTGAGGAAATCAGGTCTAAAGGATTTTTCAGTCCTTTGCCTTTTGCTCCTTTAGACTTCTCCTTCATTGATTTATGGTTCATCACTTGTGACCTCCTTTATTTGACTACTATCGTAACGGGGTTCGACAGCCCCAGTTCATCATTTAGAACACTCTCCTTAAATGGGTTTGAAGAACCTGGTTTAGATATTCCCAAACATGGGAATATGTGCTCAACCCATGAAGCGTCCTTAGATTCCAATATGGTGCCATTATACACACTTGGATTCTTGGAGTCATACACAAGAAACCGAAGTGGACCATCCAGACGAGTGTATCCAATGAACACACAATCTACAGTTTTTTGTCCAATCTCAAGACGCTTTGTTAGTGTCACTATAACCTTAGCTAGACAACCCCACACTCACAAGCATTTGTATGATGGTTTAATTCCCGTCCACAACTCATACGGTGTTTCGTTCTTTTCCTTACGGGTAATCAAATTTAGAACGAAGTTTGCTGATAATAATGCTTCCCCCCACATGTCTTCACTCATCCCAGAACTTATCAACTTGGCACTCATCATTTCTTTCAAAGTATGGTTCTTTCGTTCAGCCATGCCATTTGATTGTGGGGAGTAAGGAGGAGTTAATTCATGTATGATTCCACTTTTTTCACACAAATCATCAAAAGGTGAAACATACTCACCACCTTGATCGCTCCTTACCTTTTTGATCTTTTGGTTAAGTTGATTCTCAACTTCGACTTTGAACATGACAAACTTATCAATAGCCTCATCCTTACTCTTGAGTAAGTACACATAGCAAAACCATGTTCTATCATCGATAAATGTTATGAAGTACTTGTTCCCACCTCTAGTATTAACCAATTTCAAATCACACACATCGGTGTGTATCAAATCAAGGGGGCTGGTGGTTCGTTCCACATTTTTGAATGATGTCCTTGTTTGTTTTGCTTCAACACAAGTTTCACATTATGATTTGAGTCAATATCAAATGTTGGTATGCAATTTAATTTAATTAAACGACGCATGGAATTAAGATTCACATGACCTAGTCTACCATACCAAATATTAGAAGACTCAAGCAATTAAGCAGAACTAGCGTTCTTCATTCCATTG
This sequence comes from Ambrosia artemisiifolia, assembly GCA_032199755.1. NCBI lineage: Eukaryota > Viridiplantae > Streptophyta > Magnoliopsida > Asterales > Asteraceae > Ambrosia > Ambrosia artemisiifolia. The sequence continues at coordinate 36,875,346 of CM063525.1, forward strand.
ATAACCATTACATTCAAGCTAGTCGCCTGTCCAAGGGGCGACTGGAATTGCTAGTCGCTTGTATGGTGCCCTACTCGCCCCTATTGGTAGCCACTAGCATTGCTAGTAGGCTGTTTGATTCCTAGTCGTGTGTTTTGATGCCTAGTTGTGTGTTTTGCTGCTGTAAGTGTATTTAAGATCCCGAAACATGGTTTGACACCTAGGAACATATTTAGAACCCCGTGGCATGCCTAGAAACCTGATAGCATGTGTTCGAACTCGTATATGCAATATGTGAGCTATATGCTAGATTTAGTGAACTATTATGCATGTTAAGTGCATGGTTGCATATGATTGCTTGATTTCTTGTATTTGGTTAACATGTAGGATGTCGGTTCAGCAATGGGATGTTGGGTCTTGTCTTGTGTGGTCAGATTAACGTTCAAACATGTTTTCAAACTTATGCGGTTATGGTCTGGACATTTAGGGACTAGTTGACGGGTTAATAGTCCGGGTACTCATATGCATTTAATCATAGGTCGCCAATACTAGGGACTGTCAATTTCATTGACTGCTTTCTTTTAAGAAGAACGCAACCTAAGGCGAGTTTCACAGCCCCACTTTTACTGGTTTTACTTTCGGGGGGAGAAACTTGCTACGTAATTGTATTCTTAAAACTTATGTCATACTATGGTCGGATTTTATTGCTATATGGTTTGTTAAAGTCCCAAGGGAAACCATGAACGTGTAGGGTAGCACAACGGGGGAAATGTAGATAGATCTATTGGGCGTGACCTGCCCCACTCAGATCGACTGGCGGTCGAACGGGTGCATATTGTCTCAACCTACGTATTCATTATTCGGGCGGGAGTATTCTTGTATGCTTGTATTCATGTATTCGTGTTCAGTAATGGTGTTCCAATCGTAGTAGTAGCAGAACTTACACCTAGCTAGCATACACATGACATAGTATTGACATGATTGAACTTGGTACACTTTTGGAAACGTTTTATAAAAACCTGTGAACTCACCAGCATTATATGTTGACATTTTTAGCATGTTTTCTCAGGTCGCTAAGGTAGCAGTATTCAAAGTAGGCGCACGGAGTCGCACGACGTCTAAGTTACATGCATTATTTAGTACATTTGAACACTATCTTTTGTGTCACCAATAATTGTAAACTTAGTTATGCTTCCGCTGTATTTGGATGTCTTTTGAAAACTTAATGATTTGATTACGTATTTTAATTCATATTGTTGTCGTTTATTGTGACCGTTGAATTGGATCCTAGTGTGTCACGTGCCTCGCGGTAAAACTCCGAAAGTGGAATTTGAGGGTGTGACATATTGGTATTAGAGCCGATGGTTATAGTGAACTAGCACTGCATGTAGAGTCTAGTCTATAGCTGAGTCTCACACAAACTAGACGATCGCATACATATGAGTCTTAACATGTGGGGAACATACTAACTTTGTCGGGGTGTCGGTATCATCATCTTTATGTGCTGCATCATCTGTTCTATCTTAGATCGTTCCTACCCTTCATCTTATCCTCTTCGTGATTTGAAGGAGAAAGGCTTGTTCGTTGATCATTGCATGGCGGTGTTATACATTGGAGTGGCTTCGGCGCATTCTTGAGATCTGCCCAGGATTCGGACATCTCCATTCTATACTCCAATGGATACACTCGCCTACACATGCACTATCTTGCACTTGTACTCATAATAGTACATCTCTGGGTGTTAGTATCCGGTGACTTGAGCTTCAAACTAGGAGTACATTTGGAGGACCATGTAGAGCAGTTTATCATTTCGGGTGCACACGAAATCATAAATTGAAATGTATGAATATCCTGATGGACTTTGTGTTTGGAGTGATGGTTCTGGATTGGACCTAGATCTAAATTCTTGTGATTACTAGTGGTTTACACTAGTGGTGAATCTGAGTATCTTGTTCTTGTTATTGGCAGAAGATGTCTGGAGTTCGTGATGGTTGTCAAGGTGGTCGTACCGGTGATCGTAGCAGCAGTAATATCAGCACGACTCAGAAGAGCTGACAATCTGATCCAACAACGAGTTTCTGTTGCTCTTGCAGCTTACCATGCCGCCCAGCAAGGCCTTGGTGGAAACGCTGATAATCAACAATCTCTTCCACCACCGCCTACTCTTGGTCAGCAGGTGTGTACTTTTAAGGTGTTCATGGAGTGCGAGCCCCACATCTTTGGTGGGACTGAGAACAACAAAAAGAAATGGGAGTGTTGAGAAGAATCTGGTCCCAGCCCAGCCGCAGCAGCAGAAATGGAAGTTTGAGGCTTTTGGTTCGTCATCTGGTCATAAGCGAGGGGGATATGCTGGGAAGAATCCAAAGTGCATCATGTGTGGGTACCATCATGTTGGAGATTGCGAAAAGTTTCGCTGTAATTGGTGTAAACGCCTCGGTCATATTGCTAAGGATTGCAGGGTCAATCCTCGATCAAAGCAGACTCAGGCAGTGGTTACTGCTCCTGCTCCTTAGGGAAATCGGGGAAAACAGGGTTGTTATTACTTTGGCGAATCGGGGCATTTCGAGCGTGCTTGCCCTAAGCCTCCGTCCCCCTGAGTGATAGAGGATGCTTTCGTTGTGGTCAATCGGGGCATCATATGAAGGACCGCCCAAAGTGGAAACAAGGTGAGGCTGGTAAGGATGGAATCAGTCAACACAATGGGGGTGGCGGTCTGAGTGCGCGCTCCCTCGTCATCGGTTCGGGTGAAGCCCGACAGGATCCTGACACTGTTACCGGTACGTTTCTTCTTAATGATCGCTATGCTTCGGTTTTATTTGATTCTGGTGCCGATAAGAGTTTCATATCTGTTGAGTTTAAACAGTTTCTTGATCTAGTATCTACTCCTTTAGAGGCTAAGTACATGATAGAATTGGCTGATGGTAAATCGAAGCGACACATGTTCTTTGGGAGTGTCGCCTCGAGTTTTCGGGTTTGTCCTTCCCCATCGATCTTATGCCGGTGTCCTTGGGTAGTTTTGATGTCGTTGTGGGTATGGATTGGTTGTCCTTGTATCGTGCTGTGATCGTTTGTTTTGATAAAGTCATCCGACTTCCTCTCCCTGATGGAGAAACTCTTTTGGTGCATGGTGAGGAAAGTGGTGTTCCCTTGAATATCATTTCGTGTATGAAGCCCCACAAGTATCTTCGAAAGGGTTATTCAGCCATTCTGGCTCTTGTTCGTGATTTCCCCGATGTCTTTCCTGAAGAGTTACCTGGCTTTCCCCCTCAGCGTCAGTTGAGTTCGGTATCGATCTTGCACATGGTGCAGTCCCTATTGCTCGAGCCCCATATCGTGTTGCCCCCACCCCTTGAGATGAAGGAATTATATTATCTAACCAGTTGCAGGAGTTATTAGAGAAGGGTTTTATCCGGCCTAGTTCATCCTCGTGGGGAGCCCCTATCCTGTTTGTTAAGAAGAAAGACGGAAGCCTGCGCATGTGTATTGATTATCGTAAGTTGAACAAGGTGACCATCAAGAATCGCTATCCTCTTCCTCGCATCGATGATCTGTTCGATCAGCTTCAAGGTTCCAGTTTCTATTCGTAGATTGATTTGAGGTCAGGGTACCACCAGTTAAGAGTCCAAGAAGCTGATATTCCGAAGACTGCTTTTCGAACTCGTTGTGGCCATTTTGGATTCTTGGTCATGCCACTCGGCCTCACCATTGCGCCTGCGATGTTTATGGATTCAATGAACCGCATTTGCAAACCTTATCCTATCTTTGCCGGTGGGCGCAGGCAATTTCGTTATTTATTGCATTGCTTCTATTCAGGGTCTCGGTTGTGTGTTGATACAAAGCAAGAAGGTTATCGTTTATATTTATCGTTAACTTAAAGTTCATGAGGAGAACTACACCACCTATGTTTTGGAATCGGGTGCGGTCGTAGATACTCTGAGGAACTGGGGACACTACTGGTACGGTACCAAGTGCTTCAATTATACCGATCATAAGAGTCTTTAGCATACCTTCGACCAGGAGGAGTTGACCATGTGGCAGTCTGGAGCAATTAACTGGTATTTATCTTAGGAGGTGGTTCCTCGGTACGGGGTGCCTGCTTCTATTGTCTCTGATTGTGGTCCTCGTTTCGCTTCGCGTTTTTGGAAAGCGTTGCATAAGGTATTTGGTACTCAGTTGGATATGAGTACGGTTTATTATTCGTATTGTTAGAGTTTGTTTGAGTTCGAAGCGTAGACTGGATTTCCCGTGGGAACGGGAGGATCTGATGGAATCTATGTAACCTCGTTTATTTCCTAAGCGCACGCCTAAATCAACACATGTTACTGATGAAGCTGAGTGAATCTTGGGGCAAGATTCCTTTCAACAGGGGGATGATGTAGCAACCGGAAAAATTTTCTTTTCTATTCATCTTTTTCCTTTTCGGCTTCGAGCAAATTTCGGGACAAAAATTCTTTCAACAGGGGGATGATGTGACACCCGTCAAACTCAGGTTAGTAACTCTTGCAAAACTAGTAAGTCTACCTTAGTGAGTCATGCATACATTACACTTAACTGGGTCAGTTGAGTCGTTTCGTTTCGATGGTTCTGAGAATCATCGGGAGTCGTTACAATGATCCAAGGGATCATTGAGAGTCAGTCCATAACCATGGGGTTTGGTGAAAGATGTAGAATCGCCGGATTTAATGCACACACGCAAGTCTCGAGTCCCGGGGATTGGTGAAAGATGTGAACGTGTTAGTTATTAAGTAATTTGTGTTTATAATCATTATATAACTTGTCGGTATGTGAATACATATATGTTAAAATAGTGTTTAACGCGCCAAAAACCTATAACAGCCTGTAGGGGGCGACTAGGCCCATATTCTCCTGTAGAGGTAACCACTAGGATTCCTAGTGGCCACCTGCAGTTCCTAGTCGCGTGTAACATTAGAAATGACTAGAGCAACTATAAATACCATACTTGACTTGCAAAACATCATTTGTGAAACCCTAACTCGTCCCAAACCTCTCTCACACCATACTTAACCTCTGGAACTCGTCTTTGACCTAAAACCTACCATTTCCAAGCTTTAAACATCCTTTCTAGCAAAATCCAAGGTGTGTTATCCATCTTAAGCTTTTACCATGTCGTTATTTTGATCCCTAAAGGTCCAGACCTGGTTTTGTAAAGTTTGTGTCTTTCAAAAACCTTTGAAAACAGTTTTTAATCCTTTATATGAGTTATATGTAAAGGATTCATGCAAAGAACGGATTTTTATGATTAAAACATGGGATTCTTGTGTGTTTGATGTTCTACTGATATGATTGAGTTGTTAGGATGATTACCTAGGATTTTGAAGGTTGTTTGATGTGTTTTGATGATAATATGCGTTTTGACACGCTTGGGTGCATTAGGAGGATTTAGGATGCTATGAGGTGATTTGATGATTATATGATGTTAGGGTTTATGCTAGAATGATGCAGTAACAGTAGGATTATGAATTGCAACGTGATTATGTGATGAAATCTGATTATTTGCCCTTTTAGGTAAGTTATGCATGTATTGATGTGATGTTTGTTTTGGTCAAATATTACCTAGTAGAAATAATTTTGTATTCCAAATTAGTAAAAGTGAGGTAGAGTGCTAAATGTGTGAAACAAGTGTATAAACTAGTTATATTCTGAAAATGGTTGATCAGGATGCAAAATAGATAAATTAAAGATAACTATGCTCGGGATGGCAAAGGTATGATTCAGGATGGACAGTTATATCCTCGGGATGGAACTGTTGGTAGATTCAAGGAATAAGTGAATAAAGTAGTAAAACACAAAGAACAACACTCGATCTACGAGGAAAGCCCTTGATCAATTGTAGATCGCCGTCATAAAACCTCGGGAGGAGACTAGGCCCCTGCTTGTTTGTTAATATTAATGTGGTAAAAAGAATTACAACTTTGGATGAATGAGTGGACGAGTGTTCTAAGATTACAATGATTGTGTGAGTATTCTAAGTAGCTAAGTGTGAGTGTATAGCTCTAGTGAAAGCAATGTGTCTTATACTCGTCCATCATTCCCATTTATATGGTACAAGGAAATAAATAAAGAATCCCGTAAGATCCGCCATGTAGTTAAGCTCCTTCAATGTTGGTTCAGGTGAACGTTAAGTGAGTTTCAACAGAATATAGTCGTTGGATGGCAGTTTCCCCTTTATTCGCCTATATTAAATGCAAGACGGTTACGGGTTTGACCTCCTCTTCTATCTTGAACTTGGCTGGCAAGCATGTCTTCTTTATTCTTGATAGTCTTTGACTGATGTTTGAGTAATAGACGTCGTGAGTCCATATTATTCCTGCAATTATATCATGTAAACATAAATTGTTAGTCCATCTTTAGGATGCGCACATGTTGAAGTATAGTTACATCCCGAAGTCTGTCTGATCCTTCAGTATCCTGAGGATGCTATATTGGGGATATAAGGTAAAATCATTCTGAGGATTTTCACCCTCAACAATGTTTTCATAATAACATTCCATTTTAGGAAATGCTTGCAAATATGGTGTTAGACTGATGATAAATTGGGGGTTTTCGTTTAGGGTAAGATGCTTGATGATTATGGATTGATGTTAGGTGTTTTTGCGTGTTTCGAATCTGATTTGGAGGGTTAAACGCGCGAAAGGAGACCCCATAGCTGCAGGGGTTGACTAGCAAGGCTAGTCGCCTATCCAAGGGGCAACTAGCATTGCTAGTTGCTTGTATGGTGACTTACTCACCCCTTTTGGTAGCCCCTAGCATTGCTAGTGGCCTGTTTGATTCCTAGTCGTGTGTTTTGATGCCTAGTCATGTGTTTTGCTGCTGTAAGTGTATTTTAAGATCCCGAAACATGGTGTGACACCTAGGAACATATTTAGAACCCCGTGGCCTACCTAGAAACCTGGTAACACGTGTTCGAAGTCGTATATGCAATATGTGAGTTGTATGCTAGATTTGGTGAACTATTGTGCATGTTAAGTGTATGGTTGGATATAATTGCTTGATTTCTTGTATTTGGCTAACGCATAGGATGTCGGTTCACCAATTGGATGTCGAGTCTTGTCTTGTCTTGTGTGGTCAGATTAACGTTCAAACATGTTTTCAAACGTATGCTCTTATGGTCTGGACATTCAGGGACTAGTTGACCTGCGGGTTAATAGTCCGGGTAGTCGTATGCATTTAATGATAGGTCGCCAATACTAGGGGCTGTCATTTGAATTGACTGCTGTCTTTTAAGAAAAACGCAACCTAAGGTGAGTTTCACAGCCCCACTTTTACTGGTTTCATTTCGGGGGAGAAACATGCTACGTAATTGTATTATTAAAACTTATGTCATACTATGGTCGGTTTGTTAAAGTCCCGCGGGAAACCATGCATGTGCGAGGTAGCATAATGGGGGAAATGTGGATAGATCTATTGGGCGTGACCTGCCCCACTCGGATCGACTGGCGGTTAGACGGGTGCATATTGTCTCGACCTACGTATTCATTATTCGGGTGGGAGCATTCTTGTACGCTTGTATTCATGTATTCGTGTTCAGTAATGGTTTTCCAATCGTAGTAGTAGCAGAACTTACGCCTAGCTAGCGTACACGTGACATAGTATTGACAGGATTGAACGAGGTACACTTTTGGAAGCGTTTTATAAAAACCTGTGAACTCACCAGCTTTATATGTTGACATTTTTAAGATGTTTTCTCAGGTCGCTAAGGTAGCAGCATTCAGAGTAGGCGCACAGAGTCGCACGACGTCTATGTTACACGCATGTTTTAGTAATTTTGAACACTATCTTTTGTGTCACCAATAATTGTAAACTTACTTATGCATGCTTCCGCTGTATTTGGATGTCTTTTGAAAACTTAATGATTTGATTACGTATTTTAATTCATATAGTTGTCGTTTATTGTGACCGTTGACTTGGATCCTGGTGTGTCACATGCCTCGCGGTAAAATTCCGCAAGTGGAATTTGAGGGTGTGACATAAGTTCTTATTATAAAATTGCCCACAGACAGGTAGTGATGCCAATATTTCACAACAAAAATAATGGCTAAAAGCTCTCTTTCATACACACATAAGGCTTGCAGTTTAGCAGATAAAGCCTTACTGATGAAAGCTATAGGATGACCATTTTGCATTAACGCAGCCCCTATACGCTTGCCAGAGGCATCAGTCTCTAAAACGAAAGGAAGAGAAAAATTAGGTAAAGCCAAAAGTGGAGGGGAAATTAAGGCACCTTTGAGTTGATTAAAAGTTGTGGTAGCTGTGTCATCCCAACTGAAAGAATCTTTCTTTAGCAGGTTGGTAAAAGGTCTTGCCATCATTCCATAGGACTTTATGAACCTTCTATAGTACCTAGTGAGGCCTCAAAATGTACATTTAGACCTTTTTGCAAACCCTCTTAATTGCTTCACATTGGTAGGGACTAGCCAATACCTCGACAAGAAATGATGTTGCCCAAATACTCCACAGAAGACCCTCCAAATGTACATCTAGACCTTTTTGCAAACAACTTATGGTTCCTCAATACTTGTAAAACCTGTTACAGATGCAACAAATGTAAATCCCAAGAAGGACTGTATACCAAGATATCATCAAAGAATGCTAGGACAAATTTCCTCATGAATTCCTTGAAAACAATGTTCATAAGGGACTGGAATGTTGCAGGAGCATTTATCAATCCAAAAGGGATGACAACAAACTCAAACAAGCCTTCATGTGTTCTAAAGGATGTTTTTGGAATATAATATTCAAAAATCCTTATCTGGTGACAGCCTGCTCTTAAATCCAGTTTAGAAAATATGGCAACCTGTCCCAATTCATAAAAAAGATCCTCTTCCAAAGGTATTGGATAACTGTTCTTGATAGTGGCCTCATTAAGTCTTCTGTAATCAATACATAATCTCCAAGTGTTGTCCTTCTTCTTGACCAAAACTACTGTGCTGCAAAAGGACTAGTACTGCCCCTTACCACTCCTGATTCAATAAGTTCCTTTGTGAGTTTTTCAATAATATCCTTCTGAGAAGATTGGTACCTATAGGGTTTCAGGTTGATAACTTGGGATTCATCTTTCAACAGGATGCTATGATCATGGCTTCTCTTTGGTGGTAATGTAGAAGGAGTTTGAAACACATGATCAAACTCTTGCAACAAGGACTCTAACTTGTCATTTGGTAAAGGTTTTGAGACCTTAGTACCATGCTGAAACTCAGCAGTAGCTTGTTGCAGCTGCATACTGAATAAGTGAGCCTCCACCACTTTCTCTTCCTTAGTGAGTAAATTATTCATCATGTCCACTGAACATAATGACAATTCATTGTTACTCACCCCTTTAAGCTTACACTGAGTGTTTCCTATTGTGAATTGCATTCTGCCGAGATTTGAGGTGCAGGTGGTGATGATCACCCCGGGGTATGCGCTAGCGCCCTTGACAGGCACTCCAGAACCCGCCAACGCTCGTGAAAAGGGCAATAAAGCTCGTACAGCAAGATCTCTTTCTTCTTCTTCAAATGGCGAAAGGGATCTCGAAGGTCAAATCCACAAAGTTCCACACTATCTGTCCCAATGTCAGTAACCATTGTACACGTAGGACCATGTCATAATTGTCCAATGGAATCACTAACACATCAGTTGTGAACCATAGATTCTGCATACTCCACTGAAAATTAGGACAATAACTAGCACACTTAATCTTATTCCCATTTGCTACCCCTACTGTCATGTTCTCAATGGACTTAATGAGACATTTCAGTTTAAGGGCCAATTTCTTGTTCAAGAAATTATGGGTTGATCCTGAATCAACCAAGATTCTCAGTTGTACATTGCCAATGGTACCAATAACAATCGTTGTTGAAAATGATTGCATACCAGTCAAAGCATGTATAGAGATATGTGGATCAAGCTACTCCTACTGATCAAAAGGGTCAATTATCTTAATTGTTTCACTGTCTTCCTCAAAACCAACTACTTCTAGGACAAAGAGTTGTTTGTTTGGACATTTATGACCAGGTGTAAACTTTTCTGTACACCAAAAACATTCCTCTATTGATCTTTTTATCTCTATTTCTTTACTGGTCAACTTTTTAGTGTTAGTAGGTGGGGCAGGTAATAAGGGTAAGTGAGAAACACTTGTAGGTGGTTTGACAGTTTGATTTTTGGAAGTGTAAGAGGATGAATTAGTGTGGTACCTGTTCTGACAAGAATGAGGGATCAAAGATTTGTTAGTAGTGTTTTGGATCTTGGCTAGATAGAAGGCCTCCTTTATATTGGTTGGCTTAAACATCTTAACTGGGCCACTAATCTCAGGTTTGAGTGCCTTAAGGAAGATGCTCACAGCATAAGGTTCAGGAATAACCACTTTTAACAAACATTCATCAAATTCATCACAGAATTCTTCTAATGGTCCAGTTTGAACCATAGAAGTCAACATGCCCATAGCATCTTCAAATAATACTTCAGAAAATCTGTTCATGGCGGCTACAGAGTAATCAGCCTATGTTATATCAGAAATAGGGATTCCCCTGGACTTCAAATAATTCTGATGCCACTTAACAGCTTTTCCTTCTAAGTGGATGGCTGCATACCTGAATTTAAAGTTGTCAGGAGTCTCATCAACACTAAAGAAGTGTTCACACCTATACAACCAATCATCAACATCAGTTCCATGAAATTTGGGAAAATCAGTCTTCCCAATTCTATGCAACCTTTCACTTCTTGTTGCAGGGCCATTAGTGACACTGATTCCACCATTCATATATCCATTACTGGTGGTAGTATTGTTCATCTTCAACAAAAGAGCCTGAACACTTGCATTGAGACTTGCAATCGTTGATTCGGACTTTTGCATAAAGGCATCAATCTTTAACAAGGACACCGAGTGATCTTCAACTGTTTTTTCAAGGGAAGATTTTTCTGAATCTGATCTACTATCAGTAGTGATTATCACGAACACAAGGAATCAAAGAAATTGGAAAGAATTGAAAGAATCAAGAAAATGAATGAAGAATGGACAAATCACGAAATGATTGATCCAGAGAATTGATTGATCACTAATTGATCAATGCAATGGAATGTATTGATCACAAATTGACCAATACGAGCTTGTTAGTGAAACTGAACCGGTGGAATGATAGAAGAAAAAAGAATGAACAGATGAAAAGAAATGAACGGAATATGATCGGAAAGGACGAAGAAGATGATCGGAAGAATGAAAAGTAAGCTGTTAGTGAGGTTTGGTGGGTGTATGGTGGTTGGTTATGGTGGTGATGGTGGTTTATGGTGGTTGGTTATGGTTGTAAGAATTAGTTGAGGTGGTTAGTTGTGATGGTTGGCGACGGTTATGGTGATCAGAGAGCCGAGGACAGCTGGCTTTGATACCAATGATAGGGATCAGATCAGAAAAGGAAAGAAACACAGAGAGAGATTAGCCAAACTGATCAGATGATTTTATTGATTAGGATATTATTGGCTTATATAGCTGTAAAAGTCTTAACAACTTTTCCCGCCAAGACTCATAACAACCTAACTATTACAATATGACAACTTTAACCCCTTAACTACTTTATCCAACTAACATAACTAGTCCCTGAACTAGACACATCATATCAGTTGTTCACGGGCTCTCATTTTTGAATTTCGCTATATCCGAAAGCTCATTAACAGCTTCAACTAAATGATCCAATCGAGCAACAAACTCTATCAGCAATGATGCGAAAGTAACTAGTGAGAATGCTTCAGTGCTCCCTGATGCTTCTTGTATCTTTGTAATACCATTCTTTGGCCTCCTTTGATTTTGAGAGTTTACCTCAAGTTTTGCATTATCTTTGCTAAACAAATGCATGTCTATGGCTCTTTTAAGTCTTTCTGTTGATGCATGGACACTTTCCAGTAAAGAACTTTTAAGGGTTTGTTTCATGTCACATATATCTTTACCTAAACATCTGATCAACTCAGCAGCCTTGCTTGTTGCTTCCATTATCTCTGACTTGAAAATGAATCTTAAATTGTAAGGTGCCTGTGAGAAACAAATTTAACAAAGATAAAAAAAAATTACAATGTTAACAGTTTATAACTTTGCCAAGAAAAAGAAAGTAGAATAAGTGATAAGGAGTTAATCCAAGAGTTAGACGAGTACTACTTGGATGAACTGGACGCGAGGGCGGGGTGGAAGGAGGTTGATGTGGAGTTGATTAAAAAAATTAGGCCACTCTTACTTAATACGGTCATAACTTAAGTTACGTGGCTCATAAACAATGATTAATTAGAAAGGTCTCAACGAGCTGGATCACGTGGAAAATGCCATAAGCGGTTTGGCTCAACTGTTAGACCTGAATTCCATCAAGGTTATAGTTTTGTTAGTTAAGGTTTTTACCAATTTGAGTGATTTATAGTCCTTTCCTTTTTAGTGTAAAATATGTAAATTAACTATGAATTTGATTTATCCATCTAATTGTCTATAATTTTAGTATCTAATTCAGGTTTGTATATAAAAGAGACTTGTATTACTTTTTCATCATTGAATGGTAAATCATTTTTCTTGATTACCTGAATTTGTGAGTGAAGAACACCATGAAGAGCCATGACCTCGTATGCACAATATCGTAAGACTGTGCCAACTTTTACATATTCACTCCAAGGATAGAAAGCGTGTCGAAACTTACCATGTGGCGGTTCCCATTTAGCTGATAGAGCCTTAGAAAATTCACCACCAAGATTAGCTATTAAAATCAGGAAAAAAAAACCAAAAAAAAAAATGACAAGTTAACCACATTACCAAGGACTCGATTATAGCCGATGAGTTCAATGTCGTTTGGCACTTTCTATAGGCAGGTTCATCTGGGAATTCTTCCATGAAAGTCTTGCTATAATGATTTGATCCACTATCAGCAAAGTACTTTATGATACATTCTAAAGTCACCCAATTGGAATTTGTAAGTTCATAGTTGTTAATATATAATAATATTTCAAATTGTAAGAACTTACCTTCAAGTGAATCAGCCACTGAACTAAAGTTTTTGACAAGTTCCTCATGCAACTGCTCCCCAGCCCATATGGGTAAAATTAGAGTATTCACTGCTAGTGTTACAATTGCTCCAATCAGAACGGAGTAAAACCGATCAACCGTTTTTTTAATCGGATTTCCCATTCGGTACCCGGAAACTATGATCATACAGTATGTAAATAGTATAACTCGGAAACCAGACTCATATGGCACAAGTGATGGCCATAGCTTTATGAATGACGTTATGGTACCTGTGAATTGAAAATAACTTTTGCTTAGCATTATTGCTTCTGTACTAGTCATCATGGATATGTGAGGAGTAGAATACAAGAATCACATCTATGGAGACGAGGGCTATCACGAAGACATAACGTCATCAGTATAGTATCCCCAATCACGACGGCATGTCATTAGTATAGGGTGTTTCAGATTTTTGCCAAAGCATTGTCCAAATTTCCGGCGACATGTCCTTGCTATAGTGTGGCTGGTTTTGAGAAAACCACCACTTCACTTCTAGGTGGGTTTGAAAAAAGCTTGTAAAACAAGACAATAGTAGATCCAGGGGGTTTATGGGTTCCCAGGAACCGATCGGTTTGCAAATTTTTTTTTATTGAAAATGTAGTGGAAAAAACTGAAAAAATAGTGATAATCAGTGAGAATCTATGAAAGGAACCCTTTGGAAATAATTTCTGGATCCGCCACTAAAACAAGCAAGTTGTTATAGAGGAAGCGAATCTAAAGCTTTTCTGGCAAAACATTTGCTTAGATGGCAAGAGATTTCAACCAATGGCTAAGATTCTAGCAAATAACAAGCATCCAAGTAAAATACTTAAAATTCGCTCTCCATTGAATCGGATTGGGTTATTCTGCTTGCCACCTAAGCGAATCTTGAATATGTTGTAACAACGATATGAATTCAACCCTCCACCCCTCTTAGCAAATTGCATGCATAGTTTTACTAAAAATGGCTAGAAGTAGAAGTGGTTCTACAAAAAGTTTGCCATTATGTGTTATGGCACATAGATCACACGATGAGTGGGTTAGACTTTAGGTAACAGTTCAATATGGTTTTGAGTTAAAACATATCAATTGTTAATTATGATGAATCTAAGATCATTCCAATAGTACTAAAACCTATGAATAAGACGAGAGTTGCATAAATAACAAACTCCGTCATCTTTTAACATGTTTGGCCTATTTAACATGTATTTTGATATATCATAATTTACCTATAATGAAAATACTGATGCCTATTATTATAGGTTCAGCAGTTGAACCTATCATCAAAGCTAATTCTGCAACAGCAATGGCTAAGACTCCAGCAAACAGGCTTCCAAGTGCACGATTGAATCCTTTTTGAAACGTCGCCCCTACAATAAGTTATAATAAAAATATGTTATCTAGTGATTATCTCTGCCGCCCTTGAGAATTCGTGGCTCTCACAGCCTTGAAAAATTGGCCCTAAATGAGCCAAAACTAGGGAGGTTTTACTCTTCAAATAAGTTTAGTTATGTAATTGGCAAGGCCGGCCCTAAGGGGGTGCGGGGAGGACTCCCGGCCCGGGCCTAATTTCTAAAGGGGCACTTTGAGCGGCGACGAGTGTTTTCTTTCTGTAAGTATTTTCTTTCTGTTTTTGACCAAAAAAAGATCTCATCTTGAACATCATTGGTTATAAACGCAAGAAGGTGAAGAGTAGATATGGAAGAAGATGAGTCATATATGATAAACTAGATTGGAAGGATACGACAAAATTAAAAAAAAAAGTTGAAGTGTGTTATTTGAGATTTGTGTTATAATACAGTAATTTTGCAGCCTTTATAGTAAATTTTAATATATAGTAATACTACAAAACAGTAATTGTCTCACGCTTTTGCACAAGATGCAAATCAAATTCATTTTATTAAACAACTTTTGAAGTCTAGACATAAAATAATGGCCAATTATTAAGAAATTTTAAGAAATGGTGGTTTTTTTATGAGCCAATTAGTCAAACATATTAATTTTTATAATTATTACGACATATTCAGTTCTATATTCGGCTCAACCGGTCCGACTAGGGAACCAGTAAGGACACCGGTTCAATGTCCGCTTTAGTTATGAAAACATTGCCTAAAAGACCTAAGACTAAGAGGCACATATTCCACGGCTCGGCCCGGGCACCTGAATTTTCAGGGACGGCCCTGGTAATTGGGCTAAAATAAAAATATGTTTTGTTCTTTAAATATATAAAGCTAAATAGGCTTTTGTTTTACTATTTCTTACTTGCTTTTTTTTTTTTTTATTTATAGGCTTGTGTTATAAAAAAAATATATTATAAGTAATATATACATACAAGACTTTTTAAAAAATCTAGGGTCCCGGGAGAGTGGGTCATATGAGGTCACCCACCCTGCACTTAGGCGGCCTTGGTGATCAGTTGTTATATAGCTAACCAATATATTAATTCCTTTTTTAGTCTAGATGACATACCTACAGTATATTCGAACATGATAACGACTGTGAGGAGGGACCAAATGACGGTGTTGCCAAACACTTGATATGGTACTTGGATTAGAATGAGTAAAGACACAATGAGAACAGCAAGACCAACTTTAAGAGAGAATGTCACTCTGTTAATGTCTTCTTTAGCAAATTCCCAGATTTTGTACATAAAAACTCTGGACTTGTTTGAGGTGTCTGGGAGTTTATCTTCGATGCCACTCGATACTTTGATCACATGATTATCCTCCTTAGCGTTCATTCTCGAACTATTGATATGCTCTCCCAATGATCTTTACGTGTTTTTGTTGGAAAGGTGTGGAGGAATGAGGTCTAAGAGGAAGGAAGAGTTATATAAATACAAGTGTGATTTAAGTGACGAAAGTATGTCCGGTCCCAGAATTAAATCAAAACGAATAATACTTGAAAATAAGGTACAAAAAAATATTGGCGGGGATTAACACAAAACTAGAGAACATATGCTCAATATTCTTGCATAGATAGAGACTTCTAATGGGACTTTGTTTTAGTTGATGTTGCTTAACTTTAGAAATCAGAAACATAACATAACATAACCAACGTGTAAGTCTTTGTGTTCCCTTCTGAACTTTTAACAGAGAAGTTTTTAATTAACATAGGGAAACGTGGTTCAGTAATTATGCTGCAGGTATAATTATAACCAAGCTTCCTTTATAAGTATAGATACGCACATAACAACTTCAGCAATTCGTAATATCAGATTTCAAAGTTTTTAAAATTTCCCTCTTAAAAGCAGTTGTTTAAAACCGTGTCAATGTCAATGGACAATGTTAACAACAATCTTAGTTTTATTCATGAGCTGAACCCAACTAAAGATATGCGGAACATGAAGGCTTGAATCATACGAAAGTGGAATCAAAATTTTAAGATGGAGGCGATATTGATCGATGAGCAGGTAACGTATATATCTTTGTTGTTTCTTAGTTTGTAACACGCGCTCTTTGCTTGATACTTTGTGCTTTGCATTTTGTTAGTTTATAAAACTCTATGATGTTTTGTTTATGGTTATTTTCAGGGTGATAAGATTCAAGGTTCTATTAAGGGCCATTTGAAACAACTTTTTGACAGTGAACTTCAAGCAGATGATGTCGTGGTGCTATCTAAATTCAGGGTCGGTGAAAACAAGGACATCTACAAAGTTGTAGCACATGAATACAAAATCATTTTTTATCGTTGTACTACTGTCAACCATGTTAATGGTTGGGAAGGTGTTTAGTACGGTTTCAAGTTCAATCCTTTTAAAGATATTCTTAACGGAGAAGCGTACTCGTTGAAAAGATAATAAAACGCTCGTTTATTTGTTGTAATTTTAATTCTTTAAAAACCATTTAGTACATTATGATTATTGATTTAAGGGTGCTATAATTGTGGCTTAGGTGTAGGTAAAGTGAACTTATTTCTTCAAGGAAAGTAATCTATATCTTCAATTATTTTCATACCGATTTTATAAATGGATCAATTCCAGGATACAATGCAACAAAATATGTTGGAATACTTATCGATACTACACTTTGTGGTGATAAATCGATTGAACTACAACTATCAAAGATTTCAAGAGCTTAAATCATGTTCGGATCCTAATGTTCGTTAAGAAGCATGCAAAACTTTTGATGTTATGCTTCATCTTGGGCTAAGGATAAATGCACAAACATGATCTGACTTTACACTTGATTTATAAAAAGTTTTTTATTTGCAGTAATAACCCTTAATAATAAAAGGCAGAAATGTTGTGGACCAGAATCACATATCGATATTATGCCTTGTTTTCATTCAGCAACATTCATGGACGCATATTGTTCCTCTGAATGGTTGATATCTTATCTTGTTCTCATTTTACATGTCACACTTTAGTATATTAGAATGTGACCCGTTAAAATGAAATGAAACGACTGATGGTTATCACTTCATTTACAACCTCACCATTATTCGAATTGTTTCTAATATATATACCTCTTTTTAAATTTTAGTTAATTTACGTTAATATTCTTCGCTCGATGCTTTTTGATGGAGCGAGGATTTCATTCTCACCATCGGCGGCTTGTGTACATTATAATCGGTTGTTCTATTCCAATGTACCTTGAATTCCTTTCAAATTTTTTAACTACTTTTATGTTACATTTGTTAGGATATTTAACTCGTGTTTGTTATTTTGAACAACAAAGTGTTTTACACCTAAACAACCTTTCAAAATGCAAATGCAAGGATTTGGATCTCCGGCCAGCCGGGATTGGGATATATAGGCTCGGCAACCGCCCTCCCCTAGGGCCGATTTTTGTTTTTAAAAAATTATATATATTTAAAAAAATTAATATTTTAGGGGTCTATTTTCTCTGATCGTCCCAGCTCAAAAATTTCTGGTGACGATCCCTATTTGGATCCATGCCATGTTTACGTGGAAATTACCAATGTCACTAGACCATTAGGCTATGGTTACTTTTAGAAATTTTTATCCTTCTCATTGTTTTTTCCTCCTAGAAAGTGAGCCTTATCTTTTTTTGAACAGCGAAACGCTTTATATATATACATATAAAGAGCCAGCAAGCAGCTGGGAGAAACAAAACAGAAACAGAAAAAGTGAGCCTTATCTGAAAGCAGCTTTTGACTATGAACAAGATCTTGGAAACTCAGGGAATATGTGCATAAAATAAGGAGTCACGTGTAATAGTGATACAATTGTACTGTTATAACAATTGCAAAAATGCACAAAAAAAACTTTGTAACTAATGTAGAAAGCTAATGAAAACTTGAAGAATCCTAAAAGCTTTAACTTAAAGGTGAAATGTGATTCTAATTGTTGGAAGGTGAGCTTTTTGATACGTAAACTTAAAATTTAAGAACTTTGAATATGATGCTTCAATTCATGGAGGATTACAACGCTACATTATTACAGTCTAGCTATGTTGATGATATTCCTTGAAAATGACTGTTTTTTAACACATTGTATGCTCAAGATAGAGTGATATAAGACAAGAGTCAAGAGACATATCTAACATCTTTTCACATCAACACAAGGTAATAAATAATAAAAACTAACAATATATAAAGTAAAAAACTAAATATTAGTAAAAAAGGTTTTTTGATGATTATTTTGTGAGCTATGAGTCTTTTTTTCATCCTTCTTTTAGTGATGCATCTACATTTTAAAATTCAATTAAGTTGTAAGAGTCATTTTATTGTATATGACACTTATTTAAAATATTGATCATTGACTTAAAACTCTCACGAGATAATTGATAATTATTTCTTGGATGTAATTACCCTTAATGTCATAAATAGGGATTCCCGTAGGGTGTATATAGAGAAATTATTACAGAGAGATTTAACACCATCATCTACATCAAATTCGTAACCTTCTCTCTGTCTCTCTAATTTGTGAGACTCAAACGCACCTTAGCCATTCTAACGATATACCCTAAACGGAAACTCAATCAGCATCAAGATCATGTCATCTTCCTTCACTACATTTACAAAAAAGTCAAGTAAACATGTTTATCATCTCCCCTGACTCTGTTTACTAAGAAGTCAAGTAAACATATTTATCTATTGTTTTCCATTACACTTGAAAGATAATTGATCAATATCAGTCGCTCATATAGTAGTAAAAGTATACCTAATGATAAACAACTTTTAGACTTTTCAAATGATTTAGATAAACTATCAATCACTACAAATCAATCATATTTGTTAAAGCAATAAAAACACAATTCTCAACAATGGGAACATATTTGAGATACGGTTCGACCAAAGTTCGACCATGCGATATATGCACAGGTTTTAGTTCCAAAACCCTATTCCTATGATGTCAACATTGATTGTACATCACCCATATCTATTGCCAAGATGAAATGATTTCAGTATCGAACAGGAATAAAAAAAAACCTTCTATGTGGAATTTCCAAAAATATCATGTTTATCAAATTTATTTTCTTAAAATAAAATAATAATTTTATAGGGGATAAATATGATAAAAAAAATTTTATAAAAAATTTGGGTTTTTGAATCACTTAAATCGAATTTATAATGAATTAATTATGAATCAAAAGAGATAATATATTAAATATATTTAAAAAAACATATTTTCCAAAAGTAAGAATACAAATAATGAAATTTAGGATGTAAATAAGCTTTTGTAAACTTTATAGGATTTGTGGAGTTATAAATGTATTTTAATTAATTATTAGAACAATTAAATGAATAATATATAATTAAAGATAACCAAGATATTGGATGGAGTTAGTGTAAAGGACCTGTGGTGTGTAAAAGTTTTAAATACAGGACACACAATGTAATTTTTAAAGATATAGAACACACGGTATAATTTGAGGTAAACATAAGGTATAATTTGAAGTAAACATAAAGGACAAAACGTATAATTCTCCCTATTTTATGATTAATAACTCAATTTTCAAGCACACATGTAAATTTGTAATTGACAAGCAACATAAATACCAAGTTTACTATTTAGTTTCTTTTTTAAGAGGGTGTTTTTTTTTTTTCAATTTTTAATCTTCTCAGTATGTTGTACTACTCAAAACTTTCAAATTCTTGTGTTTCTAAAGATTTAAGATTTTATCTTTATGAATTTTTTTAACATCCAACAAATTAAACTTGAGTATTTTGGCGCGCTCTTTCGACAAATTCAAGTACTCTGAGAGTACCGGAGTTATCAAATACCAATTCCGGGGAAAACTCGATAGCGCACCTGCCCGTAGGCACGATGATGAAATTACCGGTAAAACCCGTCTGGCTCAAGAATCGAACCCAAAATCCATCGGGTCTTCTATCATTAGTCACCAATGTCTCTACCATTACACTCTAATGGTATTGACTTTATCTTAATTATGATTTAACCAACCCTATTGGTAGTTTACTATTTACTTAGTTTAGAAGATCTACTACTTAGGTTATTATTTAGTTTTATTGCCTGTTGCATTTATTAGAGCATTCACAGTCCGTCCACCAAAATTCCCTTCATCAAATTACGTTCAAAATTATTACTTCACTCTTAAATCTTCTCTCTCCTAATTAAAATACTAATATTTTTTTAATACTTTTATCATTATATTTTCTCTCTCATCACTTATAACCACTTACAAATATATATATATATATATATATATATATATATATATAGGGTTAAGTTCACGTACAAATAGCTTTATCGTACGAACAGTACGAACTGAAGTAAAAAACACGCGGTGGCATTTCTGTAAATATTGGAAACTTTATATAACTAGAGTAATTATAAAATTACTCAAGTAATTATATAGCGTAGTTATATAACTAGAGTAATTATATAATTACTCTAGGGTAATTATTCTAGAGTAATTATATACACTAGAGTAATTATACAACAAGAGTGGTGGTCATTATTTACGAAAATGCCACCGCCACTTTTTTTTGTTCCCTTCAGTTCGTACTGTTCGCAAGATAATTTTGTTTTTATTTGATCTTTTGTCTATATATATATATATATATATATATATATATATATATATATATATATATGTAAAGTATATGGAGGAAACCCTCCTAAATGAAGAAACCCCAAGAAACCCAACCCTTGGTTCATGTTATGCCACATCACCCATCATCCACATTTTCTCTGCCCTCTCTCTCTATACCCTGCCCTCTCCCTGTCTCTCTCTAGAACCACCACCACCTTCCACAATCACCATCGTCACCTCCGGTTACCACCTCCCACCATCGCCGGCCTCTGTTCTCGCTGATCTTCGAACCAGGAAGATTTAAAGATACTTCATAAACACCACGTTCATCTAAGAAGTAATCCTTAAATAATAATATGTTGAAGTTACTAACAGAGGCAAAAGAAGATCTCGTTTGAAGGTATTCTTATATATATTATTATTATTAATCACACTCTTCAACATTCTCACAAAACCAAACAAAGGCACATCAGCCCTCGTGGCATATTATTTTGAAGTTACTAGAATTTTTCTTTATAATGCTGATTCATGTTGTATGTTTTAAATTTTTATAACTATTTAAAGCAGCGCCTAGATCTAGAATTTTTCTACGATACGCTTACGGCTTATCTAATTGGTTTTTGTGTAGAGGTACCTTTTTTTGCAAATTTTAAATGTAATATTATTGGATAAAAACACAAACTCTTAGTTTAGGAACACATTAATAAGCTATTACGTTTTTTATTTGTGCGTTTTATGTTACGTTTTGATTCTGTTAGGTTTTGGGTTTTGTTAGAATAATAATAATAACAGTTTTGGGGATAGTTTTTGTTCGCATACCAAGTGTTCGATCAAATGCTTGAATGAAAAAAAAACTTATGTTAACCTTTTTTTTATTTTTATTTTATTATTATTTTGTTTATGTTAGATTTTTATTGGATTGGGGGCATGAGGTTGATAGATCACATGTGATTGATGAATAAATTTGTAGTCGTTTTATGTTAGTATATGCTAACACATGTTAGTGATGCCCCATTATGTGTTTGAGGATCCCAAACTAACATGTGTATCTGTTTCAGTGTTGGTTTTCACGAGTAGGCTATTGGAAGAAGGCGGCGTTGGTGATGTGGCTGTGGTAAGTGATGTTTTTTTTATAAAGATTATAAATTTTTAATCTTTTGGTGAATAGGGTGTTTAAATAATTTTTGTATTCTATTTAATAAATTTATGGCAAGTGAAATTGTTAAGAACTCGTATAGGGTACATGTCTATTATGCTCACACACGTTAGTGATGCTAACACATGCTAGTATATACCCAACTAACAGTTGTTAGGGTCCATATCACATACGCTATTTTTAGTAAAACATATGTTTTAGAATATGCTAACACATGCTACTGATGTCTTTTATTATATTATATATTTCATGAATATGAGGATAATTTTTTGGTATATGGATTTGGATTGGTTATGATTTGATTTTTTAAATTTATTATTGTTGGATTTCAAACCCTATTAATCGTATTTGAGTAGTTGTATTAACATAGTTGTAAAATTGAGTATGATACACTTGGCACTGCAAATTTTTGGTGTTGTTTATACACATGTTAGTGATGCTAACACGTGCTAGTATATGCCTAACTAACAGGTGTTAAGGTTCATATGACATACGTTATTTTCAGTAAAACATATGTTTTTAGAATACACTACACGTGTCAGTGATGTCTCATTATGTGTTTTGGAGAGGCCAACTAACACGTGTTATCTTTTTTGCAGGTGAAGAGATGTTTTTGTGTTAAAGATCAAGATGGGTATCAAGAACGAAGCATAGCTAGATCTTTTTTATGTTGTTATGATATTTTTTTTGAAAATTCACAAATAATTATGTTTGTATGAACCGTTTTTTTTATATGTTTTAGTGTTGATTGTAATGATCATTTTTATCAATTCTTAAATAAATACACATTTTATGTGTTTTTTTATTATGTTCTTTTTGTATATGCCTGTTAACACATGTTAGCGATGTCTCACACGAGGTCAGAATTTTGTGTATGTCTGTTAACACATGTTAGCGATGTATCACAACACTAACGTACGTTAATTTTGGTCCCTAAAAAGTGTCATAAAGTAGGAGAAAAGTGATTTGACAAGTGTCAATTCAACCTTTTTAAACCTAGGATTCAGAAAATTAAAGTTGCCCACTTGCTTATTTAAGATTACCTTAATACCCTTATTTCTATTTTTTATTATAATGGCCCACTTGCTTTTGAATATTATATACAAATTAATTATGAACCATTGATCAAACATGATCAATGGTCATAATAGAGTTTGCAGGGTTTTTACAAAAGATAGGGTTTCCATAATATCCATACCCTATATATATATATATATAGGATCCGGATATTTTGAGAACTCGTCTGAGTTGCGAGAACTTGAGAACTCCCCTAATCCAATAATATTATGACACATAGGCTAGTCATGGTTTTTTTATTGAGGGGCATTTCTGTCAATTACCATACCCCCTACCCCAACCCAACCCACCCCACACTCCACCATACACCCTTTTAAAATCAGTCTCATCTATCTCTCTCTCACGTTCTCTCTCTCTCTAAAACACACACACAACACCGTCCCTCTCTCTCTCTTACTTTCTCTCTCTAAAAAACAGAATAACAGGGGCAAGAAGAAGGCGACGATGATGGTGTGTCGGTTAGATGACGGAGGACGGTGGTGCATCTCTCTCTCTGACGTTCTCTCTCTCTCTAAAACACACACACAAATCGTCTCTCTCTCTCTCTCTCTCTCTCTCTTACTTTCTCTCTCTAAAAACAGAAGAACAGGGGCAAGAAGAAGATGATTGATGGTGGTGACGGTGACGGGGTGAAGGTGGAGGTAGGGCGTTCGTTGGGTTTCGTAACAGGGGGTGAAGGTGGAGGTAGGGGTTTCGATGGGGTTTTCAGGGGGTGGATCTGATGGTTTTGGGGGTCGATCTGATGTTTGATGGTGGTTCTGAAACAGATCTGGTGAAGGAGATGGTGGCTTCAACGGTGGTTCTGAAACAGGGGGGTGGCTTCGGGGGTGGTTTTGAAGGTGGTGGTGGCTGATGGTGGTTTCGGCGGTGGTTTGAGTGGTGGTTTCCGACATTTCACAGGTAATAATAATAATAATAATATTATTATTATTATTATTATTATTATTATTATTATTATTATTATTATTATTATTATTATTACCATGACCATGAAAACAGGCCCTTGATACACTGGTGTAAATTGGTGGTGGCTGAGGAGGGGTGGTGACTCAGTGGTGGTGGTGGCTCAGACCAGGGTGGTGGCTCAGGAGGTGGTGGTGGCTCATACGGTAAGGTTTTTTTTAATTAGTATTATTATTAATAATAAAGTGTAACAAACCCTAGGTTAAATCTATTTTTGTATATGGTGTCGTTGGTGTACATTAGTATGTTACATTGGTATTGAAAACTGACACTCGTGTCGAAAACTTTTTTTGCCCCGTTTTGAATGGTTACAGTGGTGCTTTGTTTCCTTTTTATACATTGGTGTAAATTGATTTAAGTTATGTTTTGTGCAGACCAAGATCTGATTTGTTGAAGAGTTTACACCGGTGTAATTGCTTGAGTTAGTGGACAAAGATAGTTTAGATGTAGGTTTCTTATGTTTTCTGTGGATTTGTAATTTGGTTATATTTTTTCGTATTCTTACACTGGTGTATTTGATTAGTGGCAAGTTTTATTGCAAGATTTTGTAATTTTGGTTATGTTTTTTGTTTTCTTTACACTGGTGTAATTGGTTGAAGTTAGTGGTGGATTTTAAAAAGTAAATCAGAATTTAAAAAATAAGTAAAAAAAAATCTGATTTGTTAAATATTTTAAATAAAATATTAATATAATATTATATTATATTTGTCATGGTGTATTTTACTAAACTACCATTAAGCCCTATTATTTTAATCAAAAAATCTTATTATATTTTATCATCCCACAAAACGACAAAAAACACACAACAATGAATCTCAACCATTGGATAACAAAGATCAATGGTCAAAAAGTGGTTCCTATGGTTCTCACAACTCACCTTGGTTCTCAAAGTATCCTAACCCTATATATATATATATATATATATATATATATATATATATATATATATGGGAAGTATTGGGAGTAAACCCACCCAAATTGAGTAAACTCTAGTAAACCCAATGCTTGGCCAAGATTGAGCCACATCACTCACATGGTCATCAAGCTCAAGGGTAGGATAGTCATTTATCCAAACCATCAAATCACTTCTTTTTTGTTTTGTCAGATTTGTTTTTTTCCAAGATTTCAAATTTATATAATCTATTCTCTCTCAAGATCACTAACAAATATAAAACCCAAATATCCCTTTTTAAATCTCATTTCACACACACACATTGTACATCAATAAAGAGAGAGAGAGTCTGGAGGTAGAGAGAGAAAAAAGTGACAGTGGTTGATGACGGAGAGCCACCATACACGGCGGTGCCACCACTTTTTCCGGCGCGTGAAGAACATAGACCAGAAATACGTAGCATTGTGAGCCGTGTGGTGGTGATTATTTTCCCGCTCACGAAGCGGAGGTCGTTAATCAGTATGTTTTCTTTTGGTTGTAGGTTTTACGAACCGGATTTTGTGTCTGTAAAAAATAAGAAATTTAGTTTCAGATCTGAGCTTTCACAGGATAAAGGTGTTTGTGCTTGAAGTGATTTTGAATGGAGATATGTTGATGGTAGTTGTTTTGATAGTGAATTTGGTTGGTGGTGGGAGTTAATTAGAAGTTTGTGTTTTAGGTGATGAAGAAAGCAGGTATGTCTTTGATTTTGTAAGGGTAATGTTGTGTATAATAATTAGATTTTTGATTTGGTTAGAAGTCAACTTTTGTTGTGAAACAATTTGAAATCCATAAACATGTCTCAATTATTGATTTTTGAGTTTGTGGATAAAGAATTTATGAAGTAGTTAGTAGACTAATACTCATAATTTTATAGGATAAAAAATTGACTAAAAAATTGTTGTTGCTTTGCTAGATATCCATTTAGGACTAGGAAATGCAAAAACCCAACACTTGTAACTTTATTTATTTATTTTTTGCAAATATCAGTTTTTATATATGTGGTTCTTGCAACTTTTTTATTTAAAAATGGTAAACATTTGTTTGTATGTATATAATACTCAATTATTCTTTTTTTTTTGTCATGGAAAATTGATGAAAGTGATATAAAAGTATTGAATCTGATCTAAAGCACTTGTAAAAGTCTTTAAATTTAGAATTTTTATAGTTGTACGCTTTGTATTGGTGCTTACTAATGTGCCAGGGTTCAATTAACACGTGTTAGTAATGCTAACACATGTTTGTATTAGATTGGATGTTAAAGATCATCTTTTTTTAATTTGGTAAATGTGTTTTTATTGAATATTTTTGGTTTAAGGTCTTTTAGTTCTGAATTAGGAGCTGAATCTATCCCAATTAACATGTGTTAAGGTTCAGTAAACATGTGTTAAATAGCAAATGTGTTTTTATTTTCTTGGTATATCTTTTGATTTTTTTTCTAATAATTTTTACTTTATATTTCTTGTATATATGTTATTCTGTGTGAAGGTTTTGATTTTTTGTATTAGTGCTTACTGATGTGTCAGGGTTCAACTAACATGTGTTAGTGATGCTAACACATGTTTGCATTGGTGCCAACTGATGAATCTATCCTAATTGACATGTTTTAGGGTTCAGTTAACATGTGTTAGTGATGATGACACATGTTAGTATATGCCTAACTAACACGTGTTATCCTTTTTGCAGGTGAAAAGATGTTTATGTTAAAGATGAAGATGGGTATCAAGAACGAAGCATAGCAAGATTTTTTTTATGTTGTTAGGATAGTTTTTTTTATCATTCATAAATAGTTATGTTTACCTTTTTAAGTTTTTTACTTTTGAATAGATTAAAATTTGGAGATCCATGTACTTTGTCTTTGTTACCACATGTACAACGTTAGTATGTTTCTAAAAGACATACATATGGAGATCCGTGTAGCTTAAATTTTTAGGTCGTGTATCCAAAAAAAAGACATATATACGTTAGTATGTTTCTAAAAGACATACATATGGTTGTTAGGTAAATAAAACATGAGATCCTTATCAAACCAAACTTGTCCCACCTATCAAACCAAACTTGTCCCACATATATACGTTAGTAGGTTTCTAAAAGACATACATATGGTTGTTTGGTAACTAAAACATGAGATCCTTATAAAACCAAACTTGACGTTTTCTCAAGCTACCAACACATGTTACCAAAACATACACAGGTCACAATGCATGTGTTAGTAAAGGGGCAGGAATGTGTAGTCTTAATGTTTCTTTTTTAAAATGTTAGTGATGTGTTAATATGTGTTTAAGGATTACAACTAACATGGTTTAAAGGGCTCATGTGGCATACGTTATTAATATGATGTTCAAAAATTAACGTGATAATTATTTGAGTTTAACTTATTTACTAATTCAATATATAACATGTGTTAAGTTGACCTTATTTTCCAGTTGTTTGAGTTTAACTCATTTACTATCAAACCAAACTTGTCCCACATATATACGTTAGTAGGTTTCTAAAAGACATACATATGGTTGTTTGGTAACTAAAACATGAGATCCTTATAAAACCAAACTTGACGTTTTCCCAAGCTACCAACACATGTTACCAAAATATACACAGGTCACAATGCATGTGTTAGTAAAGGGGCAGGAATGTGTAGTCTTAATGTTTCTTTTTAACATGTTAGTGATGTGTTAATATGTGTTTAAGGATTACAACTAACATGGTTTAAAGGGCTCATGTGGCATACGTTATTAATATGATGTTCAAAAATTAACGTGATAATTATTTGAGTTTAACTCATTTACTAATTCAATATATAACATGTGTTAAGTTGACCTTATTTTCCAGTTGTTTGATAACTTTTAAGTTTTTTACTTTTGAACAGATTCAAATTTAGAGATCCATGTACTTTGTTTTTTTACCACATATATATGTTAGTAGGTTTCTAAAAGACATACATATGGAGATCCATGTAACTTAATTTTTTTTGGTCGTGTATCCGACAAAAGACATATATACGTTAGTAGGTTTCTAAAAGACATAAATATGGTTGTTAGGTAACTAAAACATGAGATTCTTATCAAACCAAACTTGTCCCACCTAATGAAAATGACATTTTACCAAGCTACCAACACATGTTACCAAAACATACACAGGTCACGATGCATATGTTAGCAAACACACAGGTCACAATGCGTATGTTAGTAAAGGGGCAGGAGGGTGTAGTCTTAATGTTTCTTTTTATCACCATTTCCATGTATGTCATATTTGTGATATTCAATACAAGTCACAATACATTTGTAAACATGCTGGGAAAAGACATGCATATGTTACCAAATCTTACACAAGACAAGATACATATGTTAATAGTGTACTATATGTCACCTACCATAACTTTGATCATCAACCATACATACGAATTAAAAGTTTACTAATATATATGCTACCAAGTCTTACACATGACATGCATATGGTAAAAGGACAAGGTTACATTTCTAAAAATCAGTGTTCTATTGATACACAGGCAGGGGCAGCTCTCATGTTACTAGCGAACTTGCTCATCCTCTTCTTCTTGTTACAATCTTTATCGTAGAGAATCCATGGGAACTGGGTTGCCATTAAGAACAGTTTTAGTAAATCACATGTGATATTTTGGAACCTACTTACAATTGGTAAATCATTTCTACTTACCACTGCTTTGTCCTGATAAAGAGGCGCAAATACGCTTCGTCTGTTTTGAACGTCTCTTCATAGTTTATAACCTCAGCCCAAAATCGATTACAACATCCAACAAACGCTATCAACATATGCAAGCTACAAATTAGCACAGGTTAGCAAAATTATTGACACATGTTAGCAAATTATTAACACTGGTTAGCAAAATTATTAACACATGTTTATCAGTAAATGTTAATAAACATAATCTAACATTAGTTCATTCACTAAGCAGGAATATACCGTCAATAAGGTTGTGGACCAGTAAAAGGTGGCGCATTCCCTGTTGTTGCCCAGTCAAGGTCCGCTTTCTGTATTGCCGCACCAGCCTATGTGTGTTTGATGTCCTCCAGGTACTTCACAAACATATACTTCTGGATCATCAACAAATATACCAAAATTGGGTTAACGGCTGCTTAGATTAGCATATATTTTTCTGTAAAAGTCCAATAAACATGCTTACATATTTGTACGGCACGTCCATCTTGTGAAAGTCAATGCAATCCTGAAAGTCGCGCATTCTCTCCTATTAGACAAAAATATTCCAGTATGCAACTTATGATAATAGGCATTTTTGTGACAAAAATATAATTATGCTGGACAACTCTATAACTTATAAATTAGCCTCAGCTACTTGCTTCATCACGTAGGGCCCATGCAACAAACGCTATCAACATATGCAAGCTACAAATTAGCACATGTTAGCAAAATTATTGACACATGTTAGCAAATTATTAACATAGGTTAGCAAAATTATTAACACATGTTTATTAGTAAAATGTTAATAAGCATAATCTAACATTAGTTCATTCACTAAGCAAACTACAAATTGGCACAAGTTAGCAAATTATTAACATAGGTTAGCAAAATTATTAACCCATGCAACAAACACTATCAACAATGTTTTAGTCTATCCACTATATCAGCACACCAATCCATGGACACAAAATATCAAAATATCATCATCACCCTATCATCATCTACATAACACACAAAATTGTATGAACACTAACAAAAAACCAATAAAACACTTTTTTGCACCAACTACTGTAACAACAAACCACTGATTCTGTATGAACACTACCCAAGACCTCCTTATACCCTCTATAACAAAACCCAAAATTATGTAATACCCCCTGTAACAATAAAAAAACCAAAAACCACTATTACCCCTTATAACAACTATAAATTAAACTCCATGATCATAATATACATAAAAGCCAACTACTTTTTTATGAATAAGAACACTGTTAACAAAACCCAAAACAAAACCCCCCAAATCGAATAGATTTAGAATCGTTTATTTTTGTGATTTCATAGAAAGATGAAACATTATAGGAAGAAACAAACAATGAAACCATACCTTTCAGAAGAAAGATCATCGGGTTTTATGACGGAACCACCACCATCGATCTCTGATCTGTGTTTTAAACCCATACCATCGAAGATCTGGAATTCTATGATTTGGGTTTGAAATTGATGGGAAAAAGAGGATAGATAATAGGATTTGGTTTCTATTTGATGGATAATGATCTTGAGAGAGAGAGAGAGAGAGAGAACAATATCCAGAAGATGAATAAGAGAGAATGTATTAGAGAGAAAGAGAAGATGAACATGAGAGAGAGTGTGATATTTGATTTTGAAATGTATTATTATATTAGAGAGAGAAGATGATGTATGATGCATTGAAACCTGTTCTTGCAGGTTTGAGTTACCAATGCATATGTACAAAGACAACAATGCCCTCTTTGTACTATAATACACTATTTAATGTACTTTATTGTATTATTAAATGAGGATTAATCCATGGCCATTGATCTTGTTTAATGGATGGATGGGATTGAGTTTACTAGGTTTACTCAAATTTTTAAGGTTTACTATAAAACCTTACCCTATATATATATATATATATATATATATATATATATATATATATATATATATATATATATATATATATATATATATATATATATATATATATATATATATATATATATATATATGGGTGAACAGTAGTTTTTTAAATATAGGGGTGAACGGTGTTTTCACCAAATATTTTTTCTCTCTTTCCTCCACTCACGACCACTCACACCCACCCCATATAATTTGAGAAAACCCCTCACATAATTTGGTGGACGGGTTGTAAATGCTCTTATATATGACTTTCACTTTGTATGATCAAAATTTTATTTCTCACTTTCTTTTTTAAGTGTATAGTTTGTAGAATTTTATCTAGTTTTCTATACTTTAATAAACTATTAGTTTTTTTTAAGATCAACCAAAAAAGCCTGTCACTTGTGAGGTTACTACCAAGCAATTGTTATTAGGAAATAGGGACTAGAGTATGAAAATTAGTATGATTTTTTTTAAGTTAATTTGTTAGTATGATCAAAGTTACACAATATTACTTCCTCCGTCTCAATTTAGTTGTTCATCTTTCTATTTTTGGTTGTTTTAAATTAAATGCTCATTTTTAAAAACAGAAATGCAATTTCCAGTTTTGCCTATAAAAACAAAACACAATTAAAAATTTCAGGATGTTATTGCCATTTTACAACATACAAACAAAAGATTTTCTAATATGTGTGTTTGTGGGCCCATGTCATTTAAATTGGGACGGAGGGAGTAGTTTTCAAAGGCTCATGAATAGTGTTGTCCACATTGTTTGTATTTAGTTTTATTGTTTTGTATGGTTTTCAATATCTGGTTCTGGCCCGCTGGTTTGTTTGTTGCTTTGTTATCACAGTTGCTCGGGTTCGATTCTTGAGGTCCTTTTTAATTTCATTTTCCCATTTTTGTGTGACGTGTTTTTCTATTTTGTTTTACACGTGTTTGCTCCATCAAGTTTACACCTCTTCCCCACCATCGTATGCATCAGGCCACATCCCTTTTTTTTCCCTATAGTCTCTCTTCTTTTTTTGTAGATGACAAATAAATTAGTTCCAATGTAATATGCTCATTTACCACCCGAATCCTAACCATCAAGGAGGAAGGGTTTTTATTCTTCACCAAACACTACATGAAAGAGAGAGAGAAGGAGAAGAGAAAGCCTGGTTAAGGTGAGAAGCAGTGGGAGAATATAATTCTGCTTAATATAATTCTGATGGGTAATGATCTCTGCTTAATATAATTCTGAGACCCGCCAAGTGCTCGATACAATGCCTGATTGATGATTTCCATACGTTGTATGTAACTGTTGATATAAGTTCAACCAAGCTTAGGTTGGTAAAATAAGAAAAAACAAATTCGTTTGAAACATTGTATTGAAAAGTAATGACGTTTATTATGGAACTATTATGTGTTGGGTTTGGATGAAAATGATTTCCCAAAAATGGTTCTTAAAGTCTCGAAGGATTTGTTTTATTTGTTGAGAAATGAGATAAATAGGTTATGTGATCATAATCAAGTGAATATAATGTGTTGATACGCTGGATTTAAGCGTGAGGATACATGTTGAAGTTAAATATGATGTGTTTGGAGTTTGACTAGGAATTCATGACGTAGTGCGCATAAATTTAACCCTCGAAAAAATTAGACCAAGAATACATTTTGTTATCAAGATTTTCATTTTCACCGTTTTTTAACAATCTATTTTTTAGATCGTTCATTTTTCAAAGCAGGTATGATGGTTCTGTATGCATTTATAAGACAAATGGAAAAGGATATAAATATGTTGTCGATGAATTGACCGCCATGGCTTAAAAATATCTCTTTTCATCATATTCTTGAATGGCCATATCCCAAACCTGGCTTAAATTAAACCATAACTGGATGGTTATATATATATATATATATATATATATATATATATATATATATATATATATGATTGAGATCAAATAGGAACCACCACCATAGTTAGGAACCTCAGGAACGAATCTTAGCCCTCCATCTTTGATTTTGATCTAAAGGGTAAGAGTGTAATTAAACATTTAAATAATCATCATTTTCTTTTAATTATATTTAATAATCTAATCAGTTATTTTTTGTTTCCTTAAAAAGCCCACCCAATTCAATCTCCAAATCAATTCACAGATTCAAACATGATTAATCCCAATCCATTGATTTCCATTGTAAGTGCTTCCTTGAAGAACAACCCTAAAAAATTTTAACGATCCTCCAAATTCGTTTCTTCGCAAGTCAAAACCATCCAGGGGGAACATTTCATCAAAAAAAGTAGTAACAAAGATCGATGGAACCCACTAATTAAATCATGTTGTTATTTACAAAATCGAAGCAACCAATAACAGAGGTGAGGACGTGAGGTCGCATATTGTCATTTTCCATCACAATATTTCTTTTGTTTTAGAATCCATTTGTTTGATTCTTGATTGAAAAGAACCAAATGACATATGTATGGGATTTTTATAATTTTATATTCAAGATGATTGATATGTAATTTTCATTTGATTTTATAGTTTCATATTTTTTTTTCGTTCGAAAAGTTTGATATACACCAAGAATATAGAGTTTCAGTTTGGACTGGTGCGTTTGCTGAGGTTGAAGATGATACATATTTTAACATACACTTGTGTATTATCCTAGGGTTTCAGTTTGTTGATGGATTGTAGGGTATGCATACATACACTTGTGTACCTTCTCTTTGGTTTTACGTTATATACGTTTTTAACTTACAATTGTGTATGTTATAAATCTATACAATGATGTACATAGCTGTATTCATTTTTATACTGTTAAATGTAATAACTAATGTTGATTAATAATATTTATTCAGTTTCATACAGGTTCCAACCTAGATATACACCAATGTATATTTCGTTCATATACAAAAAGGAAGAAACATCAACATCTATTTATGGTGTACACTGATGTATTTAACTTACATTTCTACAAAGATATACACCAATGTATATGTGTGTCCAAATTATAGTCATGTAAGCTGGATAAAAAACAGATATACACCAATGTATATATGTGTTGATGATGATGAATGAAAGGAAAAAAAAGTAACTGATATACACCAATGTATATGTGTGTCCAAATTATAGTCATGTAATATACGTAGTATACACCAGTGTATTTATAACTAAATAGTAAATAGTATGTGTCATATTCACCAATCATTAAATATAAGTAGTACATCAATGTATACTACCGAAAGCATCTTGCTAAACCTTTTATTAAGTTGAAAACATATTAATCTAGACATACACTGGTGTATATTGTTCAAAACATATTACTCTAGACAATATTGGATACACAAATGTATACAGCAGTGTATTATAACTAAATATTACTCTAGATATACACTGGTTTTGAATGATAAATGAAACAAAAATGAAACAAAGGTTTTGAATGATAATTTGGAAACTGTAGTTAATTGGGGAGAGATAAGAAGAGAGATAAATAATTATTTATTTTGTTGGGGAGAGAAGTATTAGTATTAATTAGCTAAATTTGTGGGATAATAATGTACAAGATTGCCCCTACTATAAAATAATTAATTAAATCAACTTCTAATTATTTGCCATCTTGCCATCCAAGATCAATGGCTACAAATAGTTCTTATGGTTCCTAAATAACCTATGGTTCTTATTTGAACCACACCCTATATATATATATATATATATATATAGGGAAAGTATAGGGTGGAAACCCTCCAAAATGGAAAAACCCCAAGAAACCCAACACTTGGTCCACAATGTGCCACATCATCCAAGTCAATATTACACCATATTATATTATAAGGGGTACTTTAGACATTTACACTTTCCCCTTTCTCTCTCTCCCTATATATATTATTTTTCCCACCTCTCTCTCTTCATTTCTTTTTTTCAAATTCAAATACATAGTCTTCTCTCTCTACCATCTTCTCTCTATCTCTCTCTAGAACAACCACCACCACCACAACCACCACCACAGAGCATCAAACAAACCCTACCACCGCCACCACAAGCACAGTCACAGAATAGCGAAAAAAATAAATACGTTTACGCTACATCAAACGTAAACAGTGAAAGGATAAGAAACATACCTTGTTGAAGAACATCGATAATTTTAACATTTGGTAAGTTACTTGTCCATATAAAAAAAATATAATATTTTAACATTTGGTCAGTTTCTTGGTATCGAAGTATTTATTGTAGGAATTATTCTTATCCACAATAATTTTTTTTTAAATTATATATTGTAAATGTTTTGGTTGAGTGATTTGCAACATAAGTTGTGAACCAAACTGTCGCACCGAAAAGGTTAGTTAACATACAGGCACAATGTTTTTTTCTTTCGTAGATCTCGATTTTTATTTTTTCTTTCGTAGATCTCGATTTTTATTTTTTCTTTTCGTAGATCTCGTTTATGTTTTTTTAAGCTGTTTTGATTTGTGCGTTTTGTGTTACGTTTTGATTTTGGTATGTTTTGGGTTTTGTTAGAATAATAATAATAACAATTTTGAGGATAGTTTTTGGTCGCATGCCAAGTGTTCGATCAAATGCTTGAATGGAAAAAAAAACCTTATGTTAACCTTTTTTATTTATTATTATTATTATTATTTTGTTTATGTTAGATTTTTATTGGATTGGGGACATGAGGTTGATAGATCACATGTGATTGATGAATAAATTTGTAGTCTTTTTATGTTAGTATATGCTAACACAGGTTAGTGATGTCCCATTATGTTTTTAAGGATCCCAAACTAACATGTGTATCTGTTTCAGTGTTGGTTTTCACGAGTAGGCTATTGGAACATGGCGGCGTTGGTGATGTGGTTGTGGTAAGTGATGTTTTTTTTATAAACATTATAAATTTTTAATCTTTTGGTGAATAGGGTGTTTAAATAATTTTTTGTATTATATTTAATAAATTTTTGGCAAGTGAAATTGTTATGAACTAGTATAGGTACATGTCTTTTTTTTGCGGTCCGATTCTTTGTATGCTCACACACATTAGTGATGCTAACACATGCTAGTGTATACCCAACTAACAGTTTTTAGGGTCCATATGACATACGCTATTTTCAGTAAAACATATGTTTTAGAATATGCTAACACATGCTACTAGTTTGGTGTTTGTTTATACACATGTTAGTGATGCTAACACATGCTAGTATATGCCTAATTAACAGGTGTTAGGGTTCATATGACATACGTTAGTATATGCCCAACTAACATGTGTTAGGGTTCATATGACATACGTTATTTCAGCAAAACATATGTTTTAGAATACATTACACATGTCAGTGATGTCTCATTATGTGTTTTGGAGAGCCCAACTAACACGTGTTATCTTTATTTATGTGGGTGAGATCTTTTACAAATAAAATTAACCTAAGGTACAAATAATCATATAATTATTATATGTTAACATTTATGAACTAGAGTATAATTACAGTAAAAAAGTGAGATAAAATAATAATTGTTTTAGTGCTGGGATAATCACTCATAACTTGTATGCTCATACAGGTTAGTGATGCTAACACATGCTAGTATATGCCCAACTAACAGGTGTTAGGGTCCTTTTTTATTTTTTTTTATTATTATTTTGTTTATGTTAGATTTTTATTGGATTGGGGATATGCGGTTGATAGATCACATGTGATTGATGAATAAATTTGTAGTCTTTTTATATTTGTATATGCTAACACATGCTAGTGATGCCCCATTATGTATTTGAGGATCCCAAACTAACATGTGTATATGTTCCAGGGTTGGTTTACACAAGTAGGCTATTGGAAGAAGGCAGCGTTGGTGATCTGGCTGTGGTAAGTTATTGTTTTTTATAAAGATTATAAATTTTTAATCTTTTGGTGAATAGGGTGTTTAAATAATTTTTGTATTCTATTTAATAATTTTTTTTGGCAAGTGAAATTGTTATGAACTCGTATAGGGTATATGTCTATTTTTTTTTTGCGGTCCGAGTCTTGTATGCTCACACACGTTAGTGATGCTAACACATGCTAGTATAGCTCAATTTTGGCATATTATGTGTGTATGTCTTCTGGGTACACATGTTAGTGATGCTAACACATGCTAGTATATGACTAACTAACAGGTGTTAGGGTTCATATGACATACGTTAGTATATGCCCAACTAACATGTGTTATGGATTTGGATTGGTTCTGATTTGATTTTTTTTAAATGTGTTATGCGTTAGGTTTTATATGACATACGTTATTTCAATAAAACATATGTTTTAGAATACAATAACACATGTCATTGATGTCCCATTATGTGTTTTGTAGAGCCCAACTAACACGTGTTACCTTTTTTTGTAGGTGAAGAGATGTTTTGAGTTAAAGATGATGATGAGGATCAAGAACGAAGCATAGTTAGATTTTTTTCTATGTTGTTATGATAGTTAAAGATGATGTTTGTATGAAAAGTTTTTTGATACATTTTTAGTATTGATTGTAATGAGCGTTTTTATCATTTCTTAATTAAATATACATTTTATATGTTCTTTTTATTTTGTTCTTTTTAGTATATGTCTGTTAACACATGTTAGCGATGTGTCACACGAGGTCAGAATTTTTTATCACAGCACTAACGTATGTTAATATCAGTGCTGGAAAAGTGCCATAAAGTAGGAGAGAGATGATTTGACAAGTGTCAAATCAACCTTTTTAAACCTAGGATTCAGAAAATTTAAGTGGCCCACTTGCTTATTTAAGATTACCATATTGCCCTTGATCTCATTTATGACCACACAATGCAAGTTGCTTTTGAATATTATATACAATTAATCAAGGACCATTGATCAAACATGATCAATGGTCATAATAGAGTTTTCAGGGTTTTTCCATTATTTGAGGTTTCCATATTATCCACCCCCTATATATATATATATATATATATATATATATATGGGAGTAGGGTTATCTTGAGAACGCTAAATATCGTGAGAACAACTAAAAAAATCAATCAAAATCAAAATTTTTTAATACAAACCTCATTATAATAAAAAACAACATTAACAATGATTTTTCTTCTCAAATAATTCATTTTTTCTTACAAAACCACTTTCAAATTAACTTTTTACACATGTGTAAATGAAACAGTTTACACATGTATAAATAGTGAATTTATACATGTGTAAAAACAATTTATTTCCGTATACGTTTGAATTTTTACGCGTAAATTGTGTTTTTGAGATTGTATTTTAGTAATAAAGATAAGTGTAA
Source organism: Ambrosia artemisiifolia (assembly GCA_032199755.1). Lineage (NCBI taxonomy): Eukaryota > Viridiplantae > Streptophyta > Magnoliopsida > Asterales > Asteraceae > Ambrosia > Ambrosia artemisiifolia. The sequence goes on from CM063525.1 coordinate 36,913,261, forward strand.
AATGAAATTTTGAATTTGAATGGTTTTAGATGGCGTTCTCGCGGTTCGCACGAAATAAATGTGTTCTAAAATTAACTTTCCCATATATATATATATATATATATATATATATATATATATATATATATATAGGGGATGGTTCATTTCAGAAGAGGTTTTAATGCGAGAAGTGCGAGAAGAAGATTAATAATTCATTTTTATCACTTTTAAAAAAATATGAACATAAGAAAATTGTTGAAATGTGTTGTTTATTCATCTATCTTGAAAATAAAGCTAATACATGAAGTAAATTCATTAATTTATATAACCTACACATGTACAAGTTTTGTGTACCTACGCATAATATAACATATGTGTAGGAAAAATGTTTACACCTTATAAAAACATTTGATTGCATTAATTTAATGAGTTTTCATATATATAACATGAACAATGATATAAAAGAAGTTTTAACTTCATAAATATATGAACCGTTACTAATAAAAAGTAAGATTTAGGTTTCTTCTCGCACTTCGTGCACTAAAACACCATCCTGAAAATAACTTAACACTATATATATATATATATATATATATATATATATATATATATATAGGGGAAGTATAGACAAGAAACTCTTCAAAATGAAAAAACCCTAGCAAACCCATTCCTTGGTCCATATTAAGCCACATCACCTAGTACATAATAATATTCAAAAGGGCAATTTAGTCAATTTTACCATCCCCTTCTCTCTCTTCCTATATATATATGTTTCCCACCTCTCTCTCTCTTCATTTGTTTTTCAAAATTCAAATGCAGATCATAATATCATACCCTCATCTCTCTCTCTCTCTCTACCATCCTCTCTCTTGAACCACCACCACCACAACCACCACCTGCCGCCTCCAACCACTAGAACAACCACCATCGTCATCATCTCGTCATAATCATCTCGAAGAACAACTGATGCTCTGTTTCAGACTTTTCGAGTGATGCTCTGTTCAGATTTTAAAGTAGGTAAAATGCAATTTCTCTCTCTCTCTCTCTGTCTCTCTCTCTCCTCTTCCCTCTCTTTTCTAGATCTTGAGTTGTAGTTGAGATCTAGATCTGGATCTAATAAATGATAAAACTACAAGATTGTTGCCAAAAAAAAACTTGTTTGCCAAAAAAAAAAATGAATCACGTTAGTGATTCAGTGAAGAAGAAGTTGTTTCCAAAAAAATTGTTGCAAAAAAAATGAATCTTTCTAAAAATAATAATAAAATAATAATAATATTAAGCTGTTATGTTTTGGGTTTAGTGAAATAGGTTTTGGGTTTTGCTAGAATAATAATAATATTTTTTGGGGATAGTTTTTGGTTGCACACCAAGTGTTTGATCAAATGCTTGAATGAAAAAAAAAAACTTATGTTAACCTTTTATTATTATTTTTATTACTATTTTGTTTATGTTAGATTGTTATTGGATAGGGGACATGATGTTGATAGATCACATGTGATTAAATTTTTTTGATTAGTGTTTTAGGATCCCAACTAACATGTGTTTTTATACACATGTTAGTGATGTGGCTGTGGTACGTGATATTTTTTTATACACATGTTAGTGATGCTAACACGTGCTAGTATATGCCTAACTAACAGGTGTTAGGGTTCATATTAGTTGGGGAGCCCATCTAACATGTGTTTTAGTATATGCCCAACTAACATGTGTTTCTGTTCTAGTGTTGGTTTTCAGGAATAAGCTATTAGGAAGAAGGCGGCGTTGGTGTTGTGGCTGTGGTAAGTGATGTTTTTTTATAAAGATTATAAATTTTTAATAATTTGGTGAATGAGGTGTTTAAATTAGCTTGAATAAATTGGTTTCTTGGCTTTTATGAAAACTGAAAAAGGGTTTATTCTTTTTAGGGTTCATATGACATACATTATTTCAGGAAAGATATGTTAGTATACGCCCTTTCACGTGTTAGTGATGTTAACACATGCTAGTATATACCCAACTAACACATGTTTATGAAAACTGAAAAGGGGTTTATTCTTTTTAGGGTTCATATGACATACATTAGTGATGTTAACACATGTAAGTATACGCCCTTTCACATGTTAGTGATGTTAACACATGTTAGTTCATACCCAACTAACATGTGTTACGGTTTGTATGACATACGTTATTTCAGTAAAACATATATTTTAGAATACACTAACACATGTCATTGATGTCCCATTATGTGTTTTGTAGAGCCCAGCTAACACGTTTTTACTTTTTTTGTAGGTGAAGAGATGTTTTTGAGTTAAAGATGATGATGAGGATCAAGAACGAAGAATAGCTAGATTTTTTCTATGTTCTTATGATAGTTTGTTTGAAAATTCACAAATAATTATGTTTGTATTAAACGGTTTTTGATATGTTTTAGTGTTGATTGTTACGATCGTTTTTATCATTTCTTAAATAAATACACATTGTATGTGTTCTTTTAATATGTTCTTTTAGTATATGCCTGGTAACACATGTTAGCGATGTCTTACACGAGGTCAGAATTTTTTTTCACAACACTAACGTACGTTAATATTCATGCTGGAAAATGTGCCATAAAGTAGGAGAGAGGTGACTTGACAAGTGTCAAATCAACCTTTTTAAACCTAGGATTCATAAAATTAAATTATAAAAAATTAATTCAAGATTACCATATTGCCCTTAATCATATTTTTTATTATGGTGGCCCACTTGCTTTTGAATATTATATAGAAATTAATTATGGACCATTGATCAAACTTGATCAATGGTCACTAGAGGGTTTCTAGGGTTTTTCCAAAAGATGAGGTTTCCATATTATCCACCCCCTATATATATATATATATATATATATATATATATATATATATAGGGTTAGGATACTTTGAAAACTCGTGTGAGTTGCGATAACCATAGGAACTCTTGTGGACCATTGATCTTCTCAATCCAATGGTTGATATTAAATCTTGAGATGTTTTGTCTTCACATGCTAATTAATTTATATTATGAATATTTTAATACAATAAAGTACATTAAGGGGTGTTTTAGTAAAAACATCATGGAAAGAGAAATAATATAATATTATACTAATGTTTTATTTAATTATTCAAAATATCAGAATTTTTATTATATATTATTTTTTTAAATCCTTTAATTTTTTTATAACAAATAATCAGATAAATATGATGAGGATGATTTACACTGGTGTAATTATTTACACATGTGTAAATCTACCATGATTTACACGGGTATAATTATTTTACACAAGTGTAAAAACCAACAAAAAACATCTACCAACAAAAACATCTATACATTCGAATTACACCAGTGCAAAATGCCCCACAAACATCAACAAAAACATCTATACATTCAAATTACACCACTGTAAAACAAACGAAAACATCTATAAATTCATGTAATATATCCGTTACACCAATGTAAACAAACAAAAAAGTTGCCTAGAAACAACACAAACACCAATGTAAAACATAGTTACACCAAAAATATACAACCTACATCTAAAAACTAACTCTACAAAAATCTTGTCCACTAACACAAACAATTACACCAGTGTAAATTTTCAAAAATAATAATAATAATAATAATAATATGTAACCATTCATCCTTACCATCCTTCTTCATCATCAAATCATCTTTCAAAAAAAACACCACCTCCACTGTGGACACAATCTCCATTCATCTAACAATTCTGTGTTTTAACAAATACCCAAGTCATTATTTCAACAAAAATAAAAAAATGCACAGAATAATAATAATAATAATAATAATAATAAATGTAGTAATAATAACAGAAAATAATAATAAGAATAATAATAAATGTAGTAATAATAACAGAAAATAATAATAATAATAATAATAATAACAGGAAAAAATAAATAATAATATTACCTGTGAAGGTCGGAAACCACCCTCAGCCACCACCACCCCCGTCAACAACGTCGTTCATGCCCCTGTTCTTCATCGTTCATGCGCCTGTTCTTCATCGTTCATCGTTCATGCCCCTGTTCTTCTGTTTCTTTAGAGAGAGAAAGAAAGAGAGAGAGAGAGAGAGAGAGAGAGACGGTTGTTGTGTGTGTTTTTTAGAGAGAGAGAGAAAGTGAGAGAGAGATGAGAGACTGATATTTTAAAAGGGTGTGGGGTGGTGTAGGGGAGATGGTATTTGACAAAAATGCCCCCATTATAATAATCTTTACCGGGTGATGTGTTACATTATTATTGGGCTAGGGGAGTTCTCAAGTTCTCGCAACTCACACGAGTTCTCAAAATATCCGGATCCTATATATATATATATATATATATATATATATATATAGGGAAAGTATAATTAGGAAACCCCCATGAGTTAAAGAAACTTAAGAAACTCAATGAGAGGCTCATAATCAGCCACATCTTCTTGCTTTCTCTTTCATAAAAGGGTATTGTTGGTATTGTAACAATGGTGGCAGCATGAAGTACAAAGTTTGTTTACATGGGTTGAAGTTGGTGGCACATAAATCAACACACTCAATAAGACAACCTCACTTTCTCTCTCTCTCTCCTCTCTTCTTTCAACCACCATGTCTCTGCTTCTACTTCAACCACCTCTCTTCTACTTCTTTTTCACTTTCAATTCTACTTTTCTACCGAAAAAAGAATCATAGAGTCCTCTAAAAAAACCACCTTCTATTTAAAACAAAAAAAATAAAACCTACCTTCAATTTCCCTAAAACCCCAAAACAACCCATCTTTGATGTAAGAGTCAAGATCCGGTGGTACGGTGTGGGAGTGGTCCAGATCTTGGTGTTGTTTCTATGTAAAAAAAACGATCTAGATCTTGATGATTTTTAAGATCCGAAATGAAATGGTGGCTAGTGTCATCAAAGATCCGACACATGGGATGAGACAAACATTAAACAACAAGTAAGTTATTGTTTCTGGATACAATAATTTTTTTAACTAACGTTAGCCTTAAAAGAAAAAAGTGTTGATTACAACTAAATTGACCTTGTATCTCAACATATTGGAGGGTTTCTAGAACATTTCTTTTTGTTTTTTCCATTTTTTAATCATGCGTTCGGATATGTTTTAAGTGCTATTATGTTGTAAAGATTGTTGTTTTCAAAGTTAAACTTTTAGAAAAGCTATGTATTTTTGTAATTGGTTTTCTTACAAGCCTATTTTCCTTTTGTTTTCAAAATTGTTTCAATGAATATAATTTAATAATCTAGCTAAGTTATTAAACATTGTATTGCTCAAACTTTGTTTTTTCATTATGTTGCAAGAGTTTTATATAACATCTATTAATAAGAAATCAATTTTACCTCACTAATAGTATAAGTTGTTACACAGCAAGAAAAATTGTAACATACTATGATGATTTTTGATGGATTCACATGTATATTTTTAGTTCTCTGAATCTAGACTATGTTACACAAAGAATAAGTTGTGACATGGTAACAAAAGTTTTAACATACTATGATGATTTCTTTTATTTATTAGTATTATTATTATTATTTGTTGATGTGCAGATGGGTTTTTGATGAAGGGTGAGAAGAACATGAGATGATTTATTACAATGAACATTTTTTTTTATTTGGGGCATGTTATTATTATTTTTTATTTTGTTACAATTGTACGTTTTAATCATTAATAGATTGTTATTATGTTTTATTATTTCTTTAAATCCAATCAAATGTATTTTTTTATTTCTTTGAATCCAGACTAGGTTACACAAAGTATAGGTTGTAACAAAGTTTGTAACATACTAGAAGTATAAGTTGTAACACAGTAACAAAAGTTGTAACATACTAGTAGTATAAGTTGTAACAACAACTCGTATATGTGACGTTTTGTTGTTAAAACGTATGTGATTTTCATTGTTATGCCTAACATTATAATTACATAGTTTAAAAATCTTAAAAACATTAGTTTTTTTGTTGTTACATACTATTTAAATTGTGAGCCAAAGATGAGAGAAGCATTGAGTTGTCTGGATGCAAAAGTGCTTTCATGTACTTAAAAATATAAATAAAAAGTAGTTGGTAAAAAATATGAAAGAGTTAATGATGAGAGAGAATTGAAATGTTAAAGGTGAGAGGAAAGTCAAAAAGGTGGTAGTGTGGTACTATATGACAGTTGAAAGAGAATTACATATTATAATGTTCCATAAATACCCTTATTGTACTTCTTGTTACATATTTTATTCAAAAAGTAAAATTTGCTTTCTAAAAAAATTACCAACCGTAGATTAGAAGGAAAGAATGGTTGAGATGAGGTTTTCTAAGTTTTCTTAACTGGTGAAGGTTTTCAATTTATCCTTCCCCTATATATATATATATATATATATATATATATATATATATATATATATACAACTTATAAAGATCGTTTATTACAATTTGTTGTTGATACTATTAGACCAAAGATCATGTCTTTTGACCCGAAATGTTAAAGCTAGCGTGCGGTGAAACATGGTATAAGATTTGAACTTACTGCAACTGAAATGTTTCTATATTCCAAATTGTTTGGATAATGAAGAGAAAAGTAAGAATCGAAGGTGATCGATTTGAGTATGCTCCCTGGACAGTACTCGAGTAATATAACACAATGCATTTCTGGTTTGCATATGTATTCTAATAAAAAGTCTAAAATACCTTGCACCAAGTGAACTAAAAAACCACAGTAAACTGCTTACATAATATTGACTAATAAGTAATTTTCCTTTTGATTGCAGCAGAAATACAACAATAAAGATGGAGCAGTTGGTGGGTTGGCCTCAAGAGGAAAGTAGTGGGAGTGTAAGTTAATAAGTTGCAGATTGTCACAAAAAATGCGAAGATTTCGATAAGTAACATTATTGTTTTCGACAAATTAGCTATATAGCAAAAGAAATTGAATTATTCAAACGAAACAACTCAAATCGGTTCTTGCAAACGATCCTAATATCGAATTGGTTTTACCAATTCTTGCAGATGATCCATACATCCAATATGTTTTACGGGTAACTACTCAATTTGATACTATCATTGTGATTGATTTTCTGCTTTCGCTCAATTCGTGTAAGATGATTATTGTTAATAAATATCTTGGTCAAGGACCATATCCTTTGTTAATATGTTTATGGTCGTTTGTTCTAACTTCTAAAATTCAGTTATGTTAATGTTTATTTATTTATTTTTAAGAATCTCGATTCTCGTATCATTGCTTTTATATTTCATTAAATAAAAAAACATTACAAATTACTTCAAGATAGCGCGAAGGCGGGCAACAAGCTGCACTGCCACCCCTTTCTGAATGGCAAACCCTAACCGACTAAAAACGTAACCTTGCCCACCCGGAGCCGAGACACTACTATGAATAACTCGCTGGACCCTGGTCAAGAAACGGTTTATTTATTGATTTTGAATTCTTGCTTTAAAAAAAAACACTTTGGCCCATTAGGCAGTCGTGGGAATGAACATAAGAAAGATAATTTGAATCAAACAGGAACAACGCAAGGAAGATGATCGTGATGACTGCAAACAAAAGGTTGATGTTCATAAATAAGGTTCGTCAACCTTCAATTTTGTTTATATTTGCTTTGTTTGCTTTTAATTACTGTTATTTTTTTAATGAAATGAAGAAGTTATATTGACATCGTCGCGATCCAGGTACCAACAAATGATATGTGGAAGAGAAGTAGTAACAGTATGTGAGTTTTGTTACAGGAATAATGGCAACAATGAAGTTTAAGCCCACATTTAATGTAGCTGGGTTTTAAATCCAAATTGGTTCTGTGCTTTGATCAGGCATATGAGAAGAAAACGAGTTCAAAATGGCGATATGATCTTGGCCGAAAGAGGAACTTTGAACAGGTATTATGTTGTAACATTCAATGCTCTTTGTGTCCTTCAAAATGGATACATGTTATTTACTAGGCTCAACAGTTTGCCTACATTCTTGATTGAAAAGATACAATATTTCAATGCATTTGTAACAAAATCATATTTAGTTTATTCAGTTATAGCATTTGTGAAAATGACAGTTATCGCTCTTACCCTCTTTAAGCTTATTTGTGAATGTCAGGAAACGTTGCATTTGTCTGCTGCAACTCAACCAACCCTAGCGTTTGTCTGCTGCAACTCAACCAACCCCAGCGTTTCTAGTCCCAACCCCACCCAAGACCCGTCTGCAGCACCCGACCTCTAACCGTAGCCGTTTTGGAATATTGGACAATGTAATTCATGAAGGAGATCGTTACGGGTGGACTTGGAATATTGGACAATGTAAGTTGATCGAGTCAAATTCTAGTCACTTTTGTTTTCTTGAAACTAAAACCATCGCGAACCTTAACCTTTCATCTTATTAATTTAATTGTGTCTCAGGTTGGGGGAGGAGTGGAGGCTTACTCGGATGCGGATATTGATTATGTTCGTGAAGAATGGTCGGGTTATGCCTCGACCTTCATTTTCAAGTTATGATCCGTATGTTTAGGCTTACTCATCGACTAATGTAATGTATTGATACAATGTTTTTGTAACTCTTTGTGGTAGAATTCGACATAATTCTAATGGGTTTTTTGGTGGTATAATATATGCAACTTTATTATTAAATTTATTGTTTTTGTAATTATAAATATAAATTATATCCAGGGATATTATTCGTTTTACAGAAAAAAAAAATTAGGTAAAAAACATGACACGCAAAATGACTGTCATAAAGGTGTGTCATAAATTCATGTGTGTCATATAAATGCATGTAAAAAAAATTCGTAAATGAGTGTCAAGAATGTTTGTCATTAAAGTGTGTGTCATAAATGCGTGTCAAAAAAGCGTGTCATAAAGGAGTGTCATAAACGCGTGTCATTAAAAGATGACACGCACCTGCATGTCATAAAAATTTAATGACATGTTCTTCCTTGACACTTTGCTGTGTGTCATAAACACCCTTTTATGACGCGCAATGCGCGTCATAAAAGTGTATAAAATTCGGTACCCGTACCATTTTTACCCGTACTCGTACCCGTACCGATACCGAAAGTACCGAATACCGAAATCTATAAAAGTGGGTACCGATACCTATACCGAGTACTCAAAATCGGTATGGGTACCGGTACAGGTACAATATGGGTACGGGTATAGGTACTCGGGAAAAAATGCTCATCCCTAGTTTAAGCCCATATAAGGATTTATTCAATTTACACACTTTGTTTTTCAGATTTGAATTATAACCATCAGGTAAACACTTATAAACCTCTTCATGTAATTCACCATTCAAGAAAACATTGTTAATATCCAACTGATAAAGATTCCAATTGTTTAGAACAGCAAGAGCTAAAACACACCCAACAGTTTCCATCTTTACAACAGGTGAAAAAAGTTTCAAAGAAATCTATTCCTTCTTCTTGATTAAAACCCTTAGCTACAAGCCTTGCTTTATATTTTTCTATTTCTCCATTTGATTTGTACTTAATTTTATATAACCATTTACAACCAATGGGTTTTCTTCCTATGGGTAAATCAACTATGTCCCAAGTATGGTTCCTATGTAAAGCCTCTAGTTCATTATTCATACCAATGACCCAATTTTTATCATTTACAGCTTCACAAAAATGTTTTGGTTCACTATTTTTATTCAGAACAGAAGCAAAACAAAAATTTTCAGGTGACAAATTAGAATAATTTACCACCTTCTCTAACCCATACTTGACTTTCCCTTCTATTATAAAATCATTCAATTTAGTTGGGAAAGTGACATTTTTGGTTGACCTCCTAAGAACTGAACTTGGTTCCAAACCTTGAACATTTTCTCCCTCATAATCGTTTTCTTTATCATGTTTTAATTCATCCTCAACCCTACCAATACTAGTTCCTATATTATCTGGTTGCTGAGACCCAGCCATCCTATGATTAATATTAGAATCTATTATTGGTTGTTGAGACCCATGAACAGACTCTTTTTCTTGTGTATGTTCATCATTGGGATGAGTTAGGTCATCTACTGAATTAAGGTTGTCTTCATTTTGGTCAAAAAAATTACTATTTGCGATTGTGTTATCAGTAACACAATCTTGTTCAGAAAAATATTGTTTGTCATTAAAAGGAACACATTTTCAAAAAACTTAACATCTCTAGAAAACAAAACTTATTTTCTATCAAGACTCCATAACTTTTAACCTTTTTTCTCATTTGAATAACCTAGTGGTACACACTTTTCAGCATGACTACTAAACTTATCACTATTGTTTAAAACAATACTAAAACAAAGACAACCTATAACCCTTAAACGAATCAACTAAGGTTTGAAACCATACACAAGTTCATATGGAGATTTACTTTTTAAAACAGAAGAAAGGTTCTAGTTTATTAAGTAAGAAACAGTTGGAATACAATCTGACCAAAACCTTAAAGGAAGTTTACTTTGAAACAATAATGCTCTAGCTACATTAAATAGGTGCCTATGTTTCCTCTCTACAATACCATTCTGTTGTGGTGTATCAACACATAAAGTTTGATGTAAAATACCATTATCATGACAAAACTTAGCCATTTGATTATTAATAACTCAGAACCATTGTCACTTCTAAAAATTTTTCCATATTTTTTAAACTGATTTTTAAGTAAGTAGAAAAAATGTTCTAAGTTATAAAAAACCTCATTTTTAAACTTCATAAGATACACCCACACAGACCTAGTATGATCATCTACTATGGTCAGAAAGAACCTATAACCTTCCCTACTTTTAACTCTATATGGTCTCCAAAAATCTAAATGTACTAATTCACCCATTTCTTTAGATTTATGATCACTGATAAGAAAAGGCTCTCTATGTTGTTAGAAAGAACCTATAACCTTCCCTACTTTTAACTCTATATGGTCTCCAAAAATCTAAATGTACTAATTCACCCATTTCTTTAGATTTATGATCACTGATAAGAAAAGGCTCTCTATGTTGTTTGACTTTATGACAGACCTCACAAGGTTCTATATCTTTATTCTTTCTTAAATTAAGAGTATCTTGTAACACATTTAACACAGGTTTAGATGGGTGTCCTAATCTGGCATGCTACATATCATAATCACATACACAATTACACACCTGTATAGTAACAGAAGAATTTCCATAGAAATATAGTCCATCATGTTGACTACCAGTCACCATGACACTCTTTCTTACAGAATCCTGAATATAACAATGATTTTCATCAAAACAAACAGTCATCTTACAATCTCTAGCAAGTTTGTACATAGAGATCAAATTAACACAATAACCAGGAACAACAAACACGTCATATAAGATAACTTTATCACTTAGTTTTATATTCCCAATTTTAGTCACAACTGCACTTGTTCCATTTGGGTGACTAACTTTTATGTTAAATTCAGATACATCAATTACATTAATCAATCCATCATCAGTCATAACCATATGCTGATTCGCACCTGAATCTAAGATCCACCCCATTTCCTTTAATAAGCCAACCAATGAATTAAAACAAAACACTCGTTTTAAGTAATCACAATTAGTATTATTACTATTAAAAAAACTGTTATAACAGAAAGGTGTAAATGTCCCACCTGAAAAATTACTACTTTGTGGAACATCAATTACAGGTCCATTAATCAGTTTTAACAACTTGGAAACTTGTTCACGCGTTAAAGAGTTTAGGGTCATAGCAGGAGTTTTATCATCACATAAAGTACTATTATTCACCTTAACATTTTTCCCGACAATATTCTTAGATTTCATCCATGGAGGATACCCAACAATTTCATAACATTTCTCAATAGTATGTCCAACTTTGTTACAGTGAGAACACTTTAAACTTTGATTTAATGTTTTAATAGGTTTCTTTTTATTATCAAAACTTTGTCCTGTTTTAACAAAGAATCCTACATTACTACTTTTAGTCACATTAGAGTTCCTATGTGACTCTTCTTTTGACACAATTGAGAAAGCTTCTTTAACAGTAGGAATAGGATCTTTAGTTAACAAATTTGTTCTCACTGACTGGTACACACTATCAAGACCCATGAGGAACTGCATTAGTTTAATCATGCAACTAAAATCATTAAACTGCTTAGATGCATTACAAGTACAACTTGGGGATTGTAAAATCTCATCAAGGTGTTTCCACATACCATTCAACCTATGATAATATTCTGAAACAGACAGGCCATTTTGTGTAAAAGAATTAATTTTCTGATACAATTCATGTACCACAGAACCATCTATTTTATCAGATGTTTCTTTTAGTTCTTTCCATACATCTGATGCAAGCTTAGAGTAAACTTGTCCTAGATATAACTCTTTTGATATTGAATTAAGAATCCAAGTTAACACAACTGAATTACATCTTTCCCATTGTCTACTCAATACTTCATCATCAACAGGTTTAATACAAGTACCATCAACAAATCCTATTTTATTTTTGACTCTTAAATCTAACATCATAGCATTTGGCAAAACTGTGTAATTATCAGTACCTTTTAATTTAATACTAATATACAGTCAAAGTAATGGAATCTCTAACATGTAAGTATAGTGGATCACCAGCATCAATTTTACTGATTATAGTAGCATTATCATTCACATTGTTATTATTGTTATCATTGTTGTTATTATTATCAACAACAACATCATCCCCAACAACATTTTGAACCTCCATATCAGCCATTAATTACAACACAGAAGTACAAAACAACAATCAAACAATCAACAATTAAATAGATAACAATATACACAACCACAGAGAATCTTAAAACAATATTATCAAACAAGAAAAAAAACAAGGCGAAGCCACGTCAGTGATCCAGTTCACAGGTTCATCACTCAAGCTGCCTGTGCATGTCTTAACGTAAGAGCCTCCTAGACCTAGACTTAACAACAACTAATACTATGACTGAATCAATTGCTGGTCCAACTAACTCGGTACTAGACACCTAGACTCAACAAAGAATAAAACAAGAAAGAATCAGAAAGATCTCACCGGGAGGGGTTCCCAAGTTAGGTTTCTCCTAAACTCATAGTATATCCTTCACTTAGGGTACAGTACTGTGAGTTGCAATTGAAGCAATAAAAACTCCACTCCAAGCACTCCTCCTATCTTGTCATCTTGAACAAGTCCAGATCCAATAACGTCTTGACATCGAACCAACAATACACTCAAACAACCACAAATAGTAGACAAGATCTATAGAACAGACCAGATCTACTATTTTTAACAACAAATACAGATCAAGATCACAAATAACAGATTTGACCTATAGCAATCAATCAAACACAAGAAGATGACAAGAAACAAGAACAACTTCTTTAAAAAACAAAGATCACGTTGGAAACAAATAAAACACCAGATTTAACACGAAGAAATCACAGAACCAGAGCTAAAGCTCTGATACCATGTCAGAAAATGAGACTCGTTGCTTGTCATGAAAGAAACCACAACAAACTCAAAAGCTTTTATTCAAATAATAAAATCAAAAGTTTTAACACAAATAAGAAATACAAAACACTAAACGATTACATACTCAAACCTGATCAATGACTTACTCATATATCACAAAGAGATGATCTGATTACAACACAACAACCTCTCAAACAAGACCTAGAAACTAGCTATGATCTACAAAGGAGATTACAAAACAAAAGATAAGAGATCTCGAGAACAGATCTCAAACAAACCATAGATTACAAACCCTAGGTGAGAGAGTTGTTATGAACTTTGTAGAAGCTCTCAACTAAGAGGAAAGAATAAGAAAAAATGGGTAATGTGGTTAAACCAATAAGACCACATGTACTCTCTATTTATAATCAAAGACTAGGGTTATAGAATTATTATATCTTGATCTAGGCTACTTGCCAAGACAAATAGTTGATAGGCCAAGCCCATGAAACTCTTGAGCCTAATAGCAGCAACGTTGAATCAACACAGCTACTAGCCCATTTCAACACAGCAACTTTAGTCCAATGCCAGCCCAATATTATATCAACATGTAAATCAACAACACCAAATAAACATGTATAAGTAATTGAATTGTGAAATGTCAGAGTATTATGTCAGAGTTTATGACCATATTTTAGCAGTTTAAGGGTGTGTTATTTAGGTTTTGATATCCTCGCGCCAAGGTACACTTGTTTTACACTCTGTTCCAGAGTTTTATTAAAGGATGGAAAAATGTTATGCTTACAATATCTAAAAGGTAAATTTCATTACGGACTATTTCTCAACAAAAAGAAAAACGTTATGCTTACAATCAATGCATTTGCCGATTCGGATTGGGGTGGGGTCAATGATGGAGGTTGGTCCACATCGACCTACATGTTATATCTTGGAGCAAACATTATCTCCCGGAAATCAACTCGGCAAAAGACTGTCTCGAGATCCTTAACGGAAGCAGAATACAAGGCCATAGCAAATGCGGCTGCGGAGATTGCTTGGGTTCAAAATTTATTACATGAGCTACATGTCACTATCCCAGAACCTCGACGCTTATACTGTGACAACATCGGCACAACTTATCTCTGTGCAAATCCAATCTATTACTCAAGAAAGAAGCATGTTGCCCTTGATTACCACTTTGTTCCCGAAAAAAGTGGATGTTGGGTTACTCAGTGACGGACATAGCCACTAATTAGGGTAGCATCCGCTACCCCTCAACTTTTCTAGCATAGTGCAATTTTTTTGTTATTTTTTCGTTTTTTGTATTACTTTAGCCCTAAAATTATATTAACGCTAACCCTCATTTAAAAAAACCTCAAAACACTCTCTAAGTTTTATTATTAGCCCAACACCAAAAATAGATAAAAGCCCATAAGTCCATAACGAATTGACTTGTTTCATTTGTTAATTATAAAATAGAAGCCCCCCAAGTCCAATTAGTTGGAAAAAGTAGAAGTGCATATATCGGATATTTTAATATCCGCTTATGGGTATGAAACCAGGTTCGGGTTATAAAAAAACCGGGTAGGATTCAGGTACGAGTATTTAGGAGAAAAATGATACCCTATGTATCAGGATAGGGTATAATCGGGTTTGCTTATAACCTGGTATGGATCCGGGTATTAATACCCAGTTTTAAAAGTACGCTCTTTTTATTATTCACAGAAAAATATATTCGTTTAAAAATTATATTTGGTTTGTAATTTATAAAAATAATCAAAATAAATTACATTATAATAACACATATTCACTAAGTACAAATTATTTGCTTTATAATATTTATTTTAAAAAAAATTAAATATAAAAGTTGTAAAGTAAACATAAAAATATACTTAAAAAATTCAGGTATTTAACCGGTAAAGGGTATAACCTGGTTCAGGCATAGAGTATAACCGGTTCCGAGTATTTTCGGGTATAAAGCGGGCACGAATATTATGCCCAAAATATATACATTAGGGTGCAAAAAAGAATAATAAGTTGATAGTTACATCAATAAATAATGAGATTATCGATTGTTTCGTTTGTATAGTATGAAAGTGACATAAAACAAAAATTAAGCGTTACCTCTAAAATTTTGGTTTAGATCCGCCACTGGATGTTTTATATCACCTATCAAAAGGGCCATTCAAATAATGTAGCCTCTATTTTGCGATGGAGTATTAGGAATACTCCTCCCTGATTTGCTCTCCTTAGATTTATCTTCACCATTGATTCCCTCCATCTCATTTGTTGTATATCGTTTACTTAAAATAGGTTCGTAATTCTCTTCTGTATTTGCTATATATTGTAACCTCTTCCTTGTAATTATTCAATCAAAGAAATATACAAACAATAACTTGATAGGGCCCAACCTCTTTCTCCTTCTCGCGCTCGTGAATCTGCTTATGCCCTCTCGGGTTACGGCCCGGGGTGTTGTGTTTCTCATTAATGCCTAGCCCAAATGAAAAATTTACATTTTTTTTTTTAAGATCAAATTTCATTAACCACCACGGCAACCTATCCCAAGATGGAATACGGAACCAAAAACGAACATACAATTACATTAAATTAAAATTACACCATTTGTCCCAATCCATCAAACCCCTCCGCGCCCTATTATTGTACCAAAGAAAGCCCAATACTTTGACATCCGAGATAATATCCGCAACTGTAGACGTTTTATTCGAAAACACCTTCTCGTTTCTAGCTTTCCAGATTCTCCAACTCGTGATGATGCTAATACCGTGCAACACATTCTTCGCTTCTCCCGAAACACCGCTATGATCAGACAACCGAACAAGGTCCTTAGTATAGAACGCAAACAAAAGAGGGATACGGCACCATAACGAAATGCCATTCCACACCCCGCCACTACTCCACACCCGGTAAGAATATGATCTATCGTCTCGGTACCATCCTCACATAACGCACACAAGTCATCTTGTATCATCACGTTCCTCCTTTGCAAAGTCGTTTTAGTCGGAAGGCGATCAAGAAAGGCGCGCCACATTTAGACCACTTGAAATCAAATCGCTCCTCGTTGCCTTTTCCCCGCTGCCACCGCTTAGCCGAAGAGACTGTGAAGGAATCGTTTTTCTTATCATTCCAGCACCACCTATCCTTTTGACCGGAAAAAGAAGCTTCGGCCAGACGAGCTTCTAGGTCTTCCGTATGCGCAATCTCCTCAAGAGTTACCAATACCCTTTTCCACCTCCATTTGATCACATAATTATCTTCATTAAGCTCACATCTGCCATAGACACGGCACTGCTTTTGCGTCTCCAAACCGAATAAATCCGGGTAGCACTCTTTCAAAGGTAACTGACACAGCCAAGGATCAATCCAAAATCGAATATCCTTCCCATTACCAACCCGGCCTCTTATCATATTCATAACCCCGGATCCCTCAACTTTGATCTTGCCACATAAAGTCGCTATGTTTTTCCAAACCCCTGACACGTTATTGTTGATCGGAAGTGCCCCCCATTTGCGATCCGATCCATGTATAGAATCGATCACCTTACGCCAAAGAGCATTTTGTTCCGTAAAGTACCTCCAACACCACTTCAATATTAATGCCTTATTACATTCATCAAGTCTAGCCAAACCCAAACCACCTTCTTCTTTATCACATGTAACTTTATCTCAAGCAACCCAAGCCATCTTCTTAACTCCCTCTAACCCGCCCCATAAAAATCTCCTCATAAACTGCTCTAGCTGATTAATAACCTTGACCGGGGCCTTTAACAGTGAAAAATAATAGGTAGGTAGGCTATCCAAAACAGACTTAATAAGCGTAACACGGCACCCGATAGATATATTATTCGCCGTCCACTTAGATAATCGGTTCCTAAAAGAGTTCACCACCTGATCCCAGTGTGTCACCCTATTCATATTGGCCCCCACCATTATACCCAAGTACGAAAACGGAAGCAACCCCGATTTACAACCCAATCTATTAGCCATCGCACTTAACTCTTCATTTCGAACACCCATGCCGAAAAGGACAGATTTATGGATATTTATTTTTAGGCCAGAGCATAGAAAAAATAAACGCAATATCCTCTTCATATTTGCAAAATTAAAGAAAGACCATTCACCCATCATCATGGCATCATCAGCGTATAATAAATGTGAAATAATCGGACCATCCCTTGGAAGACGAACTCCATCAAAATACCCAATTGAACATGCTTTTTTAACAATCTCTGAGAAGGCTTCCATAACAAGAATAAACAGAAAAGGGGACAACGGGTCACCTTGGCGAATACCTTTCTGACAAGAAAACTGGAAAGTAGGAGAGCCGTTCACTAGAACATAAGCCTGCAAAGCCAGTAATACACCTTTAATCCATTTGCACCACATATCCGAAAAACCCATCTGCTCGAGAACTGACAAAAGGAACTCCCAGTTTACATTATCGTAGGCCTTCTCAAAATCAATTTTAAACGTAAACATTTTCCGGCATGTCTTCTTTGCCCACGCCAATACTTCGTTCGTTATCAGAGGATCGTCCAAAATATATCTACCCGAGAGGAACGCAGACTGAGACTCCGAAACAACCATGTCCATAACCCCTTTGATATGATTCGCCAATACTTTGGAGACCACCTTTGAAATACTACCAATTAAACTAATTGGTCGAAAATCCCCGAACTCTGTCGGCTCCACCTTCTTCGGTATTAAAGTGATAAATGAAGTCCCGACGCCCTCGCTAAACTTACCAGACTCATAAAAATCCCTCAATATCTCGACAAAGTCATTTTTCAACAAGCTCCAAAAATTTTTAATGAATCGAAAATTAAAATCATCTAGCCCTGGAGCTTTATCATCACCGCATTCCCACATCGCTTCCTTTATTTCCTGGACAGAAAACTGAATGCACATACTCTCCGCCACATCACTCGGAAGTCTCTTGAGACTAGGACACAATAGCCGAGGCCTTTGCTTCATATCTTCGATAAATTTCTTGCGAAAAAAACTCAGCACTTCTCTTTTAATAATTGATGGCCGAGTGACCCATTCGCCTCCAACCATCAAACCCGGGATACTATTAGCCACCCTTCTTTTATTGATGATCCCATGGAAATATCGCGTGTTATCATCCCCATCTGAAGCCCATTTACATCTCGCTTTTTGCCTAATGTCCTTGTTTCTAATAGTTTCCAACTCCCATAATCTTCGTTTAGTTTCTTGTAATGACCATAACTCCTCCTCATCTAGATCTTTACCCTCCATAGCCAACTCCAGTTGTTGAAGTTCTAGCTCCAAAACCTTCTTTTATTCAAACTCTCTACCCAAGCACTCATCCTTCCATTTGCCAATACCTTGACGTAATAACCGAAATTTACCCAAGAGCCGCTTATCCGGAGGACCCTTCACCCTAGATTCATTCAAAATACCCGAAACCACCACTTTAAAGTCTTCCCTATCCAACCAGGAATTAAAAAAACGAAACGGTTTGGGCCCGAAATTCCTGGAGACGATCTTCAAAATTAAAGGCGAGTGATCAGATTTATCACGACACAAAGCTCTATACTCTACTGAAGGCCATTCCATAAAAAAATTCCAATTCACCATAATACGGTCAATCCGACTAAGCTTATCACCAGCAGCAAACATAAACTTCCTTCCTCGTACTGCGTACTCAAGTAAATCGGCATTATCAATAAATTCATTAAAGTCTTGAGCCGATGAAGCATGAAACTTAGAGTTTCTCCTTTCCGAACTATTCCGCACTGAATTAAAATCTCCCGCAATCACCCAATAACCATCCGTCGTACTCATACATTGCTCAATCTCTCTCCATAAAAAACGCTTAGGAACCGTTTGTTGATGCGCATACACATTCATGATGTATGAAATAACCCCGCTACCTTTTATCGTTCCAATGATCAATAGGAAATTATTCGACTTCTTAACATCCAGCATGGTGAAAACGCCCGGATCCCAGATAGTAATAAGACCCCCAGATCGCCCGTTCGCCTCAACAACTTCAGCCTGGAATCTACTTCTACCCCAGAAATCCCCAAGGTCGAACGTCGTAATATCGCCACACTGAGACTCTTGCAAAAGAACACAATTAGCCTCGTTTTGAGACCGTATATTCCTCACCCAAGATGCCTTCCCTTGAACCCCCATACCCCTAATATTAAGAGATAATACATTCATTGAGTACCACCTTGAAAACCTTCATTGATAATTTCCTCTCTAACCTTAGGAACAAACTCTCCCAAGTTATATATCCCCAAGGCTCTTCCTAACTCCACAGTAACATTAGTCTCTTTGTCTAAATGAATCTGGTTGTTGATTTGGGCTAACACATCGGCTGTCACACTCTACTCAGCCTCCTCTACTTCAACAACCGGTCCCCTTGAAGTTGCCGTGCTACCGCAATGCTTGTTTAAGTCTGGCGTACAATAACCCACCGTCACACACGGCTCCTCAATTCTATGATCGCTACCATTCATACTATTATTAATAATGCCAATAAATTTATCCAAACCAAACATATCCGAGTTCTCCCTCGCTCTCTTCTTCGGACGGTCATTATCACCAGGAGACAACATCCTATTCCTAAGAGATTTCTTCTTTCTGTACTTCTTTCCAACATTATTCGACCCATTAGACCCATTCCTACTCGGCATCGCATGATCAGAAGATTCGGAGATATTAACATTCTCAGTTCTAACATTCGGACTTAAACCCTCCCCTTCATGTAAGTCTCTCTAGATCTCACCCACTTCAAGATCCATATCACCCACTGAGTCAAGATTATTATCAACCATCTTAGTCGCCGAACAATCCTCAACCGAACAATCATCCAAATCCTCAATACAATCGGGAACCCACTCCCCTACATCCTCATCAACCCACACCTTTATCGAAGTCCCCCTCCACAATATAGTGAGTCTGTCATCTACTCTTGAATCTCTACTACATAACACACCAATGTACCCATAAGAAAGATCTTTGTCATCATTCGACACACTTGCCGGTTGAATAACCACACCGTGTCTATTACCCACAGCTTCATAGACTTGATCTAAAGCAAGGCAAATCGGAATTCCGTATATCTTCAACCACGCGATCCTCTCAAACTTAAACATTTGCCCAACCCACTTCTCCACAATCTCAAAACAATCAACCCACAAATCCTTCTTGTCCATAAAACTATTACAATCTTCTTCAGTCACGAACACCAACATTACGTTGAAGCCACCACCATATTTGATTTCCACCATGCTATCCCAATTCTTCTTCAACAAACTGTTGAAAGATGTGAGCATATTAAAATCCTTAACCCTAGCACAAAGTGTCACCTTATGCCAATCCTTGAAACCTTCAATGTTGTCATCAATCTTCAGTACCGTCTTTTGAGTATCCGCATTGTTCTTGTTTTTACTTTTGTTAACTTCCGTATCCCCTTCCATTCGAACACCATCAACAAACCTAGCCCTAACCACAAACAGTTTGTATGACCCCAACCAAACATCAAACATGTCCGCTTCCAATCTCTTCACATCTCTTACGTACGAAAAGACAAGAATCCGAACTTTTTACCCAGTCTATCAAACTTCCGAGCAATATAAGGCCCCACGTAATCACCGAAACCCTTAAACACATTCAAGAGATCCACCGATGTACACTTTGGTGGAAGATTCGAAACAAAAAATTTTGTTATTACCTCGTTGTTATCGTGCCTCTGATCTCTCGATTCCTTGCCCTTTCTCGTCGGAACATCGTACCACTCATCTACTTTGAGTCGGCTGAAACCTCTCATGAAACCCAAATCGCCTTAATTTATAAACTACTAATTCAGACAACAATAGCTAACAAATGAAAATTTTACATGGTATATAGGTGTAAAGTTTGTTGCCAAAATAAATTAACATTCATATTTGTGTTGTCATGAATTTTGAACTTCATTGTAATGTTATGAACTTTCCGATAAACTTGTTATAATAATACTAGGTAAAGCAAACGTGGATAAATACCAAGTAAAGCAAACGGGGTTAGTTCATTTGATAAGGCTTTTGTTTTTTAGTTGGAGGTGTTGGGTTTAATTTCAAACAAAATAACAATTTGGTGTGTTGAAGTTTTGTATCATTAATCACTAAAAAAATTTAAAAAAAAAATTGAACGGTGAATTTCGTTTATCTTTTTATGGGGATAAGTAGGTCACACCCGTCTCTTGGCAGGACCGCCACCTCACATTCGGTCAAATTATTTTGTCTTAACTGGGTCCACGCTGGCATTGGTGTGGGGCTTGTCGTTCCATGAGAATCTTTATCATGTCTGTTTTACCGTACTAGACGAGATGACAACCGTTGTGCCCCCATAAGAACTATGTTCTTTGAGCTAACACTGGATAATAAAACTCGTGTTGGGTCGGACTCAAACTTACGATCACAAGGACCTAGTTCTTACCTTCGTTGCTCTGATCACTCTATCATTATAAAAGGTCTATGAAAAAAATAAATACTCCAGTAAGGCTAGTGGGTGTGAAGACACCCAAAATAGGATGTCTCCTTGAAACATAGGATGCCATATAAGATAGAGTCATATTCTTTTGTTTGGGACATAGGATAGGTAGGGTGTGAAGACATGATAGAGCCCATTTATTATTAACAATATTAAATGCAATAAAAGTAATAATATTAAATTTGTGATTTGTGGGATACCTCTCTCTCTCTCTCTCTTCAACCATTGGTGCGTCTCCTACGTCTCTAGGGGGCTGGGGGACGGAGACGAGGGTGGGAGGCGGTGTTAGGACGGGGACGTGGCAAAAAAGTGGAGACGGGGTGGTGGGGCGTCTCCACACCCATCCGCCACTACTAGAAAAGTGGCATTTTGCTACAAAATTTTCTTACGGAAAAAAATGCGTCACAAATATTAACAAATTTACTACTCATTTGTGACGAAAAAAATCTATAATTTTTTTAGCAAATTTGTGACAAAATATATCTACAAATTCTTAGGAAATTGCGTAGGAAATGCGTCACAAATTTCCTACACCATGTTTTTGTCACAAATGCGTTGAAAATTGTGTTACAAATGTGTAGTAATTGATTTGCGACGAGGGTTTTTCTAACATCAATGTTTTGTTGAAAATGCGTCACAAATCAAGAAAATGCAAGATTTGTGACGCATTTTCAACAAAACCTTGATGTTAGAAAAACCCTTGTCGCAAACCAATTACTACACATTTGTAACACAATTTTCAACGCATTTGTGACGAATATATGGTGTAGGAAATTTGTGACGCATTTCCTACGCAATTTCCTAAGAATTTGTAGATATATTGTGTCACAAATTTGCTAAAAAAATTGTAGATTTTTTTTCGTCACAAATGAGTAGCAACTTTGTTAAACTTTGTGACGCATTTTTTTCCGTAA
The DNA here is from genome assembly GCA_032199755.1 of Ambrosia artemisiifolia. Lineage (NCBI taxonomy): Eukaryota > Viridiplantae > Streptophyta > Magnoliopsida > Asterales > Asteraceae > Ambrosia > Ambrosia artemisiifolia. The sequence goes on from CM063525.1 coordinate 36,936,046, forward strand.
GAAAATTTTGTAGCAAAATGCCACTTTTCTAGTAGTGCGCCTAAAAGCTCGTTGGCAAATGGCAATCATCAAAATCTGCATTGTCACATTTAATTTCGAATAAATGACGCACGTTTTGTAATTATGTTTGAAAAATCATGACAAAAGTGGTCTTGCATTAAAGATGATACATGAATCGTTACTACTGCATTTAGTGAAAAAAGAAAACGAACGGCTGGGGAAGATTTATATTAGAAAACAACAGAATGTCCTTAAGGGAGAGGGCCTCACCCAATTTGATCGCGGATATCGCTTTATGGTAATACCGTCGTCGGTGATAGTAGATAGGGAACATAAGTAATTGGCAACAGTGTCCAGGTTACTTTAGAAAATAAAAAAGAATACCAACTAAGTCTCTGTATAAACTATTTTACCGTCTTTATTTAAACCACACCATCTTATATTCAAATTATTTCTTACCATTACATTCAATTTCTCCATATTTTTTCTATAAAAATGGGTGTGGTAATGCTTTCCGCTTGAACCAACGGGATCATCATACCGCCCACGATCATCATGTCTCCGTGCAAACCGTCTACCGGCAAACCCGACTATAAAATTACCGGCTAGAAACTCACCACCTACAAACCCGCCATCTGCAACCCACCAACTTCCAACCCTCAATGTTTAATTTTAGGAGTAATGGAAATAAATAATCCCAACTATTGCTTTATGGCCGATAATGGTCCCAACTACGAAAATAACCACTAGCGGTCCCAACTTTTAACATATTGGCCGCCAACGGACCCAAACTAACTGAGGCATACTCCGTTAGTGTGATGCTGACGTGGCACGCATTATATGTTGTCATTTTTAGCATGTTTTCTCAGGTCGCTAAGGTAGCAGCTGTTGATAGGCGCACGGAGTCGCACAGCGTCTAGGTTTCACTTGCATGTTTTAAACCTTATCAGACTCATGTCGATTACTGTTTTGGGTTATAAAGATGTTTATGCTTCCGTTGTAGTTGTTTACACCTTTAAAACTAAAGGGATGGTTTACGTATCTTTTACATTTATTTGTCGTTTATTGTGACCGTTGACTTAGATTTTAGTGTGTCACGCGCCCCGCGGTAAAACCCCACACATGAAATTTGAGGGTGTAACATTGTGCTACTCATGATTCTTTGGAGAAGGGTATGTATTATGTGTGCTATGACTTATGGCAACACTAACATGTAAGCCCATAACTAATAGCCCTCGTTACTCATTACTCACTTAGACACTAATCGTGACGGGTATACCTGAAGTATTTGGGACTATTATACCAGATACCCGACTAGTACAGGATTGAGAAAAGTAAATATTTCGCGGGTATAGGATTAAGTGACACCTGATTACCTAATACTATATATACTTGTTTACCCGAAATATATACCTGAAAACTTTTAAGTTTTATATTTATTTTTCCTTACTATTGTTTAGTAATGTTTCATTCTAGTATTGTCATTATTTCAAAAAAGTGTCATTTTTGTCCATGTGGTTTCACCATTTTGTCACTTTCATCATCGAAAAAGTTTTTTCTCACCTCTGAGTCGCTATGGTTATAAAATCTTGTCATTACTTCAGTCTTTATTCATCTATTTTTTTTTTTTTGTCAAATCAAAGGACATTAATTTAGTCTTTATCCATGGAGTACGGGTTTTTAAGTATTATGCACAATCTCTCTCTAACAAGTAACAACTAACAACATCTGCTCCTCCGAACATGGTCGGGCGCTCTATATTCTCTGGCAATTAGGTGGTATATTGAACATGGTCGTTTCCTCAAATTGTTAGTGTTTTATATCGAATGGATGTAACATAAAAACTTTAAATAGGAAGTGATAAGGTGGTATATACAAATCACAATGTTGTTAGTCATTTAATCGGATGGTTCTAAAGGGATAAAACTATAGTCACATGGAACGCGGTACGAAAAATGGTACGCGAGTCGTGCATATGTAAAATTCGGTACGAAGGGGGGTAGGCTCATTCGGAACGCCAATCCGGTACGTGGTACGGTGTACCATATAATCTGGTACATCGTATTATATACGAAACATTTTACATGTAAACTAGTAAAGATAAAGGGGGTAAAATGTTCAATGTCCAAATTAATTTTACAGTTTTTATGTAAAATTTTACAAGTTTAGAGATTAAATGTAAAGTAGTGAAAAATGAAGGGGTTAAATGTTAAAAACCTAAACTTATTTTAACCCTAAAATGCACCACCAGCGTCGGAATTTCCGCCGGAGTTCCCCTTTCAGATTCAGGTATGTGTTTCTTAGTGTTTCCAATCGCATACCCAAACAATTGGAAATGCGTACCGGTTGGATTGGAATTAGGTCGAAATTCTTGAGAATCGGGAACGGTCAATTTTAACGATCCGGTACGACTCTTTACACGTTTTCGATACACCGAATCGGGAACGCAGATCGTAGGTGATATAGTGTTTCCTGTGACTATGGATAAAACATTAATTTAATGGGATGTTTAAACGGAATAAGATAATTTGATATCTTCAAATTTTAAAGATGCTAAATGTTTGGGCAACAAAAGAGACGTAGCAGCTGCAACACAATCAGATCTAGCTAATATCTTGATCAATTCGACTGTTAGAAACCAATATCTTTTTGCTCGATTTTTAAATATATTAGCGGAGGTGGGATGTGGGGAAGATGAAGCGTCACCGAAAGTTGTAGTTGTGGTTGAGGTTTTGAGGTGTCTGGTGGAGTTGTTTAAATGAATAAGACTATGTTGCAGGTTTAGGGAAGGCAGCGACATCGATGTGATGTGGTTGAGGAACATGGAAGGAGGGGAGTGAATGGTGAACTACGAATCGATTTGTGGCTTGATTCCGTGGGATTAGAGTGGGGGAGGATAAGATTCCTTTCACACTCCTTCCACTCCCCACCATAATTTCACATTTGAAACATAGACCACACAAGTGTCACGTGACGCATCATGCCCCCTCCCCATAGTCTTAAGTAGGTGAGACGACAGTGAAAAGGGGTTTACGAGATAGAGGGAGGACAAGGAGAGAGAAGGAAACAGAGATGACGTTAGGTTATCATTACTACTACTATTAAAAGGACAAAAATTGCCCCTCATTTAAGGATAAATTATAATTTATGGGGTTAACAAAGTGTATGAAAACATGCCAAATTTTAAAACCACGGGAACCGGAATGTAAAAAAAACTATTTGGATGAAAGAAGTAAATATGGCCAAACCACAGGGACTAAAATCGCAGTTTGCTCTTTAGAAAATAAACTTTTTATTTGGAATATATAGTTTGATGAAATTATTTAAATTTAAATGCTATGAAACACATAACATATTACTATATTTATATGTTTAAGTATATCCAATAATATTATGGTGATGATGCATGTTTAAGTATATCCAATAATATTATGGTGATGATGACATGTATGTTATCTATCATAATTAAATACATTGTATATACTTTTAAACATACAATATTCCAATTAAAAAGGATACACCCGCACACACATGAAACTCCACACCCCACCACCCCGTGGTTTTTTGGGTCTTGGAAGGGAAATCCCCCACTTCTAACGTGGTTGACACATGTCGCTTCACACCCCCTTAATCCTATAACCACATTGTATCGAAGAAAAACCCAAAAATAAAGGGCATGCATGGTGTAAGAGACTTCTACATGCATGGAGTTTTAGAACTTAAAAGTGTCGGGCTATTTGGCATATCCTTACCCGTTACCTCATGGTTTTATAAGAAAAATCATTCCAAATGATATTTTTAGAACTTTTTGTTGATCAGTTCTATGTAATGGAAAACATGTCAATAATAAATAAATACCTGATTAGCCAGTGAATCCAGTAATCACGAGATAGATGAATGACGACACTTTGTCAGTATGGTTGAGTTCCCTTATGGATGTATCGTTCTGGATGGGATTATGTGTTCCTGAGTTAAGAACACGATTGAGAAGGAGTGATAAGGTAGGGGACAATTACATTAGTAGTTATGGTGTTATGTTTGTTTCAACTCTAATCTCATAATAAGCTCTATACACACACACACAGGAGATATCCTAATAGTGTTAGCAAGGGTAATTCTGCCCATCAAAGAATCACCTATTATTAACTTAGGGATATTATAGTAATTGATCAACTTATATAAATCATAATAATGGCCATAAATAAATATAATAAACATAGGTTATATTCATTCTAATATTCTCTCACTTGATCGAGTAATCATTTATTATTAGCAATACATTAGTCTGCAAATTAATGCTCATTTTAATTCTAAACCCAGAATGCAGCAAAGAAATACAGTCGTTGAGTCTATATTCAACTTAGGACCCCCATTAATCATACTACACCCAAATTTAAAACTTAATATTAGAATCAATTCACACTTATGCCCTTAATTGTTGATTTGTATAATTATTGTCTATACGCCGTTATGCATGCTTAACGTATTTCTTAGAGACGCTACAAATTCAAATGAATGAGGAAAATTCATCATTAATCATTAGTCATTCATAGTACGATATGTAGTTGTACATGGTCATTAGTAAAACCCTTCTCTCTTATTTGGCCCTTAGTGAGACTTATGGGTAATAGACCTATAGTTATTGGATCCATAAGCATATCATGAATGCATTCGATACAAAATTCTGATTTCCTCTACTTGTTCTTAAAATAAGTGAACAGTAATTTCGTATCAAACTCTAATTCAACTCTTCTCAAACTGTTACTGTTCAAGAAATTCGGGTAGCTGACTTTATCACGGTAAGTCTTCAGCATATCCCATTTAACCATAGAGTTAGATTTATTTATTGCATACTTTTTAGGAATTCGTTATATTCTTTCATTTCCATAGATAATACATTAGTCTTAGGAATTTCAGAATTTTTATTAGCTCACCTGATAGGAATCAGTATGGAGTTCTTAATTACCATAAGAGACATTTTATTCCACTTCTTATGCTCATGTATTATTCTATAGTATTTTATCAAAAAGAGCAGTAGGAACGTCATGTCTTTATAGATAATTTAAGATTTAATAAAAACAAATTTTAAGAAAACTCTTCTTGGGTTTCGATAATGAGAGCGGATTATTAGTTGAGATAGAAAGTTATAGAAGAATGTGAGATAGTTTGAGTTATGGGTATTGAAGTAATGCAGACTAAAATTATGATTATTTTATTAATGAAGGATCATTAATTGTGAGTATCAATTTTGTAATGAAAATGTGATAATAAAACAACACGAAATCATAAGCTACTTAAATAACACGCAGTTTCACTTTGGCTATATGTGTTTTTTATTTAAGTATTAATTTTACAAACAGTGAATGTAACACATCACCTTTTGGCAGAAGTGAGACATTCATAGTTTAATTGCAAGACACTTAGTTCGCCGACATAATCTGTAACACATTACCTTTGGGCATAAATGAAACCTTATGAAAAATTGTGTGAACCAAGCTATATTGCCTAACTAGACTTAAATGACATCATAAGTGTAACATATCACCTTTGAACAGAAGTGAAATATAAGTGTGTTATTCAAGTAACCACGAGAGATATTAATGACGACACTTTGTCAGTATGGTCGGGTTCTTTTATGGGTGTATCGTTCTGATGGGATTATGTGTTCTTGAGTTATGAACACGATTGAGAGAGGGTGATAAGGTAGGGGACGGTTACATTAGTGGTTATGGTGTTATGTTTGTGTCAACCCTATCTCATAATAAGCTCTATATACACACACACACACACACACAGAGAGAGGATATACCATATAATGTTAGTAAGGGTAATTTCATCCATTAAAGAATCACCTATTATTCACTTAGAGATATTATAGTAATTGATCAATCTTATTATAAGATAATAGTTCAATGCTTAATCTCTCATTGATCCCATGAAGGGTTTATAAAGATACAAGTAAATCTCCTTTGCTTGGAGAATAAGTTTACAAACAATATCTTCTAAACATAAAGTATATCTATACCAAATATACAAATAATATTATTATTAGCTATTACACCCCCGCAGTCAAAACGGGAGGAAGCCGGACGGTTAGACTGGATCGAAAGTCGTCAAAGAGAACTTTAGGTAAACCGTTGGTGAAGATGTCAGCAACCTGGAACCATGAAGGGATGTGAAGAACACGAACAAGACCACGCTGTACATGTTCACAGAAAAAATGAATGTCCAACTCAATATGCTTAGTCCTCTGATGTTGACCCGGATTCCCTGATAGGTAGATAGCACTCACATTGTCGCAATAGACAATAGTCGCATGAGACAGGGGGTGATGAAGCTCCAAAAGAAGATTACGCAGCCAACAAATCTTAGCGACGACGTTGGCAACGCCACGATACTCAGCTTCTGCATTGGAGCGTGATATGATAGACTGGCGCTTAGATGACCAAGAAATAAGATTATCACCGAGGTAGACAAAATAACCAGAAGTGGAGCGGCGAGTGTCAAGGCAGCCTGCCCAATCAGTATCTGTGTAGGCACGAAGAGACAAAGAAGAAGAAGGCCTAAGATGAAGACCATAATCAAGAGTACCCTGAACATAACGTAGAATGTGTTTGAGAGCATTCCAATTAGCCAACCTGGGTGCATGCATGTGCATACGAACCTGCTGCACACTGTAGGTGATGTCAGGCCTGGTAGATGTCAGATACTGAAGGGCCCCGACAAGGCTACGAAAAGTGGTCGGGTCATCAAATAACGGACCATCCTCAGCAGATAATTTGGACTGGGTATCAACTGGTGTGGCAACTGGTTTGCAAGAGTCCATGACTGCACGATGAAGAATGTCTTTAGCATAGGCGGTTTGAGACAAGAACATGGAATCCCCAGTCCGTGTAACCGCGATCCCCAAGAAATAAGTCAAAGGCCCCAAATCTTTCATAGCAAATTCCCCAGATAAAACAGACATAAGACGTGTGCGCAAATCATGTGAAGAAGTAGTGAGGATAATATCATCCACATAAAGTAACAAATATGCAATATCACGCCCATGGGTATATATAAATAGAGAATTATCTGTTTTGCTCTGGCGAAAACCCTGTAATAAGACAAAATCTGTGAACCGCTGGTACCACGCACGGGGAGCCTGTTTCAGTCCATAAAGAGACTTCTGTAGGCGACAGACATGATCCGGAAAATCACGATGATGAAAACCCATGGGTTGATACATGTAGACAGTTTCATGTAAGTTACCATGTAAAAAGGCATTAGTGACATCAAGTTGTTGTATCGGCCATGACTGCGACAGAGCCAAGGAGAGAACTGTGCGAATGGTAGCGGGTTTAACCACCGGACAAAAATTCTCCCCACAATCAATACCAACCTGCTGTGTGTAACACCCCAACCGATGGCGGAAACATCGAGGTGTCACGTATGGATGATTGTTCAGTAGCACATGGTAATCTAGTTTTAAATAAGTATTTATTCCAAATAAAATATCCAAATTTGGAATACATGACAAAGTCTTGAATGAAATCTAGTATCAAACAATCAAACAAAGCTTAAAACTTCAAAAAAACTCCTCATGCTAGCTTTAGACTTCAAGCATCAGTATTTCCTGTTGAGTTTGGAAAAGATGGGGGGGGTCAGCTAGAAGTTGGTGAGAATACATAAGCCAAGTTAAGCAATAAGTTTTAAAAGAATTAAAGTTTAGCAATTCATATGTCTAATGTAAGTTTAAGTCTACATGAATAAACAACAATTATAGTATGCACATAATCAATCCTCCGACAGAGTTTAGGTCCATCCCACATCCACGGTTCACCTCAATATAACGTTGGAACGATAACAATCACCCGCGCTCCCCATAAAAGATGGTCAACGAATCTGGGTGGGGTTGTCAATCCAATAGATCTATCATTGTATACCGCCGGCTTGATCAGGGTTAATGATTATGCAAGTTTAAGTTAAAGTCTAGTAGTTTTTGTCTAAGTCATGTGGCATCAAAGATTACAACTAGACATGTATAAAGAATTGCTTAAGTATAAAGTTTCAAGTATAAAAAGTTACATAAACAAGGTTACGTAAACTCACCTTAGCAAAATGTTAAGTCCTTTGAAATAGAATAAGTGTGGTCCAACGTTGCCAAGTATTACCCTATGTTTAAGGCAATAAATAAGTCTAAGTTTTTCTAGTCTACAAGTATTTCTCGGGTTTCTAATTTGGGGATCGATAATTGATTAATGATTAATTTAGAATACTTGTTAATGATTTAATAAATAAAGAAATAATTAATAAAAAGATTTTTGACTAATCTTAATTAAAGGTAGTTGTATTATAATGTAATAAATGTGAAAATAATTTTTATAAAATTGTTTTCTTAATTGATGAAGGTATATACATTAATATTTATTTGTCAAAATATAGTATTAATATCTAAAAATATTAAAATTTATAAATTTCGAATCAAAAATTTATATTTATGATCTAAATGGTTATAAATGATTTATGTGAAATATTGATGTATAAATAATAAAAAAACAAATTTATTATGAATTATTTATGATTAAAATAGCATAAATTAATTAAAAATATTAAATAAATGTTTTTCTGAAATAAAAATTTATTTCTGGAACATTTATTGATTTATAAGTTTAAAATAATTTTTTTTGGGATTTTATAAAGCCGTTTAGATATTTTTATTGAATTTTAAAATTATAATTGAATAGACTTGTAATATTTATAATATGTAGTAAATAAATCATTTTTGGAAAACTAAAAGTTGGATAATAAACTTCATTATCAGAATAACTTAAAATAATTTTTGTAGAATTTATAACCCACTTTTAGTATTTAAAAATTATTTTAAAAGAATTAAGGGTTTATTTATAAAAGAAAAAGCTAAAAAAATATGTTGTACACGCCAGGACTCGAACCCGAGTCTGGCCGGTTAAAGTGTCTTAATCACAAGTCCAGCCACCATCTAGGCCGGACCCTGAGAACATTTGAACCCAGTTTCAATTTGTTATAAAGGTTTCTAGGATCGATTTATAAATTGATTCAAAAAAAGAAAGGTGGAGACGGGGTTCGAACCCTCGTCTAGCACGGGTTCGTGGTTTTTACTAGCTGGGACACTATCAGTTGGTGATTTACTTAGATCAGAAACAGATTTAAACCTATTCTATACTGTATCATCATCCCCAAATCGTAGAACATAAACCCTAGCTTATCAATCGCGTTAAATAACAAACTCCCTTAAGCTTGTTATCAGGAAATTCGTAGGATTCAAACTCAATTGAATGGATTTGATATGGGTGTTGACTTTCCAAAGTCAACCGATAAGATCATAATGTGAACTTAAGTTTATATCGGGTTGGGTTTAGAACACAAATGTGTCGTGGCTCAGTTGGCTATTACGTGGTTTGGCCTTGTGGTGGACACGGGTTCGAGTCTCAGTCCACACATTTTATTTTTTTTTTGAACAGTTTTCATAATAAAACAATATTATTATGTATATATATGATCATAGTTGATTTAAAAAAAATGATGAGAAAAATTTTAATACGCGCGAAATGTCAAGAACCAAATTTTTATTGAATAACTTCCTTTATTACAAGATGGATAAAAATACGAAGCGTTACAGTCTCCCCTACTTTTAGGAACTTCGTCCCGAAGTTGGAGTCAGAGAGTCTACTGGAAAGAGGTGTGGGTATTTAGACTTCATCTGGTCTTTGCGTTCCCAAGTGAACTCTGGATCTCGCTTAGATTCCCAACAAACTTTGACAATCGAGATGCGACTGCGCTTAAGTTTCTTGACTCCAGTATCCATAATTTCAACAGGTTTCTCAATAATGTGCATAGTTTCATCGATTTGCACATCTTCAAGAGGGACATGGAGGTTCTCATCTGCTAAGCATTTCTTCAAATTCGAAACATGAAAAGTTGGGTGAACATTACTTAGCTCGGGTGGAAGATCAAGTTTGTAGGCCACTTTTTCAATCCTGTCAACCACTTTGAATGGACCCACATAACGGGGAGCTATTTGTAGAGAATGGTGGTAGGGGTAAGAAGGTTATGTGATTTTTTGGGTAGAATGTTAAGGAGGTAAGTGGCAACTTCTAGGGCATGGTGCCAGAAGTTGGGTGGGAGAGAGGCTTGAGCGAGAAGCGTACAAATCATGTTATTGATGGTTCGTATTTTACGCTCAGCTTTGCCATTTTGGGAAGAGGTGTGGGGGCAGGAGAATCGAAAGTACATTCCATTGTGGTGGCAAAATTGATGAAAGTTGTTGTTTTTATATTCAGTGCCATTATCACATTGAAATTGTTTTATTTTTCGTTCAAATTGGGTGTTGATAAGGTTGTAAAAATTGGTAAAGGTGTTAAAAACTTGTGACTTATTTGCAAGAGGGTAGGTCCAAAGAAAATCGCTAAAATCATCAAGAAATAAGATATAATAACGATGACCCCCCGTACTAAGGACCGGGGAAGTCCACAAGTCACTATGAATAATGTCAAAAGGTAAATGAGTAACATTCATAGAATCATAAAAAGGAAGATTGACACTTTTGCCAAAAACACAAGATTGACAAAGTGATTTATTAGGTTTTCCATAAATAATATAAGAAAAAGACTTTAACGAATGCAATAAATCATGGCGCGGGTATCCAAGAAGTTGATGCCAACGGTCTTGAGTAATAGCAACAAAGGCAGAAGGTGTTGAGGAGAACTTCATAAGGTTGGTGGTGAGGGGGTAAAGGTCTCCCGAGCTATTGCATCGTAGGATAGGTGCCTTGGTCTTGAGATCCTTCACAAGAAAACCAAACGGGTCAAATTCGATAGAAACCAAATTGTCTCGCGCTAGGCGACGGACCGAAATAAGGTTTTTGATTAAATGGGGTGCATAAAGTACATTGTTTAGTTTTAGAGGGGGAAGGGTGGTGATAAAATTTGGTTACCCTGTCCAATCACCGGCATGGTCATGCCATTACCGACTAGTATTTCTTTATTAGTGCAAGTATTAAAAGTAGACGGGGAGAGGTTAGCTGGAAGTTGCATATGTCCGGAAGCACCAGTGTCCATGAAACCGACGGGGTCCGCTTATTGCTGATTTAAGGAGAGTGTGTAAAGCGCCTGAGCGATGTCAGTCGGGGTGGTTGAGTAGGCCTGGCTGCTTTGGGCCGAAGCAGGGCCGAGAAATACCCGGGGCTGAGTTGGGCTTTGGGACTGATGGATAAGGGCAGGGTTGGCTATAAGTAGTGGGCTGATTGTTTTGGGCCTGGGATGGTTGAAATAACGAGGCCCACTGATTTTGTGTCCAGGAGGATGGAAACACAATGTAGGGATTTTGTTGGGAAGCATTGTAGGGAACCCGGCTGCCCCTAGTCTGTGAAGCCGAACGACTCTTGCCCCATCCCCGAGTGCGTCCCCGAGTACGACCGGATGTGGTCTGCTGCTGTCCGATCGAACCAGAGGATGAATCTTGAGAACGAACCTGTGTATGAAGTGCTGTGTCGGTTGATTTGGAAGCATGGAGAGCATTAGCGGCTTTTCGAGACTCGTTCATGCAAAGTTGGGAGCGGACCTCCAGAAAAGAAGGAATGGGTTTCGTATTCTGCAGTACCATAGCAACGCTCTCGTATTGTTCGGTTAACCCGGCAAGTGTGTGAAGTACCAAAGTTTGATCATCGATTGGGGCATCGACATTGTGAAGTTGGTCTGCGATTACTTTAACCTCTTGGCAATAAGCCGACATAGAGGGAAAATTCTCGAGACGAGTGGTGGCCAGACGTTGTTTAAGGTAGAGAGCCCGCATACCCTTGTTGTCCTGGAATAGAGATTCGAGAACCTGCCAGGCAGCAAAGGCGGTAGTACCAGGTTTAAAGACGGTTTTGTTGAGGTCCGGGGAGATTGAACCATAGATCCACTGAAGGACCATTGCGTCCAATCGCTCCCAAGAAGTAGCGGTTGGGTTAGTGGGTTGTTTTTCCGCATCAGAAGATGTAGTAGCAGCAGGTGGCGGAGGGTGAGGAGATAGGTGATCGGCTACTAGAAAAGCCGTGAAGTGAATCCGAAAAAGTTCGGACCACATTTGGTAGTTTGAGGCATCATTTTCGAGTAAAATAGGGATGTAGGACTTGATACTAGTGACGGTACAAGCAGGGTGAATATTGTTGGAGGCCATAGAGGTAGAAAAATGATCGAAAGAGGATGCAAAGGGAAGAGTAGCAGGCGAAAGAAGAAGAACGGTTAAGAGGGTAGGATTGAGAACCTCCATGTCCATCTTGAAGAGGTTCGTAACACGAAAACGTCAAAGACAACTTGCAAACAAGGTAGATAGTGACAGTGCCAAGTGTTTTTCACACATTACACAAATATGACATTAATTCCCTGCCTTGACCCAGAAAAACTAAACTTGTACCATAAAAATGCGTATGTTTCAATTCCCAAATGCTCAAATGCTGTCTAGGGTCCATTTAGCAATCTCTCTGAGTTCTGTGTCTTTAGACTCAAGAAGACAATATTTGTGGATGAAGCCAATACATCTGTACGCCATATTTTCATCAAGGTACCCGTCCACATATTCATCAGCAGCAACTACAAGATGTCTAAACAATTCTACTGCTGCTGTAACCACACTCTTATCTAAATACTCCCAGCAGTCTCTGGAACACCCCAATGCAAAAATTATGTTATTTCAAACGTAACATTTTCTCTAACTATACCCACAATGCATTTTTTATATAAAAACTTGATATTACTTAATTGCGTTTAAACAATAATAACTTGCGTCTAAATGTAAAATCTTGATATTAATTACTTGCATTTAGCATGTATAACTTGCGTTACTATGCTTGTTCTGGTTCAGACATGTTTAAACACAAGTAATAATATTAAGTGTTTACGTTTAGACGCAAGTACTATCAACCCAGCAAATGTTTTTTTTTTAAAGTATAGCAATATGGTATGAAAATGAAAGAGGATAAAATGCTAGTTTTTATGGTGTGTTTTTTTTTTTAAATAATGTCATATGAAAAAGTTATGGACGTTAAAAAAAATGAGGGTGTAACTCAACCATTGTGGGTTATACCTATTTTGCCATTCTCCTCCTTTTTTAGAAACTCAACGTATACTTTTCCCCTTTCAATCTTATCCATTGATTTATTTTGATCAAAGGTCCCAAACACTTCTTACACTTTGTACGTTATACTACTTTTTACACTAAACTTTCTCTTAAGTTTTTACGTAAATCAAGTAATATTAGCTTGCAATTTACATGATATGAACTAGCATAGCCTAATTTTGCACACTTTCTTTAAAAAGTAAAACACATGGTTTTCACACATATTAGGGGAAGAGGTGCTACCCCTAAATTTTTTCAACTTCACTGATTTAACAAATCCTGTATTGTCATATCCCTTCACTGATTTACTTTACTAAAACATTTTTTTGGAGGCAGCACTCCACTAATTCTTTTATTTATTTTCATTTAAATATCTAAACTTTTTTTTATTTCATACGGTTTAAACTATTAAACCGGTTAATATTAATTGACTTTCGCACTATTACAACCGTCCCATCGCCAAACGGTCAGTGAAATTGAATTGTTAATTCTTGAAAACCGTCAATTGAATTGAATTCATGAAACCGTCCCACCAAACGGTTAGTAAAATTGAATAACATTGAACCGTTCCAAACTTTTGTATATAAACACACCAAACCGTGGGGTTAAAACTCACACTTCACCATTGTATAAACCAACAAACACCCACAAAGATGACTCGTTGGACCGAGGAAAAAGAGATGGAGTTGGTGGTGTACTACAAAGACGCCACAAATGACCCGGTTCTACAACAACGCCAACGCTCGAGGGCCTCGAGCTCGCACCCGGAGGGGTTCTGGGACCGCATGTTTATCGCCTTCAACCAGCATATCGGCATAAACGACCAGACCATCGAGAGCCTACAACGGAAGTCGACCGATCTCAACATAAAGTGTGATTGGTGGACCAGCTGTACGAGCGCACGTTGAGGGAGGATCTGGACCTCAATTAGGAGTTGGCTATCGAGTTCACTCATGTGGACTATGAGGCTCGATACGACAACATTTTCGGCCATGTCGATGCATGGCAATTGTTGCGCAAACCCTAAGTTTATTTTTCTTTGTTTTAATGTATTTTAGTTTTATGTTTAATACTAATGTCTTTATGTTCTGCTTTATGTTTTTTTTATTTAATTAGGTTTTAATGTGTTTTTATATTTAATTAAATTTAAACAATATTAAAACAAACGGTTAAAATAATAAAACAATATTAAAACCCATGGTTACCGCCTGTTAAATAGAACCAGAAAACGGTTCACGGGACCACTACCAACATGGGTGACGGTAGTGTTACCTTACTAATAGTGGGGTACACGTGACCAGTTCTAGCGGTGCCCCATCCCCCTTATATATTTTTATTGATTAGTATATCTTTTAATTGGAATCGTCTCATCGAACCTTACGATCTTAGTTTTTAGGTTTCACATTTTTTGAGTTTTAGCTTGTAGTTTTTAGAATTTACGTTATATCATTGTGTTTTTTATGTAGTATTTGTGTCATTTTTGTGATGCATTGTGTCTTTTTTATTCAGCACTCTGTTATATTTTTCGGCATTATGTTATATTTTGTGGCTCACTGTGTCATATTTCGTGATTTGTTACGTTTTTTGTACTTTCTCCGCACCCTTATAATATTTGTTATAGTGTAAAATAACTGGACACTTAAAACTACATGTATGATATGCTATATAAGTAAATTTGTTTGTTCATATAATAATAACTAGATTTTCCCACGCGCGCTTCGCTGCGCAGGTCACCGTATTGTTTAGGTATAACATAGCATCGCAAAACACAATTTTCATCACTTTCTTTCCTCTTTCGTTATAGCCCCGGCCTACCTATACTCATTTAAAAAAAATAATTACGTTTTTCTTTGTCACTGACTTTAATTTAATATTTAAAAAACAAAAAACACTTGTTAAAATGGAAAAATAAAGAAAGTACCTCCCCCAAGGTTTGAACCTAGGACCTTGGCTAAGAAAACATCACCACAAACCACTCCACCATCAACACATCTTGTCTCTTAAAATGAAACCATAAATATATATTGTTTAACAAAGGTTAAAAAAAATAAAAATCAAAGTCTAAAAAGGAAAAAAAAAAGCCACCAAACCGCCTCCCCCAAGAGTCGAACCTGGGACCTTGCACAACCAAACCACACCAGAAAACCACTCCACCACCAACACACTTATGTTTTAAACTGAAACTATTAATATATATTGTTTAACAAAGTCTAAAAAAAAAAAAAAAAACCACCAAGCCGCCTCCCCAAGAATCGAACTTGGGACCTTGCACAACCAACCCACACAACATAACCACTCCACCACCAACACACTTATGTTTTCAACTCAAACCATTAATATTTATGGTTTACCAAGGTTTAAAAAAAAAAAAAAAATATAAAGGCCACCGCCCCTCTCAACCAATGGGAGAGGGGCTGGCACTATTCACCAAAGTCTTCAATAATACATATATAATATACCATGGTTTTCTCTTTCTGTCCTAGTTTGTATTTTACTTTTGATAAATGTTGTCATATACTTTGCCTCTATGATGTTAAAAGTTTTATTGTTTTTTACTCTATTGTTCTACATGCACTAAAGTAGTTCTTGGTGTTCTGTGCAGTACTGGTTATTATTATAACTTGGTTGTATGTATGTACATAAATAAAGGCATGGTCTATTTCCACCCCCCACTTCTATTTTCACCCCCTTGAAAGCGCCTCGCTTAGTAAGCGAGGCGCTTTCTTTGCTTTTTAACTACCTCGGTACGAGGTCAGAAAAAGCTGATTTTTGACCCAAAGCGCCTCGCTTAGGCCTAAGCGAGGCGCTTCGAATAATTTTTTTTTTTTTTTTTTGGTCTTTTGAGATTAAGGTTTAACATTTTTTTTTTTTAAGTCAGACGTTTTTCAAAAAAACATTTTTTATGTCAATGGGAGGGTAAACAAAATCGTCGATCCGACTGTTGATTTCTTTCTGCAACAAGGAACAAAATGTCAGCTTTTTCCTGAATTTTACTTGCTTGTATGAAAAGTATATTTTAATTGTTCGTTTGACAAACGTCTGGCTAACCTGTCCAGTTATCAATCTCACTGTCCAACAACTGAATTTTAGTTGCTTGCATGAAAAGTTTATTTTAATTGTTCGTTTGACAAACGTCTGGCTAACCTGTCCAGTTATCAATCTCACTGTCCAACAACTGAATTTTACTTGCTTGCATGAAAAGTTTATTTAATTGTTCGTTTGACAAACGTCTGGCTAACCTGTCCAGTTATCAATCTCTCACTGTCCAACAACTGAATTTTACTTGCTTGCATGAAAAGTTTATTTTAGTTGTTCGTTTTGACAAACGCCGGCTAATGAATTTTACTGTAATGATCAGAAACATTCCAAATAACTGTTCAATTTCAGCTTTTGTTTAACTATTTTAGCAACTTCCATAGAGAAGGTATCAATCTTACTTCTTGAGTTGAACTTTCCATGATCTACCTTTATCATCTCAGAGAGATATGTGTCAACGATGAAAGGGAACCCGAAACAATAGAAGTGAGACTGATAACTTCTTTCATCATTGTACATATACCTCCTTATCTAAAAACAAATCACATCATTTGTATGAGTAGTGACCCTCTGGCAAACCTGCGTATGAATAGTGACCCTCTGGCACACCACTAGAACATTAATCGGTTTCATCTTTGTTTTCTTGAGTTTTGCTTTTTTTGGTGAAATGAACTTGAAGAAATGATTTGGTTGAAGAAAGTTGTGTGCCAGAGGGTCACTATTCATTCAAATGATGTGATTTGTTTTTAGATAAGGAGGTATATGTACAATGAACTTTTTACGCTAAATAAAACTTACACACAACTTTTTGCTCTAGTGGTGTGGCCTACCTTTTTGACAAACACCTGGCTAACATGTCCAGTTATCAATCTCACTGTCCTTTACGCAGGTTTGCCAGAGGGTCACTATTCATACACACAACTTTTTGCTCTAGTGGTGTGCTCTACCTTTTTGACAAACACCTGGCTAACCTGTCCAGTTTGCCAGAGGGTCACTATTCATACACACAACTTTTTGCTCTAGTGGTGTGCTCTACCTTTTTGACAAACACCTGGCTAACCTGTCCAGTTTGCCAGAGGGTCACTATTCATACACACAACTTTTTGCTCTAGTGGTGTGCTCTACCTTTTTGACAAACACCTGGCTAACCTGTCCAGTTTGCCAGAGGGTCACTATTCATACACACAACTTTTTGCTCTAGTGGTATGCTCTACCTTTTTGACAAACACCTGGCTAACCTGTCCAGTTATCAATCTCACTGTCCTTTACGCAGGTTTGCCAGAGGGTCACTATTCAAATTATTATTATTATTATTTACATTATTATCGTTTTTTTTACGATAATAATGTAAATAATAATAATAATAAGGAAGGAAGGTTTTTGCAAAAACGAAGGTTCCCACGTTAATGCCGATCCGATTTTTAAAGTATCAAGACTATGAAATTAGTAAAACAACTGAAATTTACTTGCTTGCATTAAAAGTTATTTCAGTTCAAACTTTTAAAACACCTGCAACATCTCAAGAGTCGAGGTCCTAAAGCAGGAACATTTCTTGATCTGCAATATATGAAAACAGGAACATTCCAAATAACAGTTCAATTTCAGTTCAAACTTTTCAAACACCTGCAACATCTCAAGAGTCGAGGTCCTCTGAAAAAAGACATCGTACAATGATTTGGCTTGCAATATTTGAAAATTATCATTTCTTGACATGCTTGGTAACACCTTGATCTGCAATATATGAAAACAGGAACATTCCAAATAACAGTTCAATTTCAGTTCAAACTTTTCAAACACCTGCAACATCTCAAGAGTCGAGGTCCTCTGAAAAAAGACATCGTACAATAATTTGGACTTGCAAATATTTGAAAATTATCATTTCTTCACATGCTTGGTAACACCTCTGTAATATTTGAAAATTATCATTTCTCGAAAAGTAATTAAAAGCACTTAAAAATTGAATTATAAACAATTGTTGCGAGTTAGGTTTAGTCGGAAGACCACTTACAATGATTCATCAAAGTTGTACAAAGCTGGATGTTTTTACTGGAAAACCAAAACGAGCAATAAACGAAGCGGAACGGAGAGATATAATTTTCTTGGCTTAGAAACAACTTAAAAGAAGCAAAAATGAATTAAAATTATTTTTTGGTGATTAACAGATAATTTTAAAGAATTAAAAGAAATTCAAGTTTTTTAAAAAAAAGGCCAAAGCGCCTAGCTTTGGTCAAAGCGAGGAGCTTGTGGTCTAATCAAACCAGTCAAGCGTCTAGCTTTGGCCAAAGCTAGGCACCCAAGCACCTAGCTTTGGCCAAAGCTAGGCACCCAAGCGCCTCGCTTTGACCAAAGCTAGGCGCTTTGGCATTTTTTTTAAAAAACTTGAATTTCTTTTAATTCTTTAAAATTATCTGTTAATCACCAAAAAATAATTTTAATTCATTTTTGCTTCTTTTAAGTTGTTTCTAAGCCAAGAAAATTATATCTCTCCGTTCCGCTTCGTTTATTGCTCGTTTTGGTTTTCCAGTAAAAACATCCAGCTTTGTACAACTTTGATGAATCATTGTAAGTGGTCCTCCGACTAAACATTCGATACCCATATTTTTTCAAAACATAATTTTTCCATGTTCTCCATATCCATACCTTGTTCCAACCACTAGACAGTAACTAGACAGTAAAATCATCTTCTTGTAATTACTTTCAAGTTTTTTAGAATCATTGAAGACACCTTTTCAGTTGTTATCCGAGAGATAACGATCATTTCGTTATCATTGCTAACAGACTTTGACCGATCAACGATGAAGACAACCTGAAAAGTGGATACCGCATTCGGAGTCTGATTGCACCGAATCCAGTCTTTCAAGTTTTTTAGAATCATTGAAGACACCTTTTCAGTTGTTATCCGAGAGATAGCGGTCAACGATGAAGACAACCTGAAAAGTGGATACCATGGATCAGAGAGATTCAAGCTAATCAAACTCATATCTCAAGCCGGTGCAAGTTATGTTGTAGCATCTTTGATCATCTTCTTGTAATTACAACTTTTTCAGTTGTTATCCGAGAGATAGCGGTCAACGATGAAGACAACCTGAAAAGTGGATACCATGGATCAGAGAGATTCAAGCTAATCAAACTCATATCTCAAGCCGGTGCAAGTTATGTTGTAGCATCTTTGATCATCTTCTTGTAATTACAACTTTTTCAGTTGTTATCCGAGAGATAGCGGTCAACGATGAAGACAACCTGAAATGGGGATACCATGGATCAGAGAGATTTAAGCTAATCAAACTCATATCTCAAGCCGGTGCAAGTTATGTTGTAGCATCTTTGATCATCTTCTTGTAATTACAACTTTTTCAGTTGTTATCCGAGAGATAGCGGTCAACGATGAAGACAACCTGAAATGTGGATACCATGGATCAGAGAGATTTAAGCTAATCAAACTCATATCTCAAGCCGGTGCAAGTTATGTTGTAGCATCTTTGATCATCTTCTTGTAATTACAACTTTTTCAGTTGTTATCCGAGAGATAGCGGTCAACGATGAAGACAACCTGAAATGTGGATACCATGGATCAGAGAGATTTAAGCTAATCAAACTCATATCTCAAGCCGGTGCAAGTTATGTTGTAGCATCCTTGATCATCTTCTTGTAATTACAACTTTTTCAGTTGTTATCCGACAGATAGCGGTCAACGATGAAGACAACCGGATACCATGGATCAGAGAGATTCAAGCTAATCAAACTCATATCTCAAGCCGGTGCAACACACACTTTCAACCCATTCCTGGTAAACCCAGGGGAAAATGGCTATATTAAAAAAACTTCAAGATTATTGTTTTGTTTTGTGGATCAGACGAGGACTTGCCTGTGTCTTGAAAACACAAGGATGACACACGAAGCTTTAGACTCCAAGCGGATCCCTTGATTGCCGCATTTAATGAAATTTAACGCGCATACCGCATTCGGAGTCTGATTGCACCGAATCCAGTCTTCAAGGTGGACTTAAGCACCTGAAAGGGAAGTTGAAATTTTGAATGATGTTTTGTTTTGTGGATCAGACGAGGACTTGCCTGTGTCTTGAAAACACAAGGATGACACACGAAGCTTTAGACTCCAAGCGGATCCCTTGATTGCCGCATTTAATGAAATTTAACGCGCATACCGCATTCGGAGTCTGATTGCACCGAATCCAGTCTTCAAGGTGGACTTAAGCACCTGAAAGGGAAGTTGAAATTTTGAATGATGTTCGTCGACTGCACCTTGAGCGAGCCGCGTTTAATGAAATTTAACGCGCATACCGCATTCAGAGTCTGATTGCACCGAATCAAGTCTTCAAGGTGGACTTAAGCACCTGAACGGGAAGTTGAAATTTTGAATGATGTTCGTCGACTGCACCGAATCTAGTCTTCAAGGTACCATGGATCAGAGAGATTTAAGCTAATTAAAAAACATTTGGAAACACAAAGATGGAAAAATTCACTAAAAAGCCTAAAATTTCGGACCCTAACACACACAAGACGAATGTTGCAACATGAGTTCGACCAAGATGACACACGAAGCTTTAGAATCCAAGCAGATCCCTTGATTTGGGTGGAACAAGGTATCATCAATCTAGTATTAAGCACCTGAACGGGAAGTTGAAATTTTGAAGTTGGTTGATGATGTAAAGTTTAAGTCATTGACAATGATTAGGGTTATTACTTTGTTTTTTAAATTTTTTTAACTTTTTATAATTATTAAATTAAAAAAAATAAAAAAAACCAACTCAAAACATCAAAACAACTACCAAAATAAATTACCCCCTTGAAGCGCCTCGCTTAGGCCTAAGCGAGGCGCTTGGAATTTGAAAATCAGCTTTTTCTGATTCTCGTACTGACGGTCTCGAAGTTAGCTCAAAGCGCCTCGCTTTGGCCTAAGCGAAGCGCTTTGAGGGGGTTAAAATAGAAGGGTGGGGGGTGTAAATATAACCACCCTAAATAAATGTGCATTATATTTTAATACAAAATGCTTAATATTTAATTTAACAAATCAAATAAATAGATATTCAAATTTATTTACTTTCTTTGTGTCTCAATCTCTTTTTATCACTCCATATCTTTCTCTTCTCACACACATAATAGTAAAAAGTGAAAAAGCTTTACTTCACTGCTCTGTCTCTATTTCTGGGCTTCATCACCATTAAACAATAACCACACCATACACCACACCATCAAAAAAAAAAATCAACTCTGTTTTCCACCATATATTATTATTCTTGCAGGTTTGCTTCAGACTCTGGCTCTCCCAACAATGGAAGCATTAAGTTTGTTAAAATACTGGAGAACTAATACCGGTGAAGGAACAAGTCACACCAACGTCACAACCACTAACAAAACCACCACCATTGTTACCGGTGTCAGCAGTCACCAGTCAGAAACAGGTGACGAAGAAGAAGGCGACGAGAATGATCACGGACCCTTTTTCGATTTAGAGTTCAGTTTACCTGAACAAAACGAAACAGGTGCTGAACACCATCTATCCAATGAAGAAGAACATTATGAAAATAATGAGGATTTTGATAGATCTGAGTCGTTTGAAGAGTCGGAAAATGATGGAGAGGTTAAGTTCACTTTAATGACCAGTTCAAGCGGTGAGAGTACCACAGATGTAAACATATCAGACTCTCCAACTAACAATTTGTTTTTCAACGACGGTTTTGTTCCCGTGGATAACACCACGGAAATGAACGCAAAACCGTCGCAGTTTCGTCTTCCGTTGGCTAAATCTGCAACGAAGTTTCGAGTTATGATGTTGAAGTTTCGAAAACTGAAAATGAACACTGAATCCAATGACTGTATCGAGTCGAATTCGAACTCGAATGCTTCTATTTCTTCGAGTTCAAAACAAGTACAGCAGAAACAAAGCCAACAAAGCCAAACCGAAGAGAGTACAGATTCAGGTAATGCAATGACGGTGAAAATGAAATTGAAAGTGGAAGAAGTTCCAACTGTTAATCTGTTTAAAAGACATAACAGTTCAAAAACAACAAAAAAACAACAAAAAAGCAAAAAAACCGAAACAACTTCATCAACAGAAGAGAAGAGGTTTACCAAAGAGACAATGCACAAGTACTTAAGAAAAGTTAAGCCTCTATACGTCCGTGTTTCACAGAAATACGGTGAGAAATTAAAGTTCAACGGAAACATAAACTTTCCAAAAGTTACAAAAACAAATCTATCAACGTCTTCGTCGTCAACATCGGATGAACAACAAAAAGATTGTTCAGAAATAAACCCTAAGAAAGAGAAACAAACATGTTCTGAAGTTGAAGTCGAACAAGAGCCACCGTTACTACAAAGTACAGGTAAAGGACTGAAACAAGGTAATTTACCAGCTGGACTACGGGTTGTTTGCAAGCATTTTGGAAAAACATGGTCCGCTACAACAACAATAGCTGCTGCAACCGCTACGGGCTCGGTTGTGGCTCCTGGTGCAATACCGTCAAACCGTCGTGACGATTCGTTGCTACAGCAACAGGATGGTATACAGAGTGCTATTCTGCACTGCAAGAGATCGTTCAAAGCTTCAAGAGGTGAGACGAATGTTAAATCGATTTTTTTTTTTTTGGGGGAAAATTATGTAAATAGACAAGTTTACAAATCAAATTATAAATGATATGACTTGGACTAAGCCGTTAAGAAATGGCTTAGCCCTAAAATATGTGTATTTTGTTAAAAACGGACTCAATTGGTATATTTTTATGAATTTTCCAGTTTTATTTTTAGATTCTTAAATTTTTTAATTTTTTTTTTTTTGAAATTTGTTGAATATTTTCAGATTCGGATAGTCCGTCTAGTAATCCGGTGGCGGCTGCCGGAAAATGCGAAAACGGTTTAGTTTTCGGTGAGGAGGTGGAGGAGATGAGGAAATGATGATATGGATGGTCAAAAAAGTGGGAATATTAAATGGATGTGGGCCAGGGTGTATGAATCCTAAATAGGGGGTGTATGAATCCTAATTACCTAAATGGATATTTGGGGTTTTGATGTTGATTGTGATAAAAACGAGGAAGAAATGAGTTCTCCATCATCAACGATCAATCAAGTAGGGATAATGGGTTTTGTAAAGCTTTTGTTTAAATGTTTATATTATTTTTATTATAGGAGTAATTATTTTGTTGTCTTTTAGATGATGTTTTGTTTGTAATATAATTTGGAGATATATTTGTGTTTAATTTTGCTTAGTTAAGTATTTCTTAAAGCTTTTTCTTGATTTCTAATCTATATATATATATATAAGAAAAGACCTTTGCTGACGTGGCGTGCAATGGAGGCCTCAACCTTATGCCACGTGGCATCATAATGGAGAGTTTTTGGTGTTTTTAAATTGTTTCCTTTTTTAATTAAATTGAGTTATTTTAGGAAAAAAGAATTTAAAAATAAATTTAAAATTTTCTCTATCATATTTCCTCCCATAACTTTTAAACGTTTATATCTTTTATATACGGGATTTTTTAAAGAAAAAAATTACACCAAATTAACGAGCGTTTTATTATCTTTCCAACGAGTACCATAGTGCTATATAAAAAACGGAGAAAAAATCGACTATTTTTTGTGGGGTTTCGTTCATACAGGAAAAAAACACACAAAGTGTTCATGTTATCACGTAAAATTAGATTTTGTGGGGAATATGAGTTATTACTGATTAGAATACTATAAACATGCAATGATTGGAAGATTTTGTGGTTAGTTAACTTGAGCCATTTGTAATAGGTTATCACGTAAAATTAGATTTATCAACCCCGGGACCTCCCGGGGTAATCAGCTAGTTATATTATAAAATAGTTATAAATTATCAAGGCAACTTGTTTTATTTATTTTAATTATTTAGTTTTATTTATTAATATATAAGAATAAGAAGCTATGAAAATAATTCATCTAAAACGCATATGGTATCACGTTTTAATTTAATGTTATTCTAACATCATTTTGTTGTTTTTTTATCCGAACCGATTCGGTTTGGGTAAACCATTTTTTGCTCTGTAACAAAAATTTTAGATCCATCACTACGTGTGTTTGTATTATCTGTCGCATCGCATGTAAACGCCTCGAATATATATAAACAACATTTCAACCGATATAAATAGGACCGAAAACAGGAATATGTGAATGGAGGATCGTACTTTATGAATATTGCATTGCGCTGTCTCTGGATTAGAGGATAATGGGAAGAACTTGTGAAAAGTAGTCAACTCACTTAACCTTGTGAAGGTGGGGCTTATAGTTATATACAGGATTATTTGATGCTTCTTATTTTTTAAAAAAAGATATTTATAATATTAATAATAAATCTCAAACACACCCTAATTATATATAAAAAATACAAAAATTACTATTTCAACAATCTTGGGTAAATATATTAAACTCTTAAAAAACATCCCATTGCAATGATCCACAAATTAATCAAGCTTGGTTTGCAACATTTGTTAAAGAAGTTAAAATATTGACTGAATTACAAGTTTTGTCCTTTACTTTTATACCATATTTTAAAGCATGCCCTTTACGTTTAAAATTGATGAGTTATGTACTTTATGTTTTAAAATCTTACAGAGTATGTCCTTTGGTCCTAACCAAGTTAATTTTAACCGTTAAGTAGAGGGTAAATTGGTCTTTTCACCCATATTTATAAAAAATTATATATATACACAGATACCCTTTCTTTTTCACATCTCTCTCCCCTTACTTACCTGCACCACCACCCACCACCTGCCACCTACCACCGACACCACCACCACCCATCCCACACTAACCACCGTCACACACCAACCATCGTCACACACCTCCATCGTCACCGCTGTAACCACCCATCACCACCATTCCCGTCACACACCAACCACTGTCACACACCTCCACCTCCACCTTCGCCAAGATCTGCAACGGAGTTTTCAGATCTGAAACGGTGGGGGTTCTCTCTGTCTCTCCCATACTTGCTTTCTCAATCTGCTTCTATTTTGACGTTCCTTGCTCTCTCTGCTTCTCTTTGATTTTTGAGGAGAAAAAAAACGAGGTGGTGGGCTGGTGGTGGAAGTGGTGGCTGACTGGTAGTAGGAGTGGTGGTGGCCAAGTAGTAGGAGTGGTGGTGGCTGGTTGTATAGAGATCACAAAGACAACTATGTTTTTAGAGAAGAAGACCAATTTGATTGGTTTTGTTATTATAATGGCTTTGCTAAAGAAATGGGTAAAATGACCAATTTACTCTCTACTTAACGGTTAAAATTAACTTGGTTAAGACCAAAGGACATATCATGTAAGATTTTAAAACATAAAGTACATAACTCATCAATTTTAAAAGTAAAGGGCATGCTTTGAAATATGGTATAAACGTAAAGGACAAAACTTGTAATTCAGTCTAAAATATTGGATGGTGGTGATGTGACTGGTTTGTGGCAGCAAACTTGAGGGTTATTGTTGACGGTGGCGACGAATGATGATATATGGTGGAATTTGTTGCGGCTGTGACAATAATGATAGAGTAGAGATATTTTTTTAACCGCCAACTAAATATAATCTGAACTGCCAGTGGGTTAGCACTAGACAAAAGGTTGTCCACCAAGCCACTGATTCGGGGAAAAACCTGCCGTCCAAAGGCTCACTGGAGTAAAATCCCTTTGGATCGGATTCAAACTTGAGACCAAATGGCCTCAAGCTCTTATCTTCATTTCCCCATACCACTCCACCAAATGATGAGTGGTGAAAGAGTAGAGATATTGAATCGTATGACTAACTACTTGTAAGCTCTCATGCTGCGACAAGGGCATGAAACTTTGAAAAAGTTTAAGATGTTTTATAAAATTTGTGTGTTTAAGGAGGCGAGGGATCCGCGCTTTGCGTCAGGGCTATTAAACTGAACAAAAAGTTTACGTAAAAACGTTTAATCATGCATGCTCGTTGTGACATTTTAACGCACAAAAAATAGATGAAACGTAAATCATGGAAAAGAATAACCAATGAGGCTCGATTAAGCGGGTTTTGTAACTCACGAAGCAAATTCTGTAGCCAAATAATTCGGCCATAACGTTTGTGACGCCCTAGTATATGGCCTCCGCACTGGAACGGGAAATGGTTATCTGAAGTTTGGACGGCCAGGAAAGAAGATTATCACCGAAGTACACACAATAATCAGATGTGGACCGGCGAGTATCAGGGCAGCTAACCCAATCGGCATCGGTGAAAACATGTAATGACGTGTCGTGCGATAGAAAAAAATCCCATTATTGGTGACGGGCCCTCATATGTTGGTGGGCTAAATTATATCACGGTAAGGCCCAAGGACAAAAGAAAAAAGAAAAACCTAAGAGCCCAAAACTTTATAACACCATACCTAAATGACCCTGTGGAGTCTGATCCTTTTTGTCTTGCTGAAATAATACAAAAAGATGCGGAGGAACACATGAGAATGAGATCGAACAAGAAAAGTGTGGGAGTAGAAAAAATCAATTGCGATGAAAATAAGACAACTGTTGTGGGTAAAGAGTCAGAGGAGGAGGAATCGGTTGATTTTGACCAAGAGGTGGATGACTCTATGTGCTTTGGCGAATGCTCGGGAATCGAGGTTGATGGGTTTGAGAATCATATGAAATAATTGGTTCATGGGGAAAGGGTGTTGGCTGGTTCTCCATGAATTTCACAACTTTGAATATTAGGGGTGTGTCCGGTTTGCATAAACCGGGTTGGATAAGGAGACTGAAAAGGGAGAAGAAATTCTCGTTCTTGTGTTTGCAAGAAACTCACAAGGTGGGGATGCATGATGATTTTTGGGGGCGTTTTTGGGACAATTCGCCTTTGTCGGTTGCCTCAGCTGACGCGGTTGGTAGATCAGGAGGGTTGGTTTCCTTGTGGGATCCGACTTGTTTTTTGGCAGAGTCAATCATCAAAGGCGAACACTATATTCTAGTCTCGGGTACTATGAATGGGATAGATGACAAACTCAATATCCTGAATGTCTATGCTCTGAATGATGCAAATAGAAGGAAACAGTTGTGGGATAATATTGTTGAGCTTAGAGACATGGTGGACGGGATGTGGATGGCCGTGGGGGATTTTAATGATGTTAGGAAGGAAGAAGAAAGAGTTAATTCTCTTTTTGATGTCGATTCTGCTGTTGCGTTCAATAACTTCATTTATAGGATAGGGTGGTTGGAGTACAAGATGGTCAGAGGGAGATTTACATACATATCCGACAACATAGAGATCAAAATGAGCAAACTTGACAGGGTGTTCGTCTGTGAGGAATTCATGAACATGTGGCCTAAAGCTAAACTGGAAGCGTTGAATCGAGGTTACTCAGATCATTGTCCGGTTCTGCTTGAGTGTGATGGTTCGGATTTTGGTCCTTCCCCCTTTAAATTTTACAACTCCTAGATCGGGTCTGGTGAACTTGACAAAATCGTTATCAAAAATTTGGGTGGTAACCTGGGGGCGGGTCAGATGGACAGGCAACTCTTGATGGCTTTGAAGAAAACTAAGGAGGATATAAAAAAAGTGGAGAGAAAGTGTCAAATTGATTGAAGAAAAAGATAGAATTCTTATCACAAAGGCAGTGGAGGATCTTGAGAAGATGGCTGAAAATGCTACTCTTAATGTCGCTGAGAAAAAAATAAGGGTGGAGCTAAGACTGAAGCTAAGAAAGATGGAAATAAATTTAGCGAAAGATTTGCGTCAAAAGGCCAGAATTAATTGGATTAAATATGGCGATGAAAACTCATCTTTTTTCATAGGTGTATAAATGTTCTATTGGCGAATAAAAGAATAAACTGGCTGCAGTTCAATGGGACTTGGGTTACGGACCCTACCGAAATCAAAGACGAATCCAGAAAATGGTTCAGAAAAAATTTGCGGAGCCGATTCGTAGAAGACCGGCTTTTAATAATCTGGATCAGCCTTCCTTGTCTACTGAGGAAGCTAATAGTCTTGTTATTCCATTCTCGGAGAAGGAAATATGGGACGCTATTAAGAGTTGTGATGGAGAGAAAGCACCGGGGCCTGATGGGTTCACCCTTAAATTTTTTAAGAAGTATTGGGGCGTTTTGAAACCTCTGTTGCTGGGCTTGATGGGGAATTCTTTGACACTAGTAACATGTCTTACGGCTGCAACGCTTCATTCATTGCCCTCGTCCCCAAGAGCAAGGTCCCACAGAAGCTAGACGACTTTCAGCCGATATCTTTAGTCGAGTCGGTGTACAAGATTGTATCAAAGACGCTAACGGCTAGGCTCAAGCATGTTATGCCCTCTATCATATCCCCGACACAATCGGCTTTCGTGGGTGGTCGATACATCCTTGACAGCCCTTTGATAATCAGCGAAACTATATCATGGGCAAATAAAAGTAAAGAGAGACATTCTTAACTTCAAAGGAGCCTACGATTTTGTGAATTGGAAGTGTCTCTTTCGGGTAATGGAATTTATGGGTTTCCCTCAAAAATGGATACAGTAGATCAAAGGCAGCTTGAACTCGGGTAGAGGGGCGGTGTTGTTGAATGGGTTGCCGTCCGACGAATTTCCTTTCAAGAAGGGGGCTTAGACAAGGAGACCCGATATCCCCGTTTTTGTTCATTATAGTGATGGAAGTTATTAACATGTTCATGCGAAAGGCTGTGAAGATTGGGTTATTCCATGGGGTGAAACTACCGAATGACGGGCCGATACTTTCGCATCTTTGTTACGCGGATGACGCCATCTTCATTGGAGAATGGTCAAAACACAATGTTATGAGTCTCTGCCGCCTCCTTAGATGGGTAAATCTCGTCACAGGTTTGCAAGTTAATTACCAGAAATTTCAGATGTTTGGTGTTGGGGTGGAGGAACAAGAGGTCAAGAGAATGGCGGGTAGACTGAAGTGCAAAGTGGAAAAATTCCCTTTCATATATCTTGGTATTCCAATCGGGGCGAACATGAAAAGGGAGAAACTATGGCAGCCGGTGATCGATAAACTCCATAAAAAATTGTCCTCTTGGAAGGCTAGACAACTCTCTTTGGCGGGAAGAGCGACTCTTGCTAAAGCGGTCATGGGTAGTCTTCCTTCGTACTACCTATCTTTGTTTCCTACTCCTAAAGAAGTGATTAAAAAGATGGAAGGGCTAAGACGGGATTTTGTGTGGGGTTCAACAGGTGCCATTAAGAAGGTGAGATGGATCCGGTGGGATAGGATGGTTAAACCGAAGAAGTTTGGGGGTCTTGGATTATGTGGTTTAGAGGACTTCAATATCGCTATGTTAACCAAGTGGTGGTGGAGGCTCAAAGAAGACCCGAACCAATTGTGGGCTGAAGTGGTGGATGCTATACATAATGTCGAGGCTAACAAGAGTTTGGTCCCGTTAAAAAAATTTGTCCCAGGTGTTTGGAAGGACATTTGTGGGACGGAAGACAAACTGCTCAAGATTAGTATTCGTGTAAATGAGAAGCTAAAAGTCAAAGTTGGGAATGGAGTCGGAACAAGGTTTTGGAAAGATGTGTGGCTTACCGAGGAACCGCTAAGGTGTGCTTTCCCTGACCTTTACCGTTCGGCTGCCCAAAAAGACTGTAACATTGCAGACTGTAGGCGTAACGAGGGGAAATGGTTCTATGGGGTTGGGAATGGAAATCTGGGCCGATGAATAACACCACTTGGGGCAGGTATTTGGATTTGATGGGTCTGTTGGCCCAGGAGAATGTTGGTACTGGAAAGGATGTTTGGCATTGGCCGAATAATGAGGGGGGTGGGCTTTTCGGTTAAAGGGGTCAGAAGCGAAATTGCATAAGCGAATGGAACCTTCCCGGAGGCAGAGGGTATGATCAACAATCCATGGGTCCCCCTTAAATGCAATATCCTTCTATGGAGAGCGAAGTTAGGCAGAGTTGCAGTGAAGAACCAGCTGATTTCAAGGGGCATTCCTATTTCAGACGTGACCTGTGCTCGTTGCTGCCTCGGAATCGAAGACCCTGACCATGTGTTTGTAACTTGTTTGATGTCCAGATGTATTTGGTGGCAGCTTGCTGTTTGGATGATGGTTCGATACCCAGATGAGGCTTCTACAGTGAAAGAGCTGGTTGATACCTTCGCTAATAACCCAGGTTCTAAAAGATGGAAGAAGATTGTTTCGATGGTCGTTTGCGTTGCTATGTGGAGAGTGTGGGAAGCCAGAAATATCAAGGTGTTTGAGAAGAAGTTCATCAATCCGAGAAGAACAGTGGAGCTGGTCATGGAAGACTCCTACTTATGGTTATGTCATCGGTCCAAACTCTCGAACCCGACTTGGGAAAACTGGTTGGAATTTAATGTAGCTGTGTGTTTGTAAGGTCTGGTCTTTGCTGTGTTTTGGTGTAGTTTCGCTTAGACCTTGTTTTGTATTCAGCTCCTTGCTGCTCTTTATATATATATATATATATATATATATATATATATATATATATATATATATATATATATATATATGGTCAAGATCCTGTACAAAGGGTGTTTTGTGTGAGAAGGCTAAGAAGGAATTATGACCATTAGATGACTTTAATCTAGGGTGTAGATTAATTGAGTGGCAATCTTGTAATTAGTGTTATAATTTTATTAATTAATTAGACCATTTAGGGGTAGGATAGTAAAATACACCAACAAACCATTAACCATCTCCTTGATTTAAGGAGATTTTCCATAACTACCATTCTCTCTCTATCTCGTTCTCTCTATATTTATGATCAGCTCCCCTCTCTCTCTCTTCTTCACCATGGATTTAGGTCATGGTGTTTTAACATCATAAATTATACAAACAGTATAATACAACACAGTACCTGGCTTGAATGAAATTATTGAACATAAAATACCATTATTCAATCTATAAAAAACTATCATACAAATAATATAATACAACAGCACATATGGCTTGAATGAAATTATTGAACATATAACACATTCCTTCAATATATAACACAACAGTGTATGTGGCTTTTAATGAAATTATTTAGAATATAACACATTCATTTAATATATAATACAACAGTGTATGTGGCTTGAATGAAATTACTAAACATATAACACAATCATTCAATCTAAAAAAATTATTATACAAATGGTATAACACAACATATTATGGGGCTTGAATGAAATTATTAAACATATAACATCAGCATTAAACATTTAATATACCAGAATATGTAGCTAGAATGAAATTATTCTAACATTAACATATGACACAACAGAATTTGTGGCTAGAATGATATTATTTAACATATAACACATCATCCATTGTTTAAGAAAATATTATACAAACAAAACATCTAAAATATAATAAATCGTCTAGACGTTTTTGAACACACAACAATTCTCTAAAAAAAACTTTAACACAACCTAAACCATGAATATCCTTCATTTTTTAATATGGTATTGTCCATCTCATTAAAAATGAAATAAAATGCAACATGATCGTATATTATTAGAACTGAAAAAATGATAAGTTTATATGGATGGTTATTAACCTAAACTACCTGCATATGAATTATATAATTGGTTGAGAGATTTGAATGAATACCGTAAATCTCTCCATTTTATTGTGAGATTGAATTTTTTAAAAAGTTAAATATTTATATAATTACTCTATTACCCTTGTAATATAAATAAAACTCTGTCACATGTCACTCCCACAAGCCTTTTTACCCTTCTCACATAAAGAGGCCTTTGTACCCGAACCTTTACCTATATATATATATATATATATAGGAGAATTCTAATTTGCAAACCATCACCACTTGAGCAAACCAAAGAAACCTCATTCTATGGCCATGGTTCTTCCACATATACCATCTTGAATATTGAAAAGAGGGTATTATAGACATTATCTCTCTTTTGTCTCTAGATATCCCTCTCTCTTTTCTCTAGATAGATACTGACATACACATTATACATCCTTGTCTCTCTCTTTTCTTTAGATACCCCCTCTCTTTTCTCTAAACCACTCTCCTACTCACGTTCTCTCTCTTTACTCTCACCCTCATCTAGATTTTCCTATCTCCACTCTCTCGTGAAAAAGCAAGGTACAACTTATAAAGAAGGAATGTACAACTATTTTTGCACTTGGTGCAACTACCAAAAGCAAGAATAAGACCAAAGAAAGGCAATGTTGTGCGAGGTTTTGCTACTGGTAACAGATCCAGCACCGGGTTTTGGTGTTCAAGATCTAGATTTGGGTTTCAATTAAGTTGTTTAGGTTTGTTTAATATTTTTTATTCAATGTACCTGTGAAAGGTTATCAAGTAATAGCCTCCCTACAAATGAATTATCAAGGAAGTGTTTGACCAACATAATGGGCTTGGTCAAATGGGGTTTGAGCCTATAGAAGTACCAAGCCTGACTCTCAAATTAAAACAACACAAAGTAACCAACTCCAAAATTACAATTTTTTTTTGTAAAAGTTTATGACTCAATCTAAGTGTTGACGGTTTGTTTATATTTTTTTTTCTTTTTCTTTTTTTGTATATCAAAGTTTTATTTTCATCTAAAAATATTTTTTGTTGTTGTTTGAATTTATAATTTTAATTTCTTTTTTGAAAGCATATGTTTTTATTGATGTGTTATAATTTATTATACGTTTTTTGGTGAGATAAGTTGTGAAAACATATATTTTTGATGTTGGGTTATAATTTATTATTTGTTTTTTTGCTGAGATATGTTGTGAGAACATATGTTTTTGCTGTTGGTTATGATTTATTATATGTTTTTTTGTGAGATAAGTTGTGAAAACATATGTTTTTGTTGTTGGGTTATAATTTATTATATGTTTTTAGTGATATAAGTTTGTGGAAACACATGTTTTTGTTGTTGGGTTATATTTTATTATATGTTTTTTTGTAAGATAAGTTGTGAAAAAAATATGTTTTTGTTCATGGGTGATAATTTATTATATGTATTTTTGATGAGGTAGGTTGTGAAAGGAGAGAGGAGAGAGGAGAGAAGAGAGAAGGAGATATGAGAGGGAATGCATGATTTTTGTCAGAAGAGAAGAGAGAACACATCAAATTTTTCATGGACAATATTACCCTTTTATTACTAAAGATGCATCTTTACTTTTGCTCAAAATCAAGAAATAATCTCCACCCTAGATCACATGAAATGGATGGTTAAGATATGGGTTTAATGAGTTTTCTTAAGTGGGGAGGGTTTTCAAATTATCCCTCCCCTATATATATATATATATATATAGGGGATGGTTCTATGGAAAACCCTATATTAGGGTCAAAACCGTGGAAACTCTAACTTTCTGAGCTTTTTAGGGCCTGAAAATTTTAGGGCATGTAATATACATAATTCTAAGCATTTTGAGCAAAAAAAATAATAAAGTTTTCGGGTAACACATGTTACACGAAAATAACACATGTTATTTTCCACTAACGTGTGTTACCCGAAAACATTTTTTTTTAATAAAAAACCGCTCGGCGCTTCTTTGATTTTTTTTTAGCTCAAAATGCTTAGAATTATGTATATTACATGCCCTAAAATTTTTAGGCCCTAAAAAGCTCGGCAAGTTAGAGTTTCCACGGTTTTCACCCTATACTTAGCATATATATATATAAAGCGATTGACCGTTCGAAAAAAAAAAGGCCTAGAATCTTATATGATTATGTTCTACGTAAACATTTATTGAAGCACTTTATGTCCATCATCAATTTAGTTTTATCGTTGACTTTCTAAAAAAAATGCGAGTTGACTAAAATAATTTAGATGTAAGATCATTCATTATTGTATCTTTTTTTTTTGAAGGCAAATTTCATTCAACACCAAAGAAACGGCGTTATCTCCAAGCTAGAGATAAACCGCCAAAGTACAAGTTACATCACATTAAAATAAAATTTACACCACCTATTCCAATCAATCGAACCCTCCTTACATCTAGTCTTGTACCAAAGATAACCCAAGGATTTAACATCCGCCACTATCTTGATGACGCCCGTATCGATATTACAGAAAATCTTATCATTCCTAGCCTTCCAAACACGCCAGCATGTCAAAATGAGAACACCATACACTGCTTCTTTCTTGACCTTCGACAACTGCATATACTTGACTAATATGAGGATATCGTACATGCAGAAAACAAACACAGCTGGGATTTTACACCAAATAGAAATGCGACTCCACACCTCGGCCATTAACCTACATGCTGTAAAGAGGTGTTCCACGTTTTCTTCAGCTTCTCCACAAAAAACGCACCGATCATCACCTATGTTAACATTCCTTCGTCGTAAAGCTAGAGCTGTCGGAATACGATCCCGAGAAACACGCCACATGAAAATATTACATTTATCGGGAACCCATTTGCACCATTTAAAAATGGTACCAACGTTGGCATTACCATCACCTTTTAACCATCGGCGAGCTTCCTTTACCGTAAATGTAACATTCGAATCAAAACACCATGTCCATCGATCCCTCTCCTCTGTCAAGATAACATGCACAAGCCTCCTTTGCAAATCCACCAGCTGTGTAATCTCCTCTACTGAAGAAGGATACAACCGCTAACTCCATTTAACAACAAATCTTTGATCAACCGGCTCGAATTTATCTTCGACCAAACAAAATTTATCTTGTTCAAGCCGAAATAAATCTGGGTATAGGGTCTTCAAACTACCGTCTACAAGCCACGGGTCAATCCAAAAACGAACTACTTTTCCATTACCAATATTTCCCCTAATCAAGCTCAAGAAAGTAGTACCTTGCACCTTTATTCGATTCCCGAAAGTGACGATTTTACTCCACGTACCTGACAGGGCTTTATTACATGGGAACGACTCCCATTTCCTTGAAGAAGTATGAATGGCGTCTATAACCTTCTTCCAAAGAGCCTCTGGTTCCACCCGGTATCGCCATAACCATTTCAAGATTAAAGCATTGTTGCTATCCTCGAGTTTGTTTATTCCCAGCCCACCATTTTCTTTAGATTTTGTAACTTCCTCCCATGCAACCCAATGTATCTTATTCTTTTCCTCATTACCTCCCCAAAGAAATCTCCTCATAATAGATTCTAATTTATTAATCAAAGTGATCGGGGCCTTGTAAAACGAAAAATAATAAGAGGGGAGGCTCTCTAAAATCGAGGATATCAACGTCACCCTTCCAGCTATAGATAGAATAGAAGCCTTCCATCTCGATAATCTTTTGGAGAAAACATCCACAACGGCTTCCCAATTGTTGACCCGATTCATATTCGCTCCCACCAATATGCCCAAATACTTAAACGGACTCGTACCATGTCGGCATCCCAACCCACTCGCTTTAAAACCCACTTCTTCTACACTTTTACCAACTCCAAATAAAGTGGATTTGTGAAGATTAATACGGAGGCCAAAGCAGACATGAAAGATTCTCAAGATTCTCTTCAACGCTCTAAAATTAAAATTGGACCATTCTCCCATAACCATGGCATCATCGGCATATAAGAGATGAGAAATCACCATACCATCATTAGGCAAACGAACCCCCTCAAAAGCCCCACAATCACAAGCTTTACGAAACATACTGGACAAGGCCTCCATAACAATAATAAAAAGAAAAGGAGATAGGGGATCCCCTTGACGAATACCTTTTTCACAATTAAATTCAAACGTCGGAGAGCCATTCACAAGGATTGATGATCTAGCTGACATTAGAATTCCTTTAATCCATTTACACCAAAGATCGGGAAACTGCATTTGACGCATTATGGACAATAAGAATTCTCAATTGACATTGTCATATGCTTTCTCGAAGTCTATTGTAAAGAAAAATAGCTCCTTCTTAAGCCTCCTCGCCCACGAAAAAATCTCACTGATGATCATAGGACCATCTAAAATATATCTCCCTGTTAAGAAAGCGGATTGCGTCTCTTGTGTAATATTCCCCATCACCGTTTTGATCCGATTGGCAAGAACCTTTGAAATCACTTTACTAATAACACCAATAAGAGTGATAGGCCTATACTCTCCAAGGTTAACCGGGTCGTTAACTTTAGGAATAAGTGTCACAAACGAAGATCCCACCCCTCTGTTTATAGTACCATGCTCCCCAAAATACTGCAAAATCTCAACAAAATCATCAGCAAACAAGTGCCAGAAACGTTTAATAAACCGAAAATTGAAACCATCGGGGCTGGGAGCTTTATCGCTACCACATTCAAAAACTGCAGCTTTAATTTCTTTAACATCAAACGGCTTGATTAAATCCGCAGCTTCTACCTCGGACAAAGATAACGAACCGTGACACCTCAGTTTCGGCCGAATGGGGAAGTCTTCAACAAACCGGTTCTTGAAAAATCTAAATGTTTCTTTTTTCACCTCCGAAGGCTTAAAGATCCAAGCATCATTCACCATCAAACCTGAAATATAATTACAAGCCTTCCTTTTATTAATCATACCGTGAAAAAATGTCGTGTTCTCATCACCTTCTTTCGCCCATCTCACTCTAGCTTTTTGGCTAAGATCCTTTGCTTTCCCCGTTTCCATATCTTTGAGTTTCTTTGACGCTTCTTCATAGACCCAAGCTTCGGCTTCCGTCAAGTCCCTATCCTCTATAATCATATCCAACTCCGAGATGTCTTGTTTGACCTGTAGTTCTTCCTCGGCTTCAACACCAGCAACACGATTACGCCACTCTACAATAGCTTGACGAATCTTCTTTAACTTACCCATGAGTCGAACATCTGGATGACCCGTGCCTATGGAATCTGTAGCCGCCTTGACTACCACATCTTCCAAGCCCTCTTTAGACAACCACGAATTGAAAAATCTTAAAGGTTTTGCACCATAATTATACGCAACCACCTTCAAGATTAGAGGACTATGATCCGATTTCTCCCTTGCCAGCGCCTGATATTCCGCATTTGTCCACTCATTAAAATCATCCAGGATAAAAAGATACGGTTAATTCTACTGCATTTGTTCCCCGAAACAAACGTAAACTTCCTACCCTTTAGTTGAAACTCATGAAGCACCCCTCTATCAATGAACTCATTAAATTCCATACTAACCGAAGTTATAAATTTAGAGTTTCTTCTTTCTGCACGATCTCGAACACAATTAAAATCGCCCCCTATAATCCAAAATCTATGGTCATTCACGATAATGCGTTCTAATTCGGACCATTATTGTATCTATAATTCTAAACATAAGGACATGTAGTTTAATTTAAAATTTTAGGTTTGAGTACTAAGATTTTTAGTTATTCTTGCTTTCTTTATTTTTTTTTACATTTCTTCATTCTCGCCCTTTTTCATTGTTTTCTTTTTAATCGTCTGTTTCTCACATTACAGTAGTAGTTATTACTTATAACTTTAATAGTTACTATTACATGAGTTCTTTAAGTCGTATCTCTAACTTGTTCAATATTGTGATATTGTTTTTTTATACTAATGCGACATGCTATATTTTTATCCATTTTATATCTTTTTACTTATATCACAACTATTTTTTTTTGTTTTCTCTTTTGATTGCTATATTAAGTATGATATCATAACAAAACAAAACAAACTTAACCGATACCAACCAAATCTCGCCACGTAGTGCAAGGTATCTCACTATAACTAAATGATATTTGTGCTATTCATTCAGTCAGTTAGAGACTTGAAACATTAATTGTATTGTCCTATTAATAATTGAAATCTCCACCTTTAACTTTTTTCAGCCGGACAATCATGGTTTCATAAGATGGTGAACTAACAAAACTTTGTAGTCTGTACCTAAAAAAAGAGATAAAAACTATCAGTTCATAATTTTCCTTATTATTTTTCTCTAATATTCATTTAGAGATTGACAACACATCACAAATAATAAATATCATGTGAAATAAATAGCACTGACATGAAATAAATAAACGAGAAAATTACTATAAGTATCGCCAGAAAATTACTTTCTGCCACATTGAAAGCAGCTACAATCCTTAAAAAAAAAGTATAAACATTTGAACATCATGAGTGGTAGACATTGGTAAAACTTAAATAAGTACTCTACTATATATTATGAGAGAATTGATAAATTAACAAAACTCGAGTACCGCGTTGCAAATCATCGTCGTTGCCGCATCGCGCGAGTCTCCTACTATCCTTCACTAATATTTATTTTTCTTTTATTACTTTTTCAGATATTAAATTAAAAACATGTGATTTTTGGGATCAAATATATACTTGCAACTAGTCTTTATTTTTTTTTCAAATATTTTGTATACTAGCTACCATTCTCTATATCTTTTTTAATATGGTGTAATCTATTGGTCAAAGTCTGGGAATGTATTTGAAAGCGGACTGCTTAAGAAACGGGTGTAATATGTAGTCAACATGAAAGGAAAGGGGGTGGAAAAGTAATGATGTTTTTCTTCGTATTGAACAAGACTATAAACATTAAATAAAATAGTACACAATGGTGTATTGCAACCCGTTTTTAAATCCCGCTGCAACGAGCAGGTAAACCCACTTAATTTATAGAAGCAGCGATAAATGTACCATAAGCTTTAAACATAACATCATGACACCATCCATTGTGATGAAACTAGATCACGGGTCCCCTCCCCATATCTTCCAACAGTACATAAACCATTATTATTTTGATCAGAAGTATATATTGATCATCGCATATATATTGTCGACGTAATTTAAACTTTCAAGGAATAATGATGTAAATCCAACAGAGTCACACTTTAGGTTGTTGGGTGTTAAATATAACCAACTTAATACACTAAAAATAATATGAAAGGAAATAAGGTTCGTGTTTTAAGTGATACAAATTAACTAGTTATGCCAAAGCGATTTTTATGTAAATACAATTGTTTTTAGTTTCTTGTGGTTTAATAATAGAGCTAGAAAGGACAGGATAGATTGGAGAAATTGGTGTAATTTTGATGTAACTTGATTTTTCGGTTTTTGTGGTTATCTCCTGTTGGAAATAATGTGAATGTAGATTTAATTATAATTTAGTGAAATTATAATTATATTCTTCATGTGGTGAAATCAAGACAAATAAAAATGCTTTATGAGGCTTGAATAGAGTTTTTATGAGACTTGAATAGTGTTTTATGGCTAATAAAGAAAATTTAAGTCTCTAATTATGAGAGACTTTTCACTAGCCATGGTTCATGTATACATATGAGGTTTTGTACCTCATTTTGAGATATGAGATACATGGAAAAAATTACACTAAAAACTCTTGCAACACACATAACTCTAGAGTAGCAACCATGTATCGATTATTTTTCAGGCAAGTGGGATAGTCCGGCAGTGCACCATCGTCACTGTTTCGAACCGGTGTACCCTGGGAACAGACGAAGAATCTGTTTAAGGGAATTGTGTCAAACACAAGCCCGGTTCACTTCTATGATCTTGTTTTCTTTTTATAGTTTGCTGCAGCAAGTATAGAGATTCTGATGCATGTGAGCTTCATGTACAAGAGGCGTTGAGGCGATCACAATGTAAGTATTCCAACAAACTTAAACAGATTAGTGAACAAACTTTCGTGTTCTTCCTAAGGAATTTGGGTTCGCGAAAGTTTGTACATGTTTTCTTTGGTACATCGAATTGGATTACATTCATGATGAGAATGCAATCTTTAATCCGAAAGATTGTTTCTACAAAACGAATTTTTGATTTAATTTTCAGATTCATGGGTTTTGAGTTATATTTAGATAAACCGGATTATGAAACATTTCTAATATGTGTTTAAACATTTTTTTTGAATTTCTAATGATAGTATTAGAAAAGACATATTAGTTGAAAACCCATGTAAACTTGGTTGATCATGTTTCTTTCTAGTAAGCGTATTAGAAAGATAATTTCAAAGTATTTGAAATGTATACATTTTCTAATAAGAGTATTGGAAAATAAAGGGTTTCAAAATATAAGGTTTTGAAACATGTATTTCTAACAAGCGTGTTAGAATCGACGACGTTGAAAGAATAACGTGTCATGAAACATTTCTAATAAGAGTATTGGAAATAAAGGGTTTCAAAATATAAGGTTTGAAACATGTATTTCTAACAAGCGTGTTAGAATCGACGACGTTGAAAGAATAACGTGTCATGAAACATTTCTAATAAAGCGTATTAGAAATTATTATTTAGAAAATAGTAAGTTTAATTTGTAAACTTATATATTGATTTCTCTAACGGGCGTGTTAGAAATTGATGATTTTGTAAAGACAAAATAATATGTTTATATTTTCTAACAAGTGTTTAGAAAAGATTATTGTACAAAATAGACAAACGTGTTGGAAATTTTATTTTGGAAAATTTTGTGAAAATAAAAAGTTATAAACTTATTTTGTTTTATTGAAGGTTTTAGTAAGAATACTAATTAAAAGTCCAAAGTTGAAACTTAAAAATAATAAGAATATCATTAAGATGAGTCAAATATTCTTAAAGGTTTTAATGGGGTGTTTCAACTCATGGGTTTATGGAGAATTTGGTATTTCAACATTTTCCAACATTAAGCCAGTTTGGTTAAATTTGACGGTTTCTAACGAGTGAGTTTGAAACGGGTATATTTTGGAAAATCCAAAATTAATACCATTTATGTAAATGGTTTAATTTTCTAACGAGTGTGTTAGAAACGGTTTATTTTATATAAACCAACAAGGTCTAAAACGATTGTCATAATCGTGTATTTCTAACAGGCAGGTTAGAAACGGTTGAGAATATAAACCAATGACCTTTAAAACGATTTTGGTAATCGTTTATTTCTAAAGGGTGTGTTAGAAAAAGGTTTATTTGATATAACCAAAATCTATATGATGAAACGTGTAATCGTTTGCATTCTAACAAGTATGTTAGAAATGGTTAATTTTTAAACCGTATATGTTTATATGGTACACGTATAGTTTCTAATGAACAAATTAGAAATGGTTAGTCATGAAAACCATATACTCTAACAAGTGAGTTAGGAATGGTTTACATAATAAAACTATATTAGAGTTTATGGTTTTGATGTGTAATCAAAACATAAATATGTATAGTTTATGAAAAATGCTTGTGAAAGCATAAATGTTTTGTCTGAATAAAACATGTGTTTTGCAAATTATATATGGTTTGATACTTGTATGAGAAGTATGATGACTTGAACCATATAATAGTCTAGAGAGACTATTTAGTGTAAAACAACTTATATTGTTTTGGACATATTTACTTGTTCGACTACTTGTGAGTAGTTAAGTATAAACAACGTTGTTGTTTTGAACAGTGTATTGAGGGAATACCTCAAAACATGCCACGAGACGATATAATTGCTATTATTTCGTCGAACGATAAAGTGTTAAAGAGATTAACACTTTGAGATCTGATGTTTATATATCCTTATATGAATCCGGTTAAAGATATATGTAATATGTTATATATATTTGGATTATATTGAAATTATAATTTGGTAAATTATAATTATTAATTGGTAAAACTCTTCATGTGGTGAATTGAAGAAAAACTCTTTAGTAGAGTTAATTTATTTATGACACTTGATTATAGTTTTAAGACTAAATTAAGTGCATAATTGAAACTCTTGAGTAGAGTTTTTAATGCCATTTGATGAGGTTTTATTTCACATGGTGAAACTCTTGAGTAGAGTTCTTAATGCCATTTGATGAGGTTTTATTAGAGTCTTAATTAGAGTCTTAAGTCTCTAATTAAGTGACTAAAAAGAAAAAAACTCTTCATCCATCCCCATTGAGATAATCATGATCAACGTGGCAAGTGTATTGAAGTTAAATGCACGAAAACGAGATATGTCATCTAATGTTGAAAGCATTTACGTAGAAATGCATAAATGTAGTTTTGATGACTATAACATATGACAGGAATATATGTTATTTTTCATAAGTCTTTGAGAAATATTGTGAGATTTATTATAAAAGACTTAGAATATTGATGGACGTGTAGAGTCTCTACAAACCATCAATGTTGGTTGAACTATATGGAGGATTCGTGATATATTTTGGGAGAGTCACCCAATAAATAGTATCAACAAAATATATACATATCACTTAGGCATATGTGAATGTCATGTCGTCGAGTGTCAATCTAATTGACTTGTTGATGATGAATATGTTCATCAAAGTGACTTATATTAAGACTTATGTTTAAGTCCTAAAGAGTCAATGGTGAAGCCTTGAAGATTAAAGGCAAACGAGTCTTGATCCTAATGGATGGAATTAATTATGATTTCGAAGCATTCTTTAAACCAAGGTTTTGGAATGGTGAAACAAAATTTCATTTTGTGTCTAAACTAAGACGTGAATGTTAGGAAGAGATAGTGAGTTATCTCTTAAGGCTGTGAAGAATCAGAATGAGGCATCTTCTGTTCACATGCTAAGTATTCGTAGTCTAAAGCATGCTAGACTAATACTTGTTAATTTAGATGCTCCGCGGAGAATAAATTAACTTTGAACATTCAAATATATGTGACGACATAAGAATGAATTTTGTAAAAGCAAATATATAATTCATTAAAAAGGATGACTCGAAAGGACCGAATAAATAGTTCATTGGTTATGAAATTATTTAGCTGAATATGAGGAGAACTCATATAGCTCAGAAAACGGTTCGTGTGAAAAATATGGGTTGAGTAATATAATGGATGACCTCAATAACACAAAGATATAAGATAGTCGCTATCTTATCACGGGTGTCTAATGTCATCATGAGTGGTATTACTCAAACTTAATCAAAGTGAAAGCAATGTGGGGGGAAGAGCCATTTAAGAAACAATCCGTAGGGATGTAAAAATGGTACTTGAGAAGTTTTCAAGGTACATATGAAAGGAAGAAATTTTCATCACCCCATTTGGTAGTTATCCAATAACACTTAAGTGTGGAGGTGACTTGAATTTGAAAATAGAAGGTTTGATATGAACGACTGTGATTTTGGGAAGTACAAATCACACGAACCTAGAACAGACTTGTTATAAGTCAGTCCTATTATGTGGACAAAATTCTTGAGAAGTTCAATGGAAATGACTCTAATGAGGCTAGAACTTTCATTGACACGAGTCAATGTCTAGCTAAGAAACGAGGTGAGCCTGTTAACCAATTAGAGTACTCAAGAATTATTGGCAGCCTGATGTATCTGATTAGTTGTATCATACCAGACTTAGCAAGCAAGCTAAGTAGATACACGAGCAACCTAAGTTCAATTCATGGAATTACGTGACACGGGTGCTTTGGTAATTAGGATACATACGAGACTACATGCTGCAATATAAAAGATATTCAACAGTTATTGAAGGTTACTGTGATGCGAATTGGATATCTTACACAAATGATTCCAAGGCAACAAGTGGGTATTTGTTCACACTTGGAGGTGTTGCAATAACAGGGAAATCATCTAAGAAAATTGTTATTGCTAGATCCATGATGGAATCAAAATTCATCGCTTTAGAGGATGAATAGGCAGAATGGCTACGTCAATTTGTTAAGGATATACCTAGGTGGCCGAAGCCGGCATTGGCCCAATGCATACGCTGTGATAGTCAATTGGTTATTGGCAGAGCTCATATTACAATGTGTATCATTAAGAATAGGTGTATAAGACGTAGGCATAATACGGTACGACAACTAATCTCTACAGGAGTTATCACTGTTGACTACGTGAAGTCAAAGGATAACATCGCGGATCCGCTAACAAAAGGCTTAAGCAGAGAGTTAGTTCAGAAGTCGTCAATGGGAATGGGGCTAAAGCCCATGAAAGGCTAGGTTTATGCGAAGGAAACCTAACTCAGCTGACTGGAGATCCCAAGATCTGAGTTCAATAGGACAACCTAATTGTATGAACTGGCGAAGGTCACTGTGGGGGAGAGTTGGTGGAAACCCCACGTATTAAAAGGGAGTTTACTATAAATTTAATAAGCTTCCTAGTCCATTCCTAAAAGGTGACAAGGTTGAGGTTAAGCTTATGGCTTTTAATGATCTGACTGAGGTAACCAGTCCCAGTAGATCACC
Organism: Ambrosia artemisiifolia; assembly: GCA_032199755.1. NCBI lineage: Eukaryota > Viridiplantae > Streptophyta > Magnoliopsida > Asterales > Asteraceae > Ambrosia > Ambrosia artemisiifolia. The sequence continues at coordinate 36,980,137 of CM063525.1, forward strand.
TATGTGAGAGAGAAGTGGGGTCGCTTCGAAGGGTATTGTTGGGGCACAATACTTAATAGCTCTCGCAGAACCAGGCACGTGTCCATGACCATAACGGACACAACAATGAGGACTTGACGTTGTCAGGGAGAGTCTTGTGTGAAGCGTATTGTCGTCCACACAAACGGCAGACGAGTTCAAAGACATCGCGTTCTACTCAGAGCCAGTGGGCTAAGTGCGTTTCATAAGCGAAGGTTCAAAGGGTCACACCTACCTATCGTATGCAAAACTCAACTGTTGAAATTTAATCGGAATAAGGTTGCTTCTCAGAATGACTCCTATTCATATAGGGGTTTGTTCGAAATATGCGTGTTTTGATAAATCTCCATTCATGTGGGGGATTGTTGGAAATAATGTGAATGTAGATTTAATTATAATTTAGTGAAATTATAATTATATTCTTCATGTGGTGAAATCAAGACAAATAAAAATGCTTTATGAGGCTTGAATAGAGTTTTTATGAGACTTGAATAGTGTTTTATGGCTAATAAAGAAAATTTAAGTCTCTAATTATGAGAGACTTTTCACTAGCCATGGTTCATGTATACATATGAGGTTTTGTACCTCATTTTGAGATATGAGATACATGGAAAAAATTACACTAAAAACTCTTGCAACACACATAACTCTAGAGTAGCAACCATGTATCGATTATTTTTCAGGCAAGTGGGATAGTCCGGCAGTGCACCATCGTCACTGTTTCGAACCGGTGTACCCTGGGAACAGACGAAGAATCTGTTTAAGGGAATTGTGTCAAACACAAGCCCGGTTCACTTCTATGATCTTGTTTTCTTTTTATAGTTTGCTGCAGCAAGTATAGAGATTCTGATGCATGTGAGCTTCATGTACAAGAGGCGTTGAGGCGATCACAATGTAAGTATTCCAACATCTCCTTCTTGGAGATAGCCCGTTGGTGTTAATGAAATTAGCCTTTCAAAAAAAAAAAAAAAAACATTGTTTTTATTGGATTAAAAAAAATACATTAATTAAAATGTTGATAAAATTCAGATAATTAAAACTAACAGTTACAGTCATTTGGACAATTCCTTAATTTGGTTTGGCTTACGATCATTAATTGATTGGTTAGTCCCCATGTTTTCCAGATATTGCAAGCTTGATCCACAGACTTCATTAATTACAAACTTGATCTTAAAGGTTTGCAATTTATAACTACGTTGGTCCTTATCTCTAATTATCGTCTATTTCCTTTGTTAAAGACAAGTAAATTATATTTTTACCCTTAATAATACAAATAAACAAATAAGAAAAATAATATTGAACCCACCCTACCCCACATCTTCAACCTGAAACAGATAAAGGGTTATGCCACTTGGTAGATGCTTATGTCTCTTAGAGGGAAAGTGCTAGAACATGCTTATGTCCTAGAAACAATGGTGTATTTGATGTAAAATATAATAAAGTAATATTAGTTGTTTAAAAGAAAAAAACAAAGGAAGGGTTCAAGAACATACCAAATCAAGAGACAATCCATTGAACCATATCAAACATCTTTTCAACGATGCCGTTAAAGAACGAAAGGAAGCTCAATACAAATACCAATCCCTCCTCCTCGGCAAATTGGTTCTCTAACACCAATTCCACAATCAACAACTTGTTTAATGTGTTAAAGATGTTTATGTGAAGATGAGTGCACACCCATTGAAGACCTTGTGCAATTTTGGATGCCCAACACCATATATTTGAGAAACGAGATAGTGGGAGAGAGAGAAAGAAAGAGTGAAGGGAGAGAGAGAGAGAGAGAGAGTTTGATGGCGATGATGGGATGAACACCATACCCATCATGACATAGATTGTAGATGATGGCTAAGGTGGTAGGTGGTGGGTAATGGTGATGCACATTGGTGGTGGTGGTGGTGCAGTAAGCGATTGTGATGCACGGTTGTAGTGGTGGTGGTGTAGTGGATGATGGTAATGCATGGTGGTGGCGGTGTAGTGGATGATGGTAATGCATGGTGGTGGCGGTGTAGTTTGGGAGATGGTGGTGGTTTGCGCAGATGGTTGTGGTGGCGACAATGGTGGGATAAGGATGGTGACAGCTTGACAAGAGGAATGTGGTGGTTTAGGGAGATGATGGTGGTGTGTTGGTGATTGTTGAGAACAAAAAGCATGGGTTGTGGAAGAAGAAGTGTGGAATGGGGGTGAGACCAACTTAAATTTTTATGTATTTTTTTAATTTTTCTTAAGCGTTTTGTCTTTTAGCATAGAGGTATGATAGTCATTTAAATAGACGTAACGATCAAAGCTAACAAGGATCCATAGCAAGAATTGTCAATATTATGAAAATTGAACCATAGGGGAACAAATTAGTAATAAGTTGTATATGTCTAGGACCAAGTTTCTAATTAATGAAGTATGGGGATCAAGCTTGCGATTAACTCTCCTTTTAATTAATAGTGCATATCAATATCAGATGTCGCGTCGTTCGAACATCATCTGTATCTGATGTCTAACCAAGTACAGTTTGTCTATTAGAGCAAACCTACTACTTCAAGCTCATGTCGTTTACACGAAAAAATGCAATATGTAAATGATTCATGTATGATATCCACGTGCAAGGGCTATAAATTGTGCCCAAAATTGCAACTAAGTTAGGTGTTGCTAAAAGATTTTTATAATAAAATTCCTCTATAGTTTTTTCATAGAGAACGTACGTTAAATCTTGCTAAAACCGAGGGTCAAATAGGTTAATTTTAGTTTTATTGTCATTGTTATCTTTGTTGTTGTTATTATTATTATAAATTACTATTTTGGCCCATGTGATTTAACTCATTTAACACCTTTAGTTAAAAAGAAATCTTATGACATTTCAGCCTTCGACATTTAAATTCTGTAGATATTTCACCCCTTAACACTAACTTTGCTGATATTTACAATTAAATTTAGGGGTATTTCAGTCATTACACATAAGGGCTATTTATATTGCAACGAATATATCTGCTTGTTTAGTTAATTCTATATCCTAACGAGATATTCTTTCTATCCATAAACAGAAAGGGGGAGAGATTCTTGCTTGGCTACTTTGTGGATCGCTTCCCCGTTCTTTATCAATTTCTTATTATCCTGCAAGCTAGATTGATAAGATAATCAATGGATAAATTTATCGGAGCAAATCGTTGCATAGAAATTGATTTGTTTATCTAAATTCATACAATTTATTATTTATTAATATGTGAAGCCATAGATAGATACTGAGTTCAAACCACGCTTGTGACAAAAATAGTGAAAGAATTTCATGTTACGGTTGGTTCAATTCCCGCTCTATATGCCATTAGGGATGAGAAAGGTACAATACCGGTATCGATACTAAATTTTGGGAGATGTGGGTATCGAATAACGTACCAAATCTTTTGGTATTCAATACCACACCAGTACGATATTGGTATTCGTTACAAAAAAATGTTTTCTCTATATAGTATTGGTACCAAATCAATACGGGTACCAAATTTTTGGAAAAGCGGGTATTGAAACCCGTACCGAATCTACCAGTACGGTACCAGTTTGATATTCAGTACCATCTCTTAAGCATACCTTACCGATTTCTAAATGAAAACATCATTGAATCCTTGACGTAGGTAAACCGTATCAAACCCAAGTCACGTGGGTTTTCAAGTGTGTAAAATGCAATTAGGTTGAACGCTTATCTGTCAGCCTGACGGATACATTCATATTCGGGGCCCCGATCACGTGATCCATCCTTCCCTTCCTCAATCATGCCAAGATTCTCCAAAGATAACACAAATCAAGCCATGAATCTTTGTTAATGGGCAACAAATTCAGCACCCCTTTATATCAAAACCTGCACTAACAATGAAAGGAGGGTTTTCTGCACCTGGTGATTACATCTACTTCAAGTCACAGGTCCCTCTTCACAAGATCCCTGTAAGTCCATCTGATCATCAATTTTTTTTTTTATATTTTTATTCTTTAAATCATTATTTCAGTTGGGTATCGATTATTATGTTGTTTTTGTTAAAGTCTGTGTGTGGTTTGTGTTGAGCACCAACTGTTTGATGTTTTGTCCCAGTGAGTTTGATTTTATGTGGGTATGTTTAAAGTTTCGGTAATTGAATGTTATATTGGTTGATTTGGTTATTTGAATTGGTTAATAGTGATTAGAGATGATAAAGCTTGTAACTTGAGCTGTAATTGTAAAGTTTGGTATTTGGTTTAGATCAAAATTTGGGATACTTTATTAATCTTGGATTTAGGGAAATACTAGCTTTCAGTCAAATGCTGAAACCATAGTCACAGGATTCGCTAGTTAGGCTGTGTACCGCGAACCGAATCGCGAGTACCGGAATCGGGTACATGTCATTCGTGACCCGTTCACCTAGGGTTCGCAATCTGATTCGTAGAATTTAGCATACCCGATTTGTGTAGAATTTCGAACCAAATATCACATATTCGCGCACTGGATTATCGAATTCGGTGTCTAGATTCACTGCGATTCGCGAATCGGAATTGAAAAGCTATTTATACTGCAATTATGGTGACTATTCGCTTACTCTGACTAGGGATCTTGAATCTTGATGGTGAATTAAGCTGTGATGAACGTATGAAGAACATTTAGTTTGCTGAGTATCATTGTCATACTCGGTAAATTCCACCAATAGCAAAGCTAAGGTAGGGTCTGAGAAGGGTAAGATGTAGGGTGTAGACAGTCTTACCTTTACCCTGTAGGAATAGAGAGGCTGCTTTCTGTAAGACCCCCGACTGAATAGTAGTTTTGCATCAAGCCTTGGACATAAAACATATAACACTCATGACAAAGGCCGATTGGTGCATGTACCCCTTGTCTTTCGGCTATCAATACCGCCACATGATGACATAATGTATGATTAACCGCCGGCCGCTTTTAACTTTATTTTCACGAAACTAGTAACATAAAGTTAAAATTAGTGCAATTTAACTTTTGCCCCACCGAGGGCCTACACACATATATCACTTTTGTTCTATATACCTAGAGATACATCAGGGGCACAATTCTTTTTCTTTTTATCTTTTATATATATTGGTGAGACCTTCGTAATGCGTTTTTCAATATTGTATAGCTTTTAATTTATGTTGTTTTACTTGTACAGATTGGCACAAAGCAATGGAGATATTATGATTTTGGTCCTAAAGTAGTGCCTCCGCTGATATGTCTCCCGGGCACTGCTGGTACAGCTGATGTGTATTATAAACAAATCATGGCACTCTCGATGAAGGTGAGGCTCCCCTGATTACATTCCAATTGGGAATTTGTTTAACATAAGATGAGTTTTAAGGATATGCGATAATGCTTTTTGGTATGCATGGTAATTTAAAACAAATGCCTATCTCTAGTTAAATTAGCAAATTTGTGTGAACTTATACCTATAAATATACATCTGTTGGAATTTTGGAGATTAGGAGACGTAACCGTGTGTTTGGATTTATGTGATTATCTGATTTTCCGCAAGCATTTTTTGAAAATTAGCTATAATCAAATGAGCTGTGGGAGATGGATTTTGTATGTGCTTTTGCTGTTTAAAGTTGTAAGAATCAGATAGTTAGCAATTTTGATAGTGTGACAAGTTCTTGTTAAGTAATTATTAAGAAATCAGTACATAGAAATATACAACAGTCAAAACAAACATTCTTATGAAGGAAAGAGATGAAATCTATAAGATGAGAGAAATATTTTCATAGTATATTAAAAGAATGTATAGTTAAATAAATAATTATTTTCAAAACACATTATTGCACCTACACCTCACAATAATCAGATAATCATTTTCAGAACACTTGAAAAGGTGTTTTAAACTTCTAATATGTAATAAGTGTACCATTTTACTAGGTGGTGCCAGCTGCATGTTTTGTTAATTTTTTCTTTCTCAGGGTTATCGAGTGATTTCTGTTGATATTCCCCGCGTATGGAACAGCCAAGAGTGGGTTCAAGCATTTGAGAAGTTTTTGGATTATATTGATGTCCACCATGTAAGATTATCACTCACTATATAAATCTATCTGATTTTTTCCACCATAATATTGGAAGTTTTGCTGTTATTATTATTATTATTATTATTATTTGAGCATGATTTTTTTTTGTAACAGATACATCTTTACGGTACGTCCCTAGGGGGATTTCTAGCACTACTCTTTGCACAACACCGACCAAGACGAGTAAAGTCATTAGTACTCTCAAACACATTTTTGGAGACCAAATATTTTGCAGCTGCCATGCCTTGGGCTCCTGTGTATGTACCCATATTATCTACAAGATTTAATTAAAATGTTCAGGTCAAACCTGGTCAACAGTCATTAGAAGTGTATATTATTACTTTATTAGTAGTAATGCAGTTTCTGTAGTGATATCTAGCAAATTGATTATGAAAGAAAAATTAAAAAATGGTTTGAGCCGTTGCCCGTTCCACCCATTTAGCTGTCTCAAACACAAATGTTTAAAGTGTAAAATGAATACTTACTAACTTGTTTTTCCATCTCTGCTCTTTCTGTTGCAGTGTTAGTTGGACCCCTTCTTTTTTGCTGAAACGATACCTCTTAACAGGAATTCCGAGTGGTCCACATGAACCGTTTATTGCTGATTCTGTGGACTTTGTGGTTGCACAGGTGACAACATTTAACTATTTTCTAATAGTTTGTAGGTGCAAAATGGCCATTAAAACCGTAATTTACGACCTGAAACTCTATAGCATCCATTTCACAGCTAATTATTATTTAAAGGTGACTTTTAACGAGTAATAACTAGTGTTGTTGCATCGGTCATTACCAGGTAAAAGTGTGATGGTGATAGACTGATAGTGTTTTGTCATGGGTGCAACCTTTTTTAATAAATCAGTTTTGGAGGTTTTATGATTTTTAAACCAAACTTTCAACCCGTTTGACCCATTTAACTTGCATCCTTTTTAGTTAAATCTTTTAGCTCGACACGTTGAGATAAAGCATTACCAACCCGTATAGAGGTAAATAGGTCAAAAAGGCAATAGAAGAAAGTTATTATTATGATTATTTATTTAATCCACTACCCCGGTGGAGCTGAAAGGTGCAAACCATGCAGGTTGAGACCCTCTCAAGGGAGGATTTGGCTTCAAGGTTGACTTTAACAAGTGACGATGCATTGGTTGGACCGCTCATGCTTTCAGATTCTATGATCACTATAATCGATGTATGCTTCCATAACTCATAATAATATGCGTTTTCAGTACATATATCTTGATTGCATATTTCTATACAAATGCACTTATGTTATAATATATTTATATTTGTTTTTTTTTAAGACAAATGACAAATGTGCAATTCCTCAACAACTCAAAGATGAAGTAAGTGAAAGGTTTCCTGGTGCAAGAAAAGCATATATTAAAAGTGGTGGCGATTTTCCATTTCTTTCGCGACCAGATGAAATTAATCTCCATCTTAAGGTACATAAGTATTGTAATTATTAGTTTATTTCTATTATTTTCTTACACCAATAGAGGGTTAGATGATTTAACAAAAGGTGTCTCAAACTTGTGATAAACATGGTGACAGTTACACCTGAGACGGGTTGGTGTAGAAGCTCGGGAAGATCTAGTTCCAGGAACTCCAAAACCTAGCGATGATGGCGGCAGTGGTAGTGGTGACGGCGGCTCGAGTGAACCGAATAACGATAGAGAAGGTACCGATGATGCTCCTAATGGGGACGGGTCAAAGTCAAACCCTGGTGGCTCTTCCAGTAATGAAGGCCAACCGCCACTTGTTCCTGAGAATCACAATTCTCAAGGCTCAGACAACCAGCCGTTGGGCGACACCACTATGGAAGGTGATGGCCCTTTTGTGCCTCTCCTACTTGAAGCTTTTTGTAAGAAAGAAGTTGTCTTGGACACATTTTTTTTGCATTTCTTGCTCAAGTTTTTCGATATTTATTATCGGCTTCCGTATAGTTTGTTAACTTTGTACATCATCAACAATAAGCATCATCCCAAGATTCAGTTGTCCATGTAGATGGCAACTTTTTTTTTTTTTTGTAAAATATTGTTTGGTCTTTTTTCTATACAACCTTTTCTTTTAGTTTTGTTGGTTTTATTTATGTCAGATATTACTGTATTTTGTTGATTTTATTGGATTGTAGTATTTATGTTTAGTAATTCTTATATACATCCAAATGTTATATTCATCAGAAGAGCAAATTTATAATTCTAGCAATGTAGACATGTCTTCACATTTCATCCTTCTTTTAAGTATGCAGGAACTATGATTGTTGGTTCCTTGAATTTTCTTTTTGTCACTACATGCTTCTTGGTTATGACATTCGCGGCGCCTTTTGAGCTTCCAACAATCGATGGCAGCGGTCAACCACCCTTTCTCGACTCGCGGCTCACCCAACCCTGAAGGATCAATTAGCATAAATTGCTAAAAACACCACTTACTGGAACATAACCTTCTGAATGCAATGGAATTTACAAAATTTGTGAATATCTTCATATGCACAAAGACATTTATAAGCCAGCAACTAGAGGTTATTTGTATTCTTAGAAGTCTACGTACACAAATGATATTTTGATTAGAAAAATTAGCTAATAGTTTTTTTTTTATTATTATTATTTCTTTTTTGCAAACCATCAATCAACTTCTAGAATGGCAACACATGTAAGATCATATCCATGTCTCCACGCGTAATATACTTTTCTTCTATGGTATTCTACTCTTACAAGTTACAACTAAAAAATCATTTTATCAACTATTTTATCAACTATTAACAAAATTACAAAAAGAAATATAGAGAGATCAGTTAATATATAAAAAAAAAAAGAGAGGTTATTTTTAAATGTAGAAAGGATTCAGGATACATTATATGTATATTCTTGAATTTTAGGTGGAAGAGTGCTTGCATCAATTTAACAACACACAGTTTTGCCAACAAGATATACAAAGTTGGGAGCATCATATAATAGCGAGTTATACACGTAACATGGGAAGAGTTACTTGCGTAATCAAAACTCATTATAACAATTTATCGGACTTGTGACCCGGAGGTTGTTAGGACTAGGATATCACCATTGAACTACGTCTTTCAAAAAAAAAAAAGTTGGACGCCACATCGCATGTCAAAGGGTTATTTGCACAAGTAAAACTCTTTATAATGGTGAATAAAGTTGGATGCATGGTTGTAATTGGTTGGACATGCCGTTGTAATCATATAAAGATATAGTATTAAATAACTTTTGAGACTTGGGTTGGGGGTTTGGTCTAATGGCAAAGTCCTTAGAGTTAGGAGTGGGAAGTCAATGATCGAACCTCGGTAAGATCGTCTATCAAAAAAATATATACCGAGACATATATAAGTTCATGTAAATTACAATCTTAACATCATATAAATCTCAACTATGGAATGACTGTAAACATTTCGTACTTTTTCTTCAAAAAAATATATTTGCATTTATCTTCTTCTAAAACCATACACAACCATGTGTAGTGGGCGTTACCCACTTGCCAATTCACACGGGGAAGCCCTTATGGGGCGCCATTGTGAGGGTCGTGAGCTCGCTAACGGCTGTGAACAAATGTTGTGACCATTGTCTGAATACCTTTTTAGCCAACCAAATCATACTAACTTTTTCACTCACTAACCATTTCCGCTACACATAGTCTGTGAGTTAGTTAGTAAGAGCTTGGCGGTAACGTGACGCTCTGACTCACTAACCATTGTCACTATACATGGTCTTACATATATGGTTGGTTAAAACTTAAATGACAACCATTAAATATTTTGGTTAGGGCAAAACCCTTTGTATAGATTGGGAGATAGAAAAACATTTTGATTCCTAATGTATTTATATTATAGGTTACTATTGGTATGTCCAGTACTATAACAATGTAATACTGAACAACATATGTCCACTATAACAATGTAATCCTAAACAACATGAGAATTTAAAAGATAAATCTTGTGCTGATCATCTTAAATTGTTCCCTAAGTCAAACGTTTCATATTGTAAGTTAGAGAAACATCTACAGCCATCAACATATGAGATGTTCAATACGTATGTCACCAGAACACATTAAGTTATAATACCCAAAGGTAAAAGGTCTGAAACGGCTAGCAGAACATCTACTCACTAACAACAACCACTGTACCCAGTAAATTCATAAATAGAAAAAACATCTACTCACCAAGTAAATTCAAATATAACTTGTCTTTTAATCTAGATATTGGATGTAATTTATAAAATAAAAAAATTCCATGCTATCAACTTTATGTCAAAATTTAGATTAGATATCAAATCGCACTATATATTTAAAACAAAAAACATAATTATATTTTAACTAGAAACGCAGAAGTTAATCAATAACTTAAATGCTAACGTCAAAAAGGGTTCAAATTAAATTGAATTATTTATCTCAAAACGCAAATTTTACATTTTCCCAATTTCAGCCATTGAATTAGTTTATTTAAAACCATGAAAACCTCAATTTTGTAACAGAAAAAAAACCCCTCTAATATTTTAAAAACCCATTTATACAAGTACCCTCATAAAAAAGAATTTAATAATAGTAAAACAATAGAATTCATTTAAAAAAAATCCAATGCACACCTTATAATATGTCATAGCAAACAACTATGACCGTTATTCAAAACTAAAGAATATTTAAGAAATTTCTAGTAAGATTCATGTTACCCATTGGTCAGCCATTTCCACCCAATAAATACACGTCCATATCTTTTTTTGTTTTGTTTTTCTCCATCAAACTCTTGAATTCTTTGATCAAACTATGTCGATGTTGGATTCGGATACGTCTTCCCAAGGAGGCAACAATCATAAAAACTTCAAAGAAACTACTCGTCATCGTGAGTTTTTCGATCTATGCAACTTCACTCGATCCTATGTTTTTGTTGTATATCTATGTTCATGTACGCTTATATTTTTTAAATTTAGTTTGCGGTTAAGAAGTGTGTTTAAATGACTACTTATGATAATAGTTAATCTTGCTTCTCCTACTTTCGTATCATAATTAACCTCTTGGAGGTCACATGTCTAGCATAAGCTACGATTTACCTTATTCAGTTGGTTAACATGATATATATAGACCCGGTCGACTGGTCGAGGAGTTTTTTATTTTTATTTTTTTACAGGTTTGTAAATTGTAATATCCGAAACCAGATTACAACAACAACCATGCCCAGTCAATCCCACAAATAGCAAGCTATCCGAAACTAGATTGTGTAGGCTAAAACTGAATACAAAGAGGTTTAGACACATTATTCTGTCTAGAATGGGTAAGAAAAGAAGAAAAGTGTTAACAATAGACTGGGACTGCGGCTGCAGCTGCGACATATGGGTAACATTATTGAAAGAATGGGAACGGCCACTAGAATTGTTTCTGTGGATTTAGCCAATGGATCAAATGGACCACATGAGGTCTCCTTAATTTGTTTGAAATCTCATGTACCATATGTTGTTTTAGTGAAAAGCTGGATTTGAGATGGAGTTGTATATAATTATTTTGTGAAAGAACTAAAAAGCAAAGAAGAGTCAACAAAGTGTTAATCTAGAAATCAAAGTGGATGATGAACAGGATAGAAAGAAGTCAAAGAAGCCTTCCTCTAGAAATCAAAATATAACACCTATAATATTGTATAGTATATAATATATGATCCAGTCAACACAATATTTGCAGGATGTACAACTATAGCATTTTACTTAGATAATAAATAATATGTACAGTATACTGATTATAAATATTACCAAAGTGCCTTTGGCCTAGTGGTATCAAAGTGATGGATAAGGCTTTGTCTTTCCAAGTGGTGTGGGGTTCAAATCCCATGGGTGACAAAAAATTAGCCGTTCAAAAAAAAATAGTGATTATAAATATTAATTATTTAATTTAAGTGTAACACCTATAATATTTGTTGAGTTGAACATATATTACAACAAAAAAATAATAGTTACAATATTATCTGGTTTTACATATTTAATTTACTTGTTCTTTGTACACAAGCGTATGTGACTTATGTCTAACGCTTGATGCAAAACTACTATCGAGCCGGACGTCTCAATAGAAGCAACATCTTTATTCCTACAGGGTAAAGGTTATAAGGTCGTCTACATCTTACACTCCTTAGGCTCTACTTTAGCTTTGCTATTGGTAGGATTTACTTAGGGGTGCATAACGGGTCGGGTTCGCGGGTTGGCAGGTCCAACCCGACCTGAACCCGAAAATTTTACATGAACCCGAACCTGAAAATTGTGACATACATATGAACCCGAACCCGACCTGAATACGCTCGGGTTGACCCGAACCCGACCCGTTCAACCTGATTTTTTTATTTTTTCGCAAACTAGTGTATTAAAATTAAAATTTTACTACAAAAAACACTAACATATATAAAACATTTATGTTTTATTTATAAAATCTCATACCATTTTCTATTTTAAGTTATAAGTGTAGCACAAAATACCTAACCAATTTAATTTATAACATAAAACATATTGTAAAAAACAATATATAGTATAAATAGGTTAAACGGGCCAACTCGCCCGGATTGACTCGAACCCGACCCGTTTAGTTAAACGGGTTCTCGGGTTCAACCCGAACCTGACCCGAACCCATTTAGACTAAACCCATACCTGCTAATTTAGGTTCAGGTCGTGTCAGAAATTCTCACCCCTAGATTTACTAAGTATATGATGATCATGTTTTTTTGTACATGACTTTATCTAAAATGATTCTTAGATTCTTTTTTATGTGAACATATGTGTTCAAGAATGTTCTTAATTCTTAAACGTATCCGGGTGGCATTCAACTAGAGCTGAGTTAGCTCGTACTATGCTTGTCATGTTGTGAAACATACGAGACTTTCGGCTTAGCACACTCCACAAGATTCACAATTGAACATGTGAATCGAGGTGATATGTATCTAAGCATATGTCATAAGACATCTACTATCATACATACTTGAACTCCTGTATCTTAAAACCATTCAAGTCTATGCCAAGGAGAAGTAATCTCAAGAGTTACATACGTAACATAATAAACCATTATTCTAAGTACGTATGTGTAGTTCCTTAGGTAGTTAACTAAGAATTATATTCTAAGACATGAGTTAACAACCTACTAGGTTAAAGACATAGTATTTCACAAATGTACATGATTAAGATCTCCTGGACACTCCTAACTAACTTTCTTGAGACATCAAGCGTTGCATTATTCCGTTACTATGCTCATTAGTTTTATAATTTTTGGTACATTGCACAGGATTATTGTATGAAATGATTAGCTCAGCAAAAAGACCCGGCTCAAAATCAAATTGGAAGGTATAACTTTTATAACCGTACAATTTTCTTAGATCATTAGCCATAATCTGTGGTCATTTAACGAACATTTTAATCAAGGTCCCTTGTCTTTATTTTTTAGGTACTCATAATGGACAAAGTTACTGTTAAAATTATGTCACAAGCATGCAAGATGGCTGAATTAACAGAAGAAGGAATCTCATGTAAGATACAAACGCCAATCTCATAAAATGTCACCGTTTTATAAAAAACAGTCTTTCTTTTTTTAGCGAGTAGAAATGTTATATGACCTGTTTTTTAGAAAACCGGATTATGTTAGGATGGATATTTATGTGTTTTGTTGTAGAGTATGCACATTTGTATTATGTACAAGTGAATAAGTTTATGCTTTTCTGCAGCGGTAGAAGACATAAGCAAGCGAAGACAGCCCTTACCAAAATTGGATGCAGTATATTACATACAACCAACAAAAGAAAAGTAAAAATTATTATTATTAATTTTATAACAGGATTAAACGATTATTTGATAAGCATGTATGTTTAGATCTTTTTTTCATGCTTCTGTTTGCAGCGTTGTCATCTTGTTATCGGACATGGCTGGAAAGACGCCGATGTATAGAGAGTACGTCAAAAATCAAATATTTATTTTTCATGTTACAGTTGATCATCTTTCTCCTTGGTTTCAGGGCTTACATCTTCTTTAGTTCAGCTGTTCCAAAAGCATTGGTTGCTTACATTAAAAGGGAGCCAACCATAAGATCCCGCTTTCGTGCCATGAAGGAGGTTACACTATTTTCTTAAATCGTTTTTTGAATCGTATAAGTAAATTTGTCTTTATACTAACTTCTTTGGGGGATTTACAGATGAACTTGGAGTACAATGTCATTGATAGCCAGGTATAAGATGTTGATTATACAAACGACTTTCATTATTTAAAAATCCATATTTTAGTTCATTATTTGTCATTGTGATCGCCTCTGTAACACCTTAGGCAAATCCCACATCCACTACGGATAAAGAAATACTAAATGTCTAACCTCAAATACCATCTACACGTTTTGAGCGTGTTAGTTGTGGATAAGAGGACAATTCCCCATTTAAACACGATTGGATCTATCTAGCGAAAAACAAATCCGTGAGCTCCTAGTGCGCAAAGTGAACAATATTAGTGGTTGGTATTAGAGTTGGATGTTACAACCTTAGCATTTTTCTTGTAACAGTATATCCGCAAGCACATATTTAACTAATCTACCGACGAGGCTGAATAAAATTGTTCCCATTTTATAAAATGATACATGATTTTGACTTGTGAAAGTTATTCGACACAGTGTTTCATCACTGATCATGGTAAGGCCTTGGAAGACCTTTATGGGGATGAAGAAATTAACTATAAAGGAGATGAATGTCTGGCTGCAATGGCCAATCGAATCGCAACTGTATTTGCTTCAACGTCGGTAGGTAATTCTGTTTTTTTTACATTGTCAACATATTTGTAGTTTATAAGCTTTTATTTTTCAGGAGTTCCCATTAGTACGTTACCGAGCTGCCAAATCCCTTGACCATACCACAATGACAACATTTTCTGATCTAATCCCAACAAAACTTGCTGCTGCTGTTTGGAATATTCTTATGAAATATAAAACCACTCTCGAAAATTTTCCACATACAGAAACATGCGAGTTGCTCATTGTAGACAGATCAATAGACCAGGTTATTTTGTTGAATAAGTTAGTTTAACGTTTTTTTTTTCTAATGAAATAAAAAGTTCTAATATATATAGAATGGTTTTAATTTGCTTTTGGCAGCCTCTCATCTTTAATTTGTCCTCTGATTTTTCAATTGTAGATTGCGCCTATCATTCATGAATGGACGTATGATGCCATGTGCCATGATTTACTAGAAATGGATGGGAATAAGTATGTTCATGAGGTTAGTCCTGTTGAGTAACATGTCAAAATGGGTTCGGATTGATTCATGTCACTTATTAGTAATTTAGTACGGGTCGGATTGAGATGACCTGTAAACACTTTTTGTCCATTTTTTACGATTAGTTAACACACTAAATTTGATCACACAAACTTCTCATAGATCTTTAATCAAAATCTTTGAATAAAGAGGAGATTGTATGCATTAAAATACATTTACTCAACTTTCAACCTATTCAACTCATTTGACTCGTTTGAGCTTTACAATAACCCAAATCAACTCTTTTAGAAGTAAATGGGTTGAAATATCCACCGAATAAGAACTACGGACTAAATTTGTGCTCTTTTGCTATTATACTTCTTAGATTCCAAGTGAAACAAGTGGTTTTGAAAGGAAAGAGGTCCTTCTTGATGAAGAACATGATCAAGTATGGCTAGAGCTTCGGCATTCACACATAGCAGATGTATGTCTAATTGTCTATACAACATTTTACATTAGTCTTTATAATTACAACAATATGGTTTTTAGATCAAGGTTCCCTTCTCAGGCTAGTGACCGGTTACATGATAAGATAACAAATTTCATGTCAAAGAATAAAGCTGCACAGATGCATCAAGGTTCAAGGTATGTTTGCTGATTCTTTCTATGAAGCCAAACATCATATGGTTCTATAAACCGATCTTTGTTATTCTTCTTTTTGTCGTCAGTAGAGATGGTGATGTGTTGTCTACTCATGAGTTGCAAAAGCTTGTACAAGCATTGCCACAATATAGTGAACAAAAGGAGAAACTATCCCTCCATGCTGATGTAAGTCTGGAAAAAATTTCATCTTTCCAACAATATCATTCAGTTTATTTTTAAGAACTCACCTATAGATGACAGAAGAATCTTGTGTTTTGGGATTTTTTTTATTAGTAGGTGGTTTAGGAACGAGACCAGTACTTCTAGATTTTTTCTGAAAGTTCTTGTACTTCCAGAAAATTTGCTACCCTTGTGTAAATGAACTTGGCAACTTCGCACTACATAGAGTTTGTTGAGGTCCCTTACAGGGGTAACAAACTGCTTAGAAGTGCAAGAAAAGTATCAGACTCGTTCCCAAACAACCTCCATACATAAAAATTTATGTTTTGTGAATTACTAGTTATTACATTGGAAAAAGGAAAAAACAATATTTGATCCAAGCTGACACAAAAATCTGGTTTAAAATAGATTGCTGCGAAGATTCACAGTATTCGTCGCAAGACAGGACTTAACGATGTGGGCAAACTAGAGCAGGACCTTGTTTATGGAGATGCAGGAACTAAGGATGTCATTAACTTTCTTAAAGAACAAATGGTAGTAAAATGCTAAGAATGTGTATCTGTGTTTACACTCTGTGTTTTTTCATGACCAAATTCTTACATGGTTAAGTTGGCTATTCATGCAGGATATACCACATGAATATAAGATGAGATTATTAATGATCTATGCAGCAACTCATCCTAAGAAGTTTGAGAGTGAAAAACTTATAAAGTTAATGGAGGTAATATTTTCTTCATCATAATAATTTCTAGTATTTATGTTGAATACGACTTTGTTTTTAATAAAACTTAACAAAAATGTGTGTTTAGTTTTTTTATTAAAACTATAATAAAATACTTTTCGTATTTCTTGGCTTTTTAGTTAGCGAACCTATCTCATGATGATATGAATGTTGTTTACAATATGAGATTTCTCGAGGCAGCACCAGAAAACAAGACGGCAAGTGCCCTCGCATTAAAACTTCATCTTAAGGTATATACATGTTTCCATGCATAGGTGATTGGGTAGGCTAGATAGGTTTGGTATGGGTCAAAATAGGTCGGGTTTGTCCTGACCATCCCACAAACACAATTGCCACATTTAATACCGTTCATCTACTTCCATTTTTATAATGAATTCAGAAGAAGAAGGGTCTTAGAATCGATCATCCTGGTGAAGAATCAGCTTTGCAGTTATCGCGCTTTCATCCCATGATTGAGGTATGGTGTGACAAATTAACTAATCTCCAAATAAATTAAACAAGTCTTACAATAGTATTAAAAACCTTATTAAAAATTAACTTTTCAGGAACTGATTGAAAAACTTAGCAAAAATGAACTTCCAATGAGTGAATATCCATGCATGAATGACCCAAGTCCAACTTTTAATGGGGCTTCACATTCCGGGTCAGCCCGTGTACATGATACTCCGGGTCGGTCAATGAGATCAAGGCCATCAACATGGGCTAGACCACGTTCTTCTGATGATAGGTAACCATGTATTTGTATATATAGGGGAGAGTTCTACAAAGCATACAAACAGGCTAATGTGAGAACATGCTAAACAAAATGTTTACATATTTTTCCAATTTAAAAAAAAATAAAAACTAAAATAAAAATATGATAGAAATGTAATGTTTAATCCTCAAGAAATGAAAATTTTTGTTTTAACAAAACTTCTATAGTTGTATAGTTAAAAATTTTAAAACAATAAGAAATTAATTTGATGACTTTATGTATATAGACATGCACATTTGCTTTCAAAGTTACAAAAATGCTAACCATTGATAAAAAATAAATTAACGATTTAGTTTAGTTATTTTTGTTCTCACAGAATGTCTTGTGCGAACCCTACTCTTATATGTTGGTTGATTTTACAAAAAAAAAAAAATCATCAAAAGAGACATTTTGACCAACTTTCTTTCTTTTCAAAATAGACATTGATTTTTAACCAAAGTTTTCAGAACCGGACTGAACGTCGAACCGGATCCCTGGGCAGTTCACCGGTCCGACTGGTCCAACGAACCGGACTAAAAAATGCATCGAAACCCAAAAATAATAAAAAAAAACAAAAAAAAAACGGCCAGACCCCCTATTTTTCCGGTCTAAACGGCAGGTTCAACGGTCCACCATCGGTTCAGCTGCATGGTGGTCCAAACATCTGAACCAGACCGATCCAGAGCCCGGAACCCAATCCAACCGGTCCGGTCTGATTTTCAAAACATTGCTTTTAAAACACTTTAAAATAAATACATTCAAGAGCAACCAATTATAAAATGCCAAATGAGCTATGTGGTCCACAAAGACAACCAATTAAATAAATACACGTATAAAATTTAGCCTTTGTGAACTAAAAATCAATCTCTATTTTAGTTTAAAAGGCATTGTTCTGAAACCTGGATTGGACTGGACCGACCGGTTGGACCAAGAACCGGGGGTCGAACCGGTCCGGGTCAAGGTATTGCATCGGGGGTGCATCAGACCGGGGTCGGACCGGTGAACCGGCGGTCGGACCGGTTGAACTGGGTTTCAAAGGGGTTGACGGGATTTTTTATAATTTTTAAAATTTTACCATATTAATTTTACGACGCCATACGGTTAATATCCGGTCTGACCGGTTGAACCGGTCAAACCAGTGAACCAGTAAGGAAGCTAGTTCAACATCCGGTCCGATTCTGAAAACATTGTTAAAAGTGTTCAATATATCTATTTTGGCAATTTCCCTTATTATTTATTTTTACTAAAAGAGAAGGGAGCTTTTTGCAGTGACCCGGCTCAAAGTCGCACGACTCGTGAGTTCAAGAAGATGGGTAAACGTATATTTGTATTCATTGTTGGTGGTGCAAGTCGATCAGAGGTGAGCATAATTACCTTATTATTTAGAAAATAATAGTTCTATGGTATAATATATATATTTTTTTAACATTTTCATTTCATTCAGCTTCGGGTTTGTCACCAGTTAACAACAAAATTAAGAAGAGAAATCATTCTAGGTTCATCTAGTCTTGATGATCCTGCCCAATTTGTTGAGGTAGTTTGTGATTCTTTTAATTACTTTTTTTATTTTTTAATGGAATTAATTAATTATAATGATGATAATAATAATAATTATATAATCTCCATTGATTGATCTGTTTTTTTTTTTTTTTTTTCTTGCAGAAAGTGAAGTCGCTGACTTCAAAAGACAAGGAGATCTGGTTGGATGATTTTGAAATCTAGAGATTAAATATATACAGTTTGTGAAAATAAACAGTTCGATTATTTAATTCTTTTTACCACCATTCAATGATGTAAATATGTATAGCATATGGACATGGACTCAAACTAAATTTATTTTTGAACGACATGTACTCAAATTAATAATTTATGTGTTAGTGTTTATTATTTGTTAAAAAAAATCAACAATTAAGATCGAGCAGAATTTTGTTTAGAAAGGTGAGTCATGTTTTTGAACGACCAACAAAAGCCCGATCACTCGAGTAAACTCAATAGCGAAAGGTCACCCACGCCAGCGAATGCAGACGACGCTGGTGACCTGGCGTGGGTGACCTGGGCCACCACCAATCCAGAGGAAACCCACCACCTGAAGGCCACTGTTGCTACAACAAATATCTGTCTAACGATAGTCCTGAGTCACGAGAGAGGTTCAGGGGTTCAAGGGTTTCAGTCTGCCTAACGCAGGTCGTGGTGTCCTTCAACGTTGTAAACGTAGAAGGAGGTTCAAGGCTTGTACTATTTATTGTATGTGCTTTTAGATTCTGATCTGAGATGAACTCAAGATCAGAAGTAGAGATTCTTGGAACTCGAGTGAAGGGGATTGTTCTCCACACGTGAAAGACCAAGAGAATATTAAGAGTGAAGTGAGAGTGATTAGATTTGGTGTGTCTAGAGCTGATTCTCAGCTTCTCATTTATAGAGAAAAGGATCTTCTCTAAGAGGAAAGCATAATACCTTGATCCTGTCTACAACTAAAGGACATGCCACAAAAAGCAAGAGGATGCTATGGACCTGCGGTCTATAAGCTGATGTTACTCCATCAGTTTTGTTTGTTTAGCTCGATGAAAGGGACGACGTGACAAGTCATCTTTTTGACTTGTGACACCACCGGCTGTGGAACCTTTGTAGGCTCCAACCTTTCAAGCGTTTGTTTGATAATATTATTTATTCGTTTTTGCTTTAAGCTACCCACGTCATCAGCCCCCCAAGTCAGAAGGTTTGACGAGTCATCTTGAAAGCTTCTGACTGTTTTTTATTGTTTGTTCCTTGCTTGAAGGGTTCGAGGGTTCGCTGTGATTTGGGCGGTTAATATTCAGTGTTTTAATTTTGATTGGACCCTGATGTGACATGTGGCAGTCTGTTCAGGGCTTTATTATTGCATGTCATTATGACAGTTATATTTTTAAATATTATAACCGTTCCTTTTTTCTTTTTAACCCCTCTTCATTTCATTTTTTACTTAACTTTTCTCACTTTTTCACTTTCTTCTTCACAACCGTCTCTTCCATCATTAGGGTTTCGTGATTTTTCAATCATCAGGTTAGTTTCTTTTCTTCTTGTGTAGTGTACTGATCATCCTTTTTAGGCACAATGGGCGCTAAGAAGGACATGGCCGTTACGTTTTCAACCCTTTCTCAGAAAGAGGTTGAATCGTTCTGTTCCGAGTGGGAAATAGACCTGTCTTTTAATCCTGTTGCTCCAGCCAAGCGACTTGCTGTTTCTGATTGTCCGTCTGGTTCTATTGCTTTATATTGTCGTCACTTTGAGTTTGCAAATCTTCGTCATCCCTTCTCTGTTTTTCTCTTGAATGTACTTGAATATTATAGGGTGTCTCTTGGTCAAATCCATCCACATGGCATTGGCCGTGTGTTGCATTTTGAATGTCTATGCAGAGCCCTAGGTTATGATCCCACTTTGCTGATGTTTAGGCGATTCTTTCGCCTTGCCAAGAATGGTGACTGGTTCACCTTCGAGGGATCATCAGCGGAGACAAACCTCCTTTCTTCTCATGTCACTACTGTTGGTCAATGGAAGACTAAGTTCTTCTGGGTTTCTGATTCAATTTTTCCTTTTAAGCCTATTTGGAGGTCTCCTGAGGCTGTTTTAAATGAGGCAGAACCTTCAGAATCTGAACTTGATCACAACTTTTTAACTGCTCTTAGAGCCTGTCCTTCAAGGCTTCGTCCTTTTGCTGAGCCATTCTTAGTGTTATCTGGTGTTAGCACTCGCTGGGACAAGCCTGGTAGAGATCCCGTTATAATGAAGGGTGATCGGGGTATGAGTTTTTTTTTGTGATTGGTTTCATTGTTTCTTTTTGCTTAGTCCTTATACTTTGTGTATTTTGCAGTCATGTCGGCTCTGGATTTTATTAAAGCTGATGATGCTTCAGGCGTTGTGTTTGCTGATGCCGAAGCGGCGGATGGTGAAGATGCTTTAACCAAGTACGAGAAGGGTAGGTATGACGGGACCAACTATGTTGCCGTTCCTAATGTCAAAGGTTTTGCTAAGGCTAGTTCCTCGAAGGCTTCAACAAGGAGGTCCAGCAGACGACTGTTAAAGGCTGCTAAGTCTGCTGACCCTTCTGAAGCAGTAACTGTTAGCGATGACATTGAGGATTCTGATGATGGGAAGGATCAGACGGTGGATGATACTCTTGTGGATGTGGTTGTGAAGAAAAGTAAGGGTAAAAAGGTTAAGGTTGTGAAGGAAGCAGATGTGTCTGGTAGTTTTGATGAAGAGGGTGTGTATGTGCCTGGATGGAATGTGAAGGCAACTGACAGTTTCAAGTCCTCTGCTGTGTGTGAGGAAGTTTTGGCACACTTTGCTACTCCGGGTGCCAAGGCTTGCCTCGAGGGCTTAGATGATGATGCTCTTCTAGCAAAGATGATGGTGGGAACCTGTAATCTGGCAGCCATGCTACCAGAAGGAATCAGCAGATTTAGGAAAGTCATGGGTGAGTATAGTGAATTTGCTAAGAAGAAGAAGGAAATGAAGCAGTCCATAGCTGACATGAAGAGGGATGCTAAGGAGTATGCTCAAAAGGAGGTCACTTTGATTGCCCTTATTGATGAGCTAAAGAAGGGGCATGAGGCTGAGATGGCAAGGCATGAAGCTGCCAGGTTGAAGGTGGAAGCAGATCAACTAGCTTTGGAGGCAGAAAAGAAAGCTTTAGAGAGTGAGAGGAAAGAACTAGAAGTCTCTCTTGCTGCTGCTCAGGGTGACAACAAGTGGCTGATTGAAGAGGGTTTTCAACAAGTTGTTACTTATCTCCTTCATTCTGCGGAATTCAATTCAGCCCTTGGAGAAGTGTATACCAAGCTATTGACCCATGGTAAGCATTCAGGTTTCGTTGCAGGGTTCAAAGCTTGTGAGTCTGGTCAAGCCTTGGAAGAATCTCCTCTTTATCAACCCAACTCCTTGGATGTTTTCAAGGAGACTGTGCTCAAGATGGAACACTCCAGTTATCCTTATGTGGCTCAAGTCTCTTCCCTTTATGGGAAACCTTTAAAGGAGCTGAAGAAGTTAAAGCCTGCTGGTTTGAATGAAGCTGTATCTGCTAAAGTGCTTCAGGCTGTTTCCAAGAAGAGGGCACACTCGGGTGATAGTGAGGAGACCTTGGATATGACTGATACACTTTCTAAGGATGCTAGTGTTGAAGCCTCTGAAGCTGGTTTGGTGGAGAAGCTGCCCAAGAAAGGAAAGAAGGCAAAGAAAGCCAAAGTGGTCAAGGCTAGGAATGAGGATGAAGCCTCCAAGCCTTCAGGGTCTGGTAATGACGCCTGAACCCTTTATTCGTAGCTTTCTTAGCATCTATGGTTTGTAAAACAATTAACTATGTGGTTGTGTCTTAAATACTTTTATCTTTTGCTTGAACCTGTGATGGTTCGCTAGTGGTTGTGGGCTGAAGCCCTTTGAACAATTTATGATGTTGCTTGGCTTTTGTATAAAGCCTGTTAATGTTAGGTCTTCATGGCTGTTTGTTTAAGTTTTATGGTTGTTCGTTCTTGTTTTGTTTTTTGTTGTGTGTTTGTCTTTGTTATTGTTTGGGAATGTTTAGCCGGTAGCACCTTCGAAGGTTGAATGCTGCAGTCATTCATCCTTAAGGTAGTCTAGACAAACATGTCACCAGCTATCCTATCTACACTTATATAAGTGTCTGTTATTTTCGTAAGTTTGTTTTTTAAACTTAAGGAACGATTGGTGTAGGTTGTTCAAGCCTGTCGATGAGACTTATAAAACTATTTTTGTTTATCTCATGGAGTCGAATTGATTTAGGAACTCACCCCTTATATAGGTCCGTTCAACCTTCGAACCTATTGAGCGAAATGGCCTGGGAGCTCATCCCCTTACATGGCCCTTGCCATGGAGTTTCTTGCAAGGTTCTCAACCTGATTATAGGATAGAAAGACAAAATTTCCAAAAGAGGATTCATAGATCCTTTCATTCATTAGACGATAGCATTACATAAGTTTTTTGAAAAGAACAACTTGTCTTACAACTTAAACAAAGAACCTTTTAAGGTTCCTACCATTCCAGTGTCGAGGGAGCTTCTTGCCTTCCATGTTGGCAAGCTTGTAAGACCCTCCTTTGTGAGACTCAAGGATGCTGTAGGGGCCTTCCCATTTTGGTCCTAGCTTTCCTTGATTTTCTTTCTTGCTTGCATCGTTGTTTCTGAGAACCAGGTCTCCTGGCTTGAAGCGTTCATGCTTGACCTTGGCATTGTAGTAAGATTCCATCTTTTGCTTGTACTTGGCTTCTCTTATTGCTGCTAAGTCTCTTGCTTCTTCCAGTAGGTCAAGATTGAGTGATGTTTCATGCTCGTTAGCCTGGATGTCGACATGAAGGGTCCTGGGTGTGGTGACCCCAATCTCAGCAGGTATGACTGCTTCAGATCCGAAGGTAAGGCTGTAGGGTGTCTTCTTGTTACTTGTCTTTTTAGTGGTTCGGATTGCCCAAAGAACACTTGGCAGTTCTTCCAACCAATTTCCCCCTTGACGACCCAACCTGGCCTTGATCCCTTCAACCACACTCCTATTCATCCTTTCAACCTGCCCGTTGGATTGAGGGTATGCTACAGAGCTGAAGACTTGTGTAATTCGATACTCTTTACACCAAGCATTGAACGGCTTTTCTGCGAACTGTTTGCCATTGTCTGTAACTAACACCCCGGGCAAGCCATATCGACAAATGATACTTTCCCATACAAAATCGATTATCTTCTTTCCGGATATCTTTCCCAACGGTTTCACTTCTGGCCATTTCGTGAAGTAATCAACACCAACCAACAAGAATTTGACCCCCCCTTTGGCAGGTGGGAAGGTTCCAACGATATCCATTCCCCATTTGTGGAATGGCCATGCTGAAGTGATTGGAACCAAATCATGCTTGGGACTCTTTGGGACTGGTGCATGGATTTGGCAGGCTTCGCATTTTTTCAACTGTTCTGATGCATCACGATGCATTGTAGGCCAGAAGTAACCAAGGTTCATAAGTTTTGCCACCACTGATCTTGGACCACAATGAGCCCCACATATTCCTTCATGAACCTCTTTGATCAAGTACCTGCTTTGCTCAGGACCAACACATCGAAGCAATGGAGCCAAGTACCCCTTTTTGTAGAGTATGCCATCTTGAATTGTGTATTGCTTAGACTTGATCCGAATTCTTTCAGCTTCGACAGGATCTTGGGGTAATTCACCTCTTTGCAGGAATCTTTCAAAGGGAGTCATCCAATTTGGTTCGCTTTCAGTTATGACATCTTGAACCTCGATTTCAGATATTGAAGGGTGCTTGATCACTTCAACCAATACTTTCTTAGTAAGGTGAGCGAAGTTTAACGAAGCAAGCTTGCTAAGAGCATCAGCTTTCTTGTTATGAGACCTTGGGACCTGTTTGATCTTGCAACACTGGAAGGTGTTCATGATTTCTTTAGCCTTCTCTCTATACTTTTTCATGTTAGGTTCTTTAGCAATGTAGCTATCATTCACCTGACTGGAGACCAGTAATGAATCGGTGAACACTTGAAGCTTGTGAACCATCATCTTTTTTGCAAGCTTGAGTCCTGCTATCAAGGCTTCATATTCTGCTTCGTTGTTTGTTGTCTGAAATTCCAAACGAAGGGCATATGTGAATTCTAACCCTTCAGGGTTGATCAATACAAGGCCAGCCCCTGACCCTTCAACACTGGAAGCTCCATCTGTGTAAAGCTTCCAGGCTTCAGGGTCGATAGGTTCGTCTATGGTGATATTGACTTCGGTCGTTTCCACCTTTGGAATTTCAGCAATGAGGTCAGCAAGTACTTGTGCTTTAATTGCTTTTCTTGGGACGTAGGTGATTGTGTGTCCACCTAGTTCAACAGCCCATTTGGCTAGTCGTCCCGAAGTTTCAGGTCTTTCAAGCACATTTTTGATTGGTTGGTCAGTGACTACTTGTATGGGATGTGCTTGAAAGTACCTTCGAAGTCTTCTGGCTGTTTGCACTAAGGCTAAAGCCAATTTTTCCAAAGGAGGGTACTTGACCTCTGCAAACTTTAATGTTTTACTGAAGAAATAAACGGGTACCTGAGCTTTGTCTCTTTCTATGGTGAGAACAGCGCTGAAGGCTTCATCAGTAACTGAAAGATAGACAGAGATCGTTTCCCCTGCTTCAGGTGTTGCAATGGTGGGAAGGGAAGCCAGATGATGTTTCATGCTGTTGAAGGCTTCCTCTGCTTCTTCCGTCCACCTGAAGTCTTTCTTGTCAGTGCAACCTTTGAGGGTCTTGAAGAATGGCAGTGATTTTTCAGCTAGCTTTGAGACGAAGCGCTTCAAGGCAGCGAGCTTACCGTTCAAGCTTTCAACCTCCTTCTTGGTTTGAGGCGACTTCATGTTGAGGATGGCTCGAACCTTGCTTGGATTGGCCTTTATGCTTTGTTTTCCTACAACGTGACCCAAAAATTTTCCTTCTTCGAAACCAAAGGAACATTTAACAGGGTTTAGCTTCATGTTGATTTCTCTGAGTTTGTTGAAGGTCTCTTGTATGTCAGCCAGCATTTGATCCTCAGTTTTGCTCTTGATGACCAGGTCATCAACGTAAGCTTCCATATTCTTGCCAATCTGCAGGGAAAAGGCCTTGTCGACCAACCTTTGATAGGTAGCACCTGCATTTTTTAAACCAAAGGGCATTTTTCTATAACAGAATATACCCTTATCAGTATGGAAAGCAGTTTTTTCTTCGTCTTCCTCCTTCATTTGTATCTGGTGATAACCTTTGTAGGCATCCAGAAAACACTTGAAGGGGAAGCCTGTAAGCGAATCTATTTTCAAATCAACCTCAGGCAAAGGATAGCAATCCTTGGGGCAAGCTTTGTTGAGGTCTTTGAAGTCGATGCACATCCTCCAAGAATCATCAGGCTTTCTAACCATCACAGGGTTTGCGACCCATGATTGATATTTCACCTCTCGAAGGATACCAGCTTCAACTAACTTGTCAACCTCTTGGCATGCAGCCTTGCTTCGTTCTGGGGCAAGACTTCTTTTCTTTTGAACAACTGGTTTAACATTGGAAGGGATCCTTAGTTCATGTTCAGCAACATCTCGTGGAATCCCTGTCATGTCACTTGGGCACCAGGCGAAAACGTCCATGTTATCCTTTAGCAACACTTCAAGCCTAGTGAGAGTGTCACCAGGAAGAGCTGTGTTGACTCGTACCCTTTGATCAGGATACCTGGGGTTGATGCTGAGACCAAGTTTGTTGTGATCTTCATCGAGGGTCAACACTGAAATGGAAGGTTGAAGGGTTCCAACACCCTCTTTGGTGGGGAATTTTGCACTCCTTCGGCTAATGGAAACCGTCATGTCAAAGATTACTACCCCAGACCTTCCAATGATAACGTCGTAACTAGACGGTAGGTCCAAAACCACGAAGGTGAGTGGTTCAGTCCTTCGTAGTTGACCATCAGAAAAGGTTACATTAAGTGTTAGTTCGCCCAAAGGCTTGATAGGTATGTCAGCAATGCCTTTTATGGCAGCTTCAGCAGGTCGTAGCATGGAGCGTTCCTCAGGGCTTAGAAGGTTGAAATACTTAGCGAACATTATTTCAGTAGCAGCTCCCGTATCTATGTAGGCCTTTTGTGTTTTGGTGGAACCTACGAAGGCTTCAAGCACAAGTGGATCACAGTGCTTTTCTCCCTTAGTGTAAGGGAAGTAAATGCCTTGCCGTTCCCAATCTTCCAATCTTTGCCTTTTACTTGGGGTTTCATTCTCAACAAAGACCATGGCAACATCTTTCTTTTTACCATCTGCCATGTTTTCTTTAACACCCTTGACCAGGTGGGCCAGCTCTCCCGACCTGACAGCTTCTTCGATTCTTTTCTTGAGTTGGAAGCAGTCGTTGGTGTGGTGTCCCTTCTCTTCGTGAAACTCACAATATTAGTTTGAGTTCTCGTTCCTTTTACTCTTTGGTAAGGGACGGGGAGGTCGGAAGGTGTGTTTGACTTCTTCGGTTGCTAGAATTTCTTGAGGAGTTTTGGTGAGGGCTGTGAAATTGACGTTCCTGTCTCTGCTTGGAGGGTTCCTGCTTTCAGACCTTCGTGACTCAGATCCTCTGGACCTTTTGTCATAGGTGCCATAATTGCTCCTCTTTCGAGAAGGACTGTTGCTCCTCCAGCTGGAACCTTTTTTTCTTTGTTCCTTGATGTCCACAGCCTCTTCTCCTCGAATGTGGGCTTCGGCTCTTTCTAAGGCCTCTTCAAGGGTTCTAGGGAGACTCTTATTGAACTCCCTGGTTAAATACTTCGAGTTGATAGCATTCATGAACCCTGCAACCTTCATCTTTTCATCAGCACCGACATAAGTGAGGCCTTCTTTCTTGTACCTTTCAATGAAGCTCTTCAAGCTTTCATCATCTTTTTGTTTGATCTGGAAAATAACGGTTGCATCCTTGACACAACGTCTTTGTTGTGAGAAGTTGGCCAGGAACCCTTTACCGAGCTCGTCAAAGGTTCGGATGCTTCCAGCTGCTAAACCGTTGAACCAGATTCGTGCAGATCCAACAAGGGTTTGCATGAACATCAAACAACATTCGGGGTCACCCCATTTTTCGATCCTGGCAGCTCCTGAGAAGATCTGGAGGTGATCTTCTGGGTCATCGGTGCCATCATACGTTCTTATATGAGCTGGCATCTTTAGCTTGTTGGGAAAATCATAATCTGCTATCTCAGGTGAGAAGCAAGACAAGCTGTTTGGCTTGTAGGGTTGGTTGACAGTATGCTCAACCCTGTTGTTGGTGACCCCTCCAGTGTTTCCTTGTTGTGCTGCGATGGCTTGACTAATGAGTTGCTGCCAAGGGAAGTTAGCCATCATTTGAGATATCATGTAGGGCATAAGGTTGAAGCCTTGAATGCCTTCAGATGCTACAGTGTTGGTTGCCACTGGGAGACTCATAGAGGCGTTTCTGGCCATGGGAAGTGAAGCCATAGCCTGCTCCCAGGAAGTAGCAGTTGGAGGTGGGACGCTGGTCACTGGTGACCGCAGGAGTTGATCCAAAGTCAGTTCGTGTCCCAAAGGCATGCCGGTAGTGGCAGCTTGGGTGGTGAACAAAGGGAAAGCAGTAGGACTGGGCCTTGCTTCATAGTGGGACGCAGTGTGAGTGTTGCTGGGACCAGCATTGTTGTTTCTGGGTGACTGTCTGCGTCCATAGGTAGCAGTGAGAGGGGGAGGAGGTATAGGAGAGAGTGAGATCTCTTCCTCCTCGTCATAATCCAGTCTGAGACGCACTCCTTTGTCTCTTTCCCTCATAACATACTGGTTCAGGAGGGATCTTAGCTGCAAGAAGTTTCTCTCCACTCCTTCAGGGGTAAGATCTATACGGGGTGGAGTCTGTGCAAGATCAGGGGGAGGAGACATTACCCCAGAACGAGTAGGAGGTGGAGTTTGCCAGTTTGCAGGCGCTGGGTGAGCAGGTGGGGACTGAGTCCCAGCTGAAGTTCCTTCAGGAGTGGAAAAGGACACAGATCTGGCCGGAGAGGTCTGATCTGTGCTAGGGGAGATCTGGTTGACCTCATCTGGAGACTCAGGGTCAGACATAGAGAGAGTCGGAGCTACACAACTTATTTCAGGTAAAGAAAATGGCGCAGCCCCACGGTGGGCGCCAACTTGTTGCTACAACAAATATCTGTCTAACGATAGTCCTGAGTCACGAGAGAGGTTCAGGGGTTCAAGGGTTTCAGTCTGCCTAACGCAGGTCGTGGTGTCCTTCTACGTTGTAAACGTAGAAGGAGGTTCAAGGCTTGTATTATTTATTGTATGTGCTTTTAGATTCTGATCTGAGATGAACTCAAGATCAGAAGTAGAGATTCTTGGAACTCGAGTGAAGGAGATTGTTCTCCACACGTGAAAGACCAAGAGAATATTAAGAGTGAAGTGAGAGTGATTAGATTTGGTGTGTCTAGAGCTGATTCTCAGCTTCTCATTTATAGAGAAAAGGATCTTCTCTAAGAGGAAAGCATAATACCTTGATCCTGTCTACAACTAAAGGACATGCCACAAAAAGCAAGAGGATGCTATGGACCTGCGGTCTATAAGCTGATGTTACTCCATCAGTTTTGTTTGTTTAGCTCGATGAAAGGGACGACGTGACAAGTCATCTTTTTGACTTGTGACACCACCGGCTGTGGAACCTTTGTAGGCTCCAACCTTTCAAGCGTTTGTTTGATAATATTATTTATTCGTTTTTGCTTTAAGCTACCCACGTCATCAGCCACAGTGGTAAAACCTCTGGCTCAACCTTGAAAATTATTGCTCTAAGTAAGACTCCACCCATGACCTTCACATGGGGTTGCCAGTGCACCAGAAGGTCATTGGCTAATGTCGAGTAGATTAATAACCGAAGTCAGTACAGTTAACTACAAAATATTATAATGCATGCTAAATCTATACTACAGTAATAGAAGTTTAGAAACCAAAATGCTTCACGTGTGGACAACTAAAATCTTTGAACTATATCTAGATATTTACATGGGGTTGCCAGTGCACCAGGAGTTTAGAAACGAAAATGCTTCACGTGTGGACAACTAAAAATGAATAAGATGTATCAAAAGCATTATGTTGTAAAACAACGCCCTACGTTTAAAGCCCGGCAAAGAGTTACGCCCATAGGCTTAAAGAATGTGTGCTTTGTAACTTTGTTTATTTTTCTTTTGTTTACTTAGTATATTTTTTCAAGTTATAGGTTACTATATTATGTCGTCTTTAAACTTTATAATTGACTTATCTAACATGTTGATTGAAGGGGTTATTTATTTCTAATCTAATTAATTATATACTTATATCCATTATCCAATATATTGGACATTAAATTTGAATACTTAAGCTTAACAATTGATGTTGTTCTTACTCAGTTGGTATTTTGTAATTTCATAGGTGTTTTATAAGGCATCAAAACAACGTGTTGATGGTGATGATGCATTCAAAGAGAGAGCCCTACAGACAATAGTTAGTCTTCAGGTGAATCTACCAACTTTGTGGTCTACATAACCATCAATCTTCAAATAATTTAGAGGGTGTTTGAGATTGCGTTTTGAATCTGATTTTTAGATTATCGCGTTTTGAAAACGCAGATAAACAGTTTTTTTAGGCAACAAAACGCAATAATTTATAAACAGCTTCATCCCTGCTTTTCCAAACTCATAATTTATTTTTAATAATCAATCCCAAACACCCCCTTAGTGTATAAGTAAATTATTCTTTCTTCTCATATGTAAAGTAATGAATTTATGAAATAGGGCGGGGAGGAGAAGTACCGGAAGGCATGGGCACAGATCTGTGATATTAGTTGAAAGGGTTTTGAAAAAGTGTATGAGCGTTTAGGTGTTCACTTGAAAGAAAAAAGTTTCATCTTTAAGCATGATTGAATGCTGATCCGTATGATTGAGTTTACGATTGGTACGTTTTCTTTATTTATCATTTTTTATTAAGTCATATTAGATTTTTCAAACTCATGACGCTCTTAGGGTATAAACAAGTGATTAAACATATTTTCTTAAGACATAATATGATTAAAAAGACATAATATGATTAAAAGTTATAAAAACTCTTAAAGCCCAATAAGGTTTACTAAACATGTATGGGGAGAGATAACGTATAAAGCCCCCTTAACGTAAGAAGCAATCTCAGCCATTAGATTAAGGATGCAGATTAAAAACCCTAACCATACCTGGGTTAAAACAGACGCACTCATTAAAATTCAGACGCACTCATTAAAATTTCAGACGCGCTCATCAAAAAATTCAGACGCACTCATTGAAAGTTTGAAAGCACTCATTGAAAATTTAGAAGCACTCAATAAAAAGTTTGGAAGCACTCACTGAACATTTAGAAGCACTCATTAAAAGTTTGGAAGCACTCATAGAAAATTTAGAAGCACTCATTAAAAAGTTTAGAAGCACTCATTAATAAGTTTGAAAGCACTCATTGAAAATTTGGACGCACTCATTAAAAAGTTTGGACGCACTCATTGAAAATTTTGGACGCACTCATCAAAACCCAACAAATTTCAAACGCACCTTTAAGAACATCAAACACACGTTAACATTTGTTGGCTAGTTTGCACATAATTTGCATATTTCTCCAACAAGAAACTACATCTATATGTAATCCAGCTATCAGAAGTGAGAAATAATAAGCATCAAATTCTTATTGGGAATCATATCCATCATAAAAGAAAACGTCAACTCCAACCAAATCCTTCACAAAATATCCATTTCTTCTTCAATTGAATATTAAATGATGGGTCAGAGGAAAAGTTTATAATGGAGACGACGGAGGAGGAAAGGGTACAGATTAAGCCATTGGAATATGGGGTTCGAGAGATATTTGATGTTTATGATCCCTGATTGTGAAAATGGAAAGACCAGAGGATAATATTATTAATATTATTATGGGTGCTGGTTTCAAATGGAGGTGGTGGAGGGTGGTTGTAAGTATAAGGTGGTGGTGGTTGGTGGTGTGGATAAAGTGGTGGAGAAGGGATTTAACAGCATGATAATGATGATGATCTTCTTGACGGTTATAGCTTGTATTGGGATGACGTCGACGTGTTGGAGTGTTAGTGAATGATGATGATGGTGGTGGTGGTGGTGGTGGTGATCGTCGTCGTGGAGGTGGTGGTGGTCGTCGTCGTCGTGGAGGTGGTGGTGGTCAGATCTCGATCGTTTTGTTTCAAAGGAGGATGTGTTTGTGAAAGTGGGTAGGTGTAGTGATAATTGTGAAAGTGGGAGGGCGTGTGATACTTTAATCATGGTTAGGTTAAATTGACATGTGACAAGTTCTAGTGGCTTCTTACACTTCTTATATTAAGGGGACTTTATACCGTATACTTTCCCAACATGTATAACGCATTGTTTAGTAATAATTTGAAATTATTTTGGATTAAGCTGGCATAAACTATTGCCAATAAAGATACGAGTAAAGATAAGATAAAAATATTCTTTCACATGATAGACAACTTTAAGATAGAATGTTTATTTCATTCTTTTTCGATTGAATCATAAGAAACTCCGATGATTTGAAAAATGTTTTAATAAGATTGTGCTACTTAAATAGTTAAAAGGTAAGGAAAATGATTAAACACTTTGACCAACCTATTAGAGTTAAATGCCAAAATGGCCCCTGTGGTTTGACCCAAATTGCCACTTTAGTCACTTTTTTGAATTTTTTACCAAAACCACCCCTCAAATATCGAAAAGTGCCAAAATGACCCATATTTAACTGAGTTTCTAACGAGGATCAAAAACTCAGTTAAGTATCACGGGCATTTTCGTCATTTCATCTGGAAACTGAGTTTTTAACCAGATTGACTTCTTGTTGACCTGTCCTTTGAGTAGTTGACTTTTGTTGACCGGACCTTAGCATCATCATCATCATCCCCAAAACACCCACCCATTTATATAAACCCTCACCACACCTTAACATCATCATCATCATCCCCAAAACACCCACCCATTTATATAAACCCTCACCACACACACACTCTCCTCCTTGATCTCTCTTAACAAACACACACACTTTCCTCCCTGTCTCCACCCCCAGCCACCGCCGCCGCACCGCCTCCAACCACCACCAAATCCGCCGTCGTCGTCTTCTTCCTCCTCCTCGTCTGTCTATCTCTCTCTCTATAACTCTGTTCCCTCTCTCTCTGCTCGTTTCTCTCTCTCTCTAGTCTCTCTCCTCTGTCTCTCTCTATAATATGGGAAGGATGGGTTTTGGGAGCAGCCTAATGGGTTAGAAGAAAACAAGTGTTGAGATATTGTGGTGGTGTCTGGTGTTTAATTAGACGTACGAGGAGGAGGAACATCTATTCTTCTCTGCAATAAACAACTGTTCTTTCATGGAAGACACTCTTAAAAGATCAAACATCCGTCTCTGGTAATTAATTTCATTCCTATGGGTGTTTAATTAGACGTACTAGTTTTGTTTATAAAACCTAATCATAATTTTGTTTGCAGGAATTAAAGGGGGGCAAATCGTCTAAGCTTCTTAGGTATCCTCTAAGATCTGCATCTAAACCCAAGGGTAGAGAAAGAGAGGAGAGGATGGTGAAGGTTCTGGTAAGTGATTTAGGGTTTGGAAATTTGGAATTTTGTTGATTAATGTGGTGAAGGTTCTGGTAGGTGATTTAGGGTTTGAAAGATCTAATTATGCTTGCATTGTCGATTTTTAATGATTTAGTGTTATTTATGTTTTGAGAAGGTTTTATATGTGTGTTCTGCATTTGTTGCTGTTAGGTTTCTGCTAATTGAATTCAAGTTGAATGATCTGAATTGTGTTTTAATGATTGAAGTGGATTTTTCAATTTGATTTATGGTGTTGATGATTGTCGGTGAAGGTTATGTGGCTAGTGACAGTGATTGGATTGTGGTTTGAGTAGGTGGTGGTGGAGGGTGAAGGGTGGTGGTGGCTGGTGAAGGTTGTGGAGATGGGTGGTGCTTATATTTGCAGAAGAAGAAGAAGAGGGGGGGGGGGTTGGGATGAAAGGACGAAAATGCCCCTGATACTTAACTGACTTTCCTTTCTCAGTTAGAAACTCGGTTAAATATGGGTCATTTTGGCACTTTTCGATATTTGAGGGGTTGTTTTGGCAAAAAATTCAAAAAAGTGACCAAAGTGGCAATTTGGGTCAAACCACAGGGGCCATTTTGGCATTTAACTCAACCTATTAAAAGTTTATTTATGATGAGAGGCGGAGAAGCTTGACCTGAAGGTTCGGGGGGTCGGAATTCACCGGGGGGGTGGAAGTCACTAGTTTCGGAGGGACGAAAACCAGTTTCGGGGGTTCGAAACCCTATATTTTCAAAATTTTCTATACGAATACTATATAATCGGAACTTCTGCGCGAAAATCCAGGGGGGTCGGCCACCCCTCCCCGCCCCAACTATGTTGCGCCACTGTTTATGATTATACTAGTTTATCCTCTGGGTGCTTTCCAAGATAGACAAATCTAATATGAAGTGACAACATGTGTGTATCGTAAAAAGAATATGTCGTTTTTCAGGATTTTTTTAAAATGATCAATACTAGATAACTCATAAAACATACTTCTAATTCTATGTGTACACATCTTGCTCGAGTGAACTCTCTGTACAACTTTGTCACTTTCTCAAAAATTCTAAATATTTGATGTGAACCTAGAAAAAAAAAACAAATTGGTATCAAATGATATGTCATGATGATGGTTGATTTGAGAGTCTAAGAATCATAGGCTACATTTAACCGGCTTAGCAACCTTTGTAGTCAATGTTACCAGTAACACCAATCAAAGTACAAAAAAAAAAAGATTTTTACCAAACTGACTAAATCTGTGAATATATATATATATAGATACTAGTAAGGTAATGTGTTAGTTGTTTTTGATAGTTTATCAACCCGAAAGCCTAAGTATGTGACCCAAAACCAATCTTTATAAGAGTTGATTATCGTTCGGACAATTTGCAATACATGATCATTTCTATTAATTTATCAACGTTAGCCCGTACGTTTCTATTAATTTATCAATGAGTTAATGTTAACCGTTAAGGTGAGATGTTGATTATGCCAATCATTCTTTTCAGAAGGAAATCAACTCAATATATACAAAGCAAAACATAAATACTAATTAATTGGGAGTCATTGTTTATCAAAATAAATACTAACTGAATACAAGCAGCAAAACTCAATTGTTTCAAAACGTCCAAAATATTTTAATCCGTTTGACTGAAATACACTTGTACCATTAACCGTATTGTCATATTTTGCACATTGAATAGTCATTCTCAAACCATTAATATGATTTAATCATTTGTAGGTTGTTTGAGGAAAAAAAACTAATACCCTAGGAAATTAACTCGACCAAATCCAAACATGCAGGGAGAAAATGTTGATTGTTAAAAAATAGTGTTTTAGAAAAACATATTTTACATTATTAATTTGCATATGTATTATTCGGACTCTATGAAAATTACAACTGTAAACATTGTTTATAACATATAAGCATGTAGTTTCTCCCTAGACTCAAAAAAAGAAACAATTATTTACATAGTTTCTCTCGATACTCGACCCCCCTGACCTTCAACGTGAGCTTCACATTGGTTTGGTTTCAGAAACATCCACCAATCAATTGGTTGATTTAGCTATGATAAATTGTATCTGATCTTCTTTCCCTTTCCTTTATTGACGGTTTTCCTTAATTTATCACAAACTCATCAAGCAAGAGAGAGAGAACATTGCATGTTCATTAGGCTTTTAATGATTTAATCAAAATAATCTACTCAAATCTGTAGGCTTCAAAATATTAACTGAAAAAGCAAATAATATAAAACATCGTTAAAACATTTAAGTGACAAAATATCAAATGGTTACTTGATTGCAAGAGACCATATTCTTACCGACTTATGAGTGGTCTACTCACTTTTGAGTGCATCTTTTTGATACAACACTAAAACTGGTACACTTTTGAGTATTAACAATTTTATTCAAATAAGTAGTTCTTTTCATGACACAAAAGTATGATGCATATTCTTGAGGCTCATCAAAGCTTATGGTAATTATATTTCTATATATATATATATATATGTGCTTTTATAGCATTTGTTTAGTGGCTTAATTTCTCATGTATGGACTTCGTTGCAAGTCTAGAGAAATAGAGATTTAAGCTGCAAATAAAGGCTTTAATAAAATGGTTTAAATTTCACCAAAACAGAAAAAAATGGTTCAAAATGGTTCTCTTCATTTTGCAGTCTAGTTTCACCAAAATGGAGGTACCTTTTTAGGGTACAGGTAAGAGTATGGGTGTACTTTTGCTGACTATGTTGTGTAAAGCTGAGGGTTTGAGTATGAAAAATAAAGTCTTTTTTGCCAAGTAACATAAGGTCAAGTAGCTTAAAATAAAAATTTTGTTGCAGTCTATATTAACCTAAAGGTGAGGGTTTGATTCTGGAACATAAAGTCTGAGGGCACACAAATGGCTTAAAATAAAACTTTTGAAAAACAAAGTCTTTTTGCGAGTTCAAACAAATTGTGTTACCTAAATCAAGAATCATAGTGTTCAGAAATTTCATCAAAGTGGTATGGGTGTACTTTGAATAAAAACCTCTTTTATCTCAGAGGGAGAGAGAGAGATTTGAATGAAAACCTCTGTGATTTCAGCTTTAGTAATATGTCTTGCATTTGGAAAGTGAAGAGTAAAATAGTATAAAAATAACCATTATAATATTAATTTGGTTTTGAAAAATAATTATGTTTATTTAATCATAATCATTCTTTGTTATGTGTCGTTTTTAATGTTTTTCAACGGTCCAAAATTAAATATACTTAGTTAACTACAATTGTAGTAATTCATCATGTCAACGGTCTAGTACTTTATTGTGATACCTTAAGCTGAAAATTAAATCTAAACAAAATAAGAACACAGTATCATGCAACAACTTGACTTCACTTGAGAACTTACATTGACTTTTGATACATGAATAGTGAGTGAACAACCGGAGTAATAGCAGAAGTAGCCAGAGCCACTTCGACCTTTCTGGCACTAACATCATCACCTTCTTCACATTTTCATACCAAAAGTGACGAATCCTCCATTCCTCTTTGCAACAAAACCCAACCTTAGACAGAGCTGGGCTTCCATCACCAAAGTACGCCATTTGCTACCAAGGAGACAAAACATTAACCTAAATCGAAACAGAAACATAGTAAAATGAAGAAAAAATAAAACTAACCCCGCTTCACGAATTCGTGCCATCTGTTTCGGAAACCACCAACACCGTCCAATCAATTCTCGTCATCTCTCTTAATCGGCTCGCCTTCGCAAAAGATGGAATAAGATCGGTAACGAGTCGCCAAAGGTTATCATACCACGGACTCTACCATTGCTTCTCATAAAGATGATGAAGAGTTGTTCTCTTAACAACGCTTCCATTCCCACCATTTTGGCTACATCTCACACCTAAAAAAATTCAAGTAAGCAAGAAATATACAAACCTTTAAAATTTCAGTAATTGAGCATAAATAAGAATACAGGTTCAGGTTTAAAAGTGGCGTTTTTAGTAATGGTCGGGTCAGGTTTGTCCATTTAAGATTGTAGTTAATGGGTTGATTATGATTACAAAAATAATATTATAATAATAATATGAAACATGCATACCAGAAATGCAAAACAACAATCAGTAGGAGCTCGAATATATACTTCTACCACGGGTCGCCAAAGAAGATGCAAGCAAAAACGCATCAAAGTAAGGCCTAACCGGACAGCCACCGGCACCACCAAGACGAAAGTAATAGGAAAAATTACATATCTCAAAGATCTAGGATGTGGTTCCTACATATTGCGCAGTTGTCGACTATAATATCTACTTAAACCAGCAAAGTGAGAAACAAAATAACAATAAAAGAATTAGAATAAATGTATGTTCACGGACCTGTTAAAATGGCTTAAGTACATTGATTCTCACGCTTTGGTTCATAATCGCTCTGACTCAAATCAATGCGCCAGTTGCAAGTGCAGCGTTCTTAACAGCAGCTATTTCTGCATCAGTATCAGTAGAAAACTTATTCACAGCCACAACAACATTCACACCACAACTACATATTTAAATACTTCGGTGGGTCGGTGTTTATACCTCCCCTTGTGTTTGGTTAGATAGTTTGACCAGCTTGACCGACGTTGAGCAACGTTGACCAATCTTGACCACAAACCAAGCATCTCCATACGCACTCCAAGTACAAAATACTAAACATAAAAATAATAAGCAAATGCATGAAAAATAAGAGTTGAATAACAAGGCATACAGTTTTTTATTATCATCAATCTCCAGCTTCTTCTGGCAGCCAGTGGTGGAATTAGCAATATTGAAGTTCAATAAAACGTAATTAGTGCATCTCTGTTTATATGTGGTAAATTTCTCTTCTCATAACAAGTTCAATTAATTACCCTTTAATTTCAATAGCAAAATAAAAAATCATACATGTGATGGTTAGTTGAAATTAGGGTTCATGTAATTGTAGAAAGAGAGAGGGAGATCCATGAGGAGAAGTCGATCATTAAAAGAAGAAATAGGGAGATCCAGCCACCACCACCATTCCCTTCACCTAACCACCTTAAATCAAAACTTATAGGGAAAAAAAGGAGAACATATACGAAAAGCAAGGTAACATTATACATAACGCACAAGATTATCTTACCCTTCCAAGGCCTAGATCTGCAAGGCGTTGGTCACCCCTTCGAGTCTCCTTGAAATCCTAGATATGAATCTCTTACAGAGAAAGAGAGGTAGGGGATGATGGAGGCGGCGATGAAATGTGGAACAATAAGAAACCCTAACTCTTGTATCCCGTGTTTTTTTTATCTGGGTAAATCCCTGGCCGGCCGACGACTGTAAAGAATGAAGAGGGAGGTTAAAGGTGGTGGTTGGTGGCGGCGGATTCATGGTGGTTGTGGGTGGCTGCCGCCACTGTTCTAGAGAGGGGAAAGAAAGCGGCGATGTGTAGCGTGAAAGAGGGTTAGGGTTTCTTGTGAGCTGCAATTGTGAACATATATGTTTTAGGTTAGGAAGTTTTTAAGAAATCAAGCTTCACATGTTTGTACATAAAGCTTAAAAGACTTGTAAAGTGGCAAATTACCAAGGTTACCCCTCCTATATGCTTATTAATATAGTATAGATATATATATATATATATATATAGTTAGCGGGTTCTTATATGTAATAGTAGGTTCAAATGCATATATACTATTCTAACATGATTAGTGATTTGCCTAGACATGAATAATGAATTACCTAAACACCTTGTGTTTTGTTTTCCTACATGAACAAAAACCCACAAAAAAAGTCGTTTCTTTCATTTTTTGTATAACACCATGGTGCTCGTTGGAAAGATAATAAAACGCTCGTTAATTTGGTGTAATTTTTTTTAAATGTCGTATATAAAAGAACTACCGTTTAAAATTCGTTGGGGAGAGTGCATGTGGACATAGGAGAGAAATGAGAGAAATTAAGGAGTGTGAAGGTCTTACCTAGTGCCATGTGACATACTCTCTTTTATTATATATAGATTTGTCATATAATCATAATTATATATTAATCATTTATTAATAATAAATAACAATATACACCCCTAATAGTTTATTGGTATTAATACACCCTTTTTATTTGTTTTGAGACCCTGTATACTTAGGGGTTGTTTGGTTGGAAAGAATTCATTGGAATTCAATAGAATTGGAATTTAAATTTCATTACTTACTGTGTTTGGTTGGCTTAGTGAAGGATTTGGCATTGGAATTAATTCCAACCAAATCACACACTTGATGGAATTCAAAATCCTCTCATGCTTTGAAGGATTTTCCAGGAATGCTTCTAAATACCACAAATAACCCCCATATAAAAACAATTTCATCATGTTGATATTGGTTGCAAGGGTGTGGAGTGGATGGAGAAGGGGTTGATTGATTTGGTCTTTTATTTTATTGTATTGTTACATTCTAATTCCATAACAAATCTACCAACCAAACATATTTTGGATTTTCAAAGGAATCCTTTAGATTCCAATTCAATACTAATTCCAGTTTCAATTGCAATTCTAATTCCAAATAATTTCGTGAACCAAACACACCCTTAGTTGTACATGTCATGACCCATAAAATCTCTTATGACAAAGAAAATTTGGGTATACGACTAGCATATCCCATAAGACTCCGTATACGACCGTATTCCTAAACATGTATGCGACTCGTATAATTCATACAATCATATACCCATCAAGGTGTCAATATGACCCTTCGGGTGTGTGATTATCCGAACCCTAGTTAGTTTATAATAATAATTATTATTATTATTATTTAATCAAAATGGGTATACGTTCGTATCAACATAAACGACCCATAAAATAAACATTCATAGATATGTACACGACCTATATAATCCTATACGTGTTGGGTACCCATCACGTCATCAGGGTGTCAAAGTAGACTTTTGGGTATGAGATTATCCGGACCCTAGTTATTATAATAATAATAATAATAATTATTATTATTATTATTATTATTATTATATTATATTATATTATATTAATTTACAATTGCTATTATTATATGTCATATTATTTACAATATAAAAAGTTTGTGTTAATTTTGAGCTTATGAAACTTGGTAAATTTAGATCCAAAGTTATGTGTATGTAGAACAAAAAGCCCCAAACCAGTGGAAAACATAGTAATGGGGGAGATACTCACATGGCTACTCTTCTTCTTCATCCTTATAGCTCTCCTTGTTGTCGTCATTTATCAGGTTCTTTTTTTATATAGATATTAAAAAAAAAACTTCACCCTTTTAATTTTAATCATATACTCTGCAATTCTTGATCTATATCTTTTTTAATTGTTATCAACCATTGCTTTTCTGATTGTTTGAAATAATTATTAATCTATTACGTCCCTCAATCAATCTTGTTTTAATTGGGAAATTTAGCGTTCTTGGTAGATTGAAATATATGGATGTGTAATTTGATTTAATGTTCGAGATTTGGATGGTCTGGTTATGAATTATGTTGTTTTTATTTATTTTTTAATCTTTTTTAGCTTTGTTGTTGTCAAAATTGTAGAAACTAAATTAGAAAAGAACCCTTTTGTCAATAAAAATTTGTGCTTTTTTTGCAAGCAATATGTTAGGGGTGGCAATTGTGTCCGGTTGATGGTTTTGGGTTGACGGGTTGAATTGGTGAACTCTAACATGTAGGCCTGTAAACG
This sequence comes from Ambrosia artemisiifolia, assembly GCA_032199755.1. Classification (NCBI taxonomy): domain Eukaryota; kingdom Viridiplantae; phylum Streptophyta; class Magnoliopsida; order Asterales; family Asteraceae; genus Ambrosia; species Ambrosia artemisiifolia. Next base: position 37,021,398 of record CM063525.1, read on the forward strand.
AACCGAACGTTCATGAACTGTTCGTGAACTGTTCGGCGGGAAGTTCTTTTATGTTCGTTTATTTAAATAAATGAACAAACACGAACACAATTTTGTGTTCGTTTAATTAAACGAACGAACATGAACACACGTTTTGTTCGTTCGTTTATGTTCATGAACGTTCGTTTATGTTCGTTCATTTATGTTCATTTATGTTCGTTTATGTTTGTTCATTAATGTTCGTTTAATCAAACTTGACTTTATTTTTATTATTTATTTCTTTTTGTTAAGTATCTTAATACATATATTCTAAAAACTTAACCTTAACCCTAACACTATAACCATATCACTTATCATACACTATCCACACCTCGCACCTCCCTTCTTCTCCATACTCTATAACCCTACCTTTTTCTCCTTCTGGCTGGACCACTTCCACACATCGCCTCCGGCCTCTACAGCCCCGCCTCCACTCTTCAGCCTCTACAGTGCTGTCGTGTCCCTCATCTCCGTCTCCACATACCATAGCGCCGCCGTATTTCTCATCCCCGGCATTTGGTTTTGGTTGAATTGTGATTTATTAGACTTGGTTGAATTGTGATGTATTAAAATTGGTTGAATTGTGATGAATCATTATTAACTTGTTTTTGTTTGTGTTCGTTTACGTTCGTTTATGTTCATTTGTGTTCATTTTTATTGATCATTTGTGTTCGTTTATGTTCATGAACTGTTCGTTTATGTTTTAAATGAACGAACATAAACGAACACGAACACGACAAATTTCTTAATGAACGAACACAAACACAAAAATGTGTTCGGTTATGTGTTCATGTTCGTGTTCGTGTTCGGTTAAAGTTAAATGAACAAACACGAACACGCATGTGTTCGTGTTCGTTCGGTTCGTTTACAGGCCTACTAACATGACCCATATGTTTATCTGTGTGTCGAGGACATCAACCCTAAGTAGAACATGCTTAAAAAATAAAATTGTGTTACTTGAACACTACTTTTTTTTTTTTATCTATTTAAGCACTTCAAACGGGTTGTAATCATGTTGTAAATAAGTTAAACGGTTTGGAGGGTTTATGGGTCAAGTGTCAACTTGTATAATTAAATGGAAAACATGTCAATCCCTTGGTTTTAAAACGTGCACATAGTGCATGACGAAATCTCATAATGTGATCCATTGCCTGATGCATTCTATTGCGAGCAATATGAACGTGGTCGGGTTTTTGAGTTGCAGGTTCGTGGATAGTAGGTAAGAAAAAAGAAGGAAAAAAAGAAGAGAGGGTGAGATCTGATTGTAAAAGAAACGAATGGAAAGATTAGATATGGGTGGGAGCTAGTGTTATAGTGGTAAAAAGCTATTTTGTCAAAGCCCCCAAACACACTCGAGGCGCGTTGGACGAGCCCGGATCATAGACGCTAGGTGATTAAAAGACGAGGGCTTTCTCAAATTAGGTGCATAGTATACGTACCTTTTTTATGGGTTTTAGAGATGTTTAGGTTTGTTTAGGGTTAGTTTAGGAAGTTTTAGGGTTGTTTAGGCTTGTTGAGGGCTAGTTTAGGATGTTTTAGGGGTTGCAAAACGACTTTTGGCCGGAATTTAGCCTGAATTTGTGCCTCAGTGCTTAAAAGCGCGCCTAGGCACAGCCCACTTGTTGCGCCTCAACGCCTAGGCTCGTGCCTCACACGCTTTTTACAACAATGATAAAAAGTAAGAAACTAAAATATGTTTTCTGATTTTTTTTATATTTTCCCATATGATAATGTGTTGCAGCCCTTCAATGGGGCAGTGAAATGTTACTTCTTTCTGATTTTTTTACCATCTTGTCCCTTTGCTGATCTATTATTTTCATTTTCCTTTTTTTTATTTGTTTTCTTTGATTGTTATGAAGTTTAGTTGGTGTTTTTTATATTGTTTTTTTTTTTTGTTAAAGTGTACTTTATACATATGTTTGAAGCATAGTCACATGGAACGCGGTACGTTCCGATACGCGGTACGAAAACTGATACGCGAGTCGTGCATATGTAAAATTCGGTACGAGGGGGGGTAGGCTCATTCGGAACGCCAATCCGGTACGTGGTACGGTGTACCATATAATCTGGTAAATCGTATTATATACGAAACATTTTACATGTAAACTAGTAAAGATAAATGGGGTAAAATGTTAAATGTCCAAATTAATTTTACACTTTTTATGTAAAATTTTACAAGTTTAGATATTAAATGTAAAGTAGTGAAAAATGAAGGGGTTAAATATTAAAAACCTAAACTTATTTTAACCCTAAAATGCACCAACAGTGTCGGAATTTCCGCCGGAGTTCCCTTTTTAGACTCAGGTACGTGTTTCTTAGTGTTTCCAATCGCATACCCAAACAATTGGAAACGCGTACCGGTTGGAATTAGGTCGAAATTCTTAAGAATCGGGAACGGTCAATTTTAACGATCCGGAACGACTCTGTACCCGTTTCCGGTACACCGAATCGGGAACGCAGATCGTAGGTGATATAGCGTTTCCTGTGACTATGGTTTGAAGTATATTATTATGTGTAAATATTGACAATAATTTTTTTATGTATAACTAGTCTTTTACCAATGGGCTTATAGCCTAGTGGTACCCACTACTAATGGTAAGTGTTGGGCATGAGAGGAGACAAGTTCAAATCTTGTGGGTAGCACTTTGAGGTATTTTGCCGGGATCATAACCCTTGTGGGGTGGGATGATCGGTATCCAATATGGATACCAGGGGCCAGAGGGTCTCCTCCACATACCCTTTTTTTTAGTCTTTTAGTACTTTTTCTTTAAATAAGAAACGCAACGCATGCGTGATGCGCTCGCATTGAATTTTTGGACCAAAACGCATCGGAGAGCATTGCGCATTTTAAAACCAAGTTCAACCCGAACATCACCCATTTGATTAAATTGGTTAAACATGCCAATCCAAACACAACCTGTTTACACAAATTGTCGTAAGCCAAGATCTAATTAGTTTTGTGTTTGGAAAGACGATAACTCAAAGAACAACCTTTAATAAGGTGTATAGACTGAAGAAGATTGTATGTTTTTACCACTCGAAAGTCGAAATCCTTTCGAAAACAATGATAGATATCAAATCTTTATGTAATGTTTCTGTATCAAGAAAGCTGGGATGTTCTAAGTAAAATCTTTAGGTTGAGTGTAAACTGGATTTATCTAATAATCTGCATCTAGTTTTCTGTTTTGTATCATAATTTTTAATTTCTAGAACTCAGAACAGTTATAACTTCATTTAATTATTATTATTTTTTTAATCTTGCAGCTTATGTGCTTAGCAGATTTAGAGTTTGATTACATTAACCCTTATGACTCTGCATCTCGGATAAACTTTGTGATATTACCAGAATTTATAACGCATGGAGTTTTATGCTTGATCTATCTTTTCACGGGGCATTGGGTGATGTTTCTTCTTGCGTTGCCATACCTTTACTACAACGTGAGATTGTAAGTCTTGTTTACCTCTTACTTGGTACAAATATTGGCGAATATACGTCGTTTTTAGAGTCATCTCATGAACTAGGCATGTAATTTAAGACTTTTTTAACATATGTATAAAATGTATACTTAAAGGAATATGTGGTTCCAAATCAATGGTAAAAAAGCTTGAAATATTTCCTAAACAAGGAAATGTTAGTTTTATGTGATTGGAGAACCTGTCACTAGAAAACTCATTGGGCCCACCAAGTGGCGGATCTAGCAATGAATTTCAATAGTAACGTTTTTCATTTTTTTTTTCATTTTAGTAGCAACGTTTTCCAAATTCCGTAAAAAAAAAAAACAAGTTTTCCATTAATTTTCCACTACGCGCGCGAAGTTGGGCAGCAACGGACGCGGCATCTAGTTATTAACTAGGTCCGCCCCTGGGCCCACCAATATCCTGCTAACCAATGGGACCTGGTAAAATCCGTCTTGCACTGGGTAGGTGGCCTTTTGAACCCGAGACATTTGCTAGAGAGAATAACATGTTTACCACTACGTCAACATCTTGAACGTTTTACATGTAAACTTCATTCCATGGGTATAATGATCTTATTTAAACTTATATTATTAGGTACACCCGAAAACAACACCTTGTGGATGTGACCGAGATCTTTAACCAGCTCAATTGGGAAAAGAAACAACGGCTTTTCAAACTTGGATATCTTGTGTTTCTTCTCTTCATCACCTTATTTTGGTAACACATGTGTTTACCAATTACTCATGCTATGCTTAATGCTCATTTAGGATCCTTATAATTAGTTTTTGGCCATTGTAGGTTGATCTATAGCGCGATGGACGATGACGAGATGTAGGTTTCGAAGTGGAAACAAGGCACTGGAGTTTGATACATAGGTTTAGATTGTGAGGATAGATTCTAAGTTACAAATCATTTGTTGTTGTATCATTTTCTATTTGTTTTGTTTTGTTTCATGAAATGCAGAACAGCTGTAATTCCTCAGCTGCATAATGGTGTTTATTTCTCATGGTTTTTTATATTGCAACACCTGTTTGTGAATTTGTGATTCTATGTTAATCTTTTTAATTTTCATTTTTTGTAGACATTTGATTTTATTTTTTGCAGCTGTTTCTTCTTTTGCAAAACTGACTTTAATTACTAAAGAATAGCCAGGTGGATATTTTATTATATTTTTTTCAATGGTTTAACATTATACTATAATAATAATCCTTTGGGTTTGAACAGTAACTTTAAGACTTGTCCATTTTGAAAGCGAATAAGTATTATTAGTTGTGAAATGATTTCAGATATTGTTATGATGGTGTAGTGGTTTAGCAGTGGCTTTGGTGTGTGTATGGCGCCGGTTCGAATCCCTGTTAGATGCCTTTTTTTTAAACCGGCTAATTTTGGCATTTTTGTGATTATTCGTATTACCTAGCCCATTTTGGTCATTTGGACAGAGACAGAACATGTGTGCTCCTGAAAAGTAGCAGCAATGCAGCAGGAATATACGTACTTATTGTCCACGTGTCACCTCGATTCACAGCTTCTGCCCACGCATCACCTCGATTCCACAGCTTATGCCCACGCGTCATATTAATTCCACTACAATTTTCTTTTTTATCCATCTATATAAAATCCCACCCATAACTCACACCAACACACACCAGAGAAAACAAAGGTGGAAGAAAGGAAAAGATGAAGCGGCGGCGCATGGCTGCGGAGCTGAGGTGACTCCTCTCTCATCTAACCGTATAACACACTCACATACCCACTACCCAGATCTGAAATCATATACAGAGACGTAGAGCGAAGACAGCAGAGAACTAGAGAGGGAGAGGGAGACTTGGAGAGAGATGAACCGGAGAAAGTAACCGGCCACGGCCTCCGGCCATCCGGTGCTGTTATGGAGGCAGAGCGATGGTGACAACCGGCTTAGATTCATCGAATATACTAGGCGATAGTGGTGATTTATAATTGTTTAGGGCTTATTCTATGGAGGGTGATTTAAGTACGACGTCGTCGTTGTTTTAATTTTTTAGTTTCTTACTTTGGATTGCTCTGCATGTTACTTTAACCCTTGATTCTGCATTGAAATTAACAGTTAATACTTCTGCATTTTTTATTGTTATATATGGTTAGATGATTGACTTCAATTGTGAATCCCGTGTTTGTAATTTCAGTTTTCTTACTTTATTTGTGAGATTATTACAAAGTGTGTTATTTGAAGGATTGAAAGCTGGATCTGTTGGATTTTGTTTTGTAATTGGATTTCTTTTACAAAGCGTATCCTCATGATAGTAAGTCTATTAAAATCAAGGATTGCACTTTTTGTCTATTTATAAACTATTTATTTCTCATAAATTGCATGGTTGCTCGTGTGAGCCCCGTTAAGACAACATAGTCCAACCATTATAGAGTGACTAGGTTCGAGGAGTTGTGATGAACTCTAGTAGAACATAGAAAATCATCTTTCAATTTCATTTTCCGATCCAGAAAACGTTCATATATTTGAATTCAATCACTTTCCTAAATAAATCTCGACATTGCATTTTTTTTCCAGAAATCGATAGTTAATTTTTAACGAGAGAGAATGTCTTTTAGAGAAGACAAAATGTGAAGGCGTGCGGAGCACGCCACTGGAAGAACACTAGTTGGTTAAGATAAATCAGTAAAATGAACAGCAGTAGACACATACTGAATACCAAGAGTCGGACTCAATCATAATTACATATACCGAGTTCTGTTATATAATTTATGTTATTTTGTTTATACCTAAATTTGAGTTTGTTGCTACAATATCTCTAGGTTGGTGTTTGTTTGGATTTCTTTTAGTGATTTCTCCTTTTTTCTTTGGGTCACTTTATGTTTTGTTTGCATAAAATATATAATCTTTAGATCTTTAACTAAATATAAGGGGTCTGGGCGCACCCGAAATGGCCTCGGGTACCAAACTACCCCCACAGGTTTCACCGCCGCCGGTGACTCAGGTGTGGGGTTTCAGGTACCATTTCTAGGTTCTAGCCAAAGGTTGGTTTGTTGTTTTTTTTTTTTGGGGGGGGGGGGGGGGGGTGTCAACGCCTACAAAAGTGTGTGTAGAGGAGAGAGAGAGAGATGCATAGGAGAGAGGGGTTGTCAGGTGTTGCCGCCGGTGGGATGGGTTGTTTGGTGGTGGTGGTGGTGGTGGTGGTGTGCACGTAGTCCGGGTGACGGGTTGCGATTGATGCGATGGAGGGGTACCCGACACCATCTCGAGTGGTGCCTTGGGTGGCCTAAGAATGGCAAAACAAGATGGAATCCAACTGGAAACAATGAACTATTTGGGACGTCTATTCAATTTTGGATTAGTTTAAAATATGGTATTAGGACACATATAGTATTAAGTGATACAAACCTGATTACCCAAACCTGTTTACCCAAAAACATTGATATATTATTACTCTTAGAAAAAAAAAAAAAAGAAATAGTATGTTAAAGGTTACTAAAAACTTGAAATTATTAAAATAACAATACTGTTAGAAGTGCAGTCAAATATTTAATATTTCAAATCGCTTTTAGGTTTCAACGAGTATACTTAGAACCTGAAGAGTAATGAGTAACAAATACCTTATGTTGGATTGTTATCCGAATGGATACGAGACAGTATTTATAAGAGAATTTCCATTTGGTGCATTTAGGAGATGCGATAAATTTTTGGGAAGGATTGCATTGCATTGGAAGTAGGGATGAGCATCCGGTCCCGAATACCGATCCCGAACCGAAAAAATACCGATCCCGTACCGAACCGATACCGAACCGAGAGTGTTCGGTATCGGTATCGGTACCCACATTTAGAGGTTTTCGGTTTTGGTATTATCGGTATCGGTACGGGATCGGTATCGGTTCGGTATTTTAAGGTAAAATACCGATACCACACCGATACCGTACCGATACCGATACCGTACCGGTATAATCGGTATCGGTATTGGTTTTTTAGAATTTTCGGTATCGGTATTGTCGGGATCGGTATCGGTTCGGTACCGATACCGTCCCGAGCTCATCCCTAATTGGAAGAGGTTTATATTTAGGGTTGTGTGGGTTGTTTGTTTTTTGGTAAAAGCTCTTCTCAACTTCTTTTGTCTGCTCCACGCAAACTACGCGCAAAGGTTTGTGTAAACAACTTGTTTGTTTTTTTGGAAGACATCTCCCTTAAAAATGTCTGCCCTTCCTCTTCTTGGTGCAGACTATGGGTGTTCATCGGGTTTGGTTTTCGGGTTATTCGGGTCGGGTTATTCGGGTTTTCATTTGTGAAAATATTACCTGATAACCGACCTAATCTAGTTAAATGGTTATCGGTTATGGGGTTAATCGGGTTCGGGTTTTTCGGGTCAGGTTAAATGGTTATCGGTTTAATGGTGCGGGTGTTTGAGTTACATATTTCCAACCATTTGTGTTGCGTATTTGTATCCATTTGGGTTACAATATGTTTAAAATAAAACCACAAATGGGATACAATATTTAGTTGTAAAATTGGCTAAAAAAACACTACTCCGATATACATAAAAATATGGAAACTGGATCATTTATTTGTTTTTGAATTATTTGGGTTATTCGGGTCAACCTGAATTATACAAAACTAATCCGAAGACCGACCCAAAAGACTCTAGTCGGGTCCGGGTATGCACTTAATAGGGTAAGGTAGTTTCTCGAGTCGGGTCACTTCGGGTTTGGTTCGGTTATTGGTTATCGATTAAAAAGAACACCCCTGGTGCAGACATACACCCACCTCTTTAAGAGCTCTTCAAACCTCTTCTCTAACACAAAACACAAAACATAAAACACACACACACATATCTCTCTCTTTCTCTCAAATCCTAGCAACCGTTCTCCTCCCTGAGTCGTCTTCCCCACAGCCGCCTCCCTCCCTCTCCTCCCCAGCCCGACCTGACCTCCTCTTCCTCCTGCAACCGACCCTCTTCTTCTACATGTATGTTCTATGTTGTTTTTTTAGAGGGTGTTTGGGATTGAGTTTGGAAATGCAAAATTACTTATTGGCTTATGACTTTTTGAAAAGGACTTTTAAAAAAAGTGTTTGGATTAGCTTTTGGGATGAGAAACGTCAAAAAGTCAATAGATTGTAATTTTTTGAAGTGTTTTGCTTAACTTATTGTGAATATTGGTTGTATGGATGGTAAATTTGTATTTTTTCCCCCAAAGTCAAAAGCCAAAAGTCAAAAGCTAGGATTTCTAACTTTTCAAAAAACAGTTTTTTCACCTTTAAAAGGCAAAAGCCGAAAGTCAAAACAGAAAATGCTTTTGGGTTACACAAACAGCTTATTGACTTATTGGCTTTTTGGAAAAGCCAATAAGTCAATAAGTTGTTTTGAAACTCAATCCCAAACACTCTCTTAATCTTTTTTCTTTTTTAAAACAATGTTTTTTAATCAGGTATGTTTGTTTTTTTTGTGTTAATTTTTTTTAATCAGTGTTTTTTTAATCAGCTTTTTTTAGTATTGTATAAATAGTTTTGTTTGTGAGTATTGTATTCTTGTTTCTTTACTGTATACTAGTACCGTATAAATATTTCTTTTGTTTCTTAGAATCCTTGTCGATATTAGTTGTTCATGAAGCATTTTGATTTTAGTTGTGAGTATACATGCTTGTCGATATTAGTTGTGAGCATTGTATACTTTTTTTATTTTAATTGTGAGTATTGTATACTTTTTTGTGTGTTTGTTTGGGTAATGTGATTAATACCGTACCGTATATTTTCAGTATCAAAATCAGTTTGGTATCGATATTTTCAACATTCAATATAGAAATTCACTTTGAATATTACAAGGGCTTCGATTATAAATTTAACGTTTGTTTCAAACTGCACAAGTTTTATAACTTTGATACAACCTACGACTGCAAATCGACCAACGGAGGACGACGACCACCCCACCATCACCTCCAAACATTTCGATTCCAATCAATCACACAGTAAGTCTTTTTTCATCACACAATTTTGTAATCAGTAATATCCTCATTTTTTTTTGAATTTTTTTCATCTAGGGTTTCTAATTGTTTCTCAATTTCTTGGCTTTATACGATATCATATTCGTAGAATTAGTTGTCACAATGCTACCTCTCTTGTTAATTCATATGCATTTTGACTTACTTGAAAACATAATGAATGCCAAAGCAATGATAATGTGAATCGTATCCAGCCTTGCAACCGGTGCGTATACTTCGTTGTAATCAATGCCTGTAACCTTTGGCCACCAGACGTGCCTTGTGTTTAATTGTTTATTTCGTCTTGTAAACGTATTTCACACCGATGCATTTAGCATCCTTCGGTAGTGTCACTAGTCTGATTTCTTTCAATAGCTTCAATTTCAATAGTCATGGTGTTCTTCCAAAATGCGTTTAGTACGTTTTGGTACGTTAACATGTGCAATACATCCGCAAACTCTAAAATGTCCGAACCACAGCTTCAGCCCAGAACATCTTCGGTGTCTTCTTAGCAGCAAGCAAGGTCACTGCCATGTTCATTACAGTCTATTTTTATGTTCTACTATGTAGAGTGAATCGTATTGTTAACTGCCTTTGAATCCCACAATCCTTGCCGAACTTGTTGAACGCCTTGGATAGGAATTCTCCTCCTCAATCGGTCCTAAGTCTGTCGATAATTTTTACTGTTTTTGTCTCAGTTTTATCTTAAACATCTTGAAGCACTAAAATGCCTCTTTGAGTTTCACCAATTAGATAAATCCATGCCTTCCGGCTAAAATTATCAATAAAACTCAAAAAATACCTTTCCACTTTGAGAAATTGGTGTTATTGGACCGCAAATTTATTAGTTCCAAAACATCTTGTGCTCTTGCTTTTAAAAAGCACGCCTGAGGTGCCCCTAGGCTCGAGGCGCAACAAGGCGCAACCTCTGGCGCCTCAGGGCTTAGTGCTTACACATTTTCCCAGAATTGCCAAAATAGGGCATTTTTCAGTTTTTTTTTTTCAGGCCTGAGGCGCGCCTCACATACCTGGGGTATCTTTCTGAATAAAAGTGTTGTACATTGGGTTTTTGGGCTTGTATATGTAGGTAAAATGATATAAAAACCTTATTTTTTGTAGCTATATTTTGGGTAATAGAAGCTAAATACCTATAGGATATATATGGGATATTTAAAAAAATATATATAATTAGCTTGCGCCTCGGGTACCAAATGCCCACCGATTTTGCGCTTGGCGCTTCGTGCCTCGCGCTTAGACTTCGTTGCTTTTGTGCACCTATCGCTTTTTAAAACCAAGCCTGTGCTCTCCATGTGCTGAATCTTGGAATTGTCTTTTGGTTTGTTTTCCAACAAGACAGCCCTCAAGCCATCTTTTTCCTTTGAAGCATCTTTATTCCGGGTGCACTCAAGTGCCCATAACATTCATGCCACAATCTTGTAATGTCTTCATCATTCAAGTACATACACCCTTCAGTTCTTTTCTTATCAGTCACCTTCGATGGAACAGGAAATATACGGTTGTACTCGTGAAACTTTGAAAAAGCAAACCTTTCTCAGGATGATAAACATTGAACATATCATCTTGTATGAGAAATGACAATCCTTTCTGTTTTAGCTGCTTAACGCTGAGCAAATTGTTTTTTAGTACGTCACTTATCACATATGTGGAACTGTCAAGAGTCGGCTTGAATTTTCCTTTACCAGCAATTGTCATTCTAGAGTTGTTACCCAACTTTACCTCTTAACTAAAACTTTGGTCCAGATTAATGAACTTATTCTTGTCGCCATATGGTTGGAGCATCCCAAATTCAAGAACCATAAAGGATTCTTACTTCTATCATTTGTTTGTGCCATGAACCCATTATCTTCATTTGTGCCATAAGCATCATTTCCTCTTCATCATCAAAGCCTGCAAAGTTTGCCTCTTTCCACGTTGGACATTCATAGTGGAGGGTGTTAAACAGGTTGTGTTTGCCGATTTACGGGTCCAATCCGACTCGAGCCCGAAAATTTTACATGAGCCCCGATCTCGAAAAATCGTGGCAATATCAACTGAACACGACCTGGAAATTCACGGGTTGACCTGAACACGACCCGCTTGACCCGAGTTTCCTTTATTTAGTTATATTTTTCGCATACAATTTTATTTTAAAATTAAAATTTTACAACAAAATTACAAATTAATATAAAAAAATTAAATTCTTATTGTTAAATTTTATGCCAATTTCATTTTAAGTTATAACTATGGCATAAAACACAAACAAAATGTAAAATATAATATGAATAGGTTAAACGGGTCAACCCGGCAACCCGCCAAGTGCCAACCCATTTGGGTTGACCCGAACCCGACCCATGAATTTTGTTTTAGGTTTGTGTCGTGTTTTCGGGTCATGTCGGAAAGTCACACCCCTACTAAAAATGTCCCAATTTGTGGCATTTATAAAACTCAACAGTTTCTTTGTTGAGAATGATGATCGCCCTCGACCACGTCCTCTTCCTCTAAAGTTTGAATGCCCTCTACCACGTCCTCTAGTAGTCACAGCTTCACCATAATTGACCCTTAGGACCTGTTCTTCCTCCTTCACAATCCTTTTAAACTTCTGTCCATGGATTATAAGAGTGCTTTGCAGTTCATCTACGGACATTTTGTCAATGTCGTTATTTCTTCAATTGAAACAACCACTAATACATACCTCTCAACGATGTTGACATCCGGCATATTTTCTGCATTGATCCTCATCTGGTTAGCAGTTGTTAGGACTCTCCTTCAAATCTATTTTTTTTCATGCAATCCCGTACCAAGAATCTGTTCAAACATGACCCTATCATTTGCTTGATACAGATAATGCTTCACCTGTTTATTTTTACACGTAACTCCACTGTCTTGTTTCTTTGTGTTTCGTTCTGGGCGATACCCACCAGAGGTTCCTCAAAACCAGGATCAATCAAGTTCCAAAGACGCCTTGCCTTCAAAAGATTTCCATCATCTTGGTCCAATGTTCGATTAGCTTTAGAGGGAAAGGGTTTAAGGATTAGTAGCTCTAAGACGGAGTACATGCACTGCGATTTCAGCGGGCCAAACAACGAAGACCACACCCAGATCACCATTGAAGGTCATGTGGTCCCGCAAGTAACCAAGTTTAAGTACTTAGGATCGTTTGTTCAAAGGGACGGGGAGATTGATAGTGACGTTGCACATCGCATTCAGGCTGGATGGTGTAAGTGGAGAGCAGCCGCTGGAGTTTTGTGCGATAAGAGGTTCCCAGCTAAATTAAAGGGAAAATTTTATAGGGTTGCAGTTCGACCTGCTATGCTTTATGGGACAGATTGTTGGGCCATTAGAAAGACACAGTCACGAAAGATGGAAGTGGCTGAGATGAGAATGTTGAGGTGGATGTGTGGTCACACTAGGTTAGACCGGATTAGAAATGAGGTTCTTAGGAAGAGGTTAGAAGTGGCTAATATTTCGGATAAGATAAAGGAGGGGAGATTAAGATGGTATGGACATGTAAAGCAAAGACATATGACAGCTCCGGTCAGAAGAGTGGAACACCTCACGGTGGAGGGGAGGAGGAGTAGAGGCAGACCCAAATTGACTTGGGTTGATCGGATTAGGCAAGATTTGTTAGAATTGCACCTCTCCGAGGATATGGTCCAAGATAGGAATTCGTGGAGGCTTAGGATAAAAGTTAAAGATTTTTAGGATTTAGGAGCAAATCTCTTTTCTCTATGCATGTTTATATATATATATATATATGTTATATTATGGTATGCATCCTCAACTTTTTTAGTGTTTTGTGTTTGTCTACTTATTTTATAAATATAGTGTGCATTTGTTTTTTCGAGCCGGGGGTCTCTCTGGAAGCAGCCTCTCTATCGCTAAAGATAGGGGTAAGGTTTGCCTACATCTTACCCTCCCCAGACCCTACTAATGGCGTCGCTATTTGTGGGATTTTCCTGGGTACGGTTGTTGTTGGTCCAATGTTTGAAATGCCCATCAAAGTGAGGCACTTTCAATTTCTCTTCACTCACTCTCGCTCTGTTTTGTGATCATGAAATCGCTTTGATACCAAATTATAAGTCAGTTGGTATAAGCCCAAAGCACTGCTAATCTTTTTCATTGAACCAGAGTGATTTAATTACTAATACAACCAACGGAAAGGAAATAAAAAACTCAGGAAGTAAACAAAAAACTCAGTAAAAACAGGGAAATACTCAACGACTGAAACACACGTATTCGACTAACCAAACTTATTCAAACTAAGCTTATAACGGCTAACTCTAACAGCTGCACTGCGCATGACTTGCTCCATTGGATTGTTATTTCTAACCCGTTTAATAAAAAGGTTCTGTTCTGGTTGACAAACGGGTCGTTTTTGGTTTGATTAGTTTAGTTGAACTAGTTGACTTGACCCTGTTGATCCGTTTAATATAAAAAGTTATTCTTTATAAGGTCAACTTGACAACCTGTTTACAACACGCCTGCCTGTTTAATCCGTTTACAACTTGATTACAATCTATCAACCCGGTTGATTCGCTTAGATGTATGGGCTATTGTTTACACGTTTGATTTTGAAAAGGGTGTGATGCTCCTGTGTGTTTTGATCCCAAAAGCTGGATGTGCATGCATATTGTGTGCGAGGCGTTTGTTATTAAAAGATTATTAATAGATAATGTTTTAAATTGTTAACTTTTAAACACTAAAATGTAAGACATGTAATCTCTAGTCAGATTTGTTCAAAATTTCAAATGCCAAACCCATTGATGCTCAGATTTGTTTAATCAGATTTAAAAACTCAAGACCTGTTGCAATTAGTGGTCTAATGTGTTCGAATATTGGTCAACTGCATAATGCACCTCATCAGTCGCGTCATGAAATTACATTAACATCGCTGCAGTTGGTGTGATCTCATCAACGAATCACGCGCATGATGTGTGCATTTAAAACAGAGCCAGCTCTATGGCTTTAAGAAAGAAGGCAATTGCCTAGGGCTACCAAGTCACCAACTATTTAAAGGCCCCAAATTTTAGGCCACTCTTAATTTATATATATAAGTTTTGGCCTGCTAAGTGCAAAAATATGAGAAGCCTGCTTCTAATTTCTAATCTAGGCCGCTAACCTGCAAACAGCTTAATTGCATTTTGCTTATTGCCATAACTGGCGGCTCTTTCTTTGTTGTTCCGTAATTTTATGACTAACTCTCTGTCTTCCTGTTCTCTCTTTGTTTCGACCAGAAACTAATTGGTGTGAGTGACTAGATGGTCGATGAATCTGAAATCCGAAGAGAAGAAATCTCTCACTTTCTTAAGCATGATTGATTATACATTAATGTTTTGATTTTTGTGATTTTCTTATGAATTTATGATTAACTGATTTTTATTGGTGGTGATATAGTCTGAATTAATGCTGTATCTTGTTTAGTTTATTTTAGTGAATTTATTTGTGTTTATAGTCTGAATCATGATTTGAAAGTTACAATTGTGAATGATTAGAATATGTTTAAATATGATTTTAAAATTGATTATCTAGTTTAGTATTTAGCAATTATCTTTACTTTTTGTAGATTTATTGTGATTTGATTAATTTTGTATGCTAATAGATTAGGTCTCCAAATTTGTAGTGTGTGAATTGATTAGTTTATTTTCCGTTCCCAAGCCGGATAAAAAAGGTTTAGTACAACATATTTTCGGAGGGCCTCGGATTTTAGTTTAGCTTTGGTTCCCCAAATTGGTTGAGCCGGCCCTGATTTAAGACCAAGCCCTGGTCGTGTTCGGGTTACAACCTAGCGTATGATTGAGTATTGACATCCCTAGTTTCACTATGGCTGGTTTCTTTTTTTCATTTTTTTTGTTTTTGCGCAAAAATGTTCAATCTGTTAATCTTATAAAACCGAGTTTGCTTAGGTTGGTGTTGCAGTTAACTAGTAATACATTGCCGCTACGTTCAACATCATGGTACATGCAGCCAAAGGGATCTTTATTTCATGGTAAGACACTTTATTACCCAAATCTATGTTTTTTTACGGTTTTATACGAACCATTAGAGAACCTCTGTAACTTTCTTGTCGATGCAGCGACATACCAATGGCACAATTTATAATAAATTACAACGCTTCGTTACCGCAATCACAGAAGTTCATTATACACATTTTGGATGGTACTCATCTTTTTGTTAGCAGCAGTGTGGAGGGAATGATAAGAAGTGCCATTCAAGAGTTCAGAGAGAAGAACACCTATGAGAAACCTGCCTGATTCTTGTTTTTACAGTCAAAATAAGTCAAACTTTGTCATTGAAAAGTCGATTTTGATTACCCTATGCGTTTTCTGCTTCTACATATGGTTATGACTTGTGACTTTTTAATTGTAATTAACATATGAATTTGAATTTTATGATTGATTATTGCACGTCTTTTATTTGTTTTGTGCATCATAGGGCTGTAAACGAACCAAACGAACACGAACAAGGCATTGTTCGTGTTCGTTTGTTAAGGAAATAATGTGTTCACGAACTGTTTATGAACACTTACTGAACGATATTCTTTGTTCGTGTTTGTTTGTTAAGGAAATAGAGTGTTCACGAACTGTTCATGAACAATTACCAAACAAGGTTTTTGTTCGTGTTCATTTGTTAAGGAAATAAACGTCTTCCTGTTCATTTTTCTCTATTTGTTAAATTTAGGTATTGGACAAAAGCGGACACAAAAAAAAACACCGATGAACGTAAACGGACAAAAACAGGCATTAATGAACAAAACCGAATACAAACTAACACATATTAAATCCCGAAAATTTCGTAACGAACATTGTCCACCCAAAATATACTAATCTAATTACCCAAATACACTTAACATAATCTTAAGCACATAATGTCTCATGAAAACACAAAATTATCATATTAAACTTGAAATCCTCATTTAATCCACCTAAAATAACGGTTAATTAAAATTGTTAAACTAATATTAATATGTGATACACTAATATATATATTAAATAATCTACCACTAGGAAATTTGAAGTACTTAAATTAAAAATAAAAAGTTAAAACCCCTAATGAACTATCGAACACAAACAAACATAAACAAACACGTTATCAAACGTTCACGAACATAAATAAACGAACGCTATTTCTGTTTATGTTTGTTTGTTTAACTACACGAACAGAATTTGTTGTTTGTGTTCGTTCATTTATTAAACGAACGAACACAAACGAACTTCCCGCCGAACATTTCACGAACTGTTCGCCGAACGTTTGGTTCGTTTACAGCCCTAGTGCATCATATCTGGTTCATTTTATTTAGAGAAAATTGCTTGAATAGTCCCTGTGGTTTGCACAATTTTCACCTATAGTCTCCACGTTTTTAAAATTACAGGTATAGTCCTCAATTTTTCATGTTTCTTAACTCGGATAGTCCTTCGAGTGGCTGTGAAATTACTAAATTACTCTTTTGCTGGATGGAGGTTAAATAATCTAGTTAAGTGGATGTAAAATTACTAAATTACCCCACCCCAATAAAAATAAAAAAAATCAATTAATTAATAAAATATAAAGAGGGCCTACTTAACCCCTTAGCCAATTATTTTTCTTCACCTATTTTAGTGGGCCCCACCAACTTCATCTTCCCTACCCTATCACCACCACCACCCACCACCTAACCCCTTCCCCCATATAAAAATCCCAAACCACCCATCTCTTGTACCTGCTCACATACACACACAACAGGAAAACGAGTCTTTCTGGCAAGCTGAAACTTCAATAAAGAATAATGTCGCAAATGATTCCCGTTTGAGAAAAGAATCGTGTTTAAAATTGCAATTGAACATGTTCTTGAACTTGATTACCGTCAACTCTTTGGAGCAATGGCAGCCAAAGTGTTCGCAAGAGCAGGTGAAAGACTACCCAATAGGGATTGCATCTGTTGACCGTATATTGATAATAAATGAGCAAAAGCCCTTCCTATCTGCATTTTCACTTCAGGTGTTTCAAGTGGTGATGCAGCTACTTGTGCAAAAACATTAACCAAATCCGGAACTAGAGGAGCAATCTGTTAACAAGAAGATTAAGAAATTAGAGACACGAATAGTTCAAACCAAGTCAAAACAAAAGATTAAATATAAATGGTGGTGTTGGTGGTTGGTGGTGGTGATGGGTGGTGGTGGTGATAGGGTGGGGAAGATAAAGTTGGTGGGGCCCACTAAAATAGGTGAAGGAAAATAATTGGCTAAGGGGTTAAGTGGGCCCTCTTTATATTTTATTAATAAATTGATTTTTTTATTTTTATTGGGGTAAGGGTAATTTAGTAATTTTACATCCACTTAAACTGGAATATTTAACCTCCATCCCTCAAAAGGGTAATTTAGTAATTACACAGCCACTCCAAGGACTATCCGAGTTAAGAAACACCAAAAGTTGAGGACTATAGGTGAAAATTGTGCAAACCACATGGACTATTCGAGCGATTTTCTCTTTTATTTAATCCAGATTTGTATAAATAAAACGTCTCTTTTCTCGCTGGTAGGTTTCTTCTCTCTTTTGCAGGTACAGATAGGCAAGGTCAAGTATTCACTTCGCCGGTACGGGTCCGGTGAGTTTGAGCCTCCAGGAAAAATGATCTCTATCTTTCTCGCAGGCTTCTTATCCATTTTCTCCGACGGTACATCCAGCTTTAGGCTCGGCTCAGCTCAGCTCTTCGACGGTAGGTGACGCGAAATTTTGTTTTGAGCTTCTTTATTTTCTAGTGACGCTTTCCTGGACTGGTCAGGCGCGGGACAAATCTGGATCTCCGGAGACAAACTGAAACTCAATACAGGTGCACACGATCCTAATACAACTATAATTATAACTATTTGCATATGACTATTATATATGCTAAGGTTTCTTTTAGCAAAATAAATCAGAGTTGTTTGTCAAATATTATTTAGCATATATTTTTATGTATATCTTACTAGATTATACCCCGGGAACGTCCCGGGGTTGAAAAATTTAATATTACATATTAATTTTACATATGAAATAGAATGATGCGCTTTACAGTTACATGCATGAAAACTTCGGGTAGCAGCTAACCTAAAACAATTAAAAATATATCTCTAATGTTAGCGTCTAACCTTAAACAATGTATAACTCTAACATTAATATATAACCTAAAACAATGTATAACTCTAATGCTAACGCATGTTGAAAATAGAATTCATATTTACTGATTTGAACATAATTAGTGACTTGCCTATATATGATTAATGATTTACCTGAACAGTTTGTGTTTTTTTTCCTGTTTGAACAAAACCCAACAAAAAATAGTCGTTTTTTTCTCCGTTTTTTATATAGCACTATGGTACTCGTTGGAAAGATAATAAAACGCTCGTTAATTTGGTGTAATTTTTTTCTTTAAAAAATCTAGTATATAAAAGATATTAACGTTTAAAAATTATGGGAGGAAACATAAGAGAGAAAAATATAATTTTGTTTTTAAATTATTTTTTCCCTAAAATATCTCAATGCCACATGGGATGACACATGGCACACTCAAGGAGGAGAATGCCTCTTTGAGTGCCATGTCATTAAAATTGCTTTGGTTTATTATATGTATAGATAAGTTTGTCAACCTATTTGTCTGCTTGCATATATAAGTACACCCGTGGGTTATCTATATTGTGTTTGCTTTTTGTGGGATTGATTGTGTGCATTGTATTCGGTTTATTGTCGTCATTGTATGCTTGTAGCTCATTGTGTGTTTTAGTTGCCCATTGTACGTATTGTTTTGGGAGTGGCTTGCTATTGACTTACTGGGTGTTTGTGTGTCCTTTTGACTTCTTGAGTGATTAGTTATCATCATAGAGGAGTCATGAGTCATGACTCTTCCTTGAGATCATGTCCAAAGACGAGTTGTGCAAGTAAAGGACAAGGGGTTTGGTTTGCGAGTGGCCTCCTGGATTGTAGGAACCCTTACTGGTATATTATTGGAGGTTATAGATGCACTTAAAAGGCGTAGGGTAGGATAGCATGCCTTCAAGAGACTATGTCGAAGGGACTTAAGGGGGAGGGCGCAATGGGTATAAGTTGTATTCTGAGACTGATGGGCTAAGCAGTTAATGCGGTAAAATATCGATTAGTGGCCAATGTAGGTCCGTGGAATGGATCGATTACAAGATTAATCAGATTAATCAAGGTGCAGAATCCCTTGACTAACGTTTATGCAAAAAACGAATATATAACGATTAAGATCGAACACAAGGAAATACTTATAAACACGTCTTCTATTGATTATAAACAGACTACAACCAATTCAAGACAACACACAAGAACAAATGGTTGCAGACACACTGACAACTTACTGAACGATCAACCCTAGCCTACATCCTATGCTAGGTATTTATACTAGTATGGGCCTGATCTGCAAACAAAGAAGATGACTATCTTCTTTGTTTTTCATCTTCTTTGGTTGACATCTTCTTTGTTTCCTATCTTCTTTGTTCGCTAGTTACAACAAAGACGATTACACGTTATACAAAACGACTATCTACTAGCTATTCTATCTAGTAAGCTGTTGTCACATAGAAATGCACCCACAAACTCCCCCTTGACAATAGCTTCTAGATGTCTTCGTCTTTATGTAACTTGATGACTCTAAGTCTTTGGATTGCTTCAGCTTCAATGTACTAACAGACTCCCCCTTAGCTGATGAATCAAATCTTTGAGTTTCTTAACCACTTTGAGTCATCTGATCATCATGATCTTCATATTCTTCATCTGGTGAGCAAATCCTGACTTATATGAGTGAGCAATAATGTACATGGAGATGGAGGATCTCAGCATGAAATATTGACTTCTGCACTTCAATTTGATAACAGCATCAATCTGTGCATCTTGACTTCTGCACTTCACTTTGGCATCATCATCAATTTGTGCACTATCACAAACAATACCTCGAAAGACACATTAGCCAATTTCACATTAAAGATAAACCAATATTTTATCCCGATATGCCAATGCATATGCAAAAACACAATTTATCAGTTCAAATTGGAAGACATTCAAAAGAAAACTATTTTTGGTATTTTGGACTTTAATTTTGAGAACACAAACTAAAAATATTTACAATGCATCTTTTTGTGAGAATCATGTGCAAGAAGATCATATCAGCTTTGTTAAACTGTTTCACACCTTTAGTTAATTTCTCAATTTAATTTTGTGAATAACATTCCAAGACGATTACCGATATTATTTATCCACTTAGACAAGCTACAGGAAACATTCAAAGATTTTACCTTGTGATATGATTAATTGATTTCATACCGAAATACCAGTCTGTCCCATAACATATCCCCGCGATCAAGGTATGCACAAAGCTTCTACGTAACGGGTGAGTATATTATTGCCATATGCATAATTTACAAGGTACAAGTCACATCGGTGTACAGGTCAGCATATATCTGGATGCAGCAAAGTGACTAATGTGAACTCAGCCAGGGTTTGGATAAATACCATTTTATTTTGGTACGAATTAGCTTGAGGCAATTTTTGAGTTTGCCATCAACATATAAGGGTTTTGGTATTATCCTTTTTCTTTTAGCTCTTTTAAGACATCCTGGCTGTGCCTAGGTCAGCATGTTTCTGGATGCAGCAGAAGAGCAACCAGGTTATCCCTGGATGTTACAACAATTGAAATACCCGAAGCCTAAGATTTTGTCAATCTATCAACGCGAGATTTAAGATTATGAAATCATATGCCACTGATATGCAACCCACTTGGTACACAGTCCGTTATATTTATTTCACTTAGTAAGCTGATTTATTCATGTCTCTTGCCTACCAGTACATCATCTAATAGAGCTGTTACCACATTTAGCACATTCAAGTTTTATTTATTAGTTGTGACAATGTAACTGTCGATGCACTATCATTTCTTCTCTTTCACACCATGATTTCTCATTTTCTCAATTTTTTAATGTTTTTGTATTTTTATAAATTATATTACTCCCCTAAACACACGCACGCATCTAAATCTTTTTGGCTTAGGAAAAATTTCTCCCCCTTAAATTTTTGTTTTTTCTGAAAATAAAAACAGAAATTTAAAACAAACAGTCTCCCTCTTAAACTGACAAAAAGTTTTCAATGTGAATATGAGAATAATATGTATAACTTTAAAGAGCAGGAATAATATCTTCACCGAAGTAAACCATTCGTTACCATTGGTAACATATAATTCACCTCTGATAATTTACAGGAACAACGACTGTCGAACAAATCAACAGTCCTCCACGACTGTCCTGCACTCACTCACCAATTCAATTAGTACGAGGAACCCAGACCTTAGTGGTCTTGGTTTGACCTCGTTCATTAACATAAGTAAACTCATTTAAATTTCCATTACACCTTTCAGGTGACTTGGATCTGTTGCTTGTTGATTTTTGAGACTAATAATTGGAAACATTTTGATAGTGATTACTTGAATAATATTGATTCCGATTATCATACCCTGAATTTCTGAAAATTCTTGGTTGGTTATTTGAGTTATGGAAAGTCCTATAATCATTTCTTTGAGAGTTTACATGTTTATGATAATGTCGTTTATGAAAATTTTGATAACCATCATTTTGGTTTCGATTTTGATGTTGGAACCTATTTGATTGACCATTGTAATTATTGTATCTTGGTGACTGATTTCTTGGTCCATCAAAGTGTCCCGAACATGAAGTCTCGGGATGAAATTCTGATTGATTTTGTTTAGAGCATGGTACTTTATTTTTACCCTTATCAACCCGATTCCCATCCTTAGCAACTCCCTGTTGCTTTTGAACAGACTTCTTATACAACTTACTCTCACCAGATTTTTCAATTATCTTAAATGGGAAACAACTAGCAACATGCCCTCTAATGCGACAGTTAAAGCAAGATCTTTTCTTAAGCTTAGATTAAGGAGTAGGTTGTGAAGAAGATGATCTAGAGTCATGAACCACATTGGAAACTACTTGAGTAAAAACAATTTCAATTTGTCCCTGAGCAATAGACGACATTGGGAATTCACTATCAGAAAATATGTTGTCATTGCCCTTAAGTTTATATAACTTCTTAACAGTTGTTTTCTGATTTGATTTCCTAATTTCACTCTTCTTAACTTCTACAATCTCATTCATCTTTTCTTTACTGGTGTTGGATACAACAGATTCATTTTCTGCAGAACTAGGACTCTTAGGCAAGTCGATATCCTGGGATTCAACTACAGGTTGTTTACCATTTACCGCATCAATGAACTCTTCCTTAATAGGCAAGAATGAATAGTTCCCATTAAAGGGAGGAGGGACATCTTTGTATCCTAACCCTGCTGACTCATTCTTATCCTTTTGGGAATCTATGATGATGCTATGAAGGTACTTGGTACTACGACACTGTTCATCCTGCCTGTTAAGTTCGGCTATCTTAATCTTTTGCTCATCTATCTTCTTGTTTTTCTTAGCAATGACCTTTTGTTTGTCAATTATGGCTAGATGAGCTAGATTCAGATAACAGATCTTTTCCTTAACTACAAGGTCTAACGCCTTAAGGTCCTTTTCTACAACTTTAAGCTTCGTCTTAAGGTTATCCTCTATAATCCTATTGCCCAAATTAAACTCTTTTTCCTGATCTAGTAGCACAACTAAGTTAGTGTTATGTTTAGCTACTTTATCATTTTTAGCAACTAATAAGGCAATTCCCTCAGCATAATCCACACATTTTTTACATGCATTAACAACAGAAGAGAGAGAAATGTGTACCATTGTGTCGATGGAGTCCAATTCAGACATGTATGCGATGAACTCCTTGGTAGACATCCATTCTGCTTCCTTGAGATCAATGATGTCAAACACAACTGCACTCTCATCATTTACCTCCTCAGCATCAACAGCTTCCATTGCTTCCCCCTTCTTCTCCTCAACACTTTCTCCAATAAATGCTTGATCACTGGTTCCCTCATTTGATTTATCTTGTTGATCTAGCATGAACACCTTTGGGCTCTCACTGCTTTCTGAAGAATGACAACTTGAGCTTTGTCCTGAGAACTCTGATTAGAAGAACTCTGCTTAGTGTGACTATTCACTTTAAAACGTCTTTCCAAAGCCTTCCACGGGTCTTGTGAATCATAATAAAGCCTAAACTCACTACGAATCGCATCTGACAAAGACATGTTAATTGTTGCAAAAGTCTTACCTTCAGCATTATACATTTGTTTATCAGACTCTTGCATTTCGCTGTACGTTGGTACTCGCTTGATGCCGTCAATTCCTTCATAGGCGGGTTTGATATACCCGTGGATGATACAGTCCCGCATTCTTTCATCCTCAGATTTGATGAATGATTCGAATTTGGTTCGCCAGTCCTCAAAATTCTCAATTTTTACCAGTTTGGGAGCAGTTTTAAGTGCAAGTCTATTATCCATTTTATCTCTTTCAAGAACGCAGCCAAAGGTTTCAAATAGATTTTGGTATACCTGAGTCAAAATCTAAGTCCAACTTATCTAAAGTCCCTCTGTTCATTCAATATTAACGTTCCAGCTCCACATAAATGCACCAACAGCCAAGGACTGATATTTGAGATATCGGTTCTCGCGGTGAGATATCGGTATTTGCATCACACACACATACCCACCCACCCATGCGCGCACACACACACACACACACACACACACACCCACACCCCCACACCCCCACACCCACACCCCCACATGCACACACGCATATATGTATAGACACACATACATATATGTATATACACATACATATATAATATATAGGGGATGGTTATAGAAAAACCCCACTCAAATTGAGGAAACTCGGGAAACTCCTACTTCCCGAGCTTTTTACTATCTGAAAAAATTAGGGTATGTAATATACATGTTTTTTAAGTGTTTGAGCCAAAAAAATTAAACAAGTGCCGAGTGGAGTTTTTAAAAAAAAAATAAATAAGTTTTTGTTTTACATAAGTTACATGTCTGTAAATTGTGTAAAATATGTTACACAAAAAAAACTTATTTATTTTTTTTAAAAAACCCACTTGGCGCTTTTTTATTTTTTTGGCCCAAAATATTTAAAAACATGTATATTATATGTCCTAAAAATTTCAGATAAAAAAAGCTTGTTACACTAGGTTTTTTTAGATTTACTCAATTTTAGTGGATGTTTTCTCAATACTAAGCTTATGTTTGTTTTTGTTTATGTGACGGAATGATAACAAATGTCATAGGAAAAAAATATACGTGTGACCAAATATTAGACAACAGACACACTTAAAAATTACAAAACTGTTTTCTATGTCTAGAAATAGTTTTTAGCCAAACTTATTGTTAATTCATGTGACTATATAATAGGATCGGCCACACTTATAAGAAATTCTTGTGGTCACTCCTACCCTTTAACTTAATGGACAAAATGCTTGATTACAACAATCCTCTTTGCCACGCTTTTTTATTGATGTGGCTAAAACTAACGTTTTAGTAAATTAATGTGACTATATAATGGAAATAGTCACACTTAAACTAAATACATGTGGCCGTCTGATACCTTTAGCCACACTTAATAGAGGGAATGCTTGATTCCAGCAAGAAAATTCTGGTACCCTTTAGCCACACTTTTTAGTATCCATGGCCACTAAATGTGAATGTGGCCGTATGATACCTACGATGACTTGACCTTTGGTCACACTTGACCTGAAAAAAATATGTGTGGCGAAAGACATATGGTCACAGTTTTCAGGTGTGGCTAAAGCCTGTTTTTGACGTAGTGTCAACAACACTAGCTCAAAATGTTGGATAACCTTTCCGCAGAAACTTGTGCGCCTTCATCACATTAATCAATTTCAAAGAGGTTTTCTTAAACACGCCACAAACTACCAAGATCTCTTCCGAAATTGGAATACGAACCAACTTCTCATAACAAACGACTTCTACATGGTTCTTGGATAACCAATCCATACCTACCTCTATATCAAAACTTTCAAGTTCTACCGGCAAAAGATCAATACTAAACGAATAATTTTCAAGTTGCAAAGTACAATTTCTAACTATCTTGCCCATTTCTATCACTTTACCATTGGCCATTTCTATAGCGTAGTTTTTATCTAATTTATTTGATTTCCAGCCTAACAATGGTTCAAATTTCTTTGAAACAAAGCTCATATCAGCTCTGGTATAAAACAAAATAGACGCAAATTGATTATTGACAAGAAACGTACCGGTCACCACTAACGGGTCCTTGCGAGCCGCACCCGCGTTAATCTCAAATGCTCTACCCCTTGCATTCGCACCACGAAGTTTTGGGCAGTTCCTCTTGAAATGATCTTCAGCACCACACTCATAGCAACCCTTATTGTTCTTGCCCATGCCATCCGACAACTTAACCCTGCAGTTTTGTGCTTCATGACCAAATTGACAACACATATGACCGTTACCAATTTTGCATTCACCTGTATGCTTGGTGTTACACTTTTGACACTTGGGTGTTGATCCTTCTATCTTCTTATTCTCACCAGAATTTGCAGCAAACAACTTACCAGAATCACGATTCTTGTTCTTTTTATTTCCAGACTGCTTCTTGGAACTACCAGACCATTTCCTCTTACTTCCGGACGACTTAGCCTCCAATTTAGAACTCTTATCCTCAACATCAGTCGGCTTTTACCAGAATCAACTTTCTTAACTAAAGTTCCCATTCTAACTGCGACATCAGTCAAGGAATGCGTTAAAGAAATAGCACTCTGATTAGTATTCTATTTAGAAGAAGCTACCATTCCCTTGATTTGAGGTGCTAAACCGCAAATATAACGCTCAATCCGGGCGTACTCTAGTGTAACCATACGAGGGACTAAGAGCATTCACAGTAGCTCCCCCATTTTATGTGAGTATGTCCCCAAAATTATATAGGGTGAGTGTGAGTGGTTGTGAGTGAAGAAAAATGGGGAATCTACTGTTGATCGGTATAATTGGGGTTACTTGGGAATCTTTTGGGAAAAACCGGAAGGTGTATTTATTTTTTAGTATTTGTTGAAAGTAGTTGTGAGTGGAGGAGAGAGAAACTGTAATGATTTTTAGTGTAATATGTGGTTGTGAGGGAATGAGGAATGGGGAAGCTATTGTGAATGCTCTAACCTAGTTAAGAAAATCCATGAAACCCACACCCTAACCATCCATCTTAAGTGATCAGTGGTGGTGATTGTTTTTTGCTTTTGATCAAAAGTTAATATACATATTTAGTGAAAAGGGCAATGTGGTTCAAGAATTTTGAAGTGTCCTCTCTCATCTTTCCATAGTCACATAGTTCGCGGTACGCTTCGGTACGAAACGTGGAACGGGATCGCAATTCGCTAGGTCCCTAGAATCCGGTACGAGAGGGGGTAGGCTCATTTCGGATCGCTCTAGTACGATATACTATATAATGTGGTACGATGTACCAATCAAACTTGGTGCTATTTTTCTACACAACGTTAATCTTATACTTTTTATATATAAACTTCCAATTAATTTAGTAATAACATTTATTTGTAGCATAAAAACCTTTACATACAACCAAAACCAACATTTTATAACCAAAAGCAACATTTTAATATCTACCTCAAGTTTAAAGACCAAATATAAAAATAGGGAAACTTGAGGGGTTAATCTTTAAAATACAAAACTTAACCCTACACCCACCACCGTCCTCTTCATTCAACTTCTTTCCTGCCCCCTTCTTCTAAATGTAGAACATAAGTCACAAACCCTAGTTCTAAGTCAACCAATTGGATCGATCTATTCTTCATCATCTTCACAGGTAACCTTCAATTCTTCATCTTTATCTCCATTCCTTAAGCATAAACCTTGGATTTCATGTTTTCAACATGAATCGGGTGCTTTGCGCCTTGGGTTTCAACAAATTAAAGTTGCAAACTGGGAACGTCACTTTCATGTACCGAATCGCGATCCGGAGCGAACCCGGAACACGTTCGTACCGCGATTCGGTACGGGCGACCCAGATCGAAGATCGTGGCACTTCTAGCGAACTATGTGACTATGCATCTTTCCTCTTTCCTCTCTCCTATTGATATAGACTCATGTTTTTCTCTCAAAAACATTCAAACAAACAAAACAAACTATTGTTACCATGTTTCAAGCTTCATGTAACAGATGTTTTTTTTATAAAATGTTCGAGTAACACATGTTTCAAGCCTCAAGTAACAGATGATAAGTTTTAACCCAAACAACAAAAACATATGATAATTATAGCCAAAACAGAAAACATATGATATATTATAACTCAAACAACAAAATCATATGTTTTTAAATGAAACAAACATTGATAGACAAAAAATAAAATAAAAGATATAACCCTGATCTAGATCTTGGACTATGTGATCTTGACTCTCCAAAACTCTTTCAAGACACCTTTAAAACATTATTTCACCCCCTGTTGCATTCGTACACCTCGTCTCGTCACCGTTACAGATCCGACGTACCATCCCCGTTTCAACGACAACCAGACCAGAACCAGCATCATGTCACCCTCATTAATGGCCTCTAACCTTATGAAATGCTAAAACAATGCAAATAAGTTAAAATATCTCCATGAGTGGATAATCATGAAACGCAAGATGTGTAGTAACAATCACAATATATAAATAAAAATGGGAAAAAAAAAAAACCCAACCAGGAGTGGATAAACACGAAAAAGCCCATGTACACAAAATCCATGTCCAAATATAAAAGCTTGTGGGTTTACATGTCCAAAGCAAGGAATGAGGGAATCTGATCATTATTATTTTATTTGAAAATAGAGAGAGATGAAGAACAGGTCAACTTGTGGGTTTGTCGTCCACCTCGTCGCCTCCTATTCTCAATGTTGCCAACCCTTGTTCTGATCATTATTATTATTAATTAAAATGAAAAACAAGGAATGGGGAAGGGGGGGGGGGGGGGGAGGGGGGGGGGGGGGATATGGTAAAGTAGTGTATTTATTATTACAAACATATGTCTTCATTCTCATATTTCATCACCATATTCATGCAGCCCTAACAAGCATGATCATGTCCAGCCTAGGGCTGTTCAAATCGCTCGCCGCTCGAGGATCGCTCGTCGCTCGTTCGGAAAATGCTCGAAAAATGCTCGCTCGATCTTCCGCTCAGTTGTATATGAGCCGATCGGCTCGGTTCGGTTTGTAAATGAGCCAAGCACGAGCAAAGGTACGCTCGGCTCGGTTCGGCTCGAATAAATTTTTATTTATTTAATAATAAATATACACACAATTTACAGATAAATTTATGTCTTTATATATAAGATTCTCTTGGATTTGACTTGGTATATGCAAACAAAATATAACCAGCTCACTTAACACAATAAAAGAATTAACACTAGATTTAATAGTAAAACAATAACTCATGAGGTGACAGTCTTGACTTCTTTATGTTAATAGTCGTCTATCACTAATTGTCGCTTGATATCACACCTACGTCATAATGCAACAACTCTTGTCTGACGTATGCTCTTCACCCCACCAACCTCAATCTAAGCCTCATCCTTGGACATTGGGATCTCATTATTAATGTTATCATCGGACATTTTGACCTTAGTTGTCGCCCGACAATGAAAACATCAAAGGAAACATCCCAATTTTATACTCGTCCATATTATTCTTCGCTCGATTCTCGCTCGGCGCTCGCTCGGAAAATTTGCGCTCGAAGAATGCTCGTTCGGTTTTCGGCTCGATTGTAAACGAGCTGCTCCGCCCGGTTCGGTTTGTAAACGAGCCAAGCATGAGCAAAGCTCCGTTCGGATCGGCTCGGCTCGTGAACAGCCCTAGTCCAGCCATAGACGTAGAACGTGGAGTTATTAGGGAGGTAACCCGAACTTTGAGAATAAATTGAGAAGTTAGTGCATACGGAAAAATTAATTCAAGGACTTCAAGTGTGATCATTCACGTTTAGTCATAGTTATACTTTAACCATTAGATATGCCTTCTCGATACTAGGACTAAAAGTTTTTTTATTTTTATATTGCGTAACTTTATCTACTAATTTTCTATTTTAGTTTATGCCAAGTGTTTTCTCTCAAGCAGTTTGTTTGCACATTGAAGACGACTGCGGGTATCGAGCGCACATTTTGTGCGCCAATTTAATCATGGGGGGGGGGGGGGGTACTAGTTTCTCTAACCTCTTCACTTACTTTGCACTGCAGGCATTAGTACACTCAGGACAATGCACAATTTAAGTGTAGGGTGTGAATCTAATTGTCAGGTCGGGAAATTAAAACACTTGCTTTGTCAAAACATCCAACCTTAACCCTTTTTACCGGCAAATATTCAAAAAATTTCAAGACATCTTAAAATTTTTAATTGAGTCACCCAAAATGAATAAACTAGATTTATGGAAACCATGGAAAGCAAAATGAACTAGTATCGTGCATTAGTTTTAAGTTTACCCTACCTTTTACATGCGACTATTTTGGGCCTAATCGAGCATTTCATCATATATATATAGCGGTCGGTTTAATAGGGAACCTAAAAAAGTAGAGAATCGGGGAACCATACATTTAACATGTTGAGTATTTCTTAAAAACTTCAATTTAACATGTAAAAAATTATTTTTTTTTTCAATATTATTTTTGGAGCGTTTGCATATAAATGCATGTAGAAGCCTTTTTAATAAACAATAAAAAACTAAAAAAATGCTTCAAGTGAGCTAAGAAAAAAAAAGGTAAAAATAATTTTTTATTGTAATGGCTTCTACATGTCGTTATATGCAAAATCTCCCAAAAAGATTTTGAAAAAAAAATATTTTTTACATGCTAAACTGAATTGTTTATGTTATATTTTATATGTTAATGCCTAGCTACCCAGTTTCCTAGTTTTTTGAGGTTCCTTATTGAACCTCACACTATATACGTAGCATACACACACTCACTTCACATGCTCGTTTATTTGGTATAGAGAGATATTCATCATTTGCATTATGTAGTTAGAACTTGTGCGACTTATCCATATCAAGTCAATGATCAACGTAATTGTGTAAAAATGATTGAGGCACGTCGGATCCATCAATTTCCATCTCATTAGCCTATTCATGTATTTCCTTCACCTAGTCAATCATTTTGAGTCTTAACATTTTATTTCCACCATCACCCAGCCAACTATCGCAATAAACACAAAGGAAGTGGCCTTGAAGATAGTTGGGAGGATTTTAAAACTTTTAAAGCATATTTATCACTAGTTATTGGAAAAATCTTGTTTATAATCATAGGAAAACATATCTAAATCATTCCTATTTGATAAATACAAGTTTTTGACCACTAAGAAGAAAAAGAAGTGAAGAGAAAGGATAAATTGTGAGAAAATTAAGATTCTAAAGATCAACATACGCCAAGCATGAACCTGCACACCTAGGCATAGCCGTGCTCATCACGAGGTCAACAAAAGTATAAAAAGTCAACCAAAGAAGTCATCATCACACCCCAAGCATGGTCGTGCTTACATAGGCATGTGTGTGCCACATCAAGACAAACCTCAGAAGATTCGAGACCCGACCAGACTAACAGTTAGTTACGATACGTGACTAAGAAGGAGGATGCCTAGATAGGCACGAGCATGTTTCTTCACCTGCTT
The DNA here is from genome assembly GCA_032199755.1 of Ambrosia artemisiifolia. NCBI lineage: Eukaryota > Viridiplantae > Streptophyta > Magnoliopsida > Asterales > Asteraceae > Ambrosia > Ambrosia artemisiifolia. Next base: position 37,052,426 of record CM063525.1, read on the forward strand.
GGGGCGGAATTTAAAGAGAATGACAAAGGACTGTACCATTGGGAGGACAAGCATGAGGATGCTCATCTAGGCACGGTCGTGCTACATAACTGGAATAGGTCTATAAATACGGACTTCACCAACATTTCAACCATCCTCTTTCACACCTTATATCCAAAGTTTCTACCCTGTGAAGTTCTAGTGAATAACATTTGGAGCTTGAGATCAATCCATAAACACTTGTAATCGCCAAATATAGAGAGAAACCCCGAAAACCATTCAAAATATAAAGAAATACATTTAGTGATCACTTAACTCATCATGATCCTTCCCATGATCAATGTTTGTGAGCAAGTTTATATGGCCACTCTTGGTTAGATTCCATTGGTTGCTAGGGTGAAGGTGAAACTTTGCATTAATTTAATAGTTTATGTTTAGTAAAAGTGATGTGTTCATGTCTTGATAATTCTCTCTACTTTTTTCTTGGTTGATGAAATATTTCATTAATTAACTTAACGTTTAATCTGGTGAGTGGGATTGATAGAAAGTGGTGTGAAGCTTATCAGTGTACTCATAATGTGTAAAAATCCATGCATTGGTATAAGGATCCCATGTGGAGTGAGTGAGTGGTTAGTTCATTTGTGGAGTTGGAAAGGCCTAAATTTTGTGACAAACACTTGTCTATCAAACTTCACTAGGGAGCGGTACTATCTATATACTAGAACTCGATGTTAAGTCAAAACTTTGTTATGCGACATTGCTTGTGTGATTTTTATGTTGACCTTTGGCGCAAACTAAGAGTTGGTGAACTCATGTTAGGAAATAAACGGTTTATACTTATCTCCTATTATTATAATGCCGCACATTAATAATGTTTAATCACTAACTTGGTAAGCTAAATATTTCAAACAAGGGTTGAGCGGTCTCAAAAGGGATGACAACCATTGTCATATCAGTGGTAGCTTGCTTTTTATTATAGCTCATAGCAATTTTATTATTAAAAAAAAGAGTAGATTTAAGTCAATATCGAGACCTTTTGAAGGTTTATACTCCCCTTAAGGCTAAGGTTGAAGGAGGAAGGTAACCTTAACATGAGCCTCTCCGTAATAATCTCAAGAACATAAACCGTTAACAAAGTCAGGTGAAACCCGTGATACATTTTCACATCATTTAACTTATGATTTACCATAAGTTCATGCCAAGAGATTTCATCCCAAAACAACACTGTATTTTGACTTGATGTTATCTCTACATGCTATAGGTCCTTGTAATGGATCGGTGACAAGATTGATCAGATCTATCAAAGTGCGGAATCCCTTGATAGATGTTTATGCAAAAATGATTATATAACAATCAAGATCAAACACGCAAATTACTTTAAAACTTGTCTTCTATTGATTATAAACTTATTGCAATCAATTCAAGACACCACAACTAACACACACGAAACTTGGAGGCTGCTCACAATGGAATTCCTAACACTCCAATTGACGAACAACCTAAACCCCAAACCCACATGTTCTTTATATAGAGAAACATGTTCGCTGGGCTTGGGCCTTGGGCTTATAGCGAAGATAGGCTTATCTTCGCTATCTAGCCTATGTTCACTAATACACAACTTCGTCCAGTGGGCTTCCTTGTCTACCACAAGTCCGCTTAATACAATAAAGACGATTACATGTTATACAAAGCGCCTATATACTAAGTTGTTGTCACACAAAATGCACCAACACATGCATATCGCTATTACTATATACTTTCTGCATTTTTAATTAACTTTCAAACCACAAAACAAATCAACTAAGCAATTAATTGGTGATTAAACTTGAATAGTAAAAGTCATGTCATTTTGGATTGATTATTGCACTTAGAAAAGCTATACTATGTGCGATAGATACATTTGCCTATTGTGTGTGTTTAATCGAAAGTAATTATCAGTTCTATAAATTTAAAATCTGATCTAGTTTTGGTAAAATAGATTTAAATCACAACTACTAAACAAAGCACGAGTAAGTGCTCAAAAGCACGCGGTTTGCTTGAAACTCACTTGAAAAAAGATCAGCAAGCTCGATTGTAAACGAGTCACCTAGATTTGTAAACAAGCCAAGCCCCAGCTAGGCTTGGTTGAGCTCTTTAGCCAACTCGAATTTTTTATTATATATATTAAATATAGTAAAATAAAAAAAAAATATGAAAGGAGGTTGAAGAGTTAACATTTTAAGTTTAATTAATTAATAACATATAAAATATTAAAACAATAATGTATATAATATTTTTAATATGCTTTTCAGTTTTTAATATTTGTAAAAACATTTAACGAGTTCACTCGAAATTTTTACAAGTCAAACTCGAGCTCGAATTTTCAGCTGGATAAAATAAACGAGCTAAGCCGATACGTTTAAGTTCCAGCTTAAGCTCAAGCCCAACCTGTCTTGACTTGACTCGTTTAAAACCCAAAAAAGTGTAAACAGGTATAATGCTCGTTATATTATGATACAAACTTTAAAAATATTTCTTACATATTATAAAAATAAAAAGACAATGCCGTATGAATAATTAAAAAAGTAATAATGGTTTAATCGATGTGGCATGAAAAAACAGATAACTTAAAAAATGGGTGAAGATATAATTACCCATTATGTTTATTGCAATTTGCAACCCTTAATACCGAATATCATATGAAACTATTTTTGTCGTTTTTTTTTTTTTTTCCTTTCCTCTTTTATTTGTTAAACCTTATTATTATTATATTTTGAGAGAATCGCATGGTTAGTCCCTATGGTTTACAAATATCGCACTCTTGGTCCTAAGACTTCAATAATTACAGAGTTGGTCCTGAGTGTTGTAAACTTAGTACTAACATGGTCCATATGTATTAATTTTGTAACCATGTTGGTCTTTGTCCCTAACGGTGGTTAAAATTCTCCGTTAAATATATACAAAATACCTATTTTGCCCTTATAAAAAACAAATATAACACATTATTTCAAATAAATAACTACCCCTACCTTTTCTTCTTCCCCACACCACCACCACCACTATCACCGCCACCTCCATCAGAAATGAAGCAACAAATTAAATCACGTGAATTAGTGGATTCAAAAGTCTTCATAGGGTAAAGTCTTGAATGAAGCAATTAAAAATTTTAGGGGGGTTCCACTTGGGGACGCATTGTGCAAAAGATTTGGATTGGAGCTCGAGACCACTAAGCACGTTTTTATTGATTGTGTTTAGGTGCGTGCGTTTTGGTGAACATCGGAGTATGGCTGAAGGTTCAAAACTTGACACAGGTTTCATCGCTCTCTCAACCGTTGGAAATATGTGGGAGTTTGCGTGGTTCGGTAATGAAGAAAAAGGCAGTATATGCGGTTATATTACTGGGTGTTTGGAAGTTGTGGTTGGGAAGAAATGATAAAGTATTCAAGGATGTGAATAGAGGAACGCCGTTTTTATTGGAGGAAGTCAAATCTTAATCCTTTTGGTGGTTAGTGAAAAGGGTGAACACCCCGGATGCGGACAAGGCGAAGTGGTGGAACTTCACTATTTTTGACAACGGCTAATTGTAACAATTAAGGTATTGGGAATGGGGGCGTTATTTTTATGGTGTGTTTGTTGTAAATGTATTGGTCTTTTATGGTTTGGCCCAGGTAGCTTCTGGCAAATTGAGCCGAGGCGGTTTTGGGGTAATTCTATGTGGTTGAATTTGTTGAATGAAATGCTTCCGTTTGATTGTTTAAAAAAAATTAAAATTTTAACTGAGCAGTATATTAGCTTTGAATAAGCAATTGAGTAATTAAAAGGAACCATATTAGTTTTTGAATTAAAATTAAGATTGAAAAACAAAAATAGATGTCATGGAAAGTCAGGTTTATTAACCACCACTGGTAACCCGTCACCACCGCCCACCGCCCTTACACCACACCTTTGCCGTTAAACCATCCCACCATCACCATCGTAACACTACCACAATCAACTTCAAATCTCATCACGGCCTACAACCAAATCTATCCACCAAACCACCATATTCTGATCTATAAACAAAAGCCGGTATAAGATGATGGATGCTGGAGTTCAACAATATGGCCGACTGCCTGAGTTTTGAGTTCAGCTCGATGGCATAAGGGGGTCAGTAGCTTGAAACGGATGGAGGTGGTGGCATCTTGGTTTGAGTCGGAGGTAGTGACGGTCGTATGGTATGAGGGGGGAGAGAGAGAGAAAGAGAGGAAGGAGGGAGGTGATGGGGTGGAGGTGGTGAGGTGGTGGTGGTGTTGTTGGGGAAGAAGATAAGATAGAGGTGGGGGTGTGGTGGGTAGTTATTTATTTATAATATTTGTTTTTTTATAAGGGTAAAATAGACATTTTATATCTATTTAACAGAAAATTTTAATGACTTTTAGGGGCAGGGACCAATAGGGTAATGAAATTAATACATTTGGACCATGTTAGTAATAAGTTTGCTACCCTCAGGACCAACGATGTAATCATTGAAGCCTTAGAACCAAGACTGCAATATTGTAAAACCACAAGGATCAACCATGCAATTCTCTCTTATATTATCGTTATTTTTGCAGTTATTATGTGTTGTTATTACTATTATTATTATTATTATTATTTATCATTATTAGTTATTATGAAAGCAAATATATAATTTTATATATATATTTACAAAAGAATATTGTTATTTTATTTATTTTTTTAACGGCTAATGTTACCCCTATTATATTTTACACAAAATATACTATTTCTTATATTTAAACCTAAGACCTCCTCCCTAAAGACACAAATCTCTACCTTGTGAGCTTAGCTAGTATTTTTTGTAGTCTTAAGTACGCTACACGTCCTTTTGTTTTAACATTCTAATCATTTTTAACATCAAATTCCGTTTTATTGTTAATTCTATCTATTAAGGGGGCACGGACGTTATCAGAAATGGTCACGGGTACCTCACTACCAGCACGATAATATTGTCACCACCTGTGCTGGTAGTGGATCCGTGAACCAAATTCTGGTTGTAGTTAACGGGCTGGTAAAATGGTGTATTAAATGCAACGGTCAAATTTATATGTTTTTTAATTCCATTGTTGACCGTTAATATTAATTTGAGCTTTTTTATTTTTTTCAAACGGTCATATTTTATGACTGTTTTTATCAAATGGCTATGTATATACAAAAAACAATGCCACAGTTTACTATCAAAAAAATAGAAATTATCTCTATACTTTTAAAAAATGAGTGACATTGACGTCGAAGATAATCAAGTTTTCATTCCCCGCTCGAAGTGCACCCGATTTTACACTCAACCGATAGTAGCATTGAGTTTCTCATGGACCTTGCCAAGCGAGCTGCAGAGGAAGACACAACAACATCTAAAAAAAGATATGTCGCACCTGATCGCGAGGGTTGACAGACTCCGAAATGCATTTCCGACTTCGAAATGATCTCGTGGAACATCTAGCCGAACTTGATCTACCGTACCTCAAAATGGAAGCCGAATAGATTTTTTTTATTTAGTTTATTTTTAATTATGTGTGTTTGCATTTCTTAGTTTTATTTACTTTTAGTATTGTAAGTTTATTTTATTAGTTTAATAATATGTTTAATTAATGTTTCTTAAAAAATTAAAAAATAAAGATTTCAGTGAAGTGAACCAGTAGAGTGCTGCCTCCAAAAAAGTGTTTCAGTAAAGTAAACTAGTAAAATGATATGGTAATACAAGACTGGTGTAAATCAGTGAATTGAAAAGTTATCTCTAGAAGCACCCTTCCTCCCTTATCTATACATTAAACACCCTTCTATTTTGTTTAGAGGTAGTAAACCTTAAGTACTTATTCCTCATTAATATTTCAATTTTTTATTTTTTTTAATGGCAGATTTCGTTTTTTTTACTCACTTAGGGTGAAGGGCACTCTAGGTAAGTACCTTAGCTCCAACTAATCATGAACTCTCATGTCAATTCCACCCCAAAGTATTTTAGAGCCACCAAAACACTGTCGACACTCTAGGCAAAAGTACCATATAACTTTTTTTTAATTTAAATAAATTAAACAATAAAATCTAACAAACATTCAAATAGCATTAAAATTAAAGTGTTACATAACTGGAAATACACATAATTCAATTTAAATTAGAAAACCGACAATAACTAGAAAACCTAATTCAAATTAAACTAAAAAACACAATTCAAATTAAACTAGAAAATATAATTCAAATTAAAGCTAATTTAGGCCTTAATTTGTCATGCCGAAACATGGTCAAAACTTTGACTTATCTTAAAAGTATAGTTGACTTGAGTAGCTTCTAATACTATGTTTTTCGTTTCATTAAGTTCTTCATCCATGGTTATTGTAAACATCTCTTCAAAGCGTTCACCCTCTCTTTTGAGATCCAACCACTTATGCGATATTGAATCATAAGTGTGGTGTGTTTCACCAGCTCACACACAAAATTTGGCTAAAACATTAGCTAAAAGGCAGACTGACGAAGATGACCTTTAACTAGATTATATCTCGGAAGCTTTTCGGGATAGATATATTTAATATGAAGCGATAAAATATGTGTTATGATGTAACATAGAAATTAATGTACTATAATATGATAAAACAACAATTTTAATCATGTGAATAAGAATGAAAATGTTTATTAAAAAGAAGATGTATGTTTGGAGGAGGAGCAGAGCTAAAAACAACTATTGCAGGGCGTGATTGAGACGGTGGTCTTGAAGGTGCGACTTTTTTTTTAAATGAGTAGTTTTAACTTATTATGTTCTTGATGAAAATAGAATTCCTAGTTTGAACATGATTAGTGACTTTCCTAGACATGATTAATGAATTACCTAAACACATTGTGATTTTTTTCCTGTATGGATAAAAATACACAAAAAATCGTTTTTTGTATAGCACTATGGTATTTGTTGGAAAGATAATAAAACGTTTGTCAATTTGGTGTAATTTTTTTTAAAAAAAATATCATATATAAAAATTATTAAAATTTTAAAATTGTAGGGGAAACATGAGAGAAAAAAAGACTTTTGGATGGAAATAAGGATGAGGATGCCACGTGGCACATCAAGGGGAGAAAATGGTCTCTTTAAGTGTCATGTATGATTTAATGCTTTGGTTTATATATATATATATATATATATATATATATATATATAGGGTAGGGATCATACGAGAACCAACTTTAGGGAGAGAACCAGAGAACCAGTGTGAACACAAACAAAAAAAACCTAAAAACCCCACCTCCACCTCCTAAAAACCTAAACCCACCCACCTCACCCCCTAAAAACCTAACCCCCCCATCCCCCACACCGCCCCAACACCCCCCCCCCCCCCCAATTGTGAAATGCACATGTGCAGCTAACCCCACACCCCCCAAAAACCAAAACGCTCCACCCCATCCCCCCAAAACGATACCGCCTCTTCCACCATACCCAAAGACTAAACCCTAAAGCTAAACCCATTAAAAAACTTAACTATAATAGTGAAATGCACATGTGCATGTAGTACAATTATCTTATTTTATAGTTTTACATAGAGATTTTTTAAGTTTATTCACCACTAACCCCAAAAAACCTAACCCCCCTCCCATCATACCTGAAAACTAAACCCTAAAGCTAAACCCATGAAAAAAAACTAACTATAATAGTGAAATGCACTTCGCGTCTATTTAATGATCATTGAATAAATTTTTTTCCACCTTATATATCATATCACGTCCATTTAATGATCATTTCATTATGGTAATTGATAATTTATTCAAAAGTGTGCTCTAATAGTGAAATGCACATGTGCATACGGTATATGTATGTATATATATAACAGCAAAATGCACATGTGCATCAGACATGACGTAAATATGACGTAATAAAAGCCATTTTTTGTTTTTATTTATTTTTTTGTATTTTTTTTATTTTTTTTCAGAAAGATTAACACTAAAAAAACATTTTGGTGTTTCTACTTTTTTTTATTTTTTTAGGTTATATAATTTTTTTATTATTTTTTTTATTTTTTGGTAGAGGGGTTTTTGTGTTCACACTTGGTTCTTTAGTTCTCTCCCTAAATGGTGGTTCTCAAATGATCCAAATCCTATATATATATATAAAGAAAACTCTTCTTATCTTGAAAACCCTAGAAACCCATCTTGTGGTCTAGGATTAGCCACATCACCCAAAGAAAAAACCATTTTATATTACATTGAAGGGTATTATAGTAAAATTTCCCCATGTCACCTAATCTCCTTTTTCTTCCCTAGTACAAAAGTACAATCATGATACACACTCTCCCATAAATATACTTTCTTCTCTCTCATCCCCCCATTTTCATCAACATTTCAAAAATTCATCTATCTATCTATCTATCTATCTCTCTAAGCATCACCGGTACACTACCACCTCCTTCTCCCACCACCACCACCACCACCACCACTAGATTTTCGAATTAACAAGTGTTAACACAGTTTTTTTAAGTCAGTATATTAGATGATGGTTTGTTAACACATGCTAACATCTCGCCTATTTTGTTTTGCTGTTGGTATAATTTTGTTTTTTTTTCACCCCAGTAAACAACAAACATATGCTTTAGTAAATCCATTATCCGTGTAAGTCCTACATTTTACCAAAATTGGGGGTGATACAGTTTTACTTATGTTTATTATGATTTCTTCTGGGTGTGTTTTATTACTTGCAGCTACTACATGATATTACTGGGTTTTTCGAATTAAAATGTGTTAACTTTCCTGTATGGTTTTTTGTTAGTATCACAGATGATGATTTGAGTAACAGTTGATACCACTAGATTTTCGAATTAACAAGTGTTAACACAGTTTTTTTAAGTCAGTATATTAGATGATGGTTTGTTAACACATGTTAACATCTCACCTATTTTGTTTTGCTGTTGATATAATTTTGTTTTTTTACACCCTAGTAAACGACAAACATATGCTTCAGTAAATCCATTATCCGTGTAAGTCCTACATTTTACCAAAATTAGGGGGTGTTGATACGGTTTTACTTATGTTTATTATGATTTCTTCTGTGGTGTGTTTTATTACTTTGCAGCTAATACACGATATAATTGGATTTTCGTATTAACATGTGTTAACTTTTTCTGCATGTGGGTGGTTTTTGTTTTTCTAGGGGTGGGGGTGATACATGTTCTAATTGGCCCTGACTAACATGTGTTACACTAGTTTTCTGTCTGTATCATAGATGATGATTTGGTAACACATGATACCACTAGTTTTTTTGAATTAGCATGCATTAACTCAGTTTTTTATGTTAGTATGTTAGATGATGGCTGGGTAACACAGTTTAACATCTCAGCAATTTGTTTTGCAGATGGTAACGAACACCCCCCACAGCATTACTTGATTGATACTCCCAACGGAACTAGGCTATGTCGCACTTTCAAGAAGCATGTCATTGGTCACAAGGCACCTTGACTATGTCGCACTTGTAAGAAGTATGTCATTGGTAACGATTCACGTAACTTCGAGAAGGTTTCACAACAGCAACTTCAAGAGAACATCCAGACCGGAGGTTCAACACAGTAGTGTCACAACAGCCCTGCAAGTGCAACACTGAGCTATTGTTTTGGTTTTTGGGGGGTCGTGTTATGTACACGTAACAGTTTATGTTAGTGTTCCTACTTTGTTATGTACATAACACCGCTTAACTATGTTTTGGCGGTTATTCAGTGCATATGATCTTTAAAAACTTTGGTATGTATAACTTAAACTATGTGACCCTCACGGTGTCCCATTTTGAATGCGTATGCTAAATGTTATTATGTAAGTTGTTGATTTTAGTGTGCACAACCACTTGAATTTACATGCTGTGGGCATAACCTGGATAAGTTATTAACACGTGTTACTTATGTGAAGCACTAACACATGTTAGCTGACCCTTTTTTGTGTGTCTCAACCACCCGCCGGATGGTGTGCATAAACAACATTTCATCTACTAGGCGGGTGGGTTTGTACGATGACCAAAACAATTGGTACAACACATGTTAGGGCACGGACACAACTGACAAATAGTTGTTATGCACTCTACTAGACGGATCCGTGGGATAGGCTTAACACATGTTAATTTTCTATTCGTTAGTTTTTTTCATAAACATTTGTAGGAACGGATAACACACACCCACTATGCTGGGAGCATAATATAGGAATATGGTTTAACACATGTTACTTTTGCGAACCACTAACACATGTTAGCTTTACCCTTTTTGTGTGTCTCAACTTAAAGAATATTTAACCTACTAAGCGGACGGGTCTGTACAATGACTAAACACATGGTATAACACGTGTTAGGTTACAGACCCAACTGACAAACAGTTATGCACTCTTTCTAGCCAGAACCGTAGGATAGGCTAAACACATGTTAATTTTCTATCCGTTAGTTTTTTTCGTAAACATTTGTAGGAACGGATAACACACACCACTATGCAGGGAGCATAATCTGGGAATATGGTATAACATGTGTTACTTATGTGAACCACTAACACATGTTAGCTTTTACTCTTTTTGTGTGTCTCAACTTAAAGAATATTTAACCTACTAGGCGAGCGTGTCTATACGATGACTAAACACATGGTATAACACGTGTTAGGTTACGGACCCAACTCGCAAACAGTTATGCACTCTTTCTAGTCGGATTTGTAGGATGGGGTTAACACATGTTGATTATTTATCCCCTTTTTATCTTTTTATATGTTTGTAGCTTTTGAATTTTTAGGGTAAGTTTTAAAATTAAACCATGTTTTACGGATAACACATGTTACTCAAATACCACATGCTTTCTACGCTTGATCAGAAACAAACACATAAGTAATAATACACGACAAACACTTAAACGGATGTTAATAATACACGACAAATAGTAAAACATTGCATACTTGCTACTAACTACCATCAAATGTGGCCAACATGCCACCAAAACCATACAAGTTTATTAGTTGACAACATAAGATGTGTTAATATTGGTTACAAACATAATCCATTATAAATAGGTTGCACCCTTATAACCAAAAACATAAAAACCATAGCGCGTGTACCTCTGTCCTTGTTTGAGGTACACCCCACAGTCGCTAATGTTGTTACGTTTTGCCCAATCAATCCTCTCCATTTGTATCCTTGAGCCATTGATTATTTCAGCCTTCGGGTGCTTGACTTCACGTAGATACTTCACTAGCATATCCTTCTGGTAAATAAACTAATACATGATAACCAGCAACTAACACTTGTTAATCAGAAAATAGCAACATGTGTTAAATAAAAATGCACTTTATTAACCAACTTATAATCTTGTATGGGGTGTCTTTCTCAAAGTACTTGTCGTTGTCCGCAATCGGAACCCTCATACCCGGGTAACATGTATTACAACATTAACATATGTTAAAGACACAGAGTAAGGCTACAGAGAAAACTCAATCATACCTTTCTTGCCATTTGGTCCAGCCATATCTGCACACGCTAACCTTTTGCCTATAACACATGTTATTGATGTATTGCAAAATACATCTGTTTTCGGTCTATAGTTTATGTTATTTTCGAGGCAGTTTGTGTCGTTTTTGTGGTATTTTCGTATTCTATTTAGTATTTTGTGTTGCACAGGAGTCCGGGCAAGAAGGGAAGTAAAATGGAGCTTAAACGAGAAAAAACGAGCCTCCGAACGAGTCGCGGTTGATCGGGAAGTCGAAAAAAAGAAAAAAATGAAAAATTATGTCTCGTCACGCTACGTGACGGGAAAGAGCACATCTGGTCACGCGACGTGACGGATTCCCCTGATCCTGAATCTGGTCACGCTACGTGACGACATCATCTGAATCCCGTCACGCTACGTGACGGGAGTAAAATCGTGAAAAAATTAGTTTTTGGCCCAATTTCGATTTTAAAAACCCTAGGACGGCCATAATTCGAATTTATCATCACTTTTGACGAACTAAAGCTGCTCTGGAGCACTAGGAGGTGAGAGAAAGGCCAAGAAGATTTTGAGCATTGGGATCGAGAGTTTCGGGTGTTAATCATTCGGTTTCTTCATTCCTTTGTTCTTTTAAATTGCAAACTATGTTTCATGAACTTAGAATTGATTTTATTCCTGTTTTGAACATGTTTCTTGGCTAGACTTTTATTACTACATAGGTTATGATGAATACTCATGATTGATTGAACGTTTTTGTTGGGTTCAGTTGAGACCACAGTTACCAGAACAAAGACTTTTTGTAGCTTATTTTGTAGTTTGATAGTTAGAGGACTAGTTATGTAATTCTTTGTTAGTTTATGTGTAAACCCTAGAGTGTGAACTTAAGGGAAGGGCCCTGCGAACTTAATTAAGTTCGCAGGCCCATCAGGTGCTCACTATATAAAGTTCACTCATATGCACACTCTAGGTTAGGGTTTTGGACATCTTTCATTACACAAGAATATTGTAATCCATGGTGCTTTGAAGATCTATTGTTAAATGGAATCAAACGTTTTGAGTTTCTTGTGTGTCGGTTTTACTTTGTTCATCTAGTTTCTTTTAGTTTTCTTGATTAATCAACTAAAACACCTAACAAATAGGTGTTTCTAGTTGATAACAATCTTGTGCACACTTGAAGATCTAGTAATTTTGGGACTACAATTTGGTATCAGAGCCTCTGTGCTCTAGATTGTATCTGATTAAGATACCAAAACCCTCAATTTGTTAATATCTCTTTGTATTTTTATAACTTTTCAAGTTTTTATCAAAAAAAAAAAAAAAAAAAACCATCTTTCTTGCTTCTGATTTCTCGTATTTTGGTGTTTCTAAGGTGTTAAAACGTGTTTATCTCAATTAGGAACATCATTTGAGCATTTCAGATGGATTGAAATAGGCTTGGATGAGTTTCTGGAGTGTTTAATATCATTCACACGATTCTGCGCACTTATTTGTGCGAACTTAGCTCATAAAACTGAGTACTTGTTTCTTATTTCTGAGTACTTGTTTCAAAAGTTGAGTACTTAGCTCATAAGTTGCATACTTATTTCTTGTTCTGTGCACTTAACTCAAGTATTGATGTGCGCACTTAACTCATAAGCTGTGTACTTATTTCTTGCTGTGTGCACTTAACTCATAAGTTGCATACTTATTTCTTGTTTTGTGTACTTAACTCAAGTCTTCAAAATCGTGTGCACTTGCTTCATCATACTGTGCACTTGACTGCGCACTTATAAGTACACACCTGCGTACTTATAAGTACACACCTGCGTACTTATAAGTACACACCTGCATACTTAACTGCGCACTTGTCAAAGGGTGCATACTTATCTGGAGACAAGCAATTGAGTGTGTACTTGTTGACATTTACTAGGGTTTCTGCATACTTATCTGGAATTTCTAGTTGGGGTGCGAACTTACTGAAAAGGTGCATTTTCTGAGCACTTGGCTAGGGTTTCTGCGAACTTAAATCTTAAACGAGAGTTTAAGTGTCTGTGTACTTATACTAGTACGCAGGCTGATCAGTCAAAGACTGAGCACTTGTGCTGCTCTGACTTGGCTGAACTGCGAACTTAAGCCAGAGTGTGTACTACAGGGACTGCGCACTTACAGGAGAATCAAGAACTTATCATCTTTGCTTCTTACTGTTTCAGGTGACTAAGGAACTGCGAACTTGCTGCGTACTTAGTGACTGCGAACTTAGTGACTGCGAACTTGTGGACTGTTTGAATTTTTCAAGGACTTTGGACTGTAACTTGCTAATCTAATTAATCAAAAACCTAAAATCAATCTAAAATCAATCTTAAATCATGTCTGGTAACAACTCATTTCAAGTTAACCCCATAACTCAAGCTGAACTTGAAACCGGCACTATAACACGTATTCCCAAGTTGATGGGTGCTGAAGACTATGGTACATGGAAAAACAGAATGAAAGCTTTTTATTTTGTTAACGATCACACCCAATGGAACTCAGTTCAGCTCGGACCTCACATTCCCACAAGAACCACTGATGCAGGAGAAGTGTTCAACACTGATCCCACTACATACACTGATCTCGACAAACAACTGATGCAGCGAGACCACAAAGCCTATGGTGCTCTCACCATGGCTTTGTCAAACGATGTATACAATATGTTTGAAGAATACGGATCAGCGCACGATCTGTGGTTCGCTCTGAGTGAGTATTATGAAGGAAATGCAGAGATGAGGCAAAACAAGCAGGATATGATTCAAAAGGAATACGACATGTTTGGAAGTATCCGTGGTGAGAGTCTGTCGTCACATATAGACAGGTTCATGAATCTGTTGACTAAGATGAAGAAAGCTGGTATTCCTGTAAACAACCGCAATTCCATCAAGAAGCTGCTCGATTCTCTCCCAAAGGAGTGGAGTGTCCAATGTATGTTGATCAAAAAGGACTACTTGGATGCTCAGTCTACTTTGGCTGATCTTATAAACACTCTGAAATCGTTTGAAATGGACATCACAAAGAGAGAGATGAATCAAACAGTGTCAAAAGTTACTCTAAGGAGCTATCTAAAGAATCTGGCTTTAATGACTCCAATTGGACAGAAGGCACTGGTGGTTGAAGACTTTGGCTGGGGAAAGGAAGCTGTTGCAGCTAAAGCAGATGTTAACAAAGCATTGATGGTAACGATATGCACCAAATCCGCAAATGGTGTAAACTCTGTGGAAGGATCTTCAGTGGGAGTGCCAAAAGGAGGAATGCAAGAGAGTGCGGGTCTGAAGAGTGTGCTGATTGCTGAGAAGAAGAAAGATCAGACTGGAGAGGAGGCTTTGATAGCTGAGAAGACACCCACTGAGAAAGCAGCTGAAAAGATGGAAAGTGCACCCAAGAAAGCTGAGGAGAAAGATATGGTAAACATTCCTCTTGAAATAAAATCAAAGCTGTGCTCACCTAGGTGCGTTACAGCTGTTGCTTACTGTTTGTCACACAACAAAAGGGTTTTGAGAGAAATGGATGATATCCAAAGAATTAACTCTGAAATGAAAGAAAATGAGTGGGCATATCAGCGAAAGTTGAATGCAATTCTAGCTGAAATGCAGACTCTAAAAGAATTTGTTCTCAAAAAGGATTTTCTAATAAATGACTTAACCTCAAAATTATAAAAATCTAGAAATGAAACAACTCGTCTTCAAATCATTATTGACAAATGGAATGTAAGCAAACAGGCTCATGCTGATATCGTTGATTGCTCAAGGCAATCATTTGTAAAAGATGGAATTGGGTATAAGGATAAGAATGGAATCGAAAGATCACTATTCTTACCCTTGAGCCGAAGTGAATACATACCCATTCCAACACCTCATCCTAAAAATGATCTTTTTGAAAACAAATGTGATGAATCTGAGTCAAATGCTAACATAAGTAAAAGCGATGCAGATGTGACCCAACAAGGTCGGGTGGAAGATGATGAGAGTTGTGGTGGGCAGACAATGGGGTTAGGACATCCAGGTGCCAATTACTCCACAGTGAATTGGTTCATCTGGAACAATGAAAAGTCTAAAAACAATTTGATTTCGGATGACTGTAATACTTTAATTAATATGGATAACTGTAATAGTTTATCTAGGCCGGATAACTGTATTAACTTGACTTCTAAACTAGATTTAAAGGGTGCTGTGGCCCCTGATGATAGGAAGAATCCTATCAGACGTTCAAATGTTTGTGTTAATGATGTTATGCCTGTTTGTGTTGATCTTAATGCTGCATTCTCTGATGATAAACATACGTGTAAACCACCTATGTTTGTACCAGAACTAAAGTTTAACAGGTTTGGGAAATTTCTCACTGAGGAAATCCCAGAGTTTATCCCTTCATCCACAGATGTATCAGGTTCTGAAGAATCACAAAGTGAAACAGGTAACTCAAGTTCTGAAGAATCACTAAGTGATACAGAGAGCAACATCAGCATACCTGACTGCAACACAAATGAAGAATCAAGTAGCAGCAAGGATGAATCATGTTCAAGAGAAAGCTCCTGCTCAAACAAGATCAAGAAAAGAACATCACAATCATCATCATCCAGATCTTCTCCAAAGATCAAGCCTAAACACTCAAAATGCTTTAGATGTGGAAAAGGACATGTGGTCAAAAAGTGTCATTTAAAACCTAAACCACAAAATGATGTCAAAACTCAAAACTCTTTTTCTGATCAGATCAAAAATCTTCAAGAAACAGTAAAAAGTTTTGTTAAAACCACACAATTTTGGAAGAGAAAAGAGTCAATGATGGGTGAAAATCACGATAGATCAAAACTAAAACAAACATGGATTCCCAAAGTTAACTAAATACATGTTTTGATCATCTTTGTATAGTATTATTATTTTCTTGTAATTTTTTTTTCTTTTGAATAAGCTGCATAAATGGTTGATAGCTCTTATGAGAAATATGTAGCATGTTGATAGGGGCGCGTCAAGAACCATCAGTGAATCCCCATACAAATCGATCCATGACTGGATCATTGATGTATCTCACCGCCAGCGGACTAGACATCATGTGGGCAGTTGGATGCTGTGCTCGTTTTCAGTCAAATCCCAAGCAATCTCATGAAACTGCAGTCAAAAGAATCTTCCGCTACCTCAAAGGAACACCAAAGCTTGGTTTATGGTATCCTAAGAGTGATAATTTTGATTTAATCGCTTACTCTGATAGTGGTCATGCAGGTTGTAGAATTAATAGAGAATTTGTCTCTGGTGGTTGCAAATTTTTGGGGAATCGGCTTGTATCTTGGCAAAGCAAAATGCAGATAATAGTGTTTATCTCCACTGATGAAGCCGAGTACACTGTTGCGTCCAGTTGTTGATGTCAAGCTTTGTGGATCCAAAATCAGTTGCTGGATTACGGTTTGAATGTCATGAAAACCCCAATCTTCATTGATAATGATGCTTGTCGTGACATCGTGAAGAATCCTATCGACCATTCTAAAACACTACATATTGAGATCAGGATTCACTCTATTCGCGATGCTCACGATAAAGGATACATTCAAGTGTTATCAATTGATACTGCTGATCAAAAGGCAGATATCCTCACAAAGGCTTTTGACGAAACTCGTTTCCTCCAATTGGTCACTTGGCTGGAAATGATAAATTTAAAAAAAAAAAAAATCCTATTTTCATACAAAACAAGATTTTTGGGGGAGAAAGTATATCTCTATTGCAAAATTAACAAGAAATGATAGGGACTAATCATATTTTGTCAGCATGTGAATAGGATCCAGAGGATGTTGCGGCTTCAAGCAACGACATGTCGGTAGATTCAGCTTGGAATCGAGTAAACTGCTAATAGGTGATTAACAGAATAGATCTACATGGAAAGCTGGATTCCCACTGTGTTTTAGGTCTGCACAAGCTGAGTCCGGTCATACACAGGTTGAGAGATCAAAAGACACAGAAAATTTTGTGCATATGTAATCACTAGACACCTAAGTGTGCAAGCTACCAATGCGGGGCTATTCAAACAAATGAGCAACAAAAGACACGCAATGTTAGTGACGTGCAAACATATAGATAGCTCAAAAAGCAATCAGATGATCATCTTCTCTGCTTATGGGAACATAGACCTGAAGCTCTCATCATCTGATTGACATAATGATCATCTTCTCTGCTTATGGAAACATAGACCTGAAGCTCTCATCATTATATCTCAATAAACCTTGAGGATTGGTAGGCTTACACCTAGCACAAGTGGGGTCCACTAACTTTCCGTCAATATTACCAAAACATGATAAATCTCATCACCAAACGTATGTTGAAAGACGAGAGGCATGGATTTAAGTGGACAAACATACCGACAGTTTTTCTTGGGCTGCAGCGATCCAACGGAAAGTTGAAATGTGATCTGGCAGGTATGGTTAGTATGATCTTGTATGCAAAAGGTGAGAAACAGTTAACCCCTCCTTGTTGTGTTTGTTTTTATTAAAATATAAAAAGTTTAGGGGGAGTATTAAAATATGTGTTAGAATGTGAGATGTGTTTATTGCATATAATCCTGATCATCATCCAGTCTGTGATCAAGAACAGTGCGGGGGACTAGATTGTGAGATTCTTCGATCTGGTAGATGTATTCATGTTTTATCTGTTAGAGTTGATGTAGCTGTTTGGGAACACATTCAGAGTTGGAGCCGGTTAGACACTGCTGGAAGAAGGAATGCTATTTCAAAGAGCAGTAGATCATGCTAAAGAAAGGAAGCTGGAGATGCTAGAAATTTTGGAAATGATCGAGGCTGCAGACAAAGAGAAGGAGCTTGGAGACAAAGACAAGGAAATTGCTAACAAAGACAAAGCTGACAATTAAAGAAAAGCAGCCAGAAACTCTGAAGCTCCAGAAGTGATAGTTCCAAAACAACCAGTGCGGGTAAAGCAGGAAGAAGGTGAATCGAGTGATATCTCGGTTTGAAGCTAACAGACGAAGATCTGGTATCTGTGGTCTAGGGGGAGTATTGTTGGGTTCAGTTGAGACCACAGTTACCAGAACAAAGACTTTTTGTAGCTTATTTTGTAGTTTGATAGTTAGAGGACTAGTTATGTAATTCTTTGTTAGTTTATGTGTAAACCCTAGAGTGTGAACTTAAGGGAAGGGCCCTGCGAACTTAATTAAGTTCGCAGGCCCATCAGGTGCTCACTATATAAAGTTCACTCATATGCACACTCTAGGTTAGGGTTTTGGACATCTTTCATTACACAAGAATATTGTAATCCATGGTGCTTTGAAGATCTATTGTTAAATGGAATCAAACGTTTTGAGTTTCTTGTGTGTCGGTTTTACTTTGTTCATCTAGTTTCTTTTAGTTTTCTTGATTAATCAACTAAAACACCTAACAAATAGGTGTTTCTAGTTGATAACAATCTTGTGCACACTTGAAGATCTAGTAATTTTGGGACTACAGTTTTTATGGTTTTTGGAACTTTGACTGTGGATTGATGATTTAGTAAAGACTTTGATTATTTTTGATCTGGTGTATATGCGTACCTAGTTTTGTTCAATTAATAATTATTTACTCCACATGCGTTTTTGTGAATGTCTTTCATGTATGAATGCGTGTTAGGTTGTGGACTGTGTGTTAGCAACTAGTTTATGGTAAATTGCTAGTGTTTTCCATAGGATTGGTTTTTGTTGATTGGGTAGTTCTAGGTATTCTTCCAATTCCAATAGCTGTAAGGTGCGGGATTGTCGATATGTCTAGGGTGTTAAATTGCTAGATCTAGATGCTTTGTAAGAAGATCTTCCTAGTTTCCTTACCACTACTTGCGTATCGAGTCAGGTCAGGTTTTATGTAGTTACCCCTTACACTATTAGTGTAGTGAGGCTTTCGCGCTGTAAGGTAGACTGTCTAGCGGGTACTTTATCATCAGAGTAGGTAAGCCTGTAAGGGTAACCTCTCAATCGGTAGTTTAACGGCTTATAGGTAACCTTAGGTTTCTCCTTGAGAAGGGTCGAGGGTCCTCTAGTTTATCCTGTAAGTTTAGTATTTGAAGATCCCGGTTCCGTAGCTAGTTCCATAACCATAGAAGTTCATCAGTCATGAGTAGAATTCTAACCTAGGTAGTACCTTCACCATCCTTTGAATTCAGTTCAGTTCAGTTTGCGTCTTTAGTGCAGTTAATTCTAGTTTTAGTTAATTTTTATTTTATTGCAATTTAGTTTTTAGTAAAACCCCCCTTTAAAATAATAAATAAATTTAATCAGTATTTAGGATAAGTAATCGAGTCTAGTTTTCGTTTTCCAATAGAGTCTCGTGGGTTCGATATCCGGACTTATTTCAGCTATACTAGAGTCGATAGGTTCACTTGCCTGTCAGTAGTTTAGTTTTAGAGAGTCTAGAGTATTACTTAGTGTCTAGTTTTAGGTTTAATTTAGTTGTTTTTATTAAACTACTTTTAGCACATCATTATTATAGGTAGACAAATAGTCTATAAAAATGGTGAATCATAACAAAATGATAACACATGTTAAAGCTGAGTAGTGGTGATGCGGGGGATAGTTAAGCTTACCCTTATTCCCAGATGTTCCGGGCATCTGCGCTAAATGTTTGTCTGTAATACAAGTTATTATAGGTAGTCAAAAGGAGTAAACAAAAGGCTACAAGCTGATATCCAAAAAACATAAAAACCATAGCGCGTTTACTTGTGTCCTTGCTTGAGGATTTGAGTATGGTTTTTTCCAATGCACTTGGCTTCTTAACTGTTAGCATACACACTTCGAGTCACGACAATTTATTAATCTGTTAACACATGTTAATATCGGTTACACACATAATCCATTATAAATATTATTCGAATAAATCACTAACACGTGTTAATATTTGGTACTTGGCTTCTTCATTGTTAACATGCATATGTGTTGAATAAATGACTACACTTTTATTCATCAATCACATGTGATCTATCAACCTCATGTCCACAATCTAATAACAATCTAACATAAACAAAATAATAATAACAAATAAACAAGGTTAACATAAGTTTTTTTTTCATTCAAGCATTTGATCAAACATTTGGTATGCAAGCAAAACTATCCCCAAAACTGTTTTAACATGACATACAAACATACACAATCCATTTCTTATTCAGCAAACAAACCCACACAAAGCTGAATAAATGAAACAAAATACCCATATGAACTTACAATAGGAGAGAGAAAGCAGAGAAAGAAAAAGACTTTAGAGAGAAAGAGTTAGGTCAATTTATGAATAATAACCAATTCTACCATCACAATAACAACACAGGTAATAAACCCAAATAACAAAAGGTTCGACTGGTACATAATCAACAACAACAACAACAATAATAATAATAATAATAATAAAAGAAAAGAAAGGAGTGTAAACATAACATACGAGAGTTAGCCATGGAGATCTCATTGCCTTCATTGGGATCGAGCCAAACCTTGCCTCACCTCTTTAACAGGATGAGGGTTATGAGGTTGTTGAGAGTCAGAACTATTTTGATGGTTGTTTAGAACGAGAGGAAGGAATTCACCAAAATTAGAGGGATTCGTACGATCAGGAGGCTTTAAAGGTTGATCAAACCCAACAGAGGTGTGACCTAATGGGTGTTGCATGTGTCTTTGAAGAAGAAGAAGGAGAAAGAAGAAATAAGAGAAAAAGAGGAGAGAGGAGTGAGGTCAAGACTTGATTGATAGAGAGAGAGTGTCAAATACTTTTCTACCTAAAATACCCTTGCTTGTACTATTTCCTAATAAAAAATAGTTTCTCTCACCATAAAGTCACAAGACTTGATCATAGCCATTGATCTAGTGAAATGAATGGTTGAGATTGGGTTTCCAAGGTTTTCAAGATAAGAAGGGTTTTCTATAGATCCCTTCCTTATAGATTTGAGAAAACTTCATAAACCCTCTCAAATTACATATTCGAAAAAAAATGTTTTGCGTATGTTCATGACGTGTGTTGCATGTGTTACAGACGTGTGGTTGCATGTGTTAAACATATGAAAAACCAGTCATCTGTAGTAAAAAAAATGATGAAAAATCACATTCAAAAGTCTAGTTCATATATAACTAGTAGTTTTACATTGGATTGCTAGAAGCTTTCAAGATTGCAATTGATACAAAGTATTTTATCTTGTAAAATATATAATATGGGTCTATAATAAAAAACACCATAACTACACTACAAAAACTCACACACTGCCATTGGGCATCTTGTAACCATACTTGGCATAAAAAGCCAATTCTTCCTCCGTAATACGTACACCCTCCCACGGCTCGTGTAAACTCAAATCCAGTTCGTACAGATCTTCAGTGTTTAAACTTTGGACATATTCAGCGCCTGGTTCTGATTCGTAACCTGCAGCCCACTCAGGTGTGTGAGGGGCTTCAGCTTCATCATTCAAATCCTCATCCGGTATGCAATAGTCTTCTGGTGGCGAATATTTTTAGAGGAAAACATAATCAAAAGCCGTGTTCCAATCAAAATCTTCATCACTTAGAAACCCAGCGTTCGCCTGGTCAATGGGATGCGCACCTGTATCTGGGACCAAGGGTTCAGGGGCGCTTAGTTTTTCAGGATAAAGGACATTGTCTGGCGGCACAATACTTACAATTGGGTTTTGGATAGGTGCAACTGCAACCGGGGGGGAACTGGTTCAACGAGGGGGATAACCGGTTCAACGAGGGGTATACCCGGTTCAACAGGGGATACAACCGGTTCATCGGGGGGTATAACCGGTTCAGCGTGGGGTACAACCGGTTCAACGGGGGTGTGTGGTTTAGGTGCAATAGGCATAACCTGTTCAATCTGAGGCAGTTCGGGTGCAATTGGGATTATATAGTGAGGGGGCTCAAAAACCTCCCAGGGGGGGTGCTCGGGTTAGAATTCATGTTTTAATTAACATGTGTATCTTCTGAGAAAAATAGGAGCTATAACTTATGTTAGAGGTGAGTAAACAGTTAATAAACAACAGTTAACAAAAACAAATAGTGAACAAAACCAAAAATTTATAATTCATACCGCCACTCTGTTTGCTCAATTTTTTGAACTTTTCAAAAACAAGAAGGATCTACTGTACTTAGTGTCTAAACAAACTCCACTGTTACCCTCATCCCCATTACATCCAACACACTATGGAAATTAAAACACACAAAACATAAAAATTAAAACAAAACATTAAAACATGATAATAATAAGAAGAAGAAGAATAAGAAAAAGAATACTGATCGGGAATAGGCAGATCAGTGGCCGGGAAACACAGAGACCCAACAGATCTAGACAGAGCAGGCTATTGTCTGCTCCAAAACTCTACCTTCACTCGTCACTATCATCGTCTCCGAGGCCAACAGATATGGCTTCGGCAGTAGATGGGGGTTGGGTGTTGGTCGTGGTGAAGGGGTGAAGGGGTGGGTGTCGATTCGTTTTTATGGTGGCAGTCGTAATGTTGATGATGGTGGTTGAAGGTTATAGAGAGAAACAGATTTTGAAAAGATGAGAGAGAGAGAGGAAAAAGGATTGACAATAGGATAGAGAGAGAGTGTGTGATGATGCAAATGACTAAAATACCCTTTCCCCCTCATTTCACTAAACTTGAAAATTGGTGTGTTGGAGCAATCATGGCCACACAATGGGTTTCCTATAGTTTCCTCAAAAAATGGGTTTTTTCCTAATACTTACACTATATATATAGGGTATGGATCCTAAGAGAACCAACCTCTATTTGAGAACTGAGAGAACCATTATGGACCACACATTTCTTATAAAGACAAAAAAAATTTTTTTTGCTTAATCGCACGTTTTTATACCAGAATTTTTTTAATTTTTTCATTTATACATATGTGTATATTGCAGTTATACACATGTGTATATTGAAAAAAAATAAAAACAATTATTCCAATATAAAAAGCAGCAATTAAAGCAAAAAAAAATTGCTTTAGAGAAATGTGTGACCTAGAATGATTCTTTCAGTTCTCAATTTGACCAAATGTTCTCATTTAAACGAATTCCTATATATATATATATATATATAGATATAGATATTTTATAATGTGTGTATACATATCAGGTATGAATATCTACTCTAAATTATATGAGAACTCGTGAAAAATCTTACAAAATATTTTTTTTACATTATCATTTTTATTATTAAATTCAACATTATAAAATGAATTTAATCACCTACTAATTCATCTATTATTTCTAAATTGCTCTTAACAAACGTTTTACACATGTGTAAATTGTAAAAACTTACACATGTGAAAATGGTAAACTTACTAGCTATTTTTGTATAAGTTTAAACTAAAACGCGTAATTTTTTTTGTTATAGTTTTATAATAACTAGTATTAAGCCCCCCGCGTTGCTGCGGAGGGCGTAAAACCGTTTTAAGTAGTATCAGTGTCACATTGTGCCCAGCGAC
Organism: Ambrosia artemisiifolia; assembly: GCA_032199755.1. NCBI lineage: Eukaryota > Viridiplantae > Streptophyta > Magnoliopsida > Asterales > Asteraceae > Ambrosia > Ambrosia artemisiifolia. The sequence goes on from CM063525.1 coordinate 37,076,259, forward strand.
TAACAGCACTGAAAACACTCATAAAAAATATATAAAAAACGAAAAAAAAAACGAAAAAAAACAAAACTCAGTGACATGTAGACGTAAAAACAGTGAACCATGCACACCCGTTGCGGCGTGATAATACACAAAAATTAGACCGAAACATAAAACACAACGTGATCGTTCGACGGGAAAAATAGAGTTGAAAACGTTGAACTACATACACACGTTGTGGTGTGTCAACTCGAAAAATGTAAGGGGTTAAATGTAAAAGATGAAAAATATTAGGGTTAAAAGTAAAAAAGCAAAGTTGGGTACAATCTACATAGCATGATGTACAACGCTTTCAGGCACAAACCGTTTATTATGCACAATGTACAACACCAGGAAGTACAAATCACTTGTAAATTAATCTATCTATATATCTATCTATCAATAAAAGAAAACACATGAGGGACACATGACACTCCCTCATGAATTCTCCCATTTTATTATTTAATACAATAAATTTAAATATAATTATATATTAAATTGAATTTTACTGTAGTAATTATAGTAATAATCATAGTTGTTACAGAAATCATTAAAAACAGATAGGATGGTTTCTGTTATTAATATAAATAGATAGATTCTCATTTAATCCGTTTCTAATGATTGATGTTACAACTAATTATTAATATAATTACTAAAATTTAATTTAATATATTTATATTATGTTTTCGCAGTTAATATAATTATATTTTAATACAAAATTAGAAATAAATTATTAGACATACTTTTTTCTTTTTTTTTTTGAACGGCTAATTTTTTGTCACCCATGGGATTTGAACCTCTCACCACTTGAAAAGGCAAAGCCTTATCTAACACCTTGATACCACTAGGCCAAAGGCCCTTTTAATTATTAGACATACTTGAGAAAGGTTTATTAACTAACCAAAATAAACATTATTAAAACATTAGTATTTTTTTTATATAACATATTTATATGTAATTAACTTTATGTACCTAAAATTAACCTATTTTTAAAATTTTTGATCTTTTATTCTAAGTTTAAAACTATGTGTGTTACAATGTTTGCCAAATGACTATTAAGTTTTATTATTACTGGTTTTGATCACTGTTTTAGATGTTAAATATGCTCAGCAAAAACATTTACTTTGTTTTTTAAAGTTACTTCAAAAGAGCAATGCAATATCTAAGTAAGTGGTTTCATTACTAATTTGTTTCAATCTTTATATTCATGTTATTTACTCACACAACATTTTTTTTATAATTACAGTCAAATTGAACCAATAAGTGTCATTATGTTTAAGGACCTTGATATTAGACCAAATATATGATGATACACTCATGGTTAGAAATCATTTGGCTTTGGAAGAAACTTGATGTCAAATTCTAAAATGAACGATAATCGATTAGGATGGTTTAAAGGATGAGGAGATACTTTTAAAATTAATTTCATTTTTTATATTTTAGTCTAAACAGATTTACTCTTATTATTTTTGATTTTTTTTTGTACCTACAGTTTACAAGTTAACATCCACGGTATGGAAGATATATTTTGTAAATTTTGAAAAAAGTTTTATATGAATATGAATGCTTTTTACAAGAAATTATTTAGGGGTTGATGAATATTTAATAGTTTTTGGGTTGTAAAGGCAATTTTTTATTTTAAATATAATAAGTAATCTAATTTTTCTTAATTATATTTATAAATTTATATATAATATATATAATTTAAATTGTTTAACTCGTGTATTACACGGTAGATAACCTAGTACTCTATAAATAAGTGTAAAAAAATTGAATTTGAATAGTTTTTTTATCTAATTCTTGAGGTTCTCACAAATATATAAACTCTCATTCTAACTATACCCTATATATAAACCCTTATATTTTTAATTTACTCTTTCTTAATCGTATAAACTATCGGTTCTTATTTTATATGGTATTTCAATTTTATTTCTTTGTCTAGCAACATAACACAGTTTTAATACGTAAGTAGCTATAATACGTAGTGGTACAAATGGTTAGGAAATGGTATGACGAATATAATAATGACATGATGTGATTGGGACCACTATTAATTCGTATTTCAATTTCAACAATAAAAAAAAATATTCTGAGAATCACTATAAGTTATATCATATATTTTTATAATTAATGAAAATATTTAAAAATTAAACACACTTAAATTAAATGAAACAAACCATTCTAGTTTATATTTTTTCATAAAATTTTAAATAATTTGTTATTAAAAAAATGTATATGAGAATTAAATTGATGTACGTGTCATGTTTTTATTAATTTATAATAAACATTGTGGGTTCTTACCTCCTTAACCAACTTTTCTTTAGTTCACATGGTCTTCCTATCTTTATTGGAGTCCTCCTTAAAAAATAGTTTTAAAATAAATTGTCAGATTAATTACCAAATTTATTTATTTATTAATTCATTTATTAAGTATCATTGATTTTGAAAGGAGCAATTACTTTTTAAATTATTTAAATATCTCAAACATCAATAATTGCATATAAAATGTATAAAAATTAATAACTGATATTTGTTATTTTTTTAATAGTATTAAGTTTCTAATTAATTGTCGTTATATTGAGTACGACACTTCTTATCGCACTCGTCTTGTTCAAATGCATAACTGATTTTTTCTGTAGTTATTTCACGGCGGAACAAGAGGGTTGGGTTAGGTCTATTGAAATTATAATTTGCTAGACTTTTATATATTTAACATGTTACGAGAAAGTTTACGGTAAAAAGTAATATATTAACATAAAAAGGATAATAAAGATTTTGGACTTTTGATCTAAATAAATCAATTGATGAGATTAAAACGGTAAATATATACGTTGGATTTTTCAAAAGAGAAAGAGAAGAGCAAAATAGGTATAACCTACAATTGTTGAGTTTCACCCCCATTTTTTAAACGTTCATAACTTTTTCATACAACATTATTATTTTTTAAATACACCATAAAAACCAGTTTTTTTGTCCTCTTTCATTTGCATAACCTATTGCTACACTTGTTTTAATTTTTTTTTGTTGGGTTGGTAACTTGCGTTTTTATCAGGTATAACTTGCGTTTTTATATCAGATATAACTTTCATCTTTTTTATCAGGTATAACGTTGCGTTTTATCATGTATAACTTGCGTTTTATCAGGTATAACTTACATTTTATCATGTATAACTTGCGTTTTATTATGTATAACTTGCATTTTATAATGTATAACTTGCATCATTTTATCAAGTATAACTTGCGTGTTATTAGGTCGTTTTATCAGGTATAACTTGCGTTTCTAAAACGCAACTATACCTTCAACAAAACGCAAGTTATCAACGTAGCAAAACAAATTTATTTTTTAAGTATAGCAATAGGGTATGCAAATGAAATATGATAAAAAGCTTGTTTTTATGGTGTAGTTTTTTTTAAATGTCGTATGAAAAAGTTACTACCTTTTTAAAAATGGGGTGAAACTTGAAAAAAAATCAACTATTATGGTAATCGACAATAATACCCTTTTGGCTAGTGACATGTGTCAGCTTTTTATGCCTTCTTACACTTTTTACATTAGATTACTTTTTACAATAGCCTTACCCATATGATATTTCTTTTAAAATTACATGAGTTGAATAGTTAAGAACCGTATTATAACTCCTTACTATAAAGTTCTTCTATTACCAATTATTTTTATTAAATTTAAAGAAAAATAATGTGATTATATAATCATCAATTAAATATTGAGAACACAAAATTACAATTTTTGACATTTATAAATCTCAAAACTATGGATCAGGTTCTTTCAAAGTTTTACTTTCACTCTGTCCCTTTTTTCAATAGTTTGCTACAAGTTTTGTCCTTTCGACTAACTGTGTTAAAAAATCCAAGTTAAGTTAGGTCATGTGTAAGACACATGAGGGCACGTTGGTCTTTTTATCTATAAAGGACGATTCTTGTAGTTTAATTATATAAAAGCCATTTATATATACAAATATTGTTCATGTGTATCACCCACACATCAGACTTAGTTATTTTCTCTCTCTCATCCCCACTCACAATCACCCTTCACCACCACCGTTCACCATTACCATTTGCCGCCACCACCACTCTCTCATTTTCTCTTTCTTTTCGTCTATCCCTCCTATTCAAGCCACAAATCACCAACACATCACCAACGCCGCCACCACAATAGTCGTCGCAACCGTCACCCACATTCCTTTCACACCTATAAATTGAGGGTTAGGGTTTAAATCGAGCAGAACATAACAGTGAAGGTGGGGAAGGGGGTTTGCAGTGGTGGAGATGCAGTAAGAAGTTAAAAGGTGAGGGGTTTTGGATGTGATGAAGGAAGAGAATGGTAACGTTTTGTTTAGGGGTGGACGGTGGAGTATGGTGGTTGTGCGGCCCGAAAGGTAGGTTGATTAGTGGTGGAGGGATGCTGATGGAAGCGAATGGGGCAAGGTAAGGGTTTAAAGGTGGGCGACGATGTTGGTTGTAGATGGGGTTTTGATAGGGAAGGATGGGGTTTGGACGGTGGTGGTGGTGAATCACAGAGTGGGTGTTCGGTAGTGGTTTAGGGGTTAAAGGTTGTAGGATGTGGTGAATGGCGACGAGTCTAAGGGTCTCGACCCAGAGAGCGTATATCAGGGTTTACAGGTGGCGGTAGTGATGGGGGCAAGGTGGTGATGGCAGGAGATGGTGATGGTGGTTGGTGATGATGGTGGTGGTAGAGAAACAGAAAAAAATATACATAATGTAATTTTATATATAAATGGTTTTATTACATATTAACTCGTATGCCTTGCACATGACCTCAATTAACTGAGTTTCTGTTTTTCTAACCTAGTTAGTGGAAAGGACAAAACTTGTAGCAAACTATTGAATAAAATGACACAGATTGAAAGTAAAATTTATATCTTGGAAACGTGTGTATATGGTTTTAATCGAAACCACCAACCAAACAAAACCAAACCGAATGACATCATTGAAAAGAATGAAACACAAGTATATAAACATTAGCTATAGGAGTGAGAATGAGGCAGTTTCAGTTATGAATTATAGATGTATCAATAATCGATGTTTTGTCTTTTCATTTCAATAGAGAAAATTACAATTTTTGTCCTTTAAAAAAACCAAAACTATGGACTGGGTCCTTTAAAACTTTTAGTTTCAGTCTTTATCCTTTATATGAAAAGTTGCCACGATTTTTGTCCTTTACACTTAACCCAGTTATAATCAGTTAAGTCACCCCATGTGCAATGCACGTGAGGATATAAACGTAATTTTACCCCCATTTTCCATTATAAAATCAAATCAGATTTATAACTTCCATCTCCCCCTAAGTTGACTATCTTGGATGTTCAGTTGACCCTGTCAACCTCTGTTGACCAAGGGTTGAACCGTCATCTTGACCGATTTCCAGACCCAGCCGACTATGACCCAAGCTTTACCCTAACCCATATCTCCTAATACCGTCACTACAGTTGATCACCTGCCACCCCACTACTCGGTAACCCATAGCCAGAAATCCAGAATCATCTACATTACTCGATCTCTGTATGCCTCAGCTTCTGTCCATCATGTATAATCACCACCCGGACAAATAACCGTCACTCATCAACTATCACCAGGGGATGAGGGATTGAGGTATTACCGTGGTTATCAAAGATCTGTATTGTAGCCATGTCATCACCGTCACCTGCATTGCTAACCTCAACTGTCACCGGTTACCACAGCTCGACACCATCACTGAAACCAACCTTCTGCTCCCTTCCCTCCTCTCGCCGCTGCATAAGCTATCCAGCAGAGGGTTACGGCTGGCGTCCGAATCCTTTTCCCTCTCTCGGTCGCAGGCCAGCCGTGGGCCACCATAGGTGGTGGATCGATTATAATAAAAAGGGAGAGGATCAGACTTTATAGGATCGATTGCTAGGGAGAGGATCGATTTTTTAGGGTTTTTGATTGATTTGGGGGTAAAATTAGGGGGAGATGGAAGTAATAAATCTGATTTGATTTTATAAGGGATTAAAATGGGGGTCAAATTACGTTTATACCCTCATGTGCATTGCACATGGGGTGACTTAACTGATTATACTAACTGGGTTAAGTGTAAAGGACAAAAATCGTGGCAACTTTTCATATAAAGGATAAAGACTGAAACTAAAAGTTTTAAAGAGCCCAGTCCATAGTTTTGGTTTTTTTAAAGGACAAAAATTGTAATTTTCTCTTTTCAATAATACGGGGTTAAGTACAAACAGTTTGGCTTTTTCAGATACAGGATAAGGAGGTTCAGTTAGTCGTACATTATGAGTCAACAAACTCATATCAGTCAATAAATTTAATCAAGTCTTGTGCCCACCCAAAAAAAAAATACCTTCTAAAGTAGGAACAACAAGAAGTTATCTAGATCTCACAATTAGCAAAGTTAAGAGTAGGGTCTGGGGAGGGTGAGATGTAGGTAAATCTTACCCCTATCCTTACGGATAGCGAGACTGCTTCCAGAGACACCCAGCTCCACAACACACAATCGACAAGCAAACAACACTAAAAAAAGTAATATAGGGCTACTAGAATTTAGAGAAACATTAAAAGCATCACATAATAAAACAAATGTATATGTGTCATTAAAAAATAACATAACCCATACATACCTAAATAGAAATCACCCTTGTAAAGTAGGATCAAACGAGTAATATATTGCTTGTAACAAAGCTTTATAATATACTATTCATAAAAAGAAAAAGATATAAACATTTAGTTTAAACCACGATTATTTCAGTTATTTATACTTATAAAAATATAACCGAATAATAAAACTCCAAAATCAAAAGCAACATAACAATCTTTGGTTTTTTATTTGAACCCTAACATGCACAAAAATGCCTTTGGAATCATGAATCATGTAATACGTTTGGTTTTAAAAAGCAAGAAACGCACCAAAGCAATACATGCTTATATAATTTTTGCATACATCTCATAGGCGCTATTTGTCACACCCTCAAATTTTACATGCGGGGTTTTACTGCGAGGCGCATGACACACCGGGATCCAAGTCAACGGTCACAATAAACGACAACTAAATGAAGAAAATACGTAAGCCAAAACATTATGTTTTAATAACATAAACCAACAGCGGAAGCTTAATCTTGTTTACAATCGAAAGACATCGACATAGTCTGAAAACATTTATTTAAAACATGCACTAGAACTCTAGACGCCGTGCAAGTCTCTGTGCGCCTAATCCATTGACTGCTACATTAGCGACCTGAGAAAACATGCCAAAAATGTCAACATATAATGCTGGTGAGTTCACATGTTTTACAAAAGCGTTTCCATAAGTTTGAAAACGTCATTCCCGCTAATACTATGTTATAAGAACGTTAGCTAGACATTAAGTATCGTTACTACTACGAGTTGGAAACCATTATTGACATGTAACCCTGATAAGTATGCCCAAAATGTATGAATCACCGTCATCATCGGTAACTCCGAAAGTTAGAGACAATATGCACCCGCCCGGCATCCTGCCATCGGGTGGGGTTAGTCAAGCCCAATAGATCTATCCACATTTCCCCCGTTATGTATACCCACATACTCATGGTTTCCCCCTCGGACTTCCTGATGAAACGCCCGTATAGTAAACAACAATAACCATAGTATAACATGACCTTTAAGAAATGTAAGTATAAAGCATGTTTCTCCCCCGAAAGCAAAACAGTACAAGTGGGGCTGTGACACTCACCTTAGGTTGCGTTACTTGAAAAACAATTTAACCAACAAGCTATGATAGCCCTGAATAGTGGCGACCTATCATAAGACGTATATAAATACCCAGACTATTAACCCGCAGGTTAGCTAGTCCCCGAATGTCCAGACCATAACCAAGTACGTTTGAAAACATGTCTGACCGTTAATCTGATCACACAAAACAAGACCCGACATCCCAGTGGTGACCCGACATCCCACGTGTTAACCAAGAACAAGAAATCATGCAATCATATGCAAACATGCACTTAACACGCATAAAAGTTCACTAAGTCTATCATACAGTTCACATATGGCATATACGAGTCCGAACACGTGTTATCAAGTTATTACACATGCCACGAGGTTCCTAACATGTTCCTAGGTGTCAAACCATGTTCTAGGATGTCAAAATACACTTACAGCAGCAAAACACACGATTAGGAATCAAACAGGCAATTAGAAAATTCAACAGGCAATTAGCAAAACTTTGCTCCTAGTGCAGGTGAGTAGGGAGCTACTCGCCCCTGAGGGAGGCGATTAGCTTCCTAATCGCCCCTTGGGCAGGCGAGTAGCTTTCCTACTCGCCCCCTACAACCCAAGGTCACTTTTCGCGCGTTTAACCTCCCAAGTCAGATCCGAAACATGTAAAAACACCCAACACCAATCCCAAATCCTTAAGCAACCCATTCCAAGTGAAAACCCCCAATTAATCCTCAGTCTAACAACCCTAATTGCAAGCATTTCCCAAAATAGCATATTATTATGAAAACATCACATCAAAGCATGCAACACTTACCCTAAATGGCAAATAATCAGATTTTTTTACTTAATCACGTTGCAACTCATCATCCTACTGCTGCTACATCAATTTAGAACAAACCCTAGCATCAAACAATCCTCAAAACATCCCATAACATCCTAAATCCTCAAGAATCACCCAAATGGGTCAAAATGCATATTATCATCAAAACACCATAATAACTATTCAAAACCTTAGGAAATCATTCTAACAACACATATATATCAGTAAAACATCAAACAAATAAGAATATTCATGTTTCAATCATTAAAAATTGTTTCTTGCATGGATATACCACATAGAAAAAGTATGAAGGTTTAGACTTGTTTTAGAAACTTATTTCAAAGGTTTTCGAAGACACAAACTTCATAAAACCAGGTCTGGACCTTTGGGAATCAAATAACAACATTACAAAGGTTTAGGATAGATAGCACACCTTGGTTTTTGCTAAAAAGGAGGTGTAATGCTTGGGGATGATAGGTTTTAGAGTACAAACGAGTTCCAAAAGCTGATTATGGTGTGAGAGAGGTTTGGGGTGAGTTAGGGTTGCACAAATGGTGTTTTACAAGTCAAGGGTGGTATTTATAGGTGTTTCCAATCGTCACTGCTGCAACAGGCGAGTAGCAAAGCTACTCACCCCTGTTACAGGCGAGTAGCAAGCTACTCGCCCCTAACACCAGGCGATTAGCTAGCTACTCGCCCCCTGCAAGGGGTGATTAGCTAGCTACTCGCCCCCTGCAGGTCCGTGTGAGTTTTCGGCGCGTTAAACACTATTTCAACACATATAAGCACGTATTCACATACCGACAAGTCATATAATGATTATAAACACACAATGCATGATAACTAACACGTTCACATTCGTTCACCGATTCCCGGGACTCAAGACTCGCGTGTGTGCATAAAATACGACGATTATACCAATCACCAAATACACATGGTTATGGACCTACTCCCAATGATCCCTTGGATCATCGTAACGACTCCCGATGATTCCCAGAACCATCAAAACGACTCAACTGACCCAGTTAAGTATATGATATGCATGACTCACTAAGGTAGACTTACTAGTTTGACCAATGTTACTAACCTGAGTTTGCCGGGTGTCACACTATTAGCATCCTTCATTCAAAATTTAGATATAAATAAGCTTTGTATATTTCCTAGTAAATAAATAACTAGTACATGTCGCAATTTCGTAAACCCCAATATTCATTTTCTTATTTCACTTCATATTACCTTAGCTTTGCTATTGATGAGATTTACTGAGTATAGTGGTAATGATGATCTATTCTGAAAATATTTTATAATTCTCAAACCTTCATTACTAACTAATTTTATTAAATTATTCAACCGAAGTAATAAACAAGTTCATAACCTAGTAATGTAATATATATTTACCCGCACCTACAACCTAAGAAACTACATATAATATGTTGCACAAAAAACTCGACTGGACTCACATTTCAGAGTCAATATATGTGAATAAATTATGCTTCAGCCGCGCCTCATGTACAACACTCCTGGAATTTAGAGAAACAGTAAAACCATCACGTAGTAAAACAAATGTATATTTGTCATTAAAAAACAACATAACCCATACATACCCAAAGAGAAATCACCCTTGTAAAGTAGGAATAAACGAGTAATATATTGCTTGTAACAAAGCTTTATAATATGCTATTCATAAAAAGAAAAAGATATAAAACATTTAGTTTAAACCACGATTATTTCAGCTATTTATCCTTATATAACTATAACCGAATAATAAAACTCCAAAATCAAAAGCAGCATAACAATCTTCGGTTTTTTATTTAAACCCTAACATGCACAAAAATGCCTTTGGAATCATGAACCATGTAATACATTTGGTTTTAAAAAGCAAAGAACGCACCAAAGCAATACGTACTTATATAATTTTTTATACATCTCATAGGCGCTATTAGCATCCTTCATTCAAAATTTAGATACAAATAAGCTTTGTATATGTCCTAGTAAATAAATAACTAGTACGTGTCGCAATTTCGTAAACCCCAATATTCATTTTCTCATTTTTCTTATTTCATTTCATATTACCTTAGCTTTGTTATTGATGAGATTTACCGAGTATAGTGGTAATGATGATCTATGCATAAAATAGTTTTATAATTCTCAAACCTTCATTACTAACTAATTTTGTTAAATTATTCAACCGAAGTAACAAACAAGTTCCTAACCTAGTAATGTAATATGTATTTACCCGTATGTACGTCCTAAGAAACTATACATATAACATGTTGCACAAAAAACCCGCCATGCAAGCCAACTCTTATGTGAATAAATTACGCTTCAGCCGCGCCTCATGTATAACACTCGCCTTATGTAGTAAAAAGGGAGGTCTCTGTTCCAGAGTTTCATTTAGCAGGGGAAGAGAAAGGAATTTGAAGGAATGAAGGAAAAAGTGTGTTCCAGTGTTTTTGTATAGAGAGAAAGGAAGGGAAGAGGAGTGAAAATAGTGAGGTTTTTAAGCATAAAACCTATCTTTTCACTTTGGAAAGAACACGAGAGAAGGAAGATAAGAAGGGATTCCTTTCTCTTCCTCCCTTAATTGAAACTCTGGAACAAGCCTATGGAGCGGTTTTTAAAACTAACATACATAAGAAAATCCAAATCCCCTTACAACACATGATGATGACGATGAAAAACACAGAAACTTCTACTGAAAAACTAATTCTAATCATCAAATCTCCTATCAAACTCCAAACTAAAAACAGCCGGAAACAGCTTTACATACAAACGACCAAATTATGAGAAGGTGAGCGATTCTTCGTCTAACCGCCATCACCACCGTAGTCAGTTTTTACCGAATGTAACTAACTACTCAAGGCTGACGTTAATGTCGGTTGGCTTACTCCGAGACTCAGAGGCATTATGGGAAGACCAATTATCGCCTCGAAACGAAGGTGACGAGAGATTTTGTTTAGCAGAACTCAGGTCGCTGATCTCAGAAGCTTGTCTGGGTGTGGATGTGGGCGCCGGCACTGGAACTGGTGCTGATGTCTGAACCGAAAACGGAACTTGAACTGGAACCACAGCTGTAGCTGGGATTGTGATCATTGTGTTTTCAGATTTCTGCTTCTTGGCGGTTTTCTGTTCCTGCTGGACGCCCGTTAAGAAACTTCCTACGATAATCTGGTTTATAATAAAAACACCAGAAAAGATACGCGAAAAAGATGAATTATTACTTATGTGAAATATAAAGTTACAAATAAAATCATACGAGATGGAAAAATACCTGCACAGGGCTGGCGGCCACCAGCAGACCCGCCACACTGCCGCCAACGACTCGCCCATCAGGGCTTGACAGAGAAACACTCATCCCGCCAGATCTGTTCCTTATTCCTCCGCTCTCAGACGGAATAAATGATCCCGCCAACGAAAGTATCTCAAAACGGCCCTTGAGAATTAAAAAAAGTGTCAAAATTTCAAGAAAACACATCACATTTAATCCTTCTTATGCCCCACATATGGGACCATTAAAATAACAAGTGATAAAAGATCAAACGGGGTCGATTTGTCACCTCGTAAGTCAATGTACCACCAGAAGAGTCAGGCTGGCGAAGGGTAACACTGGAAATTACACCATTTGCAGACAGAATGCATATCGCACGGGGTCCTTGTTGAGAGAACGATATAACCTTCATCGTCACGTCCTAATGGAGCAAAATATATATACAGTCAACAAAATATATATGAATATGCAGGTATACAGTTTCAAAACCTGCACGGGTAAAAAAAAAAAACAAAGTTTACCTCTCCTGTGTCGACATTGATGATATGAGGCATAAAGCTTGCTCCAACCGAGCTTGAAATCCAATCACCTGACCAAAAACAACAAGCAAAGCAAGTCGTTATCAAGCTAATCTACGCATTTTACATCGCGTAAACAAAACCAAATAACTTTTCACCACATTTGATATAACATTGAGACCAAACCCACATATATGACAGACAAAATGTTCAACAAAACCCCACTGTTTGACAGACAAGAACCTGGAACCAACAAACCAACCCCACAACATATTAAAAGCAAAATCTTGGTTGCTTACATGTTTACACATATTGAGAGAGTGACACAACAATACATCTCTTTATAGTTCTTGATTCTCCTATGTTTTTTTCTTGTCATATACATATATACACATTCATATATGTATCTATATCCCAAAAGGCAAGCAACAAAACTAGAATCATCTGTTTCAAGATTCTCCAAATTCACACACACCAACTTCCACACACACACAAAAAGCATAAAACTTCTAGAACCATCCATTAACAACATCTAAGATCTATTCATTTAGGACCCACTTCACATTACATAAAAAGACTCCAACTTTAACATCAAAACACAATCTTTATCACCTAAACAATCAATCTTTGGTTGTTTTCCGGCAAAGGGTCTCCGGAGTCATTGGCGGATCTTCCTAAAGGCCAAACAAGCCCCCAGTCCGCCCAACTTTTTCGCTTCGTAATGTAAATTTTACCAAAAGTTTCCAAAAAAAAAATCATATGTATCAACTCCGGCCCTACCAGGTTTTTCATTCAAGATCCGCCATTCGCCAGAGTCTACCACTTTTTCCGGCCAAAAAACAAACAATACCCACACACACATTTACATATAAAGACTCAAACTTTAACAACAAAAAACAATCTTTATCACATAAAGATTCAATCTTTATTAGTTTTAGTTCTTTCCAGCCAAAAATAAAAAATACCCAACTCATATTTACAATAAAAAAATAGTTAAAGACTCAAACTTTAACAACAAAAGATATTATTTATTTATATATTACCCAAAGCTTCAGTCTTTGTAACTTTTCCGGCAGAGGGTGGCCGGAGTTTGTCAGTTTTTCCGGCGGAAAAGTCAATGACCGGCGGTGGTGCAGCGGTGGAGATGGGTTTGGGAGATAAAGCTTTTCTGACAGCAGTTGACTGATCTTGACCGTACTTTCTTGGTCTGCCTCTTTTTTTCTTTTCTGTCACCGGAGTTGTTCCGGCAAGTGGCGGCGCCGCCGTGTACGGCGGAGCAGCGGCTGCCAGTTGGCTTGTGATGGATTGAGGGATTGATCTTGTGGTGGGTTCAGGTCTTGGAGTAATATTATTATTGTGGTCTGATGGTGCATCTGATGACACTACTGTAATTGCACTAGTGTTTATCTCTTCCATTTTCTCAACCATTGGACAAGTTTTACAAAGTTTTTAAAAATAGTAATAATAATAATAGTTATTTTTATTATTATTATTATTATTATTATTTAGAAAGATCACATTAATTTTTTTTTGTTGGTTGATGATCTTGGAAAGAAATCTCAAATGTTGAATGAGATTTTAGTATTTTTACAGTTTTTTGTGTTTTAAGTAGCACTTAAAATGCAAAACTTATGAAGAAAAGTTAAATAAAAAGGATTAAAAACTAAAAAATGGAAATATTATTAGAACAAACAAAAATCTGGGAAAGGTTGTTCATGGAAGAGAGATCAAACAACATGAGAACATAAATGACAAATTGCAGAAAATTATGAAGATGAGAGAGTGAACAGTATGAGGAAGATGATCAGCAAATATATATATTTTTAAATTAAAAAGAAAGAAATATTTTTTTTTTTGAGAAATAATGGGGTGGTATCAGAAAGATAAAGATTGAATTTCTTTAGTGAGATGTAAGAAAAATTGTGGTTGTTTTAGGTGTTAAAAGCAATTTTGGCTCCATAGTTTCTCAAGATTGCCCAAAATATAAATTAAAATAAAAAACTATTTTAAAATAGAAAAATATAAATTATTTAATGTTAGGCTTTAATTATCAACTATTAAAGTGGGAGAATATTATGTATTTTGGTTTTGAATGGGTTGAAGTCCGGTAAAAGAAAAGTGAAATTAGGTTGTAGCATGAAGACAACCATACCTCTTTTTTTGAAAAATAAATAATTTATTTTTTTCTATTTAATACATAATAAAATATAGTAATAATCTTATTCAAATGGAAACAAAGAAAGGTGTATGAAAACAATTGAAATATTATAAAAAAGAATATTATTATATTAAAAGTTAATTATTTTAATTAAAAAGCCCATCTTGGTTTCTACCCCAAAACAATGAATCTCAAACTAATACTTTTAAATTACTCCTTTTTTGCCCTCTTTTATTTTTTTAATTAATGTAGTTTTAATAAAGTTGGGAAACGTATTGAATTGAAATAGGTAATATTTTTTAGTGGTTTGAATACTTAAGAGGACAGAAATATATGATTGGAATAGAGCATGATCTTTTAGTGTATAGTACAAACTAGTATTTAGCATGTGCGCGGCAGGTCGAATCGTACACTAACACACAAAGTGTAAAACACAATATGTTACAGATAATTCGTAACTCACAATGCGTATAATATAATTACTAAAAAGTATAAAACACAATGCTTTTAAATCCGTTCAGAACAAAATCTATATCGAACGTGGAACAACAGGAAGCGTACATAAATATAATTATGAAAACGTATTATATTTGACATTACTCATTTTTCAAAGGAAAAGAATTAAAGTCGAAACGTAAACCAACCCGTGTTCATACCGACATATTTATAAAAATTCCCACGTAAAAAATAGTTTTTTCCGGGTAAATATACGAAAAATGGTAAACTCACAATATTCCAAAAAATAAAATTTACGTAGCTCAATTTGTTCTTGTACCGGCATATATATAAAAAATTCATACGTAAAAATAGTTTTTTGCCAAGTATAGGGGCTAAAGATGACAAATAGAAAAAACACAATGCGGTACACACAATTTGTAAAACACAATACAGAAAAGTTAATTACGAGTACTAAAAAGTGTAGAACACAATGCTTTTAAGCCGATTCTGAACAAAATCGACGTCAAAACGTGGACCAACTGGACGCGCACATAAAAAAATACGTAAATGTATTATAACGTAAACCAACTCGTATTTATACCAATACATATATATATATATATATATATATATATATAAATTTGCACATTAAAAATAGTTTTTTTTCAAGTAAAAGTACTAGAAAGGGTAAACTCGAGAATTTTTAAAAAGGAAAAAAAAGTTTAAGTTCAAACGTAGACTAACTTGTGTTTATATTGACCCATATATAAAAATTAGCACGTAAAAAATAATTTTTTTTCCCAAGTAAAGGTGCGAAAAGGGTCAACTTGAAATTTTCTAAAAGGAAAAAAAGGTTTAAATTTAAATGTAAACCACCTCATATTTATATCGACACATATAAAAATTCACACGTAAAATATAGTTTTCTACGTCGAAACGTGGGCCAGCTGGAAACACACATAAAATAAGTACGAAAACGTATTGTATTTGACATTACTCATTTTTTTGAAAAAAAAAATAAGTCTAAATTTAGACCAAATCGTATTTATACCGATACATGTATAAAAATTCGCACGTAAAAAAAACTTTTTCCCATATAATGGTACGAAAAGGTGTAAACTCGAAACATTTCAAAAGGAAAAAAAAAGTTTAAGACGAATCGTAGACCGATTCGCGTTTATACCGACACATATATAAAAATTTGCAGGTAAAAAATAGTTTTTTTTTCCAACTTTACGTATGAAAATATGTAAACTCAAAATTTTGCAAAAGGAAAAAAATGTTTTACTTGAAACGTAGACGAACTCATATTTATATAGACACACATATACAAATTCACACGTACACAAATAGTTTTCTCAAGTAAATAGGTTAAAAAAACACCCAATTTGGGGGGGTTGAATTACGAAAAAAGTAGTTTTATCCGAGTAAAGGGGCTAAAACAAACAAACGGTAAACTTACAGGGTTGGATTTATCAATGGGGTTTACACTTAGATAATAGTTTTTGGTTAATATGAGGTTCAACTCGCAAACATGTTTATCTAAATGGTGGGTTTAGGTAGGGGTGTAAATGACACGTAGCAGCTCGAGAGCTACCCGGGATCGGTTGGGTAAAAAGCCCGAACGAGCCGGGCCTTAACGAGCCCGAGCCCGAGCCCGATCACGAGCCTGAAATATGGCTCGTTTAGTTATCGAGCCCAAGCTCGAGCCCTAGATACAAAGCTTGATTGGGCTTGCGAGCCTAAACGAGCCCAAACATAATTATAAGTTATTTTTATATCTCTTATAATTTATAGCCCACATCTCCAAAGCCCAAGTCCTTATTTCATAGGCCCATTAAATAACACTCGCGAGCCGAGCTTTTGCGATCTCGAGCCGAGCTTTGAGCACGTTTGGGATTGTTCTCAAATCATCTCGAGCCGAGCCGAGCTCGAGCTCAAGATTGTAGGCTCGAACCGAGCCGAGCTCGAGCTTCATAAAACCATAACGAGCCGAGCTCGAGCCCAGTCGGGCTCGGCTCGGCTCGTTTACACCCCTAGGTTCAGGTTAATCTGATGGATTTGTGAATTATACTCTTTATTACGTTTTTTTTTCTTTTGAGAAAATTACATAATTAGTCCTTGTGGTTTACCATTAGTTTCACATTTGGGTATTAAGGTTTAAAAGTTTCATGTTAAGGTGTTAAGTTTAGTTTTTGTAACATAATTGGGTATTAGTACTAACGGGGGTTAATATTTAACTGAATGTACCCTCACATGACAAATGGTAAACCATAAGGACCAAAGGTGAAACTTAAGTGGGCCCCACCATCAACCTCAAGTTGAAACTAATGGTAAACCACAAGGACTAATTGTGTAGTTCTCTCTAATATTTATAAACTTTAATAAGACCCACCACCCACCTCCTTCTTCACCTTCACGGCTTCACCCACCACCATCTTCACATTTCACTACCACAATCAACCACCATCTCCTTCACCTTTCACCACAACTAACCTGTCACCTGCTCATCAAGCACTATCAACGTACGTCGTTTCCCAGGGAACACGTTAATTGTTTGCTAATTATTATTTTTCATAATATATATATATATATATTTTGGAAGCATATAGAAATATATTATAGTTAATTGATAATTGTTTCGTTTTGCAGAATAGAGTGGGATTTAGTGAGGAACTGAACACAAATGGACGTAAAATTAGCCAGCAAACGATACATCAGCAAAGCAGAGCGTTTTGGCCTCTCTATCCTCATGTATATTATTCACACTATTTTTTATAACAAATTAATATTTAGTCATTATATTTGTAATTTCATCCTAACATATGTTTGTACTAGCTAGCGATTCTATCTATTTTAAAGTTAAGTATGATATTATAAATTTAAAGTTAAGTTTTTTTTTCCTTTTTCAAAGTTAAGTATGACATTATATTTGTGGATTTAGTTTTTGTAATTTCCTTCTGATCAAAATATTTACTGGTCATAGTTTTCACGACAATTTTCCTGAGATTAATTTATTATTTCGGGTGTTTATTTACTAATCCAAACTCAAACAAAGAATCTGTCGAGCTCAATGGTCCGATCCCGATCATCCGTGACGCCTGCATCATAAATATTCTTGGAGAAAAACGCAGGTGGAGGAGATGGTGGTTAATTGTGGTAGTGAAAGGTGGAGATGGTGGTGGTGTAGGTGAAGAAGGAGGTGGGTGGTGGGGCTTAC
Organism: Ambrosia artemisiifolia; assembly: GCA_032199755.1. Classification (NCBI taxonomy): domain Eukaryota; kingdom Viridiplantae; phylum Streptophyta; class Magnoliopsida; order Asterales; family Asteraceae; genus Ambrosia; species Ambrosia artemisiifolia. Next base: position 37,094,406 of record CM063525.1, read on the forward strand.
TAAAGTTTTAAATATTAGAGAGAACTACAAAATTAGTCCTTGTGGTTTACCACTAGTTTCACCTTTGAGGTTGGTGGTAGGCCCCACTTAAGTTTCACCTTTGGTCCTTGCGGTTTACCATTTGTCACGTCAGGGTAAACTCAGTTAAATATTAACCTCTGTTAGTACTAATACCCTATTATGTTACAAAAACTAAACTTAACACCTTAACATGAAACTTTTAAACATTAATACTTAAAGGTGAAACTAATAATAAACTACTAATTGTGTAGTTCTCTCTTTTCTTTTGCTTTGTTTTTATGTGTTTTATACGGAAATTTAAACCTTAGAAGGAATTTTATGCCAATAGGAAATGTCAACCAAAAGTATAGTTCTAACTTTAATTTTGCATATATGCATTTGTCGTATTGGTGTTAGATAAGAAAAAAGTTTATAGTATTAATAACAAAATATAAAATAGGAATAACTACAAATTTCGTTATGTTTATACTATTTTTCAGTGAATGTCCCTTAACTTTAAAATTAATTAGAATCATTCTATACGTTTCAAAACTTTACACACATTGTGCTTTAGCACTAACATGGTAGTTTTAACGTTAATATGTGTCACGTTTGGTCCACGTGAGGCCAGATTTGTCTTTTCACTTCATCATTTTAAAATCCCCTTTTTATAACGTCTTCAAAACCCTCCACCTACATCAGAATCCTCAATTACGTCCTTAAGGTTTTCGATCATCATTTCCTTCGCGCACAATGTTTGAGGATGAGGGCTGGTGTTATGGGAATCACTGGAAGATGTTGATGTCATTAACCTACTCTTTAAAATGAACCCTAATTTTGTGTTTTTGTTGTTTTAATTTAGTTGCATGTAAAGTGATCGCGTGTCGAAGTGCTAATAAAAAACAATATAAAAACTACTCCTTAGTTACAACTGACTGCAGTATAGGAAGTAGGGTTGTCGAACCTCAGGGATTTTGTGAAAAATGTTGGTTTGTATATATAATGTTTAAACTAATAAATTAACTAAATTGATTTTATGAAGATTGTTAAAAAGTGTTGCAGTGCTACAAAAAGAAGTGATAATTGAGTTTTATAATAGCCAATAATATGGAAAAACGGTCACTTCGGGTTTTTGATTCGGTAATTGTAAAGACAATTTGAGTTAACCTAGCTAGGCAATTACATAGACATGATCATGTTTAAATTGTTCAACCCAATTCAACATCATAACACAAATCACAAGGTTAAATTATTCCTAGTGTAAGAAAACCAAGAAACGATAACGAATTGTAATTGTGAAAATCAGTCAAACTGTTCAAATCAGTCAAACATACAACCATATTAAAAAACACATAGACATGTTCACAAAATCTGATCCTAACACAAAGTTCAAAACAGAGAAGTCTTTACAAAATAACAGAATCTTTCACCCGGAGAAACCGCGAGAGGATTAGCCGCGCATAATCATGATTTTTGCTTCAAAACTTGTTCTGGGTTGCTCTGGCATCAACCGGAATGAATGGAACTGCAACAAGTGCTCAAAATCGTCCCTTACAAGCTCTGGAAGTCGAATACTCCCCAAAACGGTTGATTAGGTTTTTACCAAGAAAATAGGCTTTTGTGGGTCTAGAAGGTATTAGAGATCCATGAATATCTATCTCTAAAATTAAAGGGTTTCTAATTTCAGTTCTTTCATAATTGTTTCTTTTTTAGTTTCCAATTTCATCAAGTGCTTGTCTCCTCTCCGATTAAGCTCTTTTTTACTCATATTAGCCCCCGAACACCTGTTTAACACCAAGACATAAATACTTATCTAAGACACGCTATAAACGAACGATAAAAAAAATTAAAAACTATACAAAAACTAATATATAAATGTGAGGCATTTAACAACACATCATAAATTAAGTTAAAAAGTTCATTTTTTTAATTGCATATTGATTTCCTAATATATTGACCATATGGCTTCATCATGGTGGTAGATTAACAAAAAACCCAGGTCGTGTTTATGCATGGTGTAAGTGAAGAAACAATTGTATAACCTTCGGTTAGGGATAGCAAGACCAACACTTGTACCATGTGTTTTGGTTAGAATAGGAATTGCTATATTAGGGGGGACGGGGTGCTCCACTGAAACATTTTCAACTTAACTTAATTACACCAATCTTGCACTGCCACATTAGTTCACTAATTCGCTTCACTGAAACACTTTTTTGGAGACAGCACTATCCTGAACTACCCAACCCATAAAAAACAAAAAACCTCACACACAAAACCACTACCCGTGTTTGCTTACCGTGCGTTAAATAGAACCAGAATTTAGTCCACGGGACCCCTACCAGCACCGGTGACGGCGGTGTTACCGTGCTGATAATGATATACCCATGACTAAATCGGTAAACGCCCCTTCCCCTTATCCATCAAAATTCCTATTATAGATATATAGCAGAAAAAAACGTTATAATTTCTTATTGCGAAAAAATCACCAAAAAATTAAAGTCTCTACAGGTTAAAAGTGCATGAATAATGCTCTTACCCAATTCTACTAAATTAAATACATACACTTATTTATCATGCATGTAATTGTAAAAAAATATATTAAACAAACATTTGTGCCTCTGAAGTTGGCTGAACTATGATCATACATTCTTCTTTAAAAAATATCAAATATCACTTAAATCAAATTTTTTCTAATCTAAAAAATATGGGGAGAGATAACGTATAAAGCCCCCTTAACGTAAGAAGCGTAAGAAGCAATCTCAGCCATTAGATTAAGGATGCAGATTAAAAACCCTAACCATACCTGGGTTAAAACAGACGCACTCATTAAAATTCAGACGCACTCATTAAACTTCAGACGCACTCATTAAAATTTCAGACGCACTCATCAAAATTCAGACGCACTCATCAAAATTTCAGACGCACTCATTGAAAGTTTGGAAGCATTCATTGAAAATTTTGGACGCACTCATCAAACCCAACAAAAAAAACAAACGCACCTTTATAAAAAAACAAACGCACCTTGTTAAATATCAAACCATACAAATCAATTTGGACGCACCCATATTTTTTACATTCAATTTTGGACGCACCCATTTTTAAAATTTGGACGCACCCATGTTTGGTTGTTTTACTTGAAGTATACAGAGCATTCAAGAATAAAAAAAAAGCTTAAATGGGTCCTTTATCATCTTCCCCCAAAAGTCAACAAAACAAACCTGCTTCATTTTTTAGAATCGAAAAACATACAACATCATCTGGTCTATCTGAAAATTTCTCCATTTTTCTTCATCTTGACAATCCAAAATAAGCTTAACAAGCTTTTCTATATCAATCCATTGAACCGGATCAATAATTATCAAACTCGACAGGCCCCACCACGAATAACAAACATCTAGAAGCTTCTCGGGCCGACCATTCAAAGCAACAGATTTAACTTGCCGTTCGATTGAGTGAGTTTGTTTAAACGCACTTGATGTAAATAAACAGACGCACGTTTGTTCAAGTTAGTTATCGTTCGAAGATGGTGAAGGGAGGCGAAGATAGCGACGGCGTTGTTCGAGGGTGGCATGATGAATACGGTTAGCGAATCGACGGAACTGTTGGAAAAGGAAGCAGGAGATGAGATGAAGAACGTGGCAGTAACTAACTCAATCCTCTAAATTAACAGGTACATTATTTCTTGATAATGTTACAGATCTGACCACGCCATCGTTGACGCTCCTTCATCGTTGAAGGTGACGGATGACGTGGTGCTGTCGGGTGGTGGTTTGGTGGCGGTGGCGGTGGTGGTGGTGGTGGTGGTGTTGGTTGTGGTGGTCAGATCTAGACTGGTATGTTTTAAAATGAGATTGGGTTACGATTTGAACAGGGAAGATGAGATTTATTGTGTTTAACTGTGGTTAGGTGTGGTTAGGTTAGATTGACAGGTGTCAATCTCTGGTGGCTTCTTACGCTTCTTATTTTAAGGGGCTTTATACCGTATACTTTCTCAAAAAATATTTTCTTTTCATAAGTACATGTATTGTATATGCATGCACAACAAGTAAAACTCGAAAATAACAAAACTATTTTGTGTTATTTTTTTGTTTCCACTGAGACTAAAACACAGACAGTAGATTTGTTTATATATATAATCAACCCATTATTTAGCCATGTTTTTAATGCTTTACTTAGCATTAAAAAAACAAAACTTTCTATTAGTCGAAAGAAAAATCGAATTTAATTTGTAGAACACTTTGCCCCCACCCCAGTGGTGGAGTGGCATGAGAAATAATGGATAAAGTCTAGCATTTTTTATGTGTCAGGTTCAATCCTTGATCCCATCGAGTTTTACTAATTTTCAACTGTCGTGCATTCGGGCGGTGGGGGGTTAGGTTTTCCCCGAAACAGGTGGCTTGGTGGGTTTTGGCTACCCAGCGCTACCTGTGGGCGGGCACCTAAGAAGTGTTTTTACCCAAGGGCGTATGGGGTGCTTTTGTTACGAATTGGTGGGTGCCCTAGTTAACCGGGACATCTTTGTTGACCATTAAAAAAAATTATAGAACACTTTAAGATATTTTTTTAGGGAAAATCACTAGAATAGCCCTTTGACCGGATGACTTACAAGAATAGCCCCCTCCTATCTCTTTGGAGAGACGGTTCACGTATCCCAATGCGTCTGATGCGTCTCCGGATAGCTTTTGGTTTCCAACCAATAAAAGACCAACACGTGGTTTTGTTTGATCCCGAGGAGGGTCAGACGTCACCGAAGACGTGTCAGTGCCACCAAGTCGTCTCCGATGACGGCTCAGACCTGCAAAAAACGTCTCCGGTGTGACATCTCAGACCTGGAAAAGACGTCTCCGGTGACGTCTTTTCCTGGTTTTGAAATGTCTTCGGTGACGTCTCAGACCTGCCAGATTCGATTTATTTTATGTTATAACTTTATAACTTCATTATGATATAAAATTTATTTAAAATACTAATTGTCAACTAACATAAAATCCTAAATAAACTAGTCATTCGATTAAAAAAATAAAATAAATACATAAACATTACAAACTAAATAAAAATAAAATAAACAAGGTTACTCGTTAAGCCTATCCCTCATTATTTGCCAAGCAGAGACGTGTTTAAATTCTTTGTCTTGCTTGGACTCATACTCGATTTGGGTTATTTCGATGGCCACGTCTTCGAGCATATCCGAAGGTACCGCTCGCAGTTTTCGATTGTGGTACCCGTTGAAGAGTTGACACTTGGTGTTCAAATCGGTCCATTTTCGGTTGAGGGAGTCAATGGTTCGGTTCTAGCCCCCTACCAACCGATTGAACTCGTTGAGGATTCGGTACAATTTGTTACCCGGATGCGGGTTGTCTTCGACAAAAGTCCAGGCAGCTAGAAGTGCGATTTCGTGTTCTTCAGTCCAACGAGTGGGTGTCATTTCTTGTGTTAAGGATTCGGTTTGAACTCCAATTTTTTTTGGTGGGTTGGAGGTTGGTGGGAGCTCCGAATTTTTTTCTGCCTTATATAGGGAGGGTGGTGATAGTGGTAGAGGCTGGTGGTTGACGGTAAATAATGATCGGCATGAAGTCCGAGTGGAAACTGAAACGACGAGATGTCTCGGGGAAGTGGAAAACATAAACGACATAACAGAAACGATGAAATATCTCGGGGAAGTCGGATACGGCAAAAGTAGTCTCGGGAATCAGGAGACAGCACCAAAGTCGTCTCCGGGAAGTGGGGGACGGCACCACGTGTTGGTCTTTTATTGGTTGGTCTCGGGAGATGCCTCAGACGCGTTGAAATACGTGAATCGTCTCTCCAAAGAAAAGGGATGGGGCTATTCTCGTAAATTATCCGGTCAAAGGGCTATTCTCGTGATTTTCCCTATTTTTTAACCTGTAAAAGCATTTATTATTTAATCAATGGTATTGCCATTTTTATTAATTATTATATTAAAACAACTCATACTTTTGAAAATTATGACATTATTCAAAAGATTCTTAAATATAAATTTAGTTTATAAGTTTGACATTGACAAAAAAACATAGTTGTAATATATATATATATATATATATATATATATATATATATATATAGGGTAAGGTTATATAGAAAACCTCAAATATTTGAGAAAACTCAATAAACTCAACCACAACCATTGATCAAGCATGATCAATGGTTGTGGTTAATGGTCCCACCATTTGACTAAAATACACCTTCTCTCTCCACCTTTATTGATATTATATTAAGAAAAGGGTAGATTTGTCAATTAATCCACCTTCTCTCTCCATCATTTCATCTTCTCTCTCCACATTTTTGCATTCTCTCTCCACCTTTCATTTCACCAACACTCTCTCTCCACCTTTTCCTCTCTCCACCTTCTTTCTCCTACTTTTCTCTCTACAATTTCTTTCACATATTAATTTAAAGATCCAAATTTATTAATAACGTATGCCACACGAGCCCTTTAACACATGTTACTTGGTCTCTTCAAACAAACTCATTTCACAGACATCACTAACACGTGTAATTGGTTCAAATAATTATCACGTTAATTTTGGACTAGTATAAAACATAAAAGAACACATGTATATAAAAATTTATTGCAATCGACATTGAATGTTACAAATTAATTTCATATAGATCTAAACAATTAAAAAGATGATACAAAACTATCATAAACTAACAAAAACACATGAAACTTAAAATTATGCTTCATTCTTCAATAGTCGTCTTCGGCGTTATGCTTCTTCTTTATTAGGCATCTTCAGCTTCATGTTTCAATCCTTAGCACTCCATCTCTAGTCGATCCTTGTGCGGAGTAGCCGGCTTGAACTCCGGTGGTTGTTCATAGAACCTCCTACATTAATTATTTTTAACATGTGTTAGCATCACTAAAAAATGTTAACTGGGTCAATTTGGGTGTTAATTGGACATATACTAACATGTGTTAGCATCACTAACACATGTTAATTGAATCCTAACACGTGTTAGTTGGGCATATATTAACAGATGTTAGCATCAGTGACACATGTTAATTGAACCCTAACATATGTCAACTTGAATAAATTCATCAGTAGGCACCATATACACCCTTTTTAGTATCACTAACACATGTTAATTAAACCCTAACACATGTCAATTGGGATAGATTCATCGTAGGCACCAATACAAACATATGCTAGAATCACTAACATGTGTTAATTGGAATAGATTCATCAGTAGGCACTATATACAGACCTGTGTTAGTATCACTAACACATGTTAATTGAACCCTAACACATGTCAATTAGGATAGATTCATCAGTAGGCAGCAATACAAACATGTGCCAGAATCACTAATATGTGTTAATTGAACCCTGACACATCAGTAAGCACCAACATAAAAATTCAAAACCTTCACCAAAATCAAACCTTTACTTTAATATATACAAATACATACATTTTTATGAAACTACTCTAAATATATACATATTTACATATAAACAGTCAAGTTATATTTTGAAAAAAAAAATTAGTTTATTTAATTTTTCTAATTAAAACATTTTTATTCTACCTGTGTTAGCATCACTAACACATGTTAATTGAAACCTAACACATGTCAATTGGGATGGATTCATCAGTAAAAACCAATGCAAACATGTGTTTGGATCACTAACAGGTGTTAAATGAACCACGACACATCAGTAAGCACCAAATACAAAAAAAAATCAAGAAAATAAAAAAACACATTTGCTATTTAACACATGTTAATTGAACCCTAACACATGTTAATTAGGATAGATTCAGCTCCTAATTCAGAAACTAAAAGACCTTAAACTAAAAATATGTAATAAAAACATATTTACCCAATTCAAAAAATATGATCTTTTTAACATCCAATCTAACATAAACAAAATAATAATAACAATAATAATAATAATAATAATAATAATAATAATAATAATAAAAGGTTAACATAAGGTTTTTTTTTTCATTCAAGCATTTCATCAAAAACTTGGTGTGTAAAAAAATTATCCCCAAAACTGTTTATTTATTATAAAATCATTATAATATCATTCAAGCATTATGAACTTCAAGCATCATGAACTGCAAAAAAAATGAATTTTAAATAAAAAATTCACAAAAATTTTCACCAGATTAAAATCCTTTAATAATACACACCCATTAAAGGGTTTGACTTTTAAAGTCATTACTCACATATTAATTTGCAAGAACAAACTGGAACTTTCTTTCATTAAATAATACATAATTATTATTCATTGTTTTCGACGTAAATAACAGCAACTATGCACCCATTCCTACCATTTACAAACTCCAATAGTACAATGAATTAACTTTCATTCAATTTTATAACAAGTGACCAAAACAAATTAGATCTAAACAAGGTTCAGATGTTGAAATGGGTGTTTGAATAACTTACCAGAACCATAGTTGTTGACCCTCGTGCACCGTTTAACACCAGAGGCAACCGTCAGAACCCTAACTCAGACAACATTCTGGAAAACAAGAGCCTATTAATATGTAGGTACTGTGAGTGTGGATGACTGGTGGTCGGAGGTGGTGGTCGGAGATGGTGGCAGGTGGTGGTGGTGGTGGTATGAGAGAGAGGGTAGGTGGTGGAGGTATGAGAGAATGAGAGAGAGAGAAGGAATTATTCTTTATATATGGGTGGGAATGATTCAAACTTTGGAAAAAATGGAGGGAAAGAGTAAATGACAATCATACCCTTGATAATATAATATTGAAGTAATCAAGATGGATGATGTGGCTAAATGTAGGCCAAGTATTGGGTTTACTAGAGTTTACTCAATTTGGGTGGGTTTACTCCCAATACTTCCCCTATATATATATATATATATATAGCGAATGGATCCTGTGAAAATCCATTCTTACAGTGAAAACTCTGACTTCCTGAGCTTTTTTTTATGAAAATTTTAGAGCATGTAATATACATGATTTTAATCATTTTGAGCCAAAAAAATCAAAAAAGCGCTAAGCATTAAAAAAAACGTTTTCGGGTAACACGTGTTATACCCGAAAACTTTTTTTTTTGTGAGATTTTACTGGGTATGGCTATTGTTGTTGTTGTTTGTACCATAGGTATTGACCCCTTCTTGGAATCAGTCATGTGGAAATGTTGAAGCACCTCGTCAATATAAGTATTTTGGCTAAGACCAATCAGCATCCTCGATCTATCTCTATAGATCTTGATTCCTAGTATATAGGCACCTTCTCCAAGATCATTCATTGAGAAACATTTACCAAGTGATGATTTTACATCATTAGGCATAGGAATGTTGTTCCCAATAATCAGTATGTCATCTACATATAAGATCAAGATAGTTATGAGACTCCTACTTACCCTCTTATACACACACGGATCATCTTTGTTCTTGAAGAAACCAAACTCTTTAATTTCAGATCAAAACGAAGATTCCAACTATGAGATGCGTGCTTCAATCCATAAATGGACTTGTTCAGCTTGCAAACTTTCTTAGGATTATTTGGATTCTCAAAACCCTTAGTTTGCACCATATAGACATCTTCCGTAAGATGTCCATTCAAGAATGCAGTTTTGACATCCATTTGCCATATTTCATAGTCCTAATATATTGTTATGCCAAGCAAGATCCTAACCGATTTAAGCATTGCTACTGGCGAAAAGGTTTCCTCATAGTCAATTCCTTGAGTCTGAGTAAAGCCCTTTGCCATGAGCCTCACTTTGAAAGTTTGCACTTTTCCATCCATGTCAGTTTTCTTCTTGAAAACCCATTTATTTCCCATTGTCCGACATTTAGGCAAGAGATCAACAAAGTCCCAGACTTGGTTGTCATACATGGATTGAATCTCAGCTTCTATCGCTTTAAGCCACTTCCTAGATTCCGTATCTTTGATTGCAGCTTGGTAAGTCTTGGGTTCATCTTGATCAACTATCAAGACATCATAAAAACCGATGTATCTATCTGGTTCATGATGATCCATAGTACTTCTGCGAACGATCTTTGTGTTGGTCGCTTTGATAATCCTTTTAGACTATGGTTCAACAACTCCTTGTTGCTTGACTGTATTGGTTTTTGGATCTGTTATAGGTGATGTGCAAACTTCATTCAAGTCCACAATGTTATCACCTATCCCACATGCAATTAGTTCTTCCTCCAAGAACTTTCCTCGACGTTTCATAAAAACTCGATTCTCAATGGGATCATATAAATAATAGCTATCGTGCTTGGGATACCCGATGAAAACAACCTTATTGCCTCGAATATCAATTTTGTCTTATGGATTAGTTGTGATAAACCCATTCCATCCTCATACCCTAAAATAACAAACCTTGGGCTTCTTCCCATGTCATATCTCATATGATGTCTCACTTACTTTATTTGTTGGAACCATGTTAACTAAATTGGCGGCCATTTCAAGAGTGAAGGTCCAAAATAGTGCGGGATGTTCATACAACACATCATTGATCGAACTATCTCCAATAGAGTTTGATTTTTCCTTTCAGACATGCCATTCAACTAAGGCGTTCCAGGTGGAGTGAGTTGAGAAATGATCGCACATTTCTTAAGATGTTCATCAAACTCTTAACTGGGATATTCACTTCCTCGGTCTAATTAAAGTATCTTAATCATTCTGCTAAGCTGGTTTTGTTTTTATTCTAGTATTCTTCAAAATTTGCAAATGCTTCATGTTTATGCTTCATAAGATAAACATACGCATAACTACTGAAGTAATTAGTAATATGACGAAGTACTTATCCTTTTTTCCAACCCATTTTCCTAATAGGACCAAATACATCAGTATGTATAAGTCTTAATAGGTCCTTATCTCTTTCTATGATACTCGTAAATGGAGCCTTAGTCAACTTGCCACTCAAACAACGTTTGCAAGTATCAAAATCATCCTTGTTGATGGAATCTAGTATTCCTTCGATTTGGAATTTCTTAAGTCAATCCTTATTTATATGGCCAAGTCTATAATGCCATAGGTATGTATCTTTAAAGCTATCTCTACTACGCTAATTGGAGATCTGGTATAAAATGTTTGAATTCTGGAGTGCTACTTCATAGACTCTGTTATGAGGAATAGCCTCAAAATAACACAACCCATTCAAAAATGCACAAATGCTATCACCGTCAAAAGCATAATTAAATCCTTTTTGTTTAATGCAAAAACTGAAATAGTATCCCTAAGTCAAATTAGGAATATAACAAACATTGTTTAAAACTAATTTTAAACCACTAGGAAGGGAAAGAGCAAGTTCTCCCACCGCCTTAACCATCAACACATCCCCAACCTTCTTTGGTATGTTAGCTTCAGTAGTCTTATGCATCATATGGAGCTCTGAGATCTCCTTGTCCCATGCAATCGTATTATAGTTCAACACAAACTGATCATATGACTTTGGTAGAGAATTGATTATCACATCCCATACGAGCTCATTGCTAAGTGGAGCTTCAAGACAAGTAAGATGATCAATATAATCCTGCATATTCAGTAGATGAGGACTGACTGAAGAACCCTCCCGCATACGGCATACGACATGCAACAAGTGATCTCATCACTTCAAATCACTCATGTCTTGCATGTTGCTGAAACATTCCCTCAAGCTAAAATTTAATGTCAAAAGCTGGCAGGTTCTCCAATGTCTGTTGAAGTGCAAGAATCATGCAAGCTAGCATGAGACAAGAGACCTTGAGAGAATCATCAACATGTTTCTCCCACACTCTTCTTATTAGGCCTTCTTGTTGTTCGGGTCCATCGGAAACTGGTGCATCCAAAGCACAGATATTGGATTCAGTCTTGAGAACAATTTTTCACATTGTGATAAAAGCATTCTCCCTCTTTTTGGTATTAATAGTGAGATGAAAAACCTTTTGAAAAATGGAGATGATAAGGTTGAAGATTTGAAAGTGAGAATGTATATGGATGGTAATATCTCATGAATTGGAGGCTAGTTATTGGGTATATGGTGGTGCAACTGGACTTAGCATGAGATTAGAGACCTCAAAACTCAGATGATTCGTCACTTTAAAGTGTTGAGCATCATCCAATGTAATGAAATCCTCTGCATCCCCACCATTGGTGGTTAAATCATCATATGTTTGAGGTATAAAACCACATGGGCACACAATGATGCCCCTTTCTTTTTTGTACCGGGTGTTCCAACAGTTTTTGTTACACATAAAGTGCACTCTGTTGTTGTCTGCAAAGTGGTCTTACTTATGTTTCTACTATGAGTTAGTGATCCAGTTGGATCAAACATAAGAGTAGAAGCCACTCATGCAATCTTAACACGAGGACATACTATGTCAGCACCTCTGAGTTAGGAACATGATACTAATACATCTGAGCATTGATTTGTGGTTTTGTTCTAATGACGTGTGATTGATATTTGCTTTTTTGTAGATGTAAAGTTGTTCCTTCTTTGACGATTTATTATCGTGATGACTTAGAGAAAACTTAAAGAGATGTTCTAGTGAATCCTTAATCTATAATTTGGTTTCCCTTTTTGGCTATTCTATAGACATTCATGGAGGCACTTTAGACTTTGTGTGAAGAAGTAACACTAGTCTTTTGATGAAACATGTGTGTTCTTCAAGTTCTCAGGGACCTCATCTTCCTGAGAAACCTTTCTTTGAAGGTGAGTGGGCTTTTGTGTAAATGAATGACATAGCAGGATGTCTTTTGAGTGATTTTTGCCTTGGGTTACCAAATGAAGGGTGTGTTCCTTAGGTAGTCAGAGGCAACGATCCCAAGTATGTAACGTACAAAAGTTAAGTGTCTATACCTGCTTAAGAATGCTCAAATTTAAGAAATAACTGGTAAACCATTAGTTTTGGAAACAACTAGTTTCTGAAAACAAGTTGTGTAAACCAGCTTATGGAAAAAAAGTACTTGTTGAAACAACTAGTGCAAGACCAACTTATTACTAGTTAAAAAGCAGTGTGTGTGTGTGTGTGTGTATATATATGTGTGTGTGTGTGTTTGAATATTTTGTTTATTTTATGTTTTTTTAATTTTATTACTTACCTTTTTAATTAATTGATTTTTTATATATATTTAAAACTTCATTCATTTTTGCACTAGAGAATTGAATTACTCTAAGTGCAGTATTCCCAACCTAGCAATTAGGTTTTGGAATACATATGTAGCCAGTGGTTTTGTAAACACATATGTAAGTTAATTTTTGAAGACACGTGATGAATTGAAATCAGACTTTTTCATAACAATCTCTAACAAAATGAGGCCTGGTATTAATATGTTTGATAGTTAAGTGTCGAACATGATTCTTTATGATGTTTATTGCAGCTTCACTGTCCATCATTATTAGTATCTTCGTGGTTGTGATCCGATAATCCAACAGTTGATTATGCAACCAAAGGATTTGTGCAGTACAACTTGTTGCAGCTATGTATTCAGCGTCAGCAGTTGAGTTGGATACAACATTTTGTTTCTTGCGTTGCCAAGCAATTAAGGCATTTCCAAGGAATTGACAACCACTTGATATTGATTTTCTTGTTGTAAGGCATCCTTTAAAGTCACTATCTGAAAAACCAACAAGCTCAAATTATCATTAGCTGGATACCAGATTTCTAAGGATTGAGATCCTTTAAGATATACTAGTAGGAATGCCCGCGCATTGCTGCGGGTGTATTTATTTGTAGTTGTTATTGGGGTTTGTGATGCGTGTATTGCGTTATGACATCTAGTAGGTAGGAACACCATAGCATTTAGTTATAAATTATTTAGCATGCTTTAGTTATTGAAAAGGTAAAACTACACTACACCTAAAACAAATCCCTATAAATAGAGATTTAAAAAAATAGATTATAGGCACCTTGGGAGGTGTCAACCCATTTGCATGTTCATCCAATTTGACTCATTTTCCTTTTTAGTTAAACATATTTACTTGAGCCATTTGAGATGAACACCCATTCCAATTCGACAATTCATAAGTAAATGGGTCAAAAAAGACACCTATATCAATCGTAAAAATTTACGTAGTTTCAATTCAATTTGTGCACCTTAAAAAAGTAATAAGACTATAAAGTGTAAAAAAGTGTGCAACAAATCAATTTCATGTCTACTCTCTTGCAATTTTAAAATGAGGTAAAACCAAGAACATTTGACTTTCAAGGTCAATTGGTGTTTAATCAAAACTGATGTGGACTTCCCATAAGCATAATGTCGGAATATTTCAATAGCTTTTTTTGTTTATTATCTCAAACCAATCTTCAGATGAGACTATCCATCCTTCAGACTTCATAGTCTGCAGTTCTCAGCATGTCACCCTCAACAACCCATATATTTTGCAACTTTGCCACTGAATATCAGAGCACTACGCCTCTATGTCATAAGCTGCTAAGAACTTGGAAAATTGCCAGCTGGCTTCAAAAGAACATGGAATATAAAGGAGTGGTTGTATTAGATAATAAGTCTCCATGAACTTTATGCAATAAAACTCACTAAATACTTCATATAACTGAAATTAGTGTGTGGTCGCTATCATTTCCAAGAAAACTTTATTAGTTTATTGTACCTGATATTTTTCCAATATGAGAAAGGATCGAATGTTAGAAAGAGAAAGGATCGAATGTTGGTAAATAATAACCAAAATTTCGGGCACCTAATTTTACACCTTTTTATGTGGGAAAATCAGGATAAAAAAACAATATTGAAATGGAAGGTAAAAAAGACTACACCTGTCAGAAGGTGTCTCAATATTACGAAATGCTACTTGGAGCAGTTGGGAGTTAACGTCTTGATCTGCAAGTAGGCTCCTTTGGGCCATGTCTAAGTCCATCAAAAACATGCTTCTGCTCCATTTCATACAGTTACTTTTTTTTGCTGTTGTAAGCTGTTTTTGAAATGTTTTCCTATTTTCATTCCTGAAACATTTACATACGTTTTAAGCAGTAATTTCAGATTTAAGTTTCTTTAAAGCATACACATGAACATTTGCACATTTCTGGCACAAAAAAACACTAACAATTTGCTTTAAAGGGACTAATATTAGCTGAAAATGTCAAGAAAAGAAAACAACTAATAAAGATATAGGAGAAGTGATCTCGAAGAATAATCCTCAAAGGTACAATTGCGCCCATCCTATCGACCAGATTTCAAATGCCTCATCCTTCCATACGAAGAAGCTTGTGGGATCAATAGTTGGTTCAATGATCTCTTTAGCAAAGTAACTTCATTCACACCATATTTTTCCCAAATTTGACACCAATTTCCTCCTTTATTCACCGCTATGTATGTGATTGAAGGGTAAGCATTTGATTTCTCTATAAAATTGGTTTACTTTTCACCAGAGCAGAAAAACTCTACATATGATTTCTGGTCAACGTACCCACATGCTGGGCCCCATCCTTCAATGCCTATAAAAATTGATAAGAACACATGATAACATATCATTATCACTGATTTCTTGTTGCAAACAAAAAGTAGACTTTGCAATAGAAAATAGTTGGTTAGGGTTAGTTCAGCTAATAAAATGCAGAGGTTAACACGAGTTCATTCATTAAGTAAACTAATGAAAACCCTTATACTATTCATGTAAAGCTTATAGCCCATTTTTGAAGAAATAGTTTGGGATAATAGAACTGAAGGTTGTTAAGGATTGTGTTAACTAATAGCATTTTATTAACTCATAATTCGAACCACTATCGTCCTTCATCTTCACCTAAATCTGACGTTGACAGGAGTGGCTAAAAAAATCTAACTACATTCGACTGAATTATATATCAAATCCAAAACACTTACCTGAGTAGCTGGGTTATAGCATGCGTCCTACAAACCCAAATGTATCTAGTGAAATTTTCTTGCTGCGAAACAAAAAGAACAGTCCGTTATACAAAATAAAAAAATTATAATAGCAGGGACAGTTGATAAACTTGTCAAATGTACAGTTTGTGAATTATGGTTGTCTCCCTGTTGCATCTAGGCCCAGTGTGACAACCTAATTATGTAGAAAATAACAAATTAAAAAAAAACTTACATTTACAAAACACAGGGTTTTAATCAGATCTCACTGATGTAAAGTTCCCTAAATTTACAATCAAAATAAGTAAATAACCAGCATTGAAGAAGGTGCCAACTGATCATTTAAGAGTGGAGGATTTCAAACCTCATTTAAATTAGATTTAATGATATACTAACATGACAAAAGACAGAAAGGCCTAGTAAATAAACTAAAAGAACACCTCATTGATTGAACAACTCTTTTTAAGGACAGTGACACCACTTGACTACTCTATTCTAACATGTAATTATTTAATCATCTTTGAACTGCTCGACCATATATACAATTCATCTTCAAAACCAATAACCACTTATCAACATAGAGCATATATGTTTGGATAATCGACATAGTCGCTTTTTTTGTCTATGTTTTCTTCTGGTTCATCTTTAGCCAAAACTAAACATTATTGTCGTTCTAGTGTTCTTTTTTACTTATGAAATGATAGCTGACCGTTGTTGTGTCAACGAAACCCCACCAAGACATGTGTCAACCATCATTTTTACATTCTAAAGCCATGGTCAGCGCGTTCCTTTTAAAGGTGTATTAGCGTCAGTACTAATATCGTATGTGTTCCTTTTTTCTATTGTTACAGGTGACACCACCATCAAGGCACCATCCAATATCTTATCACATATTACACGTATGAAGAAACAATATGACAAAATTGGTCACTTTAATCTGAACTTATTACTCAGTCTGGGCACCCACCCCGCTGAACTTAGTACATATTTACTTAATCATCTGCCATATATCAAACCCGAAGTTGGCTTATATAGAGGTGGGATCAGCTCTATGCGATGTAGAGTGTAGACACCTTGTTAGTTTGATAATACTTAACAATTCAGTTAATCAGGTGTGGGATTTTGTTACCCTGTCCAGAACTCTATGATTTATAATATCTACGAAACACCAAATTAAGCCCAAGAATAAAAAAATAGTAAAAGTAATTAGTTTTTCTTTGAGGCTACATAGTAGATAGTTAAACTAAAAATAATTACACTAAAGAAATTATAATGAGCCAATAAAACTCAAAACTATGTAAAAACATATTTACCACTTCATGAAGATGATCTCAATGTTTGAAGAAAGTTTTTGTCTGTCACAATTGTTTCATATGTAAGTCCTCAAACATAGGATCTCGGTCTACGAGGGTTCTTTCATAGTTCTCATACAAAAAATTACAATTCATATTTTTCAGCATGGGCTCAAGAATAATAGTAAGGTTGGTGGGTATGGGGCTCGTCCCTGGGACGTTCAGCCCCATCGTGGCTCATCCACACCGCCCCCGCCAGGCCTGTCGCGTCGAAAACGGCTGGATTCGGACGAAAGGGACGAGGCCGATTTTGAATGTTAGGACCATTATAGCCGTTGATGAGGCACGTCGCTTGTGTCTAAACCGCCTCTAGGCCCATCACTTGGGTGATGAGCCGGTCCCCCGTGACATGGTTGCTTACGTGGAGATTCATCCCACCACACCCACACCCATCAGCCTAGTTACACAGGAATTCATAAGGAAACATGAACAGTACGCAGATGCAATGACCCAAACAACCTGGAACCCATATTTCAACATTCCTACCTTTAAATTCAACAAATGTTTGTAACTATGAGTATGAACTCTCCAAAATTCCATAACCCCAAAACAATATAAATATTCAGATTAAAAGTTGTTATTATAGATAACAAAGAAAAAATGGCCTAGTGTCAATTACCTAATTTCGTACATCAAAACGCTTCCAGCTCTTGCCTCCGTTTGGTGACCATAAGATGCATACTAAGATACAATATCAAGTATTCAGATTACCGGTTGTTATTATAGACAACAAAAAACAAAAATGGGTTTGGGTTTTACCTAGTTTGTACATCAAAACGCTTCGAGCTCTTGCCTCCGGTGCCTATATAGATAAGATGCTTATAAAAATAATATGGAAATGTAAAAGAAAAAGAAATGATTGACTAAGATTAGTTACTATGCCCATTCAACTTAGCTATGGGAGAACAACCTGATGTATGGTCATCATCTACAAATGGCAACTCCAACACTGAAATAGACTTGGCTGGTGTTGATTCTCATTTGCATTTTCATAACCAGAGATTGTAACCTAAACCTGCACTATCATGAAATCAAACACAATACCCTAAACCTGCATATTTAAGTACAATTAGAGCATGTGGTTTCAACAACCGTGACCGTCACCACCAACTAACCTTGGCCATGTGTGTTTTCAGTCGTCGGGCTGTTGGTTGTCAAAGCACCACCCCATATTAGGTTGCGCAATGCCCGATTGTCGTCTTGAGGAAACCTTAGGTCGCCGCCGGCTCTGATGCCTCTGTTGATGGTGAAGGAATTCGAGAAGAGAGTGTTTCTCTCTCCTGGTGCTCTCTTATGAAATGGAATTTGACCTTCAAGTTCATGATTAAGGGTCTTAAATACATAAGTGAGGATCAATTTCAGACGGTTTCAAGAAATTAAAGAAGTGAGTTAAATGTAAAGATGAACAACGGTTTCATGGTGACGATCCATCTCAGACAAATTAAATTTTATGAAGGTTAACATTCAATTGTATTTTATGAGGTGGGTTACATCTTCTTACACTTAAAACACTTAAAAGACAATTCAATGGATAATCTATTGGTATGGTCATGAGGGTAGAATTGGAATAGAATTTTAAGTTGTGAGTGAGATGATGATGGTAAAATTACAAATATACCCTTTTACATGTCTTAATTGTCACAAATCTTCCCATAATACCCTTAAATTTCATGCTTAAGTATGTTGTACATGTTGCTTATTAAGTTGTACAAAAATAAAAATGACTATGATAGTCATCACTCCTCCTTAATAAGATAATATAGATGAATATCCATTTCACAATAGTTAACGGAGATTGTTTAGGTGATGCTTGGTATCTAGCACATACACAGGTGGATACATTATATCGGGTCTGGATGCAGTTAGATACATTAAAGAGCCTATCATGCACCTATACATAGTCTGATCTAGTGTTTTGCCAGTTTGGTCAAGATCCAAGAATTTGCTTGTGCACATGGAAATTGTGCAGGATTTGCAATTTTCAAGATCAAATTTCTTTAAAAGAGTTTTTACGTATTTATTTTGATGAATGAATGTCACTATTTCAAGTTGTCTAACTTGCAGTTCTAGAAAACATTATCGTTCTCTCGTTGCTTTCATTTCAAACTTGGATTTCATCAGGTGCTGAAAATCTTTGCACAACTATGGATTTGTTGATGCATAAATGATGTCATCAACATATATCTAAGCAATCATTAGATATGTTCCCTCTCATTTTAGAAACAAGGTTTTGTCAATTAATGATCCTTTTTAAATTTGTTTGCAGATAAAAAGGATGAAAGAGTTTCATACCATTCCCTTAGAGCGTGTTTAAGTCAATACAAAGCTTTATGAAGCTTGTACACATGATCAGGATGATAAGCAACTTCGAAACCAGGAAATTGACATACATAAACCTCTTCATTGATTTTCCGATATAAGAAACACACTTGATGTCCATTTGATACACCTTCATTCCATGTGTGATAGCAAAGGCTAAGAATAACCTGATTGCTTCTAATCTTGCTACCGGTGCAAAAGTCTCATCATAATCAGTTTTCCCTTCTTGTCTCAAACCTTGGACAACCAGTATAGCCTTGTTCTTTACCACGTTCATCTTCCATCATTCTAGCTTGCTCTAAAGTACCCATTTAGTTCTAGTGGGATATTTTCCTTCAAGTAATGGCACCAATTCCCACACTTCTTGCCTTTTAAACTGAAGCACCTCTTGTTGCATGGATTTTACCAGTTGTTGTCATTCAAGGCTTCTTGGTATTTCAAAGGTTCGGTCATTGAACGAAAACAAGTAAACAAACATATATTTTCAATTTGACATCTTGTAAGGACCCCTTTTTCATGTCACTCATGAGTTTGTTTTGGAGAATGAAATTTCAGAGAAGATGACCTCCAATGTAGGGAATGACAGTGGCGAAGCTTAGTTCTCGAATCGGGGGGACCGGACTCAATTCTTTCCGATTGGTAGTGGCAAATCGGCGGGGTCCGGACTCAACCCGAGCTCAATTTACTTATGAAAATCGCAAATTTTCACTACTGCGCCAAAAAACATGGGGGGCCAGGCCACCTCTGCCCTATAAAACCTTCGCCCCTGGGGAATGATATCATTGATAGTGTTTGAAGAGCTTGTGTTTGATTTGATTGGTGATGTGCAAGGTTCAGTAGGCTGAGGAAGTGGTGGGATTGCTCCAATAGGCTCAAGAAATGAGGTTTCAGTTGTTTGGCAACTTGATGAGTTGAAAATATTAGCCTCTAATGTCTGAGAGGTAAATGATGATTCACCAAATTGTGCTGGTACAACTTTTCCAAAATCAAAAATAATTCCATCACTTTTGTCTTTGTTAATGATTTCATTGAAAATTGGGACAAAGACATCAGTTATGTGATCTTCTTGACTAACACCAGTAGTTTGTGTATCACTTGGAACTACTAGTTCATTTTTTGATTCAATTTGTAAAATGTCAAGATCAAATAACTCAGCAAGATTGGCTAGATTTTTCAGAGATGATACTTCATTGAATTTCAAATTTATAGTTTCCTCGATAACCTTTATTCTAGAGTTAAAAACTCTGTAAGCTTATGCAGTGGAGGGAATATCCAATGAAATATCCACAATCCACTATGACTGCAAATTTTGAAATAGATTATTTAAGATTTAAAGTGAAACATGGACAGGCAAAGTCTCTGAAATTGAAATTTAAGCTTCGATTATGAACAAAACTTCAAATGCAGTCTTTTGGTGTCTTTGATTGAGCAAGACCATGTTCTGCACTAATATGTAGTATTTACTACTTCATCCTAAAAAGAAAGTGGCAATCCAGAATCAGCTAGCATTGATCTAGCAGCTTCAATAAGTGTTCTATTTTTTCTTTTAACCACTCCATTTTGTTCATGCGTTCTAGGCACAATGAATTGTCTTAGAATCCCTTTTATTCACAAAATAAGTCTAGATTGTGATTTTTGAATTCAGTGTCATTATCACTTCTTAGCATTTTTACTCGCAAGTCATATTGCTTTTCAACTAATGTAATGAAGTGTTTAATAGTTTCAATTGTTTAATTTTTTAATGTAAGTAATAAGTTCATTAGAATCTTGAACATTCATCAACAATGACTAGACAATATCTTTTCTTGGTCAAACTCGACCAAAAAGGTCTAGACGAAACAACTGAAGACAATTAGTGATCTTGGACTTATCATTGGACTTGTAAGATACTTTGTGTTGTTTTCCTTTTAAACAAGAAACACAGTGTTGATCAAATTTAAATTCTTTCTTTAGGAGCCCTCTTACAAGGTTTTGTCTGGTCACTTCATTAATTCTTTGAAAATTTGCATGTCTTAATCTCCTATGCCATAACTCGGTTTCTCTAGATGATACTTTTGAAAATAAACATACATTTTATGGCATGGGGTTATCTTTCGGCATGTTAAACACATAAACATTTCCACTTCTATTTGCAAACAGCTGTGCATTATTTGTAATGACTTGCTCAATTCTTTTGAGAAGATCAGGACCAACAATCTTACAAGAATTCTTTGTGAAAAATGTGCCATAACCTTTATCACAAATCTGTGATATACCCAGCAGGATCAATTTCAGGTTATCAACAAGGTTGACACCTTCAAAATGTAGTTTTCCTGCATTTACATCATCGGATCAAAGATTTTTCCTTTTAGATCATTTCCAAGGATATATATGTACTACCACCTTGGGCACTGAAGTGTGAGAGAAGGCTTTTGCATCCAGTCATAGGTATAGAACCCTATCAAAATGAGACAAGAGCAACATTTACAATGGGTGGTGAAAGACACGATGAGTGAAAGAGAGATGATTTCAGAATGTGTGTTGAATGTTTAGATCAGAGAGACAGAGAGAGATGATGATGATGAATGGAGAGATATGATATGATATGAGGAGGATATATATACATATAGGCTAAGTATCATGTGAAAACTCTCTTGAGTTGAGAAATAACAACAATTTTTTCCTAATTTTTTAGAATAGCTTATATATTAAATTTTATTATTGGCTAAAAAAAACCGAATAGATTTTTTTTTAAAATTACTAACAAACATGTTACATATGTGACAATGCTAACGTATGATTAAAAAACGAGTCTGTGTAACAATTATGGGGGAGGGAGGAGGGAGATAAGGAAAAGATAAAGATAAAGATTTTGAAATTTTAATCTTTATTCAAAATATAATTAAAAAGAATTTTGAAGGGAAATCAAAGAGTGTGAAGGTCTCATCTGTTGCCATGTGTCACACCCTTTTTCGTTTAATATATATATATATATATATATATATATATATATATTAACTAGATTATATCCCCGAAGCTTTCTGGGATAGACAAATCTAATATAAAGTGATAAAATATGTGTTATGATGTAACATAGAAATTAATGTACTACAATATGAGAAAACAACAATTTTAATCATGTGAATAAGAATGAAATTGTGTATATTAAAAAGAAGATGTACGTTTGGATGAGGAGCAGAGACAGAAGGAATCACTCCAGGGCATGATTGAGACGCTGGTCTTGAAGGTGTGATTTTTTTGGGCGAAATGATTGGTTTTAACCTATTCTCCTCTGGATGAAAATATAACTCCTATGTACTTGTTGAACATGATTAGTGACTTGTCTAGACATGATTAATGAATTAGCTAAACACATTGTGTTGTTTTTTCCCGTATGAATAAAAACCCACAAAAAAGTCAGATTTTTTTTTTCATTTTTTGTATAACACTATGGTACTCATTGGAAAGATAATAAAAAGCTCGTTAATTTGGTGTAATTTTTTTAAATTGTGGAAGGTAAACATGAGAGAGAGAAAAACTTTTGGAGAGAGATAAGGGGGATGCAACGTGGTACACAATGGAGGAGGATGACCTTTAAGTGCCATATAGGATTTCATGCTTTAGAATATTAATCTATATCTATACTATATTATAAAACATTTTCCAAGGACTTCTTAAATTTTAAGAGGTATAAGTTTAATTGCTTGTAATACAACATACAATGCATAGATTAATTACTTTTGGGGGGCACATATGTCTTTAGAACACCATATAAAACATTTTCCAATGACTTCTTAAATTTTAAGAGGTATAAGTTTAATTGTTTGTAATACAACACACAATGCATAGATTAATTACTTTTGGGGAGCAAATGTGTCTTTAGAACACCATATTTAATCAAAAGAATGTCAAGAATCAAAAGATGGTTATCTCATTACATTCATTTTTTTTTAATACTTTGAACATATCAAGTAGAATTGTAGAAAACATATAAAAAACAATTTATAATGTTTCAGCTTTTATTATAATCTTTTATATAGAATTATGTATTTTATAAAAGTTAAAGTTTTATAAACTTGATCATACTATTAGAAATCAAAAAATCAATAGTGAAAGTTGTGTTTTTAATCATGAGGCAACAATTCACATTCTGAAAGTATTATATGTATGAATACTCATACATGTAAACATGCCTAATCTGATCTAAATTATATGATCAGTACCGAATTCAATGACCAATCGAGAAAGCTTTTATTTAGTTTAGCCATCTCTAAGTATCTTTATGCGGGCTAGAGAATTAAGCTTCTAAAAAACCCTAGATTATACTCTATATATTGATGCATTGTACATACTTGTAACTACATATAACACCCAAATAATAAAAAGGAATCCCTATACATTTTACACATTTTTCGTAGGTTATCGTTTTAGTCAAGTATGGTTCACAGTGCATCCCATTATCTTACTAATCGTTTTCAAAATATGAGAATGCAGAGAGGAAATTAATGAATACATATAGTTGGTTGCAATTATTCTTTACTTGAGATAAGAATACTTATACCATATTGTTACAAGTATTCTTTATTTAATATATCATTTCAATAAAAAAGTTTTCGATGTATTTTACATTACAATGAATACATTTTGATGTATAGTTTTGTCTCAAACGCGTGAATCATCCACTAGTATATATAGATATAGATAAGACAATCAGCCTCATCTATACAACTAATCTGAAGAAAACTTAAATTATTTTAAGCTTATCATAACTTTCATTCCTTTTCTTTTTCCATCTTTAAATTAAAATTTAGGCATAAAAATATTTTTAATAGGTTTATTACTTTGTATGAGTTAGGTGAACTTTAATGAACTTCAGCCATAATTATATTTCAAAATATTTCCATTGTAGGTGAAGATGCAATTTTGAAAGCAACTCCATAGATTTTATTTTTGTTCAAAGGTATTTTTAATAAAGAAAATAAACTAAAAAGTATTATATCCTTTAAATATATCTATAATAGTAAAATTATATCCTTTTCAATTCATTGTGTCTTTTTTCTTCAGCATTGTGTTATATTTTTTGGCACTGTTTTATATTTTGTGGCTCATTGTGTCATATTTCATAATCTATTATGTTTTTTGTATCCTTCTCACCCTTCTCATTTTTGTTACACCGTGTACAATAACTTGACCCATATAATATAAATTATAACTTTAGTGGTTGTTTATGTACAATTTCATAATTCAGAAGCCGTTAATAAAGGGTCGTCCCGGATATCCTATTACGTGCATGTGAGGTGTATTTTAAACAGTTTACCATCAATATCAATAACAAGTGCATTGTAGTATGAATTATCTAATTTATTATATACTAACTAATTCAAACTTTCGATTTTATTAGTCTTCGTTATTTCTTTGAAAAACAACATAAAATAAAAAGTAAATTTATTATCAAGGATGAAATGGTAAAGATACCCATCATAGTTGAGAGGTGAACAAATCAAGAGTGAGGCAAATGAGCTATGTACAATATCTATAAGGCAAGCCAATAGTAAAAGTAATGGTGATTAGTCTTATTTTTTATTTTATGTTTTTGATAAATATGTTGAGATATTAGAGGATCTGAAGAACACATGAAGCAGTTTTTCAAACTTATGAAATGTAAGAATTATTATAAAAGGTTCTCTAACGACCTGTCATGAGCACAAATATTCTATGGCCAAGAATTGAAATGGAAAAAAAAAATGAGATCCTAACCAATTGATTCAGAATCATGAGGAAGATGATAGTTTTAGACTTCAGAAGTTTTGTGACATTTACTCCAGTTTTACCATTTACCAATGCACGAGTCCAATCTTTAGTCCTTCACCTATTACTTGTCAACTCTAGCCCTTCGGCTTAAACTTGACTACAACACGACCTATTCTGGACCGGGATTGGATGACATTGAAGTCGGACCTTCCAGTAAGGTTGAGGTTATTCTGGTCCCGGCTTGGATGGCATCGAGGTTGGACCTTCCTTTTATTTTTGCTAACTTTCATATTTTACAACATATTAAATAGTCTAAATATATATGTATAACTCAATCAACTTTATTTCACATACAGTCCAACACATCTATCAAATTCATTTAATTAAAAAATAAGAATTGGTTTAAAATTATGGATTTTAGGTCATTAGAATGGGCTAATAAACAAACAAGGCCCAGATACTAATCTTGGGCTTCATATGAACTGAATGTGTGGTTTAAAAGATAGGTGTTTGCTGTTGTGCTCTAAGAATAAATCCGAAGAGTAGGTATTGCATATTTACATTACATGGGTCATGGGATACAAATCTTTCTTTATCATGCGTTTATACTCAAATTCAGGCCTTTAAGGCTTGTT
This sequence comes from Ambrosia artemisiifolia, assembly GCA_032199755.1. NCBI lineage: Eukaryota > Viridiplantae > Streptophyta > Magnoliopsida > Asterales > Asteraceae > Ambrosia > Ambrosia artemisiifolia. The sequence goes on from CM063525.1 coordinate 37,120,198, forward strand.
ACAATGAAGCTACTATCACAACATTTAGATAGTTCATGCAAATCTTTCTCGAGTCATAGAAAATTCCTACGTTTTTGTTGTGTTTTACTTGCATTTTTGAAGTTACAAAGTGATAAAGAGTTACAGGAAAATGGTTTTCTAGATCGTATATACAACTTTTCTTTGTGTTGTAAGGCTATGACCACTCGGAAGATCAAGTCGGCTTCGTTGTGTATACTTGCAAAACAAAGCTTCCTTATTCCGTTGCCACCCTCGTCACCTACTCATTATTTAAGAACACTATAAAAAAGATGTTTTATTGAAACAACATATGCTTCTTTTTGTTAGGTTTCTTAAACCACATGCATTAGAATCATCGATGGAAAATTTTGATATACTTTTTAGTTTCCGCCGCAAATTAAATTTTGAAACTACTAAAATATGACCTTCAGATCACTATGTTTTCGTCCATATGTGATTTCATCAACTTGATGGTATATGTACGTGTCATGTTGATTGTGTTAATATTTGTACAAAATTAAAATTTAGAAGCATTTAACGTGAAAATAAATAGAAGTGTCTAAGGTGAGGGTTGGGGTCTAGTGGTAAAAATTGAGTTTTATAAAGAAAAAAAAAAGATTACGAGTTCAAATCTTACACCTGATAAAAAGAATAAAAAACCACTTTAAATATAAAAAAAAGAAAAGGAAAAAAAACCAACATCTTAAACAATGTGCAAGCCTATTAAGACCATGGGTAATGCGAAGGTGAAATTTTCATGGACTATGGGGCATTAATCGACAAGTGACATGTGGGACCATGAAGGGATTCAAATTAGAATAGGGGTGTAGTGGTAAGGTAAAAAATTTCAAGCCTCTTTCAATCATTACCCAATTATTTTTTTAAACAAATACTCCTAATATTTAGTTAGGAATAATTAATTAAAAACATACAAAACTAAATAAAAAACACAATTTTTTTTTTACAAATAATTCTACAAAAAAAAACCAAACAGCACTAAAATTCATCGTCCTCGGCTAACTCGTCGTCATCTTTCTCGTCGTCTTCACCTCGTTCTGGATATCCCGAAGCGACCACACATGTTGGACCAAATCCATCACTAAAGCATTATGTGTTTCCTCACAACGCACTTGATACTCGTCGTTTATGTCGGTCGTGTTCCCGTATGCAATTATGCGTAGTGCTGAGGTACACTTTTGAATAGCGGTAAATCCAAGCGTCCCTCTAGCATCCGGTATTTGTTTAAAGTAATCAAACTGGTTTTCCAAGTCTCCAGAAATGCGTAGAAATAATTCTTTGCTCATCCGAAAACGACGCCTGAAAGTCTTTAGGTCTGGATAAGTCGGGTTTTCATCAGAGTAATCTTTCATCAAGCGAGCGTTTGCCTCTAGACGGTCGCGTTCAACTCGTTGTCTTCGCAAAATAGGACGCGGAGGATTACTAACATGTTGCATATAAGTCGCCGCGAGCGCACAAGCACTTGTAACCGCTTCTTGCTCGATCTCCTCATCGATTGAGCCATCATCATCGGCTAAAAATTGTTGATAATATTTCAAGGATGATGAGGATGTGGGAGAACCCATTCTTTTAAATGTTATATGGTGTGAAGTGTGTGTATTTTTTATAAACTTTGTGGTGTAGTGTGTGTGGGTTAGATAATATACAAGATTTATTATATAAAAGGGTGAAAAAATTGACAGTTGAAAAATAAAAATAGTCGTTCAAAAAATGGATCGTTGCTGTTACCTCCTGATTGGTCAATCCATATTAATCCACGGCGTGCTTTTTTTTCTGGTGGACGAAAAACGCCCAAGAAACCGAGGAGGGAGTGGTGTACAATTTGGATAGGGGCGTTATTTGCCCAAAAAACGCCCCAAGTTGCCTTCCATATGGTCTAACTAAGGGGCTGTTTGGTAGCCTCTTAATGAGCCTCTTAACCATCCAGTGTTTAATGATTCAGCATTTAGCGCGTTTGTTTCAGCCTCTGAATGAAATGGTTAAGGCTGAATCATTTGGACTTGTGATGTTGCTGAACCATTAAGCACTGAATCATTAAGCATTGAACTAGGCTGAACCTTAATGAAACTCGCATACCAATGTGGGACAAGAAAACTAACCATTAAGAGGTCCAACTTAATGATTCAGCACTTAACCATACAGACCTCTTAACCATTCAGACCTCTTAATGATTCAGCACTTAATCAACCAAACAGCCCTAAATGTTTTACAGTGCAGTAAGTTTAACTCTAAAGAATGCAACTAGCAGTTAATTTATTGTAAACAAGTTAACTTGAAATTTGGAGGTTTTGACAATAAAACCAACCTTTGTTTAAAAAAGAAAACCAAAGGGCTTTTGTGTTAGTTATCAACAAATAGAATACAGTAATACGTTAAAAATTGACAACTATTATCTAATCCTATCATGTATAATATTCAGCAATAAATCTTAATGCTTATTTCTTGTTTTTTTCCTTTAAAAAGAAAACCAAAAAAAGCAGGCCATTGTAATATTCGACTTACAACTACAAAATTGATGAGCATAAGAAGCCAAACTGGCCCATTTAGTTTGTTTTATATATATATTTTTTTTTTGAACGGCTAACAAATTGAAATCACTCACGGAACACTGGAGTATGATCGTGCCACCAGTGTTGCCACGCGATCATATTCCACCACCAAGTCACCAATTCAGGAGGAAACTCATAATTATGAGAAAACCCCCTTTGTGAGATTCGAACCCAGGACCTTGTGGCCCTTAAGTCTTATCTCACCACCAAGATACCACTAGGCTATAATGCCTTGGGTTAGTTTGTTTTATATTATGGTCATATATGGTGTGCTTTCCTTTTCCAATTTCAAAAAAAAAAAACAAAAAAAAAAGTGGTCAACAAAATAATGATTTTGCTAGTTACGTTAATTGTTTTTTTAACTTCAATGTATATAACAATCTAATTTAGAGTCGGTTTATTTTCCAAATTAAACATTATATAACTATAATAGGGCTTTGGATTTAAACAGTAACGGATGACAATTTCGTAATTCTCCTTTGTATTTGAGGGTATTTAGGTCAATATATTAAGTGGTTTCCAGGTGTTATGCCTTTGAGTGTCCACGTTAAACTTATGCTGTGTCATCAGTTTTTTGGTCTTATAAACCATCCAACAAAAACACTAATCAAGATCCCAACCTTTCTAGAGAGAGAGAAGAGGGAAAACCGGTGTTGATTCCCGGCGACACCATCACCATCTCCGATCTCACATCTTCCACCGTTAAATGGCGGTCTCAATCTCTGTTCTCGTCGTCATCGTCTCTCTCCACCTCCTAGGCTTTGTCCTCGCAATCGGTGCCGAACGACGTCGTAGCACGGTACTCAATTTATTAAAACCTCTTACCACTTTTTTAAATCTTTAATTTTTACTATTTGTTTAGTAATAATAATATTAATAAATATGATAGGCAAAAGTTGTACCGGATCAGTACGATGAGTACGATTACTGCATCTACGCCTCCGATGCGTCGACGGTGTACGGTTTGTCGGCGTTTGGTTTGTTGCTGATCACTCAGATGGTTGTTAACGGCGTTACTAAGTGTTTGTGATTTGGTAAAGGTCTTGTCAGGAGTAGGTTGAAGACTATCGCCATTTTCTTCTTTGTGTTGTCCTGGTGAGTTTTTAATAATAATAATAATAATAATAATTATATTATTATTAATTTATTATTATTATTATTTAGTTACTATTAATAATCAAACTGATTTGAACAGTATTTAATCCCGATTTCTTTTGTTGTGTATTATTTGGGTTAGGATTAATATACAATTTCAAGGCTGGTTTGATGGTTTGTTTGGTTGTTCGCTGTTCGCTTTGACAGTATGTTTGATTTGTGGCTCTTTAGAGCTGTGATGATGATGTAGAAATCATCTGAGCCTAAATCATGTTGTGTATTATTTGGGTTAGGATTAATATACAATTTGACGACTGGTCTGGTGGTTTGTTTGGTTGTTCGCTGGTTTGTATGATGATGGCAGTCATGAGTTATAGTTTTTATCGACAAATGGTGGTGATGGCTTGCGAGGGTGGTGGATGGCAGGTTTACACTTGCAACCCTCCTCGCAGCCAATGTTCTTAGCACACTCTGAGCCTCATTAAGTTTTTTCGGATTATGTGGTGGCATACAAGTTTTTTCGGATTATCTGACTACGTTGGTATGGGAGGTGTTAATAAGAATCTTAGATTGGATAGCATACAAGTTTGACTATGACTATACGTTGGCGCATTACTCTCCTAACTTACAAAAATTGATTTATGATCAGGCGAAACAACACTTAGTAAACGAGGCATGTCTTGACATTTGTTCGGATGCTTCTAATTGAGTCATTTATGGCTTACTTGGTTACTTTAATATTTGCTTTTCAGCTTAAGTATCCGGATAGTTGCTTGTCAACTAAATGTGATCCGAGTTTTCCGATTAGAGGTCTGTATTATGACAAGTTAAAAGGGTGCCTTTTGATGCTGGATTTCTTTGGATCAATTGAGCCAGATGGATGCTACTTTGGTTGGCGCAAGGTATGGTCATGCATTGCTATGATATAATTCAGAGTTGCATTATTATCACTTCAGTGTTTTATATGTCATGCATGAATTGAAATGTTTCTAATTATTGACATTCTTAGCTTGCATGACAACTTGCCGTTTTTAGAATTCTTTGTGTAATGTATAGACGAAATGACCGTTCTGCCCAAAGTGTGGTATGCCCACGTTTAGCTTTGCTATGTTTTATAGTTATGTTGAAAGTTAAAATTTACTAGATAGTATACCCGAGCCCAACCCGTTTTCATTTTTTTAATTGGTTAATGATACGGTACAGGATGAATGGACGGGCGAGCAAAAGTTGCAGTATGGTGATATCCCAGAAAACATAGAACCGAAGAAATTCGACCCATGGGAAACTATGCAGTGTCTATTCAATGGCCAGATGGATTTAGCCAGGTACCTGATAAAAAATATTTTATTTAGTTGTGTATAAATATTTTCTGATTAAGAATAATTATTTCTTTTTGTGGGTAACATTTTTTTATGATGTCAAATATAAACTTATAATGCTCATATCTTGGTTTTGTACAACGCAGATTGCTCCTTACGATCAGCTACAATCGATGTAACGATTGGTTGATGTGCCTCAACCGATACCTGCATAGATGAGCTAAATCTTCATTTGTCCAAACAACATTTGCTTTGGTATGGTTATGACAGAAAGGTACATTCTAATATTCTGCACTAATCATTTTATAATATTCCGGTTCAATGTAAAGCATATACTTAACATCTATACTCTTTGGTTTTTGTTTATTTATTACTAGAATGGGTTGCATTCTCTTTGCCCTGCTGTGTGGTCAAAGCACAGAAGGTGGCTGTTGATGTCAATGGTTTGTCTTAATCCATTAGCTTGTGTAAGTACAAAAGTACCCTTAAACGTATGCCCTTTTCAATACGACTTGTGAGGATTTACAATCTTTTTGGTACCAAATCTTGCAGTCATTCATGGATTTGTAGTTCCCAAATGGTCAGCTTACTTATGTAGCTGGTGAAGGCTTATCAACCAGTGCGTTTTTACCTGTATTTGGTGGTTTGCTTCAAGCTCAAGGTCAATATCCGAGAGAAATGAGGTTCAGCTTCTCATGCAAGGTAAGTTTTTTTTGGCACATAACAGTACCCATTTTGACCCGCTGTTTAATTTGAGTTGACCCATATTGACCCGTTGTATAGTTTGAGTAACCCAAATAAGCCCAAATGTTTTGATATGGAGTTTTGCTTGTAGAATAATTGGGGAACACGAATCACACCAATGGTACAATGGCCTGAAAGATCTTTTACCATTGGTTTTGAACAAGATTTAGCTTGGAAAAGATCCGGTCTCGTGGTCAAGCCAACTGTCCAATTCAGGTAACATTTGAAACTATAGAATAAAAAAGAGTATTTTATAGTTAATCCGTGTCTGTTATGCTTGACCAGTTTACACCCAACGTTTGGCGGGAACAATCCTGGACTGAAAGCCGAAATTGTTCAGTCAGTAAACGAGGATTTGAATCTGATTGGGGGGTTGCTCATTAACATCGCATCCGCCCGCATTTGCATCACTATCTGTACGTTTATTCAAGCTGGCGTCTTTTTCATTTGCTTGTATAAAAATAATGTATAATTCATTGATTGATCAACACCTCATCTAAATCTCGATTGTAAAACGCGCAACGCGCGTGATTTTATACAACTAGTTGTAACTATGTTCCATTTTCATAAAAGTGATGAATATTGTAATTCTATTCCATAACAACAATTCTTTCTCTCTCATTGAGTTTATTTTAACTATACTCGAATTCTCTTGATTTTTAAATATAACCTTTGCAACATATGGATGACTCTTTTTATATGGTTGGATAATGAGTTTTGAGGTCCATGGTAGAGATATCGTGGTCTAAATAGTAACCATATTTTTGGTAATTTTCTTCTATTTTATGTTTAGTTTTTTTTATACATATTGATGATCTATTCTAAAAGTATAAAGACTAAGGGGGTGTTTGGGATTGATTATTCAAAATAGATTATGCGTTTTGGAAAAGCAGGGGTAGAGCTTCTATAGATTATTGCGTTTTGGTAGCCTAAAAAACTGATTATCTGCGTTTTCAAAACGCAATCCAAACACTAAAAACTGGTTATCTGCGTTTTCAAAACGTAATAATCTAAAAATCATATTCAAAACGCAATCCCAAACACCCTCTAATTGTAGAGTCTGGTTATTGTACACAGTGTAGCAAAAATGAGAAAGGTGAGAAGGATACAAAAAACACAATAGATCATGAAATATGACACAATGAGCCACAAAATATAACACAGTGGCAAAAAATATAACACAATGCTGAAGAAAAAAGACATAATGAATTGAAAAAATGATATAATGATAAAAATAAGAAAAAGACACAATGATATAACGAATATTCTAAAAACTACAAGCTAAAACCCAAAAACAAAGACCTAAAAACTAACGTCATAGGGTTCGATAAGACGGTTCCAATGCCGCTTGAATGAGTTCAATCGAAATCCGTTTGATATCGTTTTTACGACTTGCTATTTTTCTTTCACTGTGTATTTGATCTAACACCTAATTGTATCGCTTCTTTTTTTTCTTTTTTTCTTTTTTTTTAAAGCAACTTTCATTAAAAACCAACAAAGGCCAACTACCTCCTCGGTGGAGATATAGACCAATCCAAAACCATCACTTAAAACAATTCAAACTTATATCATTTCTCCCAATCAACTAAATCGGATTTAAATCTATTTTTATACTACATAAAATCCAACGCAATGCGACGTAAGAGCCAAGTGATTTTTACTTCTTTTTTTTTTTTTTTTGAAAATTAAACTTCATTAAACACCAGGCCGCAAAAGGTCCTCAAACCGGGGACCAGCGGCCAAACCAATTACAACGGATTCAGAGGATTATTACACCAATTATTCCACTCTATCCCTTTTATTCTAGCTCTATGTCTAAACCAAAAAAACGACACGGTTTTCACATTCGCCAAGATTTCAAGATTGCGTCTTTGTTTCCCACCGAACACTCTTGAGTTTCTCTCGTTCCATAAGGTCCACATAGTAGTATAAATTATTCCTCAAAGTATGTACTTCTCGTTCCTCGACTTCACTTGCGTATCCGCCATCGCTAAAAGATCCCTCACCTTGAACGCTATAAGAGGACTAATTTTACACCACGCTGCCACACGAGCCCAGACCTCCACAGACACGATGCAGCCGGTTAATAGGTGCATTAATGTTTCTTGGTCTTCACCACACATAGGACAAACCAAGTCTTCAATCACCACACCGCGTTTAGCCAATTCAGTTTTGGTAGGAAGGCGATTAAGCGCTGCGCGCCACACCATTATGTTACACTTCAAAGGGGTCCATATCTTCCATTTTATAACAGTATCAGCCGGTAGAGAGGAGCTAGCAGATAGAATTTTTTTCGCCATCTTGACTGAAAACACATCATCCTTATCTCCAGACCACATCCATTCATCCAAACCACCTTGCCAATTGTAATCAGCCAAATCGGACAGCAGCATAAACAGGTCGCTGACCTCCGCAGCAGAAGAAGGCTGCTGTCTCCAGTCCCAGCTGACAACAGGAGCAGCCCCAATCGCGTATTGTATCCGGTATTTGACTGAGACCCATTTTTGTCTCTCCAAGCGAAATAGAGACGGATAAGCCAGGCGCAATGGTTCCTGTCGCAGCCACGAATCTGTCCAGAAATTTACATCCGAACCATCTCCTACCGCAGCAACAAATAAACTGTTCAGGTCCCTTCCATTCTCCATTTTTTTCGAACCTAACTTCACTATCCGTCTCCAGCAGCCGCTAGCCAAAGGACCACAAGGAAGCATAGACCAAGCCCTTGTCGACCCATTACACCCCACGATGATTTTCTTCCAAAGGCTTTCCCCTTCGCTTTTATACCGCCAAGTCCACTTGAGAAGTAACGCTTCATTTGTGTCTTGCAGCCTAGTAACCCCCAAACCGCCTTTGTTTTTTGGTCGAACTAAGCAACCCAAGGTATCTTTTTTTCTTCCGTCGCGCAGGCCCATAAGAACCGTCTCATAATAGATTCAATAGTCTGAATAACCGCTTTAGGAGCTTGATATAATGAAAAGTAATAGACCGAAAGATTTTCAAGCACCGATTTAATCAATACCAAACGTCCTCCTATCGAAAGCATTCTCGCCTTCCACGTCTCAAGCCTTCTTTTAATCACCTCAATAACCCCATTCCAATTATTAATTCTTGACATGTTCGCTCCCACTTTAATCCCCAAATACACAAAAGGGAAAGCTCCACGTCTACAACCCAAAATCGCCATCATATCATCTACCTCATAATCCTCTGTTCCAATCCCAAAAAGGTTGGATTTATGGATATTTATACGTAGGCCTGAACATATGTAGAATATTCCTAGAATACGCGCCGTATTTTGAAGGTTCTCTCGCGACCACTCCCCTGTGATAAGAGCATCATCCGCATAAAACAAATGAGTGATATCATCTTATTCGTCTGAAAAATTGATACCTTTAAGAACCCCAATCTCTTTTGCCTTTTTCAATAAACACGACAAGGCCTCCATCACAATTAAGAATAAAAATGGTGAAATCGGGTTGCCTTGTCGTAAGCCCTTTCCACAGTTGAATTCAAACGTAGGAGACCCGTTAACAAGGAATGTGTTGATACATACATAAATATCTATTTTGATTAGGTATTAACATATATGCTACCTTAAGATACATATATGATCAAACTACACACCTCTTTCTCTGAAACAATTAAATCAAATGATCAAGAAAGCACAAAAGCATCACGGCTAATGTTATGGATGAACCACCAAAACACTTATCAAAATCTAAACCAGCAAGCCTACTATCTACATCATGGTCTTACCACACAATGACCAAAAAGATCACGAATCCTTAAGATACAGGACTGAAATTATTAAACCTCGCCTTAGGGGGGACGGGGTGTATCACGAGTAGGTGGTCGAGGGTTTGAACACGAGAAACGACATCGTTGCTACCCTTGCATGTTGGTTGGCAGGTTGCTTTCAGCGGGTAGAATAAACCGACGTGGGTTTGGCAATTTTCGAACGTCGGCTATTGACCATTGGGATGTATTTAAACGCTAGGCTGGTTTAATAAAAAAACACCCAGGTCTTGTTCTCCACCACAAAACGAGGTTCTGTTGGGCTCTTTAAAATATAAATAAATGTTCTACGGTACATGAGGGTAGATGTTGTTAGTGAACAAACTCAAGTTTGTTTGTGGAAATAATATTAAAAAAATTCTTTGTTTGCAAACAAACCCTCAATCGGTTTGTGATGACAACCATGTTTGCAATCAAATAAACCCCTCACTAACTTAATTACCTAAATAACTTATAATATTTAAGTTAAAAAAAACTAAATACACTGTATTTCTTAACTTTTTTTGTGAACATTCCGATATAAATTTTATTAAAAACCGAGTTCTTTTAAAAAAATTATTTTTAGGTTGAGTTGGGTTGTGAATGTGGGTAAAGTTGGGTTATGTAGATTGAAGAGAGAGAAATTATTTTTTATTACTCTTGATTGTTCACCATTGTGCAGTGTTTTGACGACCGGATCGGACCGGCCGGTCCGACCGGTTCAATCGGGATTCGGTAATAGCAGCGGTCCGGTTCTAGTGGTTCGTACAACCCTGAAAAAATCGTCCGGTTCGAAACGGTTGGGCGGTCCGCCGGTTGATCCGATTCGGTGGTCGGACCGGTACGTTTAAATGATTTCCTTTTCTTGACATCAGAAGATGGGAAGAATCAGATCTCAGGCCGACGTAAGAGCTGAAACCGGAAGAAGAGAGGTTGTCTTCTCCGATGAGCATTTGTGCCGATGAGTTTCTTCATCTACAGTTGTACTTGTTGCATCGATCTATTGCTACTGCCTTCATCTACAAGCCATCTTCGATTTTAGTTTCAGAGAGAAAGAGAGCCTTGTTCTTTCTGAATCTGGGTAGAGAGAAAAGTACATTCGAGAGAGAGAGTAACTTAATTGTGGTGATATCAAACATACAATTTGGTTTCTCATTATCTTCTTGTAATATTATTAAAATATTATTGTCAGTAATTCATTTATGGATTTTCAAAAAGTAATTCATTTATGATGGGCTGGGCGGCTGGCCAACTTAAAGTTCAAACCTGGACTATATTTTTATTTTTAATTTTATAAATTTTTAACTTTACTTTTTATAAAACTATGGCATATTTCATTTTCTAAAATGTTACAGTGGTAGAAAGTACAAGTTCTTTTAAACATACACACACATTACACATATATACATGTGTGTATACATATATATATGTATATATATATACATCCGGTCCAACCGGTTCGACCGGTCCGACCAGTGAACCGGTAGGACAACCGATTCGATGTCTGGTCCGGTCATGAAAACATTGCCATTGTGGATGGTCTTAGGGCTGACAAGGGACTTTGGTGTCCTTTTGCTATTTAATAATCCTAAATAATAATACATACATTTTGTTTTGGTTTTTCTTTCAAATTTGAAAAATAAAAATATGCAGACCACTGTAATAATAACTTAATCGATGGGCATAAAAAGCCAAACTAGCCCTTTTAGTTTGTTTTTTCTTTTGGTAATATGGTGTGCTATCCTTTTCCAATTTCAAATATTGGTCAACTAAACAACCAGTTTGCTAGTTTATAATTATGTAGATATAGGTTACTAAATTTGTTCTAATATATAAAAGACAACAAAACAAAATTTGAAAACAAAACCAGAAACCAGTGGTGAACCAATATATTTAATATCAATATATCTAAATAAATAAGGAGTCCATATTTACCATCAAACCCCTAAATGTGTATCCACCAAACCAACTATCTTAATCACTTACCTTTCAAAAAAACTATCTTAATCACTTTCCTTCTATTTTTTATGCACAAAACAATCAAACACCAAACCCCTTTCCTAAAGCAAACCATGCATGCCCTACTCTTTTCAAGACCAATAAAATCACTAATGCATTAAGTACAACCCTTTGATGCATATTCCAACCCACCTTCTAAGAAAAAGATTTGATCAACCCCAAATTGTATAGATTCCTTCTTAGCAAGCTACCAAGTGAAAACAAAACTGCACCACCAAGACTGCTTGTATTTTGTTCATCACTATCTGTCTTCTGATGATACATCAAAGGTAGCTCCTTTACTCTTAAATAGTCCGACCCGATTCCTTGCATTACCGAATCTATGAGTTTTGAATCCACAGGGTTTCCAATCGCGTCTGTTACATAGAAAATGTTTAGAGCCATGCCCATTGTTGTGGATATCTCGGCTTGTGTTACATTCATTGCGTTTTCTCTAAACGTTCGTGTCACTTGGGCCAACAACCCAGGGTTGTCGGGTTTGTATAGTTCAAGACGCACACCCTCTGGCGCTCTTCTTTCGATAGCAGCTTTTAAACACATGATCACTCTTTGCTTTTCGGCTTCTGAACTAATTGGGCTTCCATCTATATGTCTGATAAAGAATTCCTGAAAAAAAAAACGAAAAATATTCAACTTTTAGCAAAATGAAAAAAATACCCATTTTAAAATTTTCTTTTGGTAACCATGAGAACCCGTTAGGAAAAACTCACGATGAACCAACAAGGCACCCTTTCAAGGGGTTAAGCGGATGCCACTGGACGCGATACCCTTACACTGCGCCACCCCTTGAACGTTCCTTTTTGTATGTATGATGTGAAGGCTGAATACGTACCAGATACGCTCCATCTTCTCCGGTATTGATGGTAGCATGAAACACAACATATTGCATATCGGTTAAAGTGCAAACGACATCAAATAAAAGCTTTGGTCGATCTTTGCACTGGATGTTCACTACAGAGTACTCTTTTTCGGAATAATTTTGAACACAAACCACCGGAGAGTATCGACCATGAGTCTTTATAATTGGAGACCTATCATAATCGCGATCCGCAAACATCATCTGGTGAAGCCTTCTTTCTGTATGAGTAACAGCTAGTGAAACTAAAGTTTTAGCACTTCTTATATCATTATCCCCTTTCAAGACATTTCTTAATCGCGCTTCAATTTCGTCAATCTTTTTAGTGTCTTCAATAGGGGACCCAGAATCACAATCTTTTAAATGAATTATGGCTGCGATTCGGCCATTGTGTGTCCACACTTTCGACTCAACCACGTCACAATTGAGTTCAGACAAAACCCCAAAAATCTCGGATAAAAGTCCAACTCTATCTGTCCCGGTTAGTTCTAATGTTGTCATTCCATCAATGGACTTTGATCTTGTTCTATGAATGGTTCCAAGTGACTGCATTAGGACAGTGACATAATATTATCATTATTAGTCCAGGTTCATCAAGTAAAAGCAAATTAAATAGTTGTTAAAAAGGGCAAACATTCACCTGTTCAATGCAATTGATGATGCTATCATCTGTTAATTTATTGCCATCCAAATTGGTGACATGGAAAACTGTAGATGATAAAATTAACCAACATGAGTAAAGAAAAGTTGCAGACAGGTATATCAAGCAGAATGATTAAAAGAATTTTCTTCAAAAGTGATTGAATATGTCAAGAGTTAAGTCCGCAACCAAACACCGCTGACTAATCATACTGGCCAAAATGTTTATACTAGCCGTATGAGTCGGGTTTTTACAAAAATTATACACGCCAACGTGTGCGATTTAGACTGACCGGGAAGCGACTGATATGACACCGCAAACCACAAAACATATGCCATATGACCCGTATGACCATTTTTTGCCGTCTATACACATTGTGTTTCCGAGATCACTTAAGGAAAGAAAAGTAAGTAATCATTTATTTCCTTTTCTTCTCTCACTTCCTTTCTTTTCTTTCCTTAGGTGAATTTGGGAACACAGCGATAGTAGCACCCGCTGCTAATTTAAAATTAATATACCCATTTTCCGCCATCTAGGCGTCTATACAGCCCGTATAACCCTTTTACGCCGTCTATATGACCCATATAACCATTTTTCACCATCTAAACGGCCCGTATGACAACCGGGCCTGGTGTTACGTATATCAGCACCCATTATTAAATCAAAATTAATATTAAGTAACTAACTTACCATCCATATTCCATCTTCCATCTGAGGAAACATAACCCTTTTTAATAGAAAGATTTAGATCTGTAAGCACTTGAACAGCCTCAAGTAGAATCCCATCATTCCTAGCACTATCAATCTAAAAACAATAATCTCATATCAGATACAAAAAATTCAAAAACTTATCTATAAAATTAAAAATAAAATAATAATAAACAGATAAAATAAAATTAAAACTCACCATTATGCGTGTTGCATCTACACAACCAGCATTATCAATCATCACCCTGACAAACCAAAATTTAAAAAAAAAAAACACGTCAGCAAAAACATATCCTAATAAAACATCATTAAAAAGAACATAACATGTTTGGTTCACTGTAAGTTTTAAAACAAGATGACGGAATCAGAGGCTACCTCTTAACGGCTCATAGCGCCTAAACAAACAATTAAAAAAAACAGAGAATTAAGTAAATAACTCACCTAGGGGTATTCATACGAACAATAAGTTTCTCATACTCTTCAAGAAACGGTTTCCTGTACATCTGCATCATCTTGTACTACTCTTTTAAAACAAATTAATTGGTAGTGATAATAATAAATGTAAACAAGTGTAAGGGGTTTTTATGGAGGGAAAACTGATGGGAACAAAACGGAAGAGTACAGATAACAGAGAGCCCAAATTTGAAGAAATTGGTAAGCTTTATCGACTAAACCGCCATCAAATGTTTTTCTCTCTCTCTTGTTACTTTCTCTCTCTAGAAAGATGCACTGGAGCAGGCTTTTCGGTTAACTGTCTGCCTATGGGAATGATTCGGTGTATTTATATTGAAGCAATGTGTTTACAAAAATAATAGTTATGGTAATAAATGGTTTATATATGAAAGATTATTGTTATATTTCCATATATTTGGATCGATGGGTTTAATAATAGGATAAGATTCTTTATAAATTTGAGTGATTATTGTTACTTTTAATTTTGTAATAAATTTCTTTTTGTTCAATTATATCTGTAACGGTTAAAGTTAAGAGAATAGAGTGAGATTTTTCTTTGATTTTTTATAAAAGTATTAACATTAAAATTAATACTTTTGTAAAAGTAAACATAATTGATAATTAACCAAAAATTGTATTTATGACCATACATTATTAAGGTTATATGTAGTAGGTTCATAATTTTTAACAACCACGTCATAAAGTATTTGTCACATCTTTGACTAATCATTAGACCATTATTTTTACTTTTTTTCTACTATTCATCGTAATGGTTTTACTGGGGTTTTTTTAAAGCCAACAAAGTCGTCACGGGCTCCCAGGGGAATCCATTTACGTCGAATTCAGGATACCCACGAGGCACCCGGTCCTCTAGGTCAACCAATCCAGGGAAAACCCAACTATCCACCCGCCCGAAGGCACGACCTCGAATAATCAATAAAACCTGGTACTTCAAGGCTTAAACTTGTGACCATTAGGCTCAAAGTCACCTAACATTAGGCCTCCATACCACTCCACCAAAATGTAGGTAAATTTAATATTGGGACACCCTTTATTCTCTCTCACTCTTTATAATACCAATATTAACTCCCATTTTTCCATTGAAAGAGGGAATTAATGTCCATGGTATTAAATGCAGAGGTTGTCAACGCGAGTGGGCTACCCTTTGCCTCACACCCCTTTTTACCAAGTCTAATGCTTTTAGGGGCGTCATATAACGGCCCTTCACTACCCACTCAGAGAAGCGTTGTATTATTAATACTCCATTACACATGACCTAACTAAGAGCATCCTAAATGGTAACTCATAAATGTCATCATGTCAGCATATACGCAAGTTGTTTCTCTCACCGCAAAAATGCCTCTTATCTCCATTCATTCACAAAACATGTTTGACCCCATCTTGTGCTTTGATGAGCTTCCAAAAACACCCTAAAACACCAACGATCATCGTATATGCTAAAAATTCCCTAAAAAGGTCCATTATAGATGCTCGTAATTTTGCTAGTCGTGGATTGTATTTCCATGTAATGAAAAATCAACAAGAAATGACATGTTTTTTAATTAAAAAAAAAGTATTAACATACAAGTAAAATGTTAGGATCATATACAATAAGTTTTTTTTTTAATAAGAATTGTGTTACAGTTTACAAGTAACATAATTGTTACTACTTTACTTCGTTTAACAAATTAGTAGTTTTATTGAAGTGTAATAATTTCGATACTTGTAAACTGTGACGTAATTAACTTCAAAATATTGTAACATAATTACTGTAATTGTTCAAACTTCGCATACTAAAAAAATATATGTAACTGATTTGGTCCCTTAATATATAAATTTTAACAAAATTATAAAATCAAAATTAAATTTATATATAGAGTACATATAAAAAGCGTATATAACTTTAGTTGAGTAAAAACTTATATTTAATAAATTTACACTAAAGGGTTTTTTTAATAAAGGAGCTTATTTGGTATCTTTTCTTATAATTATCCGGAAATTTCCTTTCTAAAGTTATTATCATTAATTTTAATATATCTGGTTATCTTTATGAATATTTTCTTCTAAATTTAAAATAAGAACATTTCATTTAATTTAATATTTAATAAAAGACTTCGTTCAATTTGGAAAATGTCCTTTATTGGTATCACGAGGGATGGCGGAATTTAGCAAGGATTTCAATTTCTTTCTAAACAAGTCAACTTACACGTGTCGGTAGAATTGGATGCCATGTAGGACCGAGTTTGGGCCCACTGCCACCTTTGCTTGCCTTCAACTTCAAACCATGGGACAATTTCAAAAGAAGCAACGGTAGGGGGTGGCCACCTGGAAAATAGTTATGATTATTATTAATTAAATAATAATTACAACTCTTGATTTGGTTAGGCAGTTGGGGTGGTGTGTTTACAACTGAACGTTTGAACTGGACTAGTTAGACCGGAATCGGGTAAAAAAACTGATCTGATTATATATCTTTTTCAACATCGTTTAAGTTAAAATTGAGTTCCCCTTGAAGGTAGTTCGAGCGTTGAGAGAAACATCGATTTTCAAAAGAAGAAAATCACTTTGAACGACATCATTTCAATGGTTGAATTGGTGAACGACCTAGTGGTCGGTTTAACATCACTGGTTAAAATGTAAATAAATGACAATTTTAACCCTTAACACATAGGGAGTGGTATTTAACGTCCTTAGCTTCACATGACATTTTTAACGGATGTGTGTTAGTGTATACCCATGGCTTTACGCGAAACTTCATATTTTAACATGTTAAATTAGTGATGTAATCAGTTTTTAACATATAACAGTTTTAGTATTTATAATATTTAAGACGTCACATGATTTTTAAAACCAGCAAACAAGTGAACCAATAAGGTAATTAATTTGAATATTCGATAAGCAATCTGCTTATAAAAAACATTAGATAAGAATGATCGTTTATATGAACTGAACTAATGTGTAAAATA
The DNA here is from genome assembly GCA_032199755.1 of Ambrosia artemisiifolia. Lineage (NCBI taxonomy): Eukaryota > Viridiplantae > Streptophyta > Magnoliopsida > Asterales > Asteraceae > Ambrosia > Ambrosia artemisiifolia. The sequence continues at coordinate 37,137,339 of CM063525.1, forward strand.
GAATGCTTTGCTTATGTGCAAGAAAACAGTGATTGTATGGTGATTAAACCGAGTGTAGTGGTGACTAAAGTGCGCATGGAAAGAGGCAAAAACGTCCTATAACGTGGAGGCACACCGCCCTCACCGGCGTGGAAAGCCTTGAATCGTTTTTGGAGCGGAAAATTCCACAGCGTGGTTTGTCAAAATATTGAGGGAGCCAATCAAATTCTTCCATTTGAAGTGAAGGGCGTGGATCAATTGTTCCACTACGTTTGATCTTATGGATGGAAAAAAGTGAACCTAACAAGAACCTTAATGATTCGAAACATTCAGGTTATGTAATAAGAAATATATTTAGAGATTAGATTATTTTAGAAATTTTCTTGTTGGGCGGGGAGATTTGGCCGGGCGTGGGGGGAGGAGGGTGTCCACGTGGAGGCTCGTGGTTGGCTGATTTTTTTTTTTTACTTTAACACAATATAATATTATTCCTTCCCCCCCCCCCCCCTCCCCCTCTTCTCCCCCTTCCACTCCCCACAATTTTCACCTCTCACACGTAGGCCTCACTCGTGGCACATGGCGCTTCACCCCCTCCACTCCGCGTAGTCTTAAACTAGCATATTATATTACTTTAAAAGTATAATACTAGCATCTAACTTTTAAGGAACTTAAAGTTATTGAAAATTATAAAATTGTTATGATCGAATTTGAAGTAGAATGAGATTATTAGTTTATAAGATCGGGTTCAAGTAAAAATTAACGCCCGTTTTTGCTTTTATATTTAACATATACGGAGTTTTATTTTTATATGTATCAAACAGAGGTTTCTTGTATTTATGTTTGGAAAATATATGCTGGCCAAATAATTAAAATTAACAGAATAAGTACTTAATTCAGAATATTCTGTGCTTAAAAACCTGGTGAATAAATTTTAGTGGTGGACCAATTAGCATATTACACAAGGGTTAGGATCAAATACACAAAACACTTTTTCTAGAAAGGGTGAGAAAGATTGTGATCCATTGATCATGTATTTGAATGGTTGATATTAGTTTGTTTAAAAAAAATAAATAATAAATTAGAATAAGGGCATAAAAGGAAAACTACATTTGTTGACTTTCTCTCTCCACATGCAATGCACATGTCAATTCCCCCCATCATTTTAAAACGTCTATAACTTTTTCATACGATATTTTTTTTTTTCAAAAAAATTTCACCATATTAACGAGCGTTTTTTTATCTTTAATATGAGTACAACATTGCTACATTAAAATTGAAAAAAAAAATTCGTGTTAAATGGGTTTTCTTCTCCGTTGTGTCTTCTGCTCGTTCATTGTGTTATAGTATGCACGTGTGCTTTATAAATATGTTATTTATGTTTTTTTAGTCTACACATGATTTAACTTTGTCCATTGTGTTTTTATTATGCTTTTCATTGTGTTTTACGCAAATGAGTTTTGTATTTAGGTGTACATTGTGCTTTATTATGTTGTTTATTGTGTTTAAATCTATTTTCATTGTGTTTTAGTTTTTTTTTCATTGTGTCTTTAGTATGTCGTCCATTGTGTTTTATTACACTGTTCATTGTGTTTTATACCATATTGTTCATTGCATATTTAATTGGTACTCATTGTGTTTTACGTTATCTCCATTGTGTCTTACGCAACTGGGTTTTCAACTTTTTTTTTTTCAAAAGTATTCATTGTGTTTTAGTCTTCTATTCATTGTGTCCTTATTATGTCATCCATTGTGTTTTACACAACTGGGGTTTTGACTTTTTTTCAAAAGTATCCATTGTGTTTAAGTCTTTTGTTCATTGTGTCTTTAGTATGTCGTCCATTGTGTCTTACGCAACTGGGTTTTCAACTTTTTTTTTTCAAAAGTATTCATTGTGTTTTAGTCTTCTATTCATTGTGTCTTTAGTATGTCGTCTATTGTGTTTTATTAGATTGTTAATTATGTTTTATACCTTATATTTAATTGGTGCTCATTGTGTTTTACACTCCATTGTGTCTTACACAAGTGGGTTTTTGACTTTTTTTCGAAAGTATAACAATATGGTACTCATATTAAAGATAAAAAGACGCTCGATTTTATGGTATAATTTTTTTAAAAAAAACGATGACGTATAAAAAAGTTACGGACATTTAAAAATGAAGGTGAAAATGGCATGTGACTTGCATGTGCATATTTTTGACAAAATTACCCCTCCCACTTGACACATGTCATTTTCTAGTGGCTTCTCACCCTTCTCATTTTTTGTAGCCTTTGTAAAATAACCCAACCCTATTACACAATGTAACTAAATTCATTTATTTAAAAATTTTAGTTTTGTAAAAGATTTTTATGAATATACTTGTATTTTTGTGGAAAATTAAGTCTTGCTAAAACAAGTGTTGATGCATAACGTACAAGTCTTGTGATGCCACTAAGGCTATATAGTGTGCCTCCTTTTTCTCTCAACTCCCCCAAGTGCCACATCAGCGCCACATCATTTCCCCCATTTTCTCTCCCAAAGTTTGGAAATGGTATTCCCCTAATTCCCCCACTCCCCCTTCATTTTTTTATTGTATAAAGTTTAATTAAAAAAAGAAAAAAAAAGAGCCAATCAGGATGCAAGGGGAGAGAGGGGAAAATTCCCCCAACTCACCGAAAATTGTTAGGGGGGGGCGGTGTTCCCCTTGGGAGAAAATGACATGTCAGCTCCCCGAATCTTTTCCCTGATGCACACCAAATAGTCTAAGGCTGCCACCGTATAAAAAAGGCCTGGTCTATTTCAACCCCCCCACTTCTATTTTCACCCCCTTGAAAGCGCCTCGCTTAGGCCTAAGCGAGGCGCTTTCTTTGCTTTTTAACTACCTCGGTACGAGGTCAGAAAAAGCTGATTTTTGACTCGAAGCGCCTCGCTTAGGCCTAAGCGAGGCGCTTCGGATAAAAAAAGTTTTTTTTTTTGGTCTTTTGAGTTTAAGGTTTAACATTTTTTTTTTTTGGTCTTTTGAGTTAGTTTTTTTTTTTTTGCAGTCAGACGTTTTTCAAAAGAACATTTTTTATGTCAATGGGAGGGTAAACAAAATCGTCGATCCGACTGTTGATTTCTTTCTGCAACAAGGAACAAAATGTCAGCTTTTTCCTGCCACCTATCAATCTCACTGTCCGAACAACTGAATTTTACTTGCTTGCATGAAAAGTATATTTTAATTGTTCGTTTGACAAACATCTGGCTAACCTGTCCAGTTATCAATCTCACTGTCCAACAACTGAATTTTACTTGCTTGCATGAAAAGTATATTTTAATTGTTCGTTTGACAAACGTCTGGCTAACCTGTCCAGTTATCAATCTCACTGTCCAACAACTGAATTTTACTTGCTTGCATGAAAAGTATATTTTAATTGTTCGTTTGACAAACGTCTGGCTAACCTGTCCAGTTATCAATCTCACTGTCCAACAACTGAATTTTACTTGCTTGCATGAAAAGTTTATTTTAATTGTTCGTTTTGACAAACGCCTGGCTAATGAATTTTACTGTAATGATCAGAAACATTCCAAATAACTGTTCAATTTCAGCTTTTGTTTAACTATTTTAGCAACTTCCATAGAGAAGTTATCAATCTTACTGTCCAGTTATATTACTCACTGTCCAACAAACTGAATTTTACTTGCTTGCATGAAAACGTTGTTTTTAATTTTTTTGGGAATATATTTTCTGATCAAATCATGCAAGATCAACCAAATCATTTCTTCAAGTTCATTTCACCAAAAAAAGCAAAACTGTAAATATCAGGAACATTCCAAATAACTGTTCAATTTCAGCTTTTGTTTAACTATTTTAGCAACTTCCATAGAGAAGTTATCAATCTCACTTCTCACTGTCCATGTTTACCTTCAACGGTAATGAGTAACCTACTAACCTCTATAATAGACTTCATTTATTCTTCTTCATCTTTTTCTACTTGAAGTAACAGAGTAGTAACCCTTCATCTTCTCTTGTCGGAGAGATATCTGTCAACGATGAAAGAGGTATATGTACAATGATGTGATTTGTTTTTAGATAAGGAGGTATATGTACAATGAACTTTTTACGCTAAATAAAACTTACACACAACTTTTTGCCCTAGTGGTGGACTTCTATTGTTTCGGGTTCCCTTTCATCGTTGACAGATATCTCTCTGAGATGATAAAGGTAGATCATGGAAAGTTCAACTCAAGAAAACAAAGATGAAACCGATTAATGTTCTAGTGGTGTGCTCTACCTTTACGCAGGTTTGCCAGAGGGTCACTATTCATACACACAACTTTTTGCTCTAGTGGTGTGGTCTACCTTTTTGACAAACACCTGGCTAACCTGTCCAGTTATCAATCTCACTGGCTTTAGTCCTTTACGCAGGTTTGCCAAATGGTCACTATTCATACACAACTTTTTGCTTCTTTATATATGAATAGTGACCCTCTTGCAAACCTGTGTAAAGGACAATATGTGGCTTTAGTCCTTTACGCAGGTTTGCCAGAGGGTCACTATTCATATATAAAAGACATTAATCGGTTTCATCTTTGTTTCTTGAGTTCAACTTTCCATGATCTACCTTTACATTATTATTATTATTATTATTATTATTATTATTTACATTATTATCGTATTTGCAACTTAGTTCCTTTGTCTCGAAAAACAAAAACGAAGGTTTGCGCGTTAGCGCCGATCCGATTGTTTAAAGTATCAGGACTATGAAATTAGTAAAACAACTGAATTTTACTTGCTTGCATGAAAAGTTATTTCAGTTCAAACTTTTCAAACACCTGCAACATCTCAAGAGTCGAGGTCCTCTGAAAAAGACATCGTACAATGATTTGGACTTGCAATATTTGAAAATTATCATTTCTTGACATGCTTAAGAACACCTTGATCTGCAATATTTGAAAACAGGAACATTCCAAATAACAGTTCAATTTCATTTCAAACTTTTCAAACACCTGCAACATCTCAAGAGTCGAGGTCCTCTGAAAAAAGACATCGTACAATGATTTGGACTTGCAATATTTGAAAATTATCATTTCTTGACATGCTTGGTAACACCTCTGTAATATTTGAAAATTATCATTTCTCGAAAAGTAATTAAAAACACTTAAAAATGAATTAAAAACAATTGTTGCGAGTTAGGTTTAGTCGGAGGACCACTTACAATGATTCATCAAAGTTGTACAAAGCTGGATGTTTTTACTGGAAAACCAAAACGAGCAATAAACGAAGCGAAACGGAGAGATATAATTTTCTTGGCTTGGAAACAACTTAAAAGAAGCAAAAATGAATTAAAATTATTTTTTGTTGATTAACAGATAATTTTAAAGAATTAAAAGAAATTCAAGTTTTTTAAAAAAAAGGCCAAAGCGCCTAGCTTTGGTCAAAGCGAGGCGCTTGAGTGCCTAGCTTTGGCCAAAGCGAGGCGCTTGAGTGCCTAGCTTTGGCCAAAGCTAGGCGCTTGACTGGTTTGATTAGACCACAAGCTCCTCGCTTTGACCAAAGCGAGGCGCTTTGGCCTTTTTTTTAAAAAAACTTGATTTTCTTTTAATTCTTTAAAATTATCTGTTAATCACCAAAAAATAATTTTAATTCATTTTTGCTTCTTTTAAGTTGTTTCCAAGCCAAGAAAATTATATCTCTCCGTTTCGCTTCGTTTATTGCTCGTTTTGGTTTTCCAGTAAAAACATCCAGCTTTGTACAACTTTGATGAATCATTGTAAGTGGTCCTCCGACTATACATTCGATACCCATATTTTTTCAGAACATAATTTTTGCATGTTTAATTGATATGTTTGACTTCCGGACTATATTATAATTGAGCGTTGGTGGTTTTCATAGCACCTTGTACATATACCGATAACAACTAACTCAGATCGACTCTCACACTTATGCGTAGATCAAGGAGATTGATGAAGATATCTCTCCGATAACAACTGACTTTTACTTATGGAATCTTTGTATGAAAATCGAAACCATCTCATTCCATGTTCTCCATATCCATACCTTGTTCCAACCACTAATACCAGATTGATGATACTCAATTTCGGTTGATTGTTGAAAACAGAGAGAGATTTAGTTGAAAGTGGATACAAAATGAAACTACATGAACATTTATAACCTTTCTGTACCTGTGGCCAAAAGAACTAGGCTTCAAACACAACTTTTTGCTCAACGTAAATATTATTGTAATATAACATTCATTGACTAGACAGTAAAATCATCTTCTTGTAATTACTTTCAAGTTTCTTAGAATCATTGAAGACAACTTTTCAGTTGTTATCCGAGAGATAGCGATCAACGATGAAGACAACCTGATAGTGGATACCATGGATCAGAGAGATTTAAGCTAATCAAACTCATATCTCAAGCCGGTGCAAGTTATGTTGTAGCATCTTTGATCATCTTCTTGTAATTACTTTCAAGTTTCTTTATAATCATTGAAGACAACTTTTCAGTTGTTATCCGAGAGATAGCGGTCAACGATGAAGACAACCTGATAGTGGATACCATGGATCAGAGAGATTTAAGCTAATCAAACTCATATCTCAAGCCGGTGCAAGTTATGTTGTAGCATCTTTGATCATCTTCTTGTAATTACTTTCAAGTTTCTTTATAATCATTGAAGACAACTTTTCAGTTGTTATCCGAGAGATAGCGGTCAACGATGAAGACAACCTGATAGTGGATACCATGGATCAGAGAGATTTAAGCTAATCAAACTCATATCTCAAGCCGGTGCAAGTTATGTTGTAGCATCTTTGATCATCTTCTTGTAATTACTTTCAAGTTTCTTTATAATCATTGAAGACAACTTTTCAGTTGTTATCCGAGAGATAGCGGTCAACGATGAAGACAACCTGATAGTGGATACCATGGATCAGAGAGATTTAAGCTAATCAAACTCATATCTCAAGCCGGTGCAAGTTATGTTGTAGCATCCTTGATCATCTTCTTGTAATTACTTTCAAGTTTCTTAGAATCATTGAAGACAACTTTTTCAGTTGTTATCCGAGAGATAGCGGTCAACGATGAAGACAACCTGAAAGTGGATACCATGGATCAGAGAGATTTAAGCTAATCAAACTCATATCTCAAGCCGGTGCAAGTTATGTTGTAGCATCCTTGATCATCTTCTTGTAATTACTTTCAAGTTTCTTTATAATCATTGAAGACAACTTTTTCAGTTGTTATCCGAGAGATAGCGGTCAACGATGAAGACAACCTGAAAGTGGATACCATGGATCAGAGAGATTTAAGCTAATCAAACTCATATCTCAAGCCGGTGCAACACACACCTTCAACCCATTCCTGGTAAACCCAGGCGAAAATGGCTATATTAAAAAACTTCAAGATTATTGTTTTGTTTTGTGGATCAGACGAGGACTTGCCTGTGTCTTGGAAACACAAGGATGACACACGAAGCTTTAGACTCCAAGCGGATCCCTTGATTGCCGCATTTAATGAAATTTAACGTGCATACCGCATTCGGAGTCTGATTGCACCGAATCCAGTCTTCAAGGTGGACTTAAGCACCTGAAAGGGAAGTTGAAATTTTGAATGATGTTCGTCGACTGCACCTTGACATGCCGCATTTAATGAAATTTAACGCGCATACCGCATTCGGAGTCTGATTGCACCGAATCCAGTCTTCAAGGTGGACTTAAGCACCTGAAAGGGAAGTTGAAATTTTGAATGATGTTCGTCGACTGCACCTTGACATGCCGCATTTAATTAAATTTAACGCGCATACCGCATTCGGAGTCTGATTGCACCGAATCCAGTCTTCAAGGTGGACTTAAGCACCTGAACGGGAAGTTGAAATTTTGAATGATGTTCGTCGACTGCACCGAATCTAGTCTTCAAGGTACCATGGATCAGAGAGATTTAAGCTAATTAAAAAACAATTGGAAACACAAAGATGGAAAAACCCACTAAAAAGCCTAAAATTTCGGACCCTAACACACACAAGACGAATGTTGCAACATGAGTTCGACCAAGATGACACACGAAGCTTTAGACTCCAAGCGGATCCCTTGATTTGGGTGGAACAAGGTATCATCAATCTAGTATTAAGCACCTGAACGGGAAGTTGAAATTTTGAAGTTGGTTGATGATGTCAAGTTTAAGTCATTGACAATGATTAGGGTTATTACTTTGTTTTTTAAATTTTTTTAACTTTTTATAATTATTAAATTAAAAAAAATAAAAAAACCAACTCAAAATATCAAAACAACTACCAAAATAAATTACCCCTCGAAGCGCCTCACTTAGGCCTAAGCGAGGCGCTTCGAATTTGAAAATCAGCTTTTTCTGATCCTCGTACTGACCGTCTCGAATTTAGATCAAAGCGCCTCGCTTAGGCCTAAGCGAGGCGCTTTGAGGGAGTTAAAATAGAAGGTGGGGTTTAAATAATACGACCCATAAAAAAAATCAAAAATTGAATACTGAAGGAGTGGTCACGTGACCGGCAAAATGGCCAGATGTAACCCACACCCCACTTTTTTCAAACTTAAATATCTGTGATGTCGGTCCTACATGCACACGTTATTCATTTTGCTTGATGATATTTATATATAAAAATGTAGCTTAGTGTTAATCGGTTAGGGTTAGAAGCAGTGGCAGATTTATGATTTTTTTTTGTGGGTTCTTCTTTTTCTGATGGTTAGTGACGAGGTATGTCTCGGCTCAATCAAGCCGGTCAACACCTGACGTTATTTATATTATTTTCATACTAATATATATTATTTGTAATTAACCCAATAGCGAGGCCCATCGCAATGTGGCTTGTGTTAAGCTTACTGGGCTGAGGGTTTTATGGAGGCAACCCCCTAAATGGGCTTGGTGCTAATGGACTATGTGCCTATATAGTTAGGGGTCTGTGATGGTGGCCCATGAGTTCCCTATTTAAGAGGTTCACCTCTAACCCTAGGGGACAGGTTGGAGCCTATCACACTTTTTGTGTCTGTGATGGGAGGAAACTCCTGGCAGTCGCCTCGATCCCTCTTTCTTTTTCTTTTTTCTTGTTGTTGCAGATCTGGATCTTAGAGACGGAGAAGACGCTGTGTGGTCACGTTCATCTTCATTATTGCTGGAATATCTACCCGTACAGGTACATGTTTCTTTAATTAGATTTCTCACAACTTGACGCTATAATTTTCAGGTTGGATTGGCCAGGTCGGGTCATAAAACATAAAAATATACGATACGAAATCGTTTCGTTTGCCCTAAAATCTAAGTTTCTAACAAACTAAATCAAATGAAAATTTGAGTCCTTTGGGAGAAGGTTACTAAGCCGAAAGTTTGGGGGGGGGGGGCGCTCGGCTGGGTGGGATCCAAGATTTAATACGGCTATGCTCACAAGTGGTGGTGGAGATTCAAAGAGAAACCTAATCAATTGTGGGCCTGTTTGGTAGCCTCTTAATAAGGCTCCGAACTATTCAGCTCTGAATGGTTCAGCATTCAGGGTTAAGAGGCTCTGAATGATTAAGTGCTGAATGGTTTAACTATGCACCAAGTCTGAATGGTTCAGCATTCAAACTGTTTGTTTCAACCTAAAAAAAAGACTCTGAATGGAATGGTTAAGAGTTGAACCATTCAGACTTGGTGCATAGTTGAACCATTCAACACTTAATCATTCAGAGCCTCTTAACCATTCAGACCTCTTAATGATTCAGCACTTAATCAACCAAACAGCCCCTTACTCGGATAAAAGATTGGTGCCTGTTAAAAAGACGATATCGGGTATTTGGAAAGACATCGACATGGTAGAACGCACCCTTTTCAAACAAGGTATTAATATTAAAGATAAACTGAGGGTGATCGTGGGTGATGGCACTAATACGAGGTTTTGGAAAGATCCTTGGTGGTGCCACTTATGGAGGTGTACCCGAATCTTTTTCTCTTAGCAGCAGACAAAAATTGTAGGATTATGCTAGTGGGAGAGGTTTTATAGTGCAGTGGAGGTGGCTAAAGGATCCGGTTACTGCTACGGATTGGATTCAAATTGGGGATTTAATGAACCGACTGCAGGAGTTTTCCTTTAAAGGCGGTGATGATAAGTGGTTTTAAAAGGATTGTGGGGAGGATCGTTTTTGCGTGAAAGTTTTTCACGAAGACCTTGTAGCTACTAATAGTAACAAATTGGCCTTTTATCCTTTTAAGTGGAATGCGTGAGCTCATTTGAAGGTAAACTTACTGTTGTGGAGAGTGATTAACGGTTGTGTTGCGTCCAAAATGATTCTTCAAGTCAGGGGTCATGTTAAATAATGTCCTTTGTGAGTGGTGCGGTTATGCTGAGTAAGATGTTGAGCATATATTTGTAAAGTGCTTTCTGGGCAAGATGTATTTGGTGGCACGTATTTGTTTTGTTAAAGATCCCTTTGCCGGCTAATATTAACAAAATGGAGGATCTGATTGAGGCTGTGAAGAATAGTCCGGGGTCCAAAAGGTGGAAGAAGGCGGTGTACACCGTTATCATGGCCGCGGTGAGTAGAATATGGAGTGCGAGGAAGGCGAAGGTGTTCGACAAAGACTTTATTCCTATTCGGAAGACCATGGAGCTCATTAAAGAGGATGTGTTTCTTTGAGTGTGTAACAGAGCTAAAATCCCATCCCTTACGTGGGAAAGTTGGGTTGATTTCGACATTAGTAGTATGTTATAAGGGGTGCGTTTGTGGTTGTTTTAGGGTTTGTTGTATTCTAGTTCCTTCCTAGCTCTTTATATTTATTCATAAAGTGATTGTTGTTAAAAAAATGAAAAATTGAGGCCTTTCCTATTTAGCATTTTGTAACCTTACAAACTTAATCATATATTAGCACCCGTTCATTAACAATCAATACCTACTTTTTTATTTTCTATTGCAACATCCACAACCCACTAAGAGTATCCAAAATAGTGAGGGTGGTTTGGAATTCAAAACCGCCACATCATGTCACATCATTACAACCATAGCCGTTTCAAACCCATTTTCTTCTTCGTACAACCATAAACAATTCGAAATCTCCACCTCACGCCCTACTTGAAAAAAACAAATAATAAAATATTGGGTGTGGGACCTCCTCCCCCACACTGGACCGTTCGCTCTAACAGACCAAGACCCTCCAACCCAACTTCCAGGCGACACCTACAATGGTGCTCCGTCCGTTTCATAGGTCCAAAATTCCAGACCAATTTGGAAGTGATGAATTGTGGATGCTCTAATATGAGTTTTTACTTTAACCCTAATATGGGTTTGTGTTTTAAGTTTTTACTTTAACCTTAATATGAGTTTACAATGAATAAAAGTTTATAAAACGCCAAAAAACATTAAAAAAACGAGAATCGAACTCAGTACCTCACGGTTAGAAACAAGGCATACCAATAGGACCCTCCATATGTTTTGTTATGGGTTTACCCATAATTTATTTATGGGTTCCTCCCGTGTTTTCTATATATTTTATCATTAGAAATTCCAAACCTGGTGGGTTCCCCGAAACTCGTTCTCCTCAAGTAGATCGCCCCCTGGTTAGCAGCTTGACGTGCTAGCTGATTAATGGATTGAAATGTGCTATCTGAACCTGGCGTATATATTTATTCGTGTCAAAGATTTAAACCCTTGCCCGGACACACATAAATCCGGATCAACTCTAACACGACCCGTTTAAGCCGTTTTTATATATGAGTCATACATTTTGACGAGTTATAAGCGGTTTACTAGTAATGTGTTTAACTATAATTATGAGTGTGACAAGTAGATAATATAATGTTACATTCAGATGGGTTGTTAATATTAGTTTAAGACTATCCCCATTCACAACCAATACAACCCAACTTTAAAAAAAAAAAACTAATTTCTCTCTCTTACACTTACACAACCCAACCCTACTCAAAATTAACACACATTCACAACCTAAATCATCCTAAAAATAAATTTTTTATACGAACTCGGTTTTTAATAAAATTTATATCAGGATGTTCACAAAAAAAAGTTAAGAAATACCGTGTATTTAGTTTTATTTTTAAGTTTAAATATAACAAGTTATTTGAGTAACAAAGTTAGTGGGGGTGAAGTTTGGTTGCAACCCTTGGTTGCTGCACCAACCAGGTTGTAAGGTTTTTAGTATTTTTCTTTTTCTTTTTGGCTTTTTTTGGTGACCAACCATCCCATATGCACACCAATGGGGATAGTCTAAGACACCATGTCAACATTAACATTAACATTATCATGATTCACAATGTTAAATGGAATACAGGAACAACTAAAAATAAAACGATCACAAGTTAACAGATTCACTTAAACCCAATCTGTTTTTAAAATGGGTCAATGCAAACACGTCATGTTTTTTAAACAAGTTGTGTTATTTTGTTTAAAAACGTGTTTTGTTTTATTTATTTCTTTATAATTTTTTGTTTAGGGTTTTGATAGTGTCTAGAATTATCATCGCTAGTTTTATATAGCTATTTTACATATGTTAAACAACGGGTCATGTTAGTCGACACATTGTATTCAAAGAAGTACTAGCATCTAAACATTCAACAACTCAGCATGTAATTTTAAGTTTTATTTTGGAAGAACAAGCTTCATTCAGCAACATTCAACAAGTTTCTATATGGAACACTCTTAGACCATGTTTATGGTTAGTGACATGCATTCGTAGGCAGTGATGTGGCGCATCAATCACTCACACATCCATAAGAAGTGTGAGCGGCCATAATTTAAATTTTTGACTATAACTTACAGTTTGCTCAATCAACGATTTATTTTATTTATTTGAATTAAAAAAAACTAATTTTGGATATTAAATTCCTTAAGTTAACCTAACTAAAAAAGTTTTAGCAATCGAAAAACAACCAAATGGAATAATAGGCCTTTTGAATTTAAAAGGGGAAAGAAAAATTACACAAATACCCTCACATGATTTTCAATGAAGCAACTACTTTTGAAGTAACAGAAACAAAAGCAACGGCTAGAGCGAAAGTGTTAGAGTCGAAAAGGGGATTTCTCACTTTTTTCTCTCATTCAAAACCGAGCATGAGACTTTCATCTCACACGGCTCTTAAGTGATAAAAGAAAAAAAAAAACTCATTATGATTACCTTCCTTGTGTATGTATAAGACCTTAACTAATCTATTCGATTTCTAAAAAAAATTACTAATCCTTAACCTTTCGAAGAAAGCTTCATCACTGGTTGCGAATAACGGAACTTTTTAATTTTTATTTGTATCAATAAGCTAAATAGACAGGTGTTAGTTTAAAGAGCCTAATTTGCAACAAACTAAAAATATGAATAGTGTCTAATGTAATTATTAAAGATAAGTGTATATGCAGTGGGAGTGTTTTATGGGGCTTCATGGGGCTTTATGTGATTAAAATATTAATAAAATATTAGGAGGGGCTTCATGAGGCTTTCTGGAAAATGTGTGTGGTACTGATGGATGAGGGCTTTATGGGTCTTCATGAGAATTAAAATATTATTATTTGATTGGTTGTAGAATATATTTGATTGAGTATAGAATAAGGGGGTGTAAAAATTGATTAAAAATAATATTATGAAATTGTTTTTCTTACAAAACGCCCGTTATACACATGGAGCTCTTCCCCCATAGCGCCCCATAAAGCCCAAGAGGGCGGTGTAGAGGGCGCTATGAGACGCCATAAATCCCCAAAACGTCCTCCATGAAACCCACTACAGGTCCTAAAAGTAGAAATCTACAATAAAATACATACATAAATGTTAAAATGATTGATTTACTCTTTCGTATATGAGAAAATGAGAAACTCAATACTTGTAAACTATTTTTTACACCTTTTTGTTAACTTAATGAAAATAAAATAACTTTTGTTTAAACTAATATTTTGTATCATATCACGTCAGTTTAAATCTTAAAAGTCCAAGATATAATCTATAAGCGTAGACTAAGTTATTATTATTATTATTATTATAAAACTAGAATACAAGTAGAAAACAAAGGATATTTGAATTTCTGAGTTTGAGGCTAATTATTCAACTACACACAACATGGCGCGAACATGGTGGGGGAGTGATATTTCTTCCCGCCACAAAATCCGAATGTGGGCCATAAGGATACACTTGAGTACTAATTATTTGACACGTGGATAACAGATCATACCTCTGACAAGGCACTTGTAATTTTTTTTTTGTACCCACATTTTATTTTCCAAAAGTGTCCAATTGTCATCTTTGGTTGTTAAAGTTTATTATTGGTGTTGTTATATAGAACTATAGAAGTGGTTAGTGGTTACGAGGAAAAAAAATTATATCTATAGACAAACTTATGAGTGAATTAAGGGTTTGATATAGTAGAATTAGGGATGGCAACGGGTCGGGTATGGGTCGGGTTTGGCTAATACCATACCCATACCCGGTTATAAAATCTTATCCCATACCCGTCCCATTACCCGTCGGGTTTTTGGCGGGTATTACCCGTCGGGTATAGAGCATACCCGCGGGTTTCGGGTATGCCCGTTGGGATTTTCATGTAAATATATTTTTACTTTTTTTGGTGTTTTATGTTTTAGAAATCTCTAATATATTGAATTGTAATAAATAACATACATATGATCATCACCATACTAATATTTAAAATATTTAGAATAAAAATATATATTATAATATGTATCTTAAGAATTTTTTTTTATATTTTGTAGCATATAAATATAAATAATAATGTCATTAAACTATAAATTTTTCAATAATGAATCTATTCAAATGAACATTAAGTGAAGAAAAATATATATAAAACTTAAAAATTAGCGGGTATATGTTTCGGGTTAACGGGTATTTAGTTTCGGGTAATCGGGTCGGGTATCGCCTAATACCATACTCGTCCCATACCCGCGAAATATTTTTTTTCCAATCCCAAACCCGTCCCATACCCGTCGGGTATCGGGTATACCCGTCCCAAATGCTTCGGGTTTCGGGTATACCCGTCGGGCTCGGGTTTTTTTGCCATCCCTAAGTAGAATTTAGCTCGTGTATCTAACATTAACATTACTAGTAGGATGTCCGCGCGATGCGGCGGGGAAGACAAACATTTTTAAAGGTGTGTACAGTTCGGTTATTGGTCTCAACAAAAACCAAAGTCATCGACTAAACGGTCTTATTGACCAATTGACTAACTTGTTCAGTTATTGTGTAAGATTGTTGGTTTTTAATTTGGTTCAGTCAATTCTTTTAAATAACCAAACTTTATCTAAAATTTGGTTTAAAGGTACATGAAATGAGGGTATAAAACTACAAATACATCAAATGGAAGCTAAGAATATATGAAATATTCAGTTTTTAGTTTTGTTAATTTTGGTTAACTAATGGTATAAAAAACCTGATAACCAATTTTAAGCTAATTCGGTTGTTAGGTTAATTCAGTTTTCAATTGATTTGGGTTGGTTATGTCTGTTTTCAGTTATTATCCACCCATGGATATTGTTAGTCACGTAACACATCAATTTTTTAAAAACTAAAAAATAATAGTAATATTACAAACCATGTACTCCAAATAGATGAATAGATCGTAAACAACAAGTTTAATATCACCTCTATGCAAAGCTACTCTGGCCACCAATCGGTCGATTCTTCGAAATCCTGTATGTTAGTTCAAATTAAACCACAACAGTTCATTCCAGACGAATAACAGTAAAAATCAAATGTATAAAAGCATAAAGCGTGTTAGATCTAATATTATTGATTTTTATCTTGATCTTGCCTAAAGAACAACAAAAAACTTCGATAACTAAATATTGCATGTTAGATCATAATAAATGTATTAAAAAGAACATGGACTGAAACATTAGTAAACTTAGTGTAGCATTGACGAAAAAAAATATGCAGGCGATAAAAGTGTGTAGTGGAAATGATGGTTGACGAAGAGAAAACAGTGGCGAAGGGTTAAGTTTTTTGTTAGGTTTAATTATGTAAGAAATTAATGATCGCAAAAGCCCTTAGGTTTTGAATTTTAAAAACAAAAAGGTCATGTGATGTTATCGTCTTCACACCTCTGTTAATTTGTTATACATGCTCATATAGTTCTAAAACTCTAAATTTTAAAAGTATTTTTTTTTGTAAATTACCATAAATAATGTAAAGCTCTAGTTTTTTAGAATGGTGTCTGCATAATGCGGCAAATAACACATGCACTTCTAAGTGTATGCATGATTTAGTTTAGTTCAATTATTA
This sequence comes from Ambrosia artemisiifolia, assembly GCA_032199755.1. Taxonomy (NCBI): domain Eukaryota; kingdom Viridiplantae; phylum Streptophyta; class Magnoliopsida; order Asterales; family Asteraceae; genus Ambrosia; species Ambrosia artemisiifolia. Next base: position 37,153,505 of record CM063525.1, read on the forward strand.
ATCTCAACCGAAATCGAAGCCATCAGATGATTGATCCTACTAACCAATCGGTTAATTGGTTTGGTGTTTTGGTTATATTGTCAATTTTCAGTTCACTTCAGTTAATTTTGGTTCGTAACCAAACTTTAGCTAAAATATTTACTTATAAGTATATGAAATGGATGTATAAATACATGAAATGATAGTATGAAAGCTAAAAATATACGAATACATGAAATATTCATTTTGATTGAGTTACTTTTGGTTTGGTTTCTTCTGTTTTTGTTTAGTTTTGGTTAACGATTCAATTATTGTTCGTCCCTAGACATTGTTAATCAATTAACATATCAATTTTTAATTAAAAAGTAACAAAAATACTATATTCAAATTAAAGAGAATAATGCTCGTTTTTGTGGTGTATTGTTTAGATAATATTAACGTACGAAAAAGTTGTGGTCGATTAAGACGTCGACAAAAATGAGCAGGTCGTCAGGATATTTTCAAATATTTTTAAAACATAACAGTTTAAAAGTTATGATAGGATTAAATAAAATAATTATAATTTTGTGGGGGGGGGGGGGGGAGGAAAAAGTGTAAAGGTTATTAATGAAAATGTAGTTCTTATGTTTACATCATTTTTCAGTAGTTGTCCTTTAACTTCAAAATTGATGAAAATCGTCCTTTATGTTGTAAAATCTTGCAGGTCTCGTCCTTTAGGCCTAACCTGGTTAGTTTTTTTGGTTAAGTTTGGTTACATGGACCCCACATGAGGGTATAATCGCCTTTTTACAATAAGAATTTACTAAAAAAAAGAGATATACATATAAATATTACCCTCTTTCTCTGTATACCCATCTTCATCTTCACACCCACATCCAACCACCACCACCACCCAATCTCAGCTCAATCTCTCTATCCCACTACCACAACCACCATAAAACACATGACTCAAACATGTTTTGCAGTTTCATGTGTTTGAGTTTCATGTTTTGCAGTTGATGGTTTCTCTTCGGGGAGAGTTAAAAGAGGAGGAAGGCGATTCTGCCCCACTAGTACAAGTAGGGGTTCGCTTTAAAGAACCTCTACTTGAGGGCCTCTTGCTCTGAAGCAGCTCCCAAAATGGGAGAGTTAAGAGAGGGGGACAACGGGAGTAGGCGTAGGGATACAGGTTAGGGAGTCTTTCCTTCATGTCCTGAGACTGAGCTAGAATGAAACCGGCTAAACTGAGAAGGCTAAGTAAGCAATGAATCGCGGAGAAAGCTCTTTTTTTTTTCCCTTAACTTAGTATAAGTAAGAAAGACAGGCCTACCGACAGCGACGATCTACGACGGAAATGGGAGATGGAGAGTTGAGACTGGGGTAGATAGGTTTGTGGGTTTTTGTATTGATGGTTTGTCTTGCTGTTAGTGCTTTCTTTGTCTCGATGGTTCGCTCCCGCGTGCCGGGTCGTGAGCTATGTGGAGCAATAAAAACCTTCACAGGGGCATAAGATGCAGTTAAGGCTCCTGGTCCTAAAGAACCAGACACTCCCTCTTGGTGTGCACCTGCGTGTGCACAAACAACAACGGCCTGTACATAGCTTTTAAACCAACCCTTAAAAACACTAACAGCAGGACTAATAAAACACTAACAGCAAGAGTTCCCCTATGAGAATGGGGCTGCTGACCCCTACTTGAGGGCCTCTTGCTCTGAAGCAGCTCCCGAAAGGGGAGAGTTAAGAGAGGGGGAAGGATCACTTATGCAATTGTGAGTTGCAGTTTTTGAGTTTCATGTTTTGCAATTAAAGGACAACCCTCTGGTTGAAACACCCCCTCCATTTTCTTCACCAATTCAGATCCCCTCTTTTAAAACCCTTCCACCTACATTGTAACCTTCATTGACACAAAATTAGGGTTCTTATTGAAGATCGAATTCCTAGAAAACGATATTAGAGCAAACAGAATCAATCATCCATACATTCGGTACGGTACTCTAGCATTTCCGACCTATACATCCAGCGAGTTTTGGACAAAAACCAACGAGATCTTTCACCTCAGATCTTCCACTCGATTCATTCCAGTTTAGATCTCTCTCTCTCTCTCTTTGAAACACCATCTCTTTAGCTCATTTTAGATCTGAGCAAATCGAATACATGAGGAAGGAAAACTTGACGTTGTGGAGACAGAGGTGGCACTGATGGGTGGGGGTTTGGGCTTCTCCGAGTTCTTTTTGTTTTTTAATTAATCTACTCCTTGTGATTCCAAATCCTATTTGAATCTCCTTATCCTGAGCCACATTCTGCTCTCACATTTTTTTCTTTATCTTCAGCTAAGGTTAAGGTGTTTGGGGGTGAGGACAAAAGTGAGGTGAAGATGGATGATAAGATGGATTTGTTTTTTGAAATCAATAAATTGAAGCATGCAACTAAGAAAGAGGATGGAGCTTTTTCATTTAGAGAGAGAGAGAGAGAGAAAGTGTCTGTGTGTGTGTTTGGAGAGAGAAGGGTTTTTAGGTTTTTTATATATATAAAGGGTGGAATGAAATCAAGGGTAAAATGTCAATTATGCCCTCACGTGTTTTGCACGTGACCAAACTTAACCAAAAAAACAAACCAGGTTAGGCCTAAAGGACAAAGCTGCAAGATTTTACAACATAAAGGACGATTCTCATCAATTTTGAAGTTAAAGGACAACCACTGAAAAACGATGTAAACATAAAAGACGATTTCTGTAATTTTTCCTTATTCTTATTAAGAACGACTAAAAGTATATAATGTGCAAATGACCACTCAAGTATCAACTTTTGTTAACATATACTATGTTTTATATTTCGTATTAATTAAATAATGAATATATTTAAAAAATAATTTAAAGTATGTAAATATAATCCTGCAAGTCGTAATCCGGTTGTGGGACCTCTATGGTTCAGGAGCTGTGGCGGTGTTCCGCCGTGACTTCTTCCGTCAACTGATGGATCTCTCTCTGTCTTTCTCTGCCGACTCTGTCTTCCTTTCTGCTCTTTCTTCTCTCGATCCTCTCTATAAGTGTGTGTGCGAGTGTATAGGGAGACATCGTTGACAGGTTTTCTCAAAAGAAGGGAAAAGGTTAGGTAAAAAGGATGGGGAAAGTAACGTGCGGAAGAGAAAAGCATTAACGCCGTTAATTAAGTGTTAAAAAATCTTGATGTCGATAATGAGATGTTAAGTAACCATTCAATAAGAGTAGCCATAAATATAAGTATAATAAAAAAAACGGTCCCTAAAGGGATTCGAACCGGAGTAACAACCCAAATACAGTAACGCCCTAACCAATTGCACCACATAATCCTTTGTTTAAAATATCAAACCACTTAGTATTTAACATCTTTACAAAATCGATAAAAAAATAAAACACTGTTCAAATCACTTTGTAAATTAATATAGTGTAATATAGTTGCAGGAAATTAAAAATTAAACATTGTAGAAACTCAAAATTGCACAATCACATAAATTTAAACAAATTATATATAGCCATTAGAGTGGAAAGAAAATTAAAACCTCTGCCCTACGCAATCCCGTTAGATACTGCCCATATACTAAAGCGTCTTTGACCTATTGGTATTAAAGTGTTATATATAGTTTTGTCTTTTCAAATGATGATTACTTTAAATGATACGAGTGACAACAAATTTAACCATAAAAAAGACAAAAAATACCACCCCTTCCCCATCCTAGCATCCATGGAAAAGAAGCCAAGTTGCCTATATTTAAGATTATTTAGTGCTCCATAGGTCACATATCCCCTGTCATTGTATTATCTTTCCTTTTATATCTTTTATTACGTTGGAGTGATCAGAGCAATAAACATAAGAAATATAGATCCTTGTGGTTGCAAGTTGAGTCTGAGTTAACACGAGTTTTATCATCCAGTGTTACCTCAGAGAACATAGTTCTTGTGAGGGCATAACAGCTGTTATCCCGTTTAGTACGGTAGAACAGACGTGATAAGGTTCTCGTGGAACGCCAAACCCCACACTGATGTCAGCATGGACCCGGTTAAGACACCATAGTCTGGTCATATGTGGGGTGACAGGCCTGCTAAAAAGCAAATATGATCTACTTATCCATATAAAAAAGATAAAGGACAATCACGGTTCAAAAAAAAATGTATTAACTTTTTCTCATATCCCCTATAATTGTATTATCTTATTATTGTATTGTTGTTCTTTCCACAAATTAATGTATTACATAGAATTCTATAAACTAATAAATCAACACTTGAACAGTACTAAATCATCATTGGTCAATTTGAGTGGTGCGGCATGTGTCAAGTTGTAAATCGGATTTTTTCCATGATTTCTTCCTGCTCTCACACATATGGTAATCCCCTTTCAACAAAAACGCAAATCGGTACCCGAACCACGTCTATTTCCACCGGGGTGGGGTTGCTGTAGCCGCCAGAGGGTGATAATCAGTCGTTTAGCTACCAAAAAATGACACACCTCTCTCTCTCACCTTGCATTCACCATCATTGTATATTGCTGAGTGGGGTTCACCACAGTTGGGGTGGGGTTTGCCACAACGATACCAACAATCGTGAAAGTACAACCCTATTTTCCAGCCGCAAAGCGCGGGATCAAATCCTAGTTGTACAACAAAATAGTTGTAAGATTATCTTGATTTAACATTAGTTGTGGTTGTCACTACATTAAAAACGTGTTTGCATGTTTTTAGTTTGAATTTTGTTATTATGGAATGTCTACAATTTATTTCAATTTTCATAACAATTGCAAAATGTGATACACGATTGTTGATCACATATGATACATAACATAATTTACATAGGACATAACTTGCATATTAAGGGAATTTAAGTCTCTTACGTGATGCAAAGGGCGCCTCAGATGACATAAGGCGCGTGGTGTACATGAAGCGCATCTAAGGCAAGCTTTTTAGGCTAAAAATGGCATGAGGCGCAGGTGAGGCGCGCGCCTCGTGTACACAACTTTCTGTTGTGCAATAAAAATGTTGTACATTTGTTTTTTTTTGGTTAGTACATGTAGATATTTTATATGTTAAAACATGTATAAACCTTATTTCTATTTATTTTAGTTGGGGGATTCTAAAAACCTACAAAATATATATAAAAGAATATATATTCAATTTGCGCTTTGCGGCATTTTGCGCCTTGGTTTAAGATGTTGTCCCTCGGTGCGCTTCTCGTTTTTTAAAACCAAGCTAAACTGTTTGTGACTGCATAACTTCTTATATGATTATAACATAATAACACATTTAGAAAATTAACTACTTCATTGGTTGTCTTTTGTTATGATTTATATGTAAGTGGCAAGTTTTGATCTGAGTCATATCTTGTTTATTGATTTAACTAATAGTTTTAATATTTTTAAAGGTCGTTATGTAATCAATGATCGATCAATAGTCAATTTTTTTATATTTAAAATTGTTTATTATATTTTTTTTGGGTCGGGCAAAGGAACGATGAAAAAAAGCGCCATATCCGCTGAGCTTTTGCTTTCTTGACCGTATTAGCTCATCGCCTCATCATCGTGGTTTTGGCGCCAAAATCGAGATTTGTTTTGTTACAATACTAAATAGAAATCCGAATTTTGGATGATATTATTTATTCTTTAAAATAAAAGATCTTCTCTTAAATTATAAAAAAATTAAAATATTTAAATTAGTGAGAAATGGCACATAAAATAAAGTTGTATTCATGATGTTGTTAGACAGGAGGGAGTGGGGCGGGAGGCTTAGGTGGCGGCGGGAACACCGCCCCCAAGGGGCGGGAGGAGGGGCGGGAAAGGTATGGCGGGGAGCAGAGGAAAGGCGAAAGGCGGGGGGGGGGGGGGGGAGTTGTGGGGCCACGTGGAGGATATTGGTTGGCTGATTTTTTTTTCTTTTTTTTTTTAAACTTTAACACAATATAATATTATTCTCTTCCCCCCTTCCCTCCTTCCACTCCCCACAATTTTCACCCTTCAAACACGGTCCCCACAAGTGCCACATGGCGCATCACGCCCCTCTTTCCCGCCCCTCCACTCCCTCTAGTCTTAGGTCATGTGTAGTGGAGGGGCGTTATGGGGATTAAAATATTATAAAGTAATAGAAGGGGGGTTATGGGGCGTTATTGAAAAAGAGAGTGTAGTGGGAAAGGGCGTTATGAGGCTTTATAAATGATTGGGTAATCATTGCTTTTTATTGTTTTTTTAATAACAAAATAATAATAATAATAATAATAATAATAATAATAATAATAATAATAAAGAAGTAGATGGGCAGCGCCCGTTATAATTTTCGCGGCCAGAGAGGCAGCGCCGCCATAGCGCCTGGGGGGCGGTGTTCCCCGGCGCTATGGTGGCATAACCCTCCCCCACAACGCCCCACTACGGGTGAACTTAGGACCGAACCTTTTTAGACGTAATGATTTTATACCATTTGACATTTACGGTTGGAGTTTAAATCGAATGTTAGTTTTATATTGTCCCACGTCGCTAGGGAAGGAAAAGTGTTTGGGTTTATAAGTTGAAACCAAATAATAAAATTAAGTTCTTCTTGTCACATTATACTTGGGAACCTACTCGCGTGCGCAAGAGAGGGAGGGGGGGTTGCAAAAACGGATTCTGGTTCAAGAATTTGAATTGCAGCAATAGTTTCATTCTTTGGCTTTATGGTCTATAAGAACTTGAACTATTGTGTACAGAAAACAAACATACTCACACACACAACAGTTTGAAGCAACAACCAAATCTGAAATCTCTAATTATTTTTTAAGCAAGTGTGAAAGTCTGCCAATGCACCATCACTGCTAGTGAACCGGTGTACCTTGGGAACATACCGAGAATTTGTTTGAGAGAATTGTATCAAACACAAGCCCGGTTTCTGTCATTTATTTACTGTTTCTTCTACAGCGTTTTTATAAGCTTTTCTAACAAATTTAAACAGATTCTATTATTAACTGTCTTTTGACTATTTTTCAGTAATGGCGAATACTCAGCCCATGTTTACTGCATCGCTTTAGACTTCTGATGTGTCTGGAGTCTCAGCAATATACACATCGTCATTTGTTGTTACCACTGCTTTGGTGGAACCATTGCCTACTTTGTAGCAAGTAGGGAAGTTCATTAGCCGAGCCGAACCGAACGGACCTTTGCTTATTACAAACTGAACCCAGCTGAGCGTCTCGTTTACAACCGAGCAGAAAAGCGAGCGAGTATTTTTCGAGCTCAAATTTTTTCGAGTGAGCATTGAGCGAGAAACGAGCGAAGAGTAATTCGGACAACCCTGAAATTGGGATTTTTTTTAATGTTTTTGTTGTTGAATGTTGAGTGATAACTAATGTCGAATTGTCCGATGTGGACACTAATATTGAGGTCCGAGTGTCCGAGAATGAGACTTCGGTTGAGGCTAGTGAGGCAATGAGCGTACTACAGATAACAATTGTCGTATTGTGTCGTAGGGTGATATCAAATGACGATTAGCGACAGACGACTACTAACATAAAGAATTCAAGGCTGTCACGTTACGACTTAGGGTTTTACTATTAAACTTAGAGTTAAATTTTTATATGATAAAGCGGGCTAGTCATATTTTATTTGCATATATTTGGCCAAATATTAAGCTATAAATATTACTAGGATTTGTGGCCTTGTGGGTATATATTATATATATATAATAGATAAATAATAATTTATTTGAGCCGAACTGAGCGGACCTTTGCTCGTACTTGGCTCATTTACAAACCGAATCGAGGCGATCAGCTCATTTACAACTGAGTGGACGATCAAGCGGGCATTTTTCGAGCATTTCCCGAACGAGCGGTGAGCGAGCCACGAGTGGCAAGCGATTTGAACAACCCTAGTAGCAAGCCACACACAAAAACCAGAGAAGTTCTCCGATGTGAACTTCAGACGTTGGCAGCAAAATATGTTGTTCTATTTGGCAACATTGAACCTTGAGAGGTTCATAATTGAAATCGTTCCTCATGTTGCTGAAGAGGAAATGGGTGCTCAATCTGTGGGCACGGTTCAGGCTTGGAATCATTCTGATTTCTTGTGCTGAAACTATGTCCTGAATTGAATGGTTGAGTCGCTTTACAATGTGTATTGCAAAGCTGCTACTGCCAAAGAGTTATGAAAATCTTTGGAACGAAAGTATAAAATCGAAGATGCAGGCACAAAGAAATTTGTGGTGGCTAAGTTTTTGGAATTTGTTATGGTTGACTCAAAACTATTATGAGTCAAGTCCAAGAACTGCAAGTCATTCTTCATGACATCCACGCAGAAGGATTGGTACTCAGCGAGACATTCCAAATGCAGCCATCATTGAGAAACTACCACCAAGTTGGATTGATTTAAAAACTTATCTAAAGCATAAACAAAAGGAAATGAGAATTGAAGACTTGGTGTTGCGTCTTTGTATTGAAGAAGACAACAAAGTTGCTCGAAAGAAGAATGTTGTTTCTGAAATCGCTAAAGCAAATGTCGTTGAATATGGTCAATCATCAAAGGGTAACAAAAGTAATAACCGGGCTGGGTTCAAGAAAGCAATGTTAAAAACCCCACCTTGGACCTAAAGGTGGAGTCAACAAGAAGAAGTTCAAAGGAACTTGTTACAATTGTGACAAACCAGGTCATCAGGCCAGTGAATTTAAGCTTCCCAAGATGGAAACTGCCAACAAACGAACATGATTGATAAGCTTGTTGCTATGATCTCTGATTTGTCTATGATGGTCACTGAAGCAAACCTGGTTAGTACGGATACCAAGGATTAGTGGATTGATACGGGACGACCCGACATGTGTGCTTTGACAAGAGTTTTTTCAACACCTTCAAGGAGGTTACCGGTGAAAACTCTTTGTGGGAAATTCTGCTACCGCTGATATATCAAAGGAGAAGGAATTTACTTTGTCAAATGTGTTGTATGTTACTGAGATTCTAAAAACCTTGTGTCTGGTTGGCAGTTGAACAAGTTTTGTTTTAAAATGGTGTTTGAGTCTGATAAGGTCGGGTTAACCAAAAGTAGTATATATGTTGGTAACGGCTATGCCCTAAATGGTATGTTCAAGTTGAATGTAACAGTTATGAATGGAATGAATAACACTAGTTCTGCTTACTTGTTTGATTCTTCTAATGTGTGGCATGGGTAGACGGACATGTGAATTTTAATTCTATTTGTCATTTGATTAAATTGAATACCATACCATAATTTGATATTGAATCAAACCATAAACGTGAAACTTGTGTCGAAGTAAAACAAACACGAACGCCATTAAAAAAGATTGAACAAATCATCGGTCCCCTTGATTTGATCCCCACCGATGTGTGTGATTTGAAAGCGATTTCTACTAGAAGTGGGAACAAGTATTTCATAATGTTTATTGATGATAGCACACGATTTTGGTATGTGAACTTACTTAAGAGAGGCTATTGACAAATTTATCATGTTCAAAGCCGAACTTGAAAATCAACTTAATCGAAAGATCAAAAAGGTAAGGAGCGATCGAGATGGTGAGTATGTTTCACCTTTTGTTGATTTTTGTTCAAAAAGTGGAATCATACATGAACTCACGCTTCCTTACTCCCCATAATCAAATGGCATGGTAGAACGAAAGAACCGAACCTTGAAAGAAATGATGAATGCATGTGATGAATGGGTGGTTTACTATGTTTAAATGTGGTTAAATATGTGTTTTTATGTGATTTGTTGTGTGAAACATAATTACTTTTAGAATGTTTGTGATTTGCAGGTACATGGTGGTGAAAAGCATTAAACGGAGCATATTTGAGGGTTTCGGGACAAGTTAAGAAGGATTGGAAGTCACCCGAGAGCACTAGGAATGAAAACGCGAAGAAAGGCCAAAAATTGCTCAGGGGAGCCCCCTACTATCACAGAGGCAGCTTGCGCCCTAAGCCAAAAAGTTCTGATATGCGCCCTCCTGAGGGAACCCCCTGGTCCATGAGGGCGCAAGCTTACGCCCTTATCTGATTTTCACCATTCCAAAACACATTTTTTTGTTCATTCCTTTCATGTATCTATCATCCAAATCATCCATGGAAGCATATACAATCATGATGAGCAGTTAGTTTCTTAATGTAATCTCCTCTGGACGTACGGTTTGGTTGTGTGAACTTATAACTTGTTTCTTTTGATATTTTGGATTGTTTTTCATACTTTGAAGAATAATTGGGTTTTGAATCATTTAAATAAGCTGTGTGTGTTGCAATTGTTTGTCCTTTATCATTCACATTCGATTTTCTTGCATCGTGAGTAGTTTGATTATTGGGTGGGTATTTGGCACATACGGTTTGGTAATTGGATTGTACTGGTTATTATTAAAAACTTGTTTCTAATTATCACTTGAAATAAAACCAACAAATAAGACCATGTCTATGTGGTATCTTATCAATTGATCAGGTTTAGGTGAATCATTGAACCGAAAGTCTGGAGGGGGTTACGTCTTTTACATAATCGTTTACAGATCTTAAATTCGTTCTTTTAAATCTTAAATCAATCAATCAAGTACTTAGTTTGGTAATTCATTAGTCTAACTAAGTGAGACTGCGACTTTCCACCAACTCCTTGTGGAGATGAATCGACTTCCATATACTACTTATTTCTCATATTTTTTATTGACCAAATGACATCGATCAAAATGGCGCCGTTGCCGGGGAATAGGTGCGCTTAGTGTAGTTTTTAGTTTTAGTATTTATTGCTTTTGTAAAAAAATCTCAAAAACCCCAAAAATACTTTAATTTTCTAGTTTACTTAGTAATTTTTAGTTTAATTTTATTTTGTTCAGTATTACGCGTGGTTTGCTTATTTGTGTTTGTGCAGGTGATTGAATTTTGCATGCATCATTCACGTCGTTCGGGCAAAGCTTCACCTTTAATTTTTGATCCAGAAATTGAGAAAACAACTAGAAGGAATAGAGCAATTCATAAGTTAAAATCAAAACTAGTCATGAGTCGTCACAACAATCAAGACAACCAACATCCACATGATTAAAACCACCATGACAAAACACATTAGGCGACATGCCTCCACCATCGTTTCCACGACAAAACCCAACCCCACAACAAAATCCAAATCCAAACCCACAACCATTCTCACAACAATTCCATCACTTTAACCTAGACCTTAATGCACGTAGTTCTAGCCCTGCACAACAAGTGCATCAAAGTTTTCAGGAGTATGAGGAACATTATGAAGAATATCCTGTGTTTGATATCCCACAACAATAACCCAATCGACCATTACGCTTAAATCAACAACCACCATAAAACTGAAACCCGAGATCTCTTAGTACTAGAGCAGCAGGTTCAGCATATGTAGATGAGAGTATGCGGGGTACAATGGGCACTTTGAATGGTAGGGTTGCTGATTGGGATGGAGGATTTGATGATGGTGGGTATTACATGAATCATGATCAGTAGTACTATGATGAGTATGATGATTTTGTTCCTCAATATCAGCATGGTAATTAGAGAGGACGTAATCCAGGCCAGGGGTTCCTCAGAATCAAGTTAGGGGAAATAGTCAGAGACAGTATGTGGATGGTGTCCCTAGGGTGAATTACAGGCCTCTTACACAAGGGATTGGGAGTCACTTTATATCCGTTTCTACAGAGCATACCTCACCCGTAGCACCACCACATCAGAATGAAAGGAGCTTTGAGGTGAGACCACAGTATTTGAACCATCTTCCTACTTTTTATGGCAAAGCAACAGAGGAGCCATATCTGCATATTGCAGAGTTTGTGAGCATTTGCAACACCATTGGCATGCATGGGTTTAGTCAAGATGAAGTAAGGCTAATGATGTTTCAGTTTACACTCAAGGATCAGGCTAGTGTATGGTATCATTCATTGCCTGCTGGTAGCATTTACACATGGCAGGAACTTCAGCAACATTTTTTGGAAGAGTATTATACAATGACCCCTACCACTGAAGCCCGGGAGGCCATCGAAACCTTCCAACAACATTCAGGTGAACCATTTCATGAAGCTTTCACTAGGTTTAAAGAGTTGTTAAGGAAATTACCTGAAGATGGTTTATTACCTGAAGATGTTAGGGATTTGAATGCCAACAGTAATAGGATGTTTTTTTACTAACACTGAAGATGTGGAATGGGAGTATATGGAGAGGTTGGCAATGACTTCGAATAGGCATGCTCGTGTGAGTAGAAGAAGCAGGGCTGGTGCAACAAAGGGTGTTGATTTAGAGGTTGAGAAGAGAATAACGAGTTTACAGCTCTAGATCACGCAGTTGACAACATGTCGAGGTGCAGGAAGAGGCAATGGAGCAAAAACGACGAGTTCATTCATAGTTTGTTCCATTTGTGATGACCTGGGATATGCAGATGTTAACTGTCCTACTCTGCAGGGAAAGAGTGAAGAAGTAAATCAAATTTTTGGACAGCGAACACAATATGATATGAATTCTAATTCATATCACCCATGTTTGCAAAATTACCCCAATTTTAGTTATAGTAATACTTCTAAGCAGTTGAATCCTCCATAACAAGTACCTACCCAGAACAAGTAGAGAGGATATTCAAATCAAGGGAATTACGACAACCAAAGAGGTTATCAGCAAATGTCAGGAAATAACCAAGGGAGTTCTCAAGGAAATTGGAGAAGTCAAGGCACTCAACAGGGTGGAACATCGGTACCAGACGGATTAGTGAAAGACATGCTGACAGAGATTGTGAAGTCAACATGAGATTTCATGAAGGAGATCCGAAAGAACAATAAGATTCGAGACAAAGAGTAAAGGGCATTGTCAAATCAAGTTGGTCAAATTGTTGAAGAGTTGTCCACCATCTAGCAATATCCAGGTAAGCTACTGAGCACCACTACATGTGAAACCTATGCATCAATCATCTAGCTCAAGGAATGACAAGAATGTGGAGATTAACCAGGTAAGTATTCTCCGCTCTGGTAAAATATATAATAATAAAGTGGGTTCTCCACAGAAGGTATGGTGGAGGATGTAAGTGATGATGATGATTAGGAATCTGTAAGAGCATCAATTGACACTAAAAAGATTAAAAAATAACTTTTTTTAGAACCACAAAATAGGTTATTAGAGAAGGTAAGCGAGACTAAGGAAAAAGATGTGGAGGCTAATACCATCCCGTTTCCTGACGCCTTGGTCCCACCGAAAACAAAGGCAAAAAGAAGGAGCTCACAACATGATGTGTTGTGGAAAATTTTTAAGCAAGTGAAAATTAACATTCCTTTGTTAGATGCTATTAAACAGATTTCTGCCTATGCCAAATATCTGAAGGAATTATGTACCAAAAAACGGCAGAACAAAGTTCCAAAGAAAGTTGACTTGACCGAAAATGCCAGTGCCGTTTTGTTAGGTGCACTTCCTCCTACGCTTCGGGATCCAGGCAGTCCTTTGATACCCATTCAAGGCGGTGAATTTAGAGTGGACCGAGCCTTACTGGATCTTGGAGCTAGTGTCAGCATCCTATCGGGTAGTTAATATGACCAATATGATTTTGGACCCTTACCGAACGCCGATACCACTATAGTGTTGGCCGATTTGACCTTAAACTTCCCCGGGGAATGGTCTATGATATCATTGTCAACATTGATGATTTTTACTACCCGGTTGATTTTCTAGTGTTGGATTACATCTTTTCTGACAAAACTAAACAACCTAATGTGATACTTGGTAGACCGGTGTTAGCAACTGCAAATGCTTTAACTGATTGTAGAAATGGGACATCTGACATGACATTTGGCAATAGACAAGTTTGTTTAAGTGTTTTTCCCATGCATCTAATTCTTTGGTCAGTGATGAATGCTTTATGGCAGACATTATTGACACATGTCACCCTCATGAAAATGAGGAGAACGCAACAGAGACGTGTTTTGTTTGCGAGAGGAATGATGCTGAGTACAGGGAAGATTTGAAGGAAATTACGAAAGAACCGGAGGTGATGGCAGTCATAGATGGGAAGCCCACCTGGACACACCATGTTGATAAGTTCTAGGGTGAGTGAGGACATGTGGGGGGATGCGCTTCTATCAGCGAATTTCATTCTAAATTTAACTCCCCGTAAGGAGAAACACGTAACCCCGTATGAATTATAGACGGGAATCAAACCATCATACAAATACTTAAGAGTGTGGGGTTGCCTAGCTAAGGTGGTAGTGACGCCACCAAAGCGTCTCGTGATAGGACCCAAAACTGTAGATTGGGTGCTCATTGGATACACTCATCTAGGCGGTCCACTTCGTTTTTTTGTGCATGACTCGAAGAATCCTGGATTGTCTAACGGCACTGTATTGGAATCTAAGGATGCTTGTTGGTTTGAGTACATATTCCCATGCTTGGAAATGCCTAATCTGGGTTCACTAATCCCATTTGAGGAGAGTGTTCTAGATGATGAACCGGCCTATCAAACCCAGTTGGGAAAGTTTTTCAAGAGAAGAGATTGCAAATGATGAACCTCAAATCGATGAAGGTGAAGTCCGAAGGAGTAAAAGGCAAAGGACTGAAAAATCCTTTGGCCCTGATTTCCTCACCTATATGGTTGAGGAGGAACCACAAACTTACCAACAAGTACTAAATTCCTTGGATGGGCCTCAATAGAAGGAGGCCATCAATGTGAAATAGACTCTATTTTACAGAACCACACCTGGGATCTAGTGGATCTTCCTGCGGGATGCAAACCACTAGGATATCGATGGATCTTCAAGAAAAAGATGAAGCCAGATGGCACCATTGATAAATACAAGGCAAGGTTGGTGATCAAAGGATATAAACAACAAGAAGGCTTGGATTATTTTGACACATATTCGCCTGTAATGCGAATAACGTCCATTAAGATAGATGTGAAAACAACATTCTTGAATGGAAATCTAGAGGAAGAGATTTACATGGAACAACCAGAGGGATTTATAGCCAAGGGACAAGAAAAGAAAGTGTGCAAGCTTGTCAAATCCTTGTATGGTTTTAAACAAGCTCCAAAATCATGGCATCAAAAGTTTGATCATGTCCCTCTTGATTCTTCATTTAAGATCAACGAATGTGACAAGTGTGTGTACATGAAAGACACACAAGATGGATATGTGATCTTGTGTCTATATGTAGATGACATGCTCATTGGTGGTAGTAATGAGAAAATGATAAAGGCAACAAAGGACATCCTAAGAGCAAGGTTTGATATGAAAGATATGGGATTAACACATGTGATTTTGGGAGTATAAATCACACGAACCTAGAATAGACTTGTTATAGTTCAGTCCCACTATGTGAACAAAATTCTTGAGAAGTTCAATACAAATGACTATAATGTGGCTAGAACTCCCATTGACACGAGTTAACATCTAGATAAGAATCGAGGTGAGCCTGTTAACCAATTAGAGTACTCAAGAATTATTGGCAGCTTGATGTATCTGATGAGTTGTACCACACTAGACTTAACATATGTTGTGAGCAAGCTAAGTAGATACACGAGCAACCCAAGTTCAATTCATTGGAGTTTTGTGACATGGGTACTTCGGTACTTGAGATACACACAAGATTACGGGCTACATTATAGTAGATATCCAGCAGTTATTGAAGTTATTGTGATGCAAATTGAATATCAGATACGAATGATTCTCGGGCAACATGTGAGTATGTGTTCACACTTGGAGGTGCAACGATATCATGGAATTCATCTAAGCAAACGGTTATTGCTAGATCCACGATGGAAACAGAATTCACGCTTTAGATTAAGAAGGTGAAGAGGCAGAATGGCTACGTCAGTTTGTTGAAGATATACCAAGGTGGCCTAAGCGAGCATCGGCCATATATTTTGAGAGCTAATCGGCAATTGGCAGAGCTCATAGCACAATGGATAATCGTAAGAACATGCATATAAGACGTAGGCATAACACGGTACGACAACTAATCTCTACAGGAGTTATCACTGTTGACTATGCGAAGTCAAAGGATAACATCGCGGATCCACTAACAAAAGGCTTAAGTAGAGAGTTAGTTTAGAAGTCGACCATGAGAACGGGACTAAAGCCCTTGAAAAATTAAATTTATGCGAAGGAAACCTAACTCAGCTGACTGGAGATCCCAAGATATGAGTTTAATAGGACAACATAATTGTATGAATAGGTCATGTCACTGTGGAGTAGAGTTGGAAATCCCGCGTTTAAAAAAAAAGGGAGTTTGCCATATGAATTTGGTAAGCTTCCTAGTCCATTC
The DNA here is from genome assembly GCA_032199755.1 of Ambrosia artemisiifolia. NCBI lineage: Eukaryota > Viridiplantae > Streptophyta > Magnoliopsida > Asterales > Asteraceae > Ambrosia > Ambrosia artemisiifolia. The sequence goes on from CM063525.1 coordinate 37,169,678, forward strand.
CTAAAAATGACAAGTTTGAGGCTAAGCCTATGACTTTTAGTGATTCGACTGAGGTAACCATTCATAGTGAATCACCTATGTAAGAGAGAAGCGGGGTCGCTTCGAAGGGTATTGTTGGGGCATAATACTTAATGGCTCTCGCAGAATCAGGCAAGTTTCCATGACCATAACGAACACAACTATGGGGAGTTGACGTTGTCAGGGAGTCTTGTGTGAAGCGTAATGTCATCCACACAAACGGTAAACGAGTTCAAAGACATCGCTGTCTACTCAGAGCCAGTGGACTAGGTTCGTTTCATGAGCGAAGGTTCAAAGGGTTACACCTACCCGTGTTGATAGGGGAAGGAAAGTGTTTGGGTTTATAAGTTGAAACCAAATGGAAGAGGTTAAATTCTTCTTGTCACATTATACTTGATGACCTACTCGCGCACACAGGGGATGGGGGGGGGGGGGGGGATGCAAAAACAGGTTTTGGTTCAAGAAAAATTTCTGAACCAATGCGACGCCCGCATGACATGCGGACATGAATGTCACTCAAAAAATCTGGGTCGGTGTGACGCTGGGTTTTGCTACCCATTTTTGTTTTAATCTTTGTGACTAGAAAAAGCTTCTAGAAGACTGTTTCGAGACTCTTGGTATTCAGCTGCAGTTAATAGGCAATTAAGCGCGAGTAATAGACATGAATCTAGAATTTGAATTGCAACAACAGTTTCATTCTTTGGTTTTATGGTCTATAAGAACCTGCACTATTGTGTATAGAAAACACACATAAACATACTCACATACACGACAGTTTGAAGCAGCAGCCAAGTCTCTGATTATTTTTCAGGCATGTGTGAAAGTCCGGCAGTGTACCACCACTGTTAGCGAACCACAGTACCTAATCTATTTAAGAGAATTGTGTCAAACACAAACCCGACATCTGTCATTTATTTTTCTGTTTCTCCTATTGCGTTTTTTAAGCTTTTCTAACATTTATAGATATTCAGAAGCATTTTGAATAGATAAATAAATAATCACACTTGGATTGTATCAAAATAATCACACGGGGATTGTTGATGTAAATTAGCGGTAGTAATATTCACTCATAGCTACAATTACAAAACATAAAAGAAAATAAATAAACAAAATACAAGGGAACAACATGTGTTGGTATATATACACAAGAGCATGGAAATTTGATCGAGCATGCATGTATGTGCAAACTTAGTTACGAAAAACTTTTTTATAAGCACGTATGTATCAATAGACTGCTAGAAAGGGCGAACCCTATACTTATATTCATGTTGGATACTTCTGCTCATCGCAATTTTTCCGTCTTAAACGACATTGTGCTTATACCCATAAGATCCGATAATATTGTTTACTTCTTATACTCACAAATAACTAGTTACGATACACACTTAGTTGAAGCAAAACATTGTAAAATCTTAACATCAGTTTGTCAATTTAGACGTCTTTTCATTTGGCCAACTTCACAGAAGATCCGAGTATATATTTACATAAATCTCTGGCGATTAAGAATATTGGCCATAAGTTGGTCGGCAAAGATAGAACTTATGTTTTCTTCCATGACAGCTTTTAAGTTAGTTAATTTAGACAATACGTAAGTTAACTTTCTAAGCTTACATTCGGGAAGTCCCAAACTAACAATATTTCAAGTTGATTATATGCATTGTTATGATTTGAATCAAGTCATTGAGGAGATAGAAGTATAGAGTATATACATTAATGTGTGTCAGCTAGTACATAGACTGCGAGTCATTGTGTAATTAAGGGTTATCGTATGCTGTCTAAATTTTGACAAATGTTTCACAATCTCAAAGATAGTTCGGAATGAAGAATGACTAGAATTTTGAATCGAAGACCATGGAGATGGTTGATCAAGATAAATTTAATGAAATATTACAAGTCACTCTTCAGTTGTACTCAAAATATAATAGTCATTTGAGTGACAATATTAAATGAGTAAAAGTCAAAATTCTAAATTGTGTCATGGGCTAAGAGTAGAATAATATATTTTCACGACTTGTAAATAACGGCTATTTATAGAAAATAATGAATTAAGATAAAAGAATCTACACAAAGTTCACATGGAAAATGTACTTATAATCATTAAGAAATTCTATAACCACAAAATTGACATCGAGAACAATGATTCACATAATGTGTATAATATGGATGATAGTGAGTGTACACTATGTGTTGCTTTTGCAAGAAACTGTTGAAAATATAACTCAAACTTGAGGGTCCCAAGTGTAACTTTGCGTTGTGCATGGCTGGTTCCTACGTGTGCATGCCATAGGTTAAGAAGTTTGAATAAGTATTTGGAAGTACCTTTTGATGGGTCAATAAAGAAAGCCGAGTCATGAGCAGCTTTTCAGGAGAATTCAGTTGTTCTTTAGTCTATTTAAGTAAGTTGTTGCATTTGCTTTTTTGTATTCACTTTCAACTTTCAGTATTCAATAAAATCTCTTGAACTTTCGGCTATTCCTTTGTTTTTTGCATTTGTTATTTACTTGTTCATACCAACAGTGGTATCAGAGCAAGATTATCTAATCCGTGCTCAATCAATCCCACATCAATGGCCGAAAAAAAATGATTAGAAATTCTCAAATGATTCCAATCTTCAAAGGAGAAGGTTATGAATACTGGAGTATTCCTATGAAGACCATTCTGAGATCACAAGAGGTCTGGGAACCTGTGGAAAATGGTGTCCATGTAAGAGGTGATCAGGATCGGCAGAGAGAATCAAGAAAGAAAGATGCAAAGGCACTAGCTATTATTCAACAAGGTAGTCATGATAACTTGTTTTCTAGAATTCCAGGAGCTCACACAACTAAAGAAGCATGGGATACTCTAAGGCTTGAGTACCAATGGGACACACAAGTACAGGCAGTTAAGCTTCATGGTTTGAGGAGAGATTTTGAAAATTTGTCCATGGGTGAATCAGAGATGGTGGGTGACTATTTCTCTAGAGTTATGGAGATAGTCAGCCAGAGAAGATCCTTTAGTGAACTAGTTGAAGATCAGATTATAGTAGAAAAGATTTTGAGGAATTTATCCTCAAAATTTGATTTTGTTGTTCCATTAATAGAAATAGCATTTGATCTCACAACCTTAACACCTATAAGGTTGATGAGATCACTCCAATCACAAGAAGCTAGAATGCTCTGCAGATCATCAAGCAAGACCTCAGAGAAGGTGGATGAATAGGCTCTACAAGTTTTTCATAACCCAAAGAAAAATGAAGGCTCTAGTAGTTATGGAAGAGGAAGGGGTAGAAGCTATACCAGAGGACGTGGAAGAGGTAGATCACAAGAAGGGAGGACGATTCCTCAGTGTCACCTGTGTAACAAGATGGGACACATGAAGAAGGATTGTTGGTTCAATGAAGAAGGACAAGTTAATGTTGCAAATCAGAAACCCACAGAAGCTGAAAATAATGAGGAACAATATTTGTTTCTTGCATTCTCACCAGTTGAAACCAAGGTTCCTAATACTCAACCCTTTTTACTTATGTCAAACATAAACACCTCTTCTATATCCAGTACACTATGGTTTATTGATTCTGGTTGTTCTAACCATATGAACGGGTCTAAAAAAGCTTTATGACACTTGATGAATCTTTTAAACTGTCTGTCAAACTTGGTGATAAAAAGAATATAATTGTTGAAGGGATTGGTCAAGTCAAGGTAGTCACTCCTAATGGGCAATTTAAGATAATTGAAGATGTATATTATGCTCCGCAACTTTAGTACGACTTGTGGAGTGTGGGCCAGTTGATGAGAAAAGGGTATGCATTATTGTTTGATGATGATGCTTGCATTATCATTAACAAAAAGACAGGAATGACCCTGATGAAGTTTGAGTTGGAGAAAAACAACATGTTTCTCTTAGATGTGTCAAAAACACTGAATACAGAAGTCAAGAGGAGTGACAATGAGTCCATAATGTGGCATGAAAGATATGGACACTTACATTATCAAGGTCTTCAGTAGTTGCACTCTCAAGGTATGGTTCTAGATTTGCCCAAATTTCATGTTTAAAATAAATGTGAAGGGTGTGTGCTTGGGAAACAAAGCAAACAACCTTTCAAACCCAGTACTTGGCATGCCACACGGAAGCTTGAATTGGTCCACTCAGATGTTTGTGGCCCAATGCAAGTTCTAAGTCTTGGTGGCAACAAATATTTTCTTTTGTTCATAGATGACTTAACCAGAATGTGTTGGGTATATTTTGTTGAAAACAAATAAGATGTCTTTACAAAGTTCAAACACTTTAAGGCTTTGGTTGAAAAGACACTGAATGTAAAATTAAAGCCCTTAAAACAGATAGAGGAAGTGAGTATACCTCCAATGAATTCCAAAGGTTTTGTGATGAAAATGGAATCAAAAGAATTTTGAGAACTCCATACACTCCTGAAGCAAACGGAACATGTGAAAGAAAAAATAGGACCATACTTGGTATTATAAAAGCACGTTGAACTCAAAAGGTCTTCCTAAGTATTTTTAGGCAGAGGCAACTGCAACTGCAGTCACTATTTTAAACATTTCTCAAACTAAAGCACTTGATCAACTAACCCCCTATGAAGTTTGGTAAGGACTGAAACCACATGTGAAGAATTTAATGGTGTTTGGGTGCATTGCATATGCATTGACACCATATCAGAAGAAACAAAAACTAGATGATCAATCTGACAAATACATTATGATTGGTTATACATCTAAAACCCTTGGAGGTTACAGATCGTATAATCCAATCATAAAGAAGATCTTGACCCGGAGAGATCCCAAGTTCTTTGAGGAAGAATGTTGGGACTGGAAGGGAAAAGTTGCTGAAGAGAACTATACATTTTTACAAGATCCAAGTTTTGAAAGAGAGATGGACAATGATGAACAGGATACAAGTAATATTACTCCTGCTACCAGTCAACATGAAGGGAGTGTACAAGACTCAAATGTGGTGACGTCTAGCATGCAAGTGCCTCAAGTTCTCAATCCAATTCAAGTGAGCCAATCAAATACAAAAGTCTACAATATGTATATGCAAACTATCAGTTTGCTCTTACAGCAACTGATCCAGTCAGTTTTGATGAAGCATCAACTAAACATAAATGGATGGTTGCCATGAAGGAAGAACTGAACTCCATCAATAAGAATGAAACATGGAGTTTGGTAGAGCAGCCTAAAGGGACAAACTTAATTGGTCTTAAATGGCTGTATGAGACTAAGATTGGTCCCTGTGGTGATGTTTTGAAGTACAAGGCAAGGCTAGTGGCCAAGGGATATGCACATAAGTATGGTATTGATTATGTAGAAACTTTTGCCCTTGTGGCAAAATTTGAAACTATAAGAATGGTTATTGCAGTAGCTACACACTTCAACTGGGCAATTTTTAAACTTGATGTGAAATCAGCTTTCCTGAATGGTGATTTGAGTGAACAGATCTTTGTGGAGCAGCCGGAAGGATTCATAGTCAAAGGACAGGAGCATAAAGTGTATCAACTAAAACAGGCTCAAAGAGCCTGGTATTTTAAAATAGATGTTTATTTTGCAGGTCAAGGATACATTAAAAGCCTGAATGAACCAACATTGTACACCAAGAGGACTGCAGATGGTGCTTTTTATGTCTGTTTGTATGTTGATAATATAATATATACAAGTTCTAATATGAAGTTGGCTGATGAACTCATGAAGAATATGGAGACTTGTTTTGATATGACAGACTTGGGGCTAATGTCCTATTTCCTTGGTTTGGAAATTAAGCAAACAACAGATGGATTTTTTTGTTAGGCAAGAGAGGTATGCTTTAAATTTGTTAAAGAAATTTGGTCTACTCAACTGTGAAAGTTCACCTACACCTATGAATACAAATGAAAAGCATCAAGAAATGGATGGGTCAGATTCAATAGAAGGTACTTTGTACAGGAGCATGGTATGTGGCCTTATTTTTCTTACACACTCAAGACCAGATATTTCTTTTGAAGTAGGAATAGTTTCAAGATATACGCAAAAACCGACAAAAAACTCATCTTGGGGTTGCTAAAAGAGTATTGAAGTATGTGTTAGGTACCAAGGAGTTTGGTTTGTGGTATGCTAGAGGAAAGAAAGGTGAAGTTAATTTGACTGGTTATATAGACAGTGATTGGGCAAATTATGTGGATGACAGAAAGAGCATTTCAGCTCTTGCTTTCACACTTGGGAGTGCAATGATCACATGGAGTTCAAAGAAGCAACATGTTGTGGCTTTATCAAGTTCGGAAGCAAAGTATATTTCTACTACTGATGCTGCTTGTCAAGGAATATGGTTAAGGAGAGTTCTAGAAGATCTTCGTTTGGCTAAATATCATGCAACTACAATATTCTGTGATAACAATTCAGCTATATGTTTATCAATGAATCCAGTCCTTCACAGCAGAACTATACACATTGAGTTGAAGTATCACTTCATTAGAGATATGGTGTCAAAAGGATTGATTGAGATGCAGTTTCGTACTACAGATTAACAAGTGGCAGATGTATTAACAAAGGCTCTCTACAATGAAAAGTTAGAATGTATGAGAAGCATGTTAGGTGGTTTAAAGTTTGAGTTAAGGGAGGATGTTAAAAATATAACTCAAACTTGAGGGTCCCATGTGTAACTTTGTGTTGTGCATGGCTGGTTCCTACGTGTACATGCCAACAGTTAAGAAGTTTGAATAAGTATTTGAAAGTACCGTTTGATGGGTCAATAAAGAAAGCCGAGTCATGAGCAGCTTTTCAGGAGAATTCAGTTGTTCTTTAGTCTATTTAAGAAGTTGTTGCATTTGCTTTTTGTATTTACTTTCAACTTTCAGTATTCAATAAAATCTCTTTAATCTTTCAGTTATTCCTTTTGTTTTTTGCATTTGTTATTTACTTGTTCATACCAACAGAAACCGTATGGCTACATCACAAATAGTTATTGCACAAATTTGGTCTCCAAGTTTATAATGTGAGAATGATAGTGGTTGAAGACAAAAATCGTCACTTAGGGTTTCGGGTTAATGATCCACGGGTATGGGTGAACGAATTGACTTCTCTGGTTCAGATCTATCTCATTTGATGTGTCGATGACATTTTATCTCTAATGAGCCATGATCAAGTTGTGATCACAGAAACACGTTAGAGGATCCATAAGCGTAATGCCCCATAGACACTTCGACACTCAAGTCAAATAAGGGATACGGTTGTGATAACAAGTATATAATTATACGTATGCAATTAGAATGTATATAATATCAGGGATACGGTTATGATAACATGTATATAATATCACGTGAGAAGTGGTAGTATAATAATTTGTGTCAGTTTTTATCATTTAAGTCTCATGTATATATAGGTGTCTTCATCGAAGCCACTTATGGTGGAATGACATTCTCCTTGCTTTTCTTATGGTAGATGTGGAGTTCGAGTCCTACCGGCACCAAAATGTTGCTGGTGGGCCGGGTTTTACCGCAGTGGGCCTTAGGGCGGCGGGTTTCCCCGGGAACTGGTGTGAAATTATTGGTGGACCTGGGTTACTCTCGGAGTACTCCTTTGTTCAGTGAGTACTTCATGAATAATCGGGATTGATTTGTTGGCCGTTCAAAAAAAAAGTTGTCTTCATCGAATATGGAGAGTTGGTCGTTACCAACATGTGTAGTGCAGATGTGTAGTGGCGAATCTTAGTGAGGTTAGGGTGGCCCTACCTAACTTTTCTCGATTCGTAGTGTAATTTTTACCGAAAAAATTATATGTATTAAGTTCAACCCTCAGATTTTACCAGAAACTAGTTCAAGATCTGTCATTACGGATGTGGGAATGTTCTTCCATAAGGTGAGCTACTCCACTTAACAGTGAGGAGTTAGTGAGGAAGTGGGGATGACAGATCCATATGGTTAACCGGTTTGGGGTTTGACTCGATTGACCGGGACTGAATATGTATACTCAAAAAGTCCCGTAGCCTAGTATGGTGTAGAGGTGAACCAAACAACCAGTTTCTAGATCCAACCCGACCAAAGCGACCTGAACCGGTCATGGACCAGTATATTCCAAACCAGGTCCAGTTCATAATCCAAACCACCGCTTCCACATCAATTCCTTTCTTTTCCTAGTTAGCCCAACCTGAACCAGTTTTTTTCGCTTCAATCCAGAATAAGTTAGGGAAAAGCCAATTTGAGACCGGGTTTTTTTTACCGTTTGAATTTGCTACCGTTAAATATAACTATTGGCGTTAATATAGCGTTTTTTAATCGTTTTTTACTAAAATTCATTTTTGCCACCCTTAGTATAAATAGGTTTTAGATATTTTGGGTTGATCGCAACATCAGAAACGCAAAAAACAAACCTGAAACGCCAAACCCGCTCTCGTATACTGTATACACCCGTTTTTGTGTCTGCTTTGCTATTTTACTACTTTATTTCATGGCATTTTCACACCTATTCGTTACCGGTTCCTCGAACGAACCAACCGTTGTTTGAATTCTTGAAACGACACGAAACAACGATCTTTTTAGTGAGGAAAACAGGTTTTTCGACTTGTGTCTTATGTCGAATGGCGCTCAAAAGGCACATTGTAGAAAGTGTGGTCAAGTTCTCCAACCAAACACAACTCCACATTGAGAGGTCATAAAACGAAATATTGCAAGACCGTATAAGTTAATCCGGTCAATAGTAGTCAAACTTTGATTGACACTCAAGGTGAGATTTTATTTTACGACTTTAACAAGGTTTAAGACCGAATGACAAAGTTCGTGATTGAAGAAGTTTTGCCGTTCTCCTACTTCAACAATGCCCACTTGACAAGCTTGATTCGAGACACGCTCCAACCTCGTTACAACCACGTAAGTCGTACTAATCTAAAACGCCATTATATGAAAATATGAAAACAAGTTAGAAAAGATTTAATTGTATCTTTTGCAAACTTACAAACCAGTGTGAGCTTAACTACCTACGTTTGGTCGGCTCGTCACGGTTTACCAGAATCATAACTTTGCATCACTACTCATTAAATAGATCCCATGACGTGGCAAATGATGAAACGTACAGTTGCGTTTGAATTATTTGAGTATCCACACACCGAGTAAAATATATTTTATGTTTTAGACCATGTAATACAAATATAATCCAATTTGCAAAGAAACTTTTTCCATACACGATGTGTTGCACATATTATTAACTTAGTTGTGCAAGATGGGCTTGGAGTTCTCATTGTTAAAGATTTCAAAAAAGGTTTTAGATTTATGTTACATGATGCTTTTAATCAAGTCGTGAACGAAATAGTAAATAAATAATATTGTATAGATACGAACCGTCCCTTCTTAGGTCTGAATAGGGACGTATCGACTAGGTGGAATTCGACTTTTTCAATGTTCGAAAGTGCTCTGAAACAAAAAGAAACTTTACAAGCTTTTCATAATAGCTTTCTAGGCATGGTCGAGTTGCGCCGTTTCCTAATGAGGGTTGGGATTGTATTGCACAACTCACTGAATTTCTTGAGGTTTATAAAAACACCACTATAAAAGTATTGGGTTTTTATTATCCAACTAGTTTGGAAGTGATGCAAGAATTATATTTAATGGTTCAAACAATATACTAGGTTAGGGTTTGCCGTCGAGAAAGGGGTGGCGGCGTAGCTTGTTGCCCGCCTGCCCGCTATCTTGATGTAATTTTTCGCGATTATGTGGTAATAAATTATTAATTTTAAAAAAAACAATATATGACTTTCATGAAAAACATGATTTGTTTGAGAAAATGATACCCCCAATGGTAAAAAAGTTTTTACAATATTTTGAAGCAATACCACAAGTTTTTATGTGTGCCTCAGCTTTAAGTCGTGCTTAAATGCTACAGGGGTTATACTATATATAATCGATGAAATAAGTTTGTCTTTACGTTTGTGTTTATTAAAACCAAATTGGGCAGGCAACGACATGAACACTATTTTCAATAATGATTTGCAAGCATTGTATGATACTTATTTAGAAAAATAGAGTCCTAGCTTACACACACAAATGCACATGGGATCAATGGAAGGGGAAGGAAGTCGGGGTAACTCAACTCGGGTTATCCTTAAAGTTAATTTATTTAATGTTGTAAAAAAACAAAGGCTAAAAAACAAAGGGGTGAGGCCCTGAATAGCAAGCTAGGGAGGTAAAAAGGTTTGAGTTTTACTTTGTCTATGTCCGAAAATTTTGATAGCTTGGCTTGGTGGAAAGAAAAGCAATCTGAATTTTCGATCCTCCCTGCTATGGCCTGTGATCTACTAAGTGTCAAAGCTTCTACGGTAGCTTCAGAATCAACCTTTTCTCTTAGTGGCAAAGTTTTATCGATACGAAGAACATGACTAACTCCCCATTCGATGGAGATGTGCATATGTTTAAAAGCTTAGTTGGACGCGGTGGATCGAGTACACTATCAAACAACTCTCGAAGACCAAACGGAAATTGAAGAATGAATACATGATGAAGAGGGACTAAGTGAACCCCTATTGAAAAAAGAACTCGCATACGATGCATCGATGCGCATAAGGAGTCGGACGAAGAATAAAAAAAAATAATGATTGTAATATTTAAAATTAGGTTTTTTATATTTCATTTTTCTATTTTCTTGTTTCAAAAATCTTAAAAAATAATTAAAGTCGTATTTTATGTTTATTTTTTTTGGTGGCTTTTTATTTTATTTTTAAATGTGCGTGCAATTAGAACCGATTTACAAACCGAAATTGAAACCAAATCGAACCGAAACCGGTCTTTCGAACCGACGAAAACGGAGCAAAAGGGAATAGATTCCAACCTGAAACCGGTTGGGGAAGGAACCGATCGAGAGACCCAAACCGGTTCAAGTTCTCAAAAAAAAAAAAAAAAAAAAAAAGGAGGCTGTGCACCTCTAGTACGATGTGGTGCTAACTGAGTTATCGTAGACTCATACTATGTTGTCTTTTGTGGATCTTCCTACACAAGTTTGTTTATTCCAAGAAAAGCTGCAAAAATACAAATATTAGCCATAAAAAGCGTTAGGTACTTAGGTTTACACATTGGAAGGTTTGATGGTGTCGTCCGAAGCATTAGGTATGAACTAGACATGCGGAGGGTATATTATTTTAGCCGTGAAGGCTTTGATGCAGAGTTAAACTTTTTTCAAAGCACTTTTGCAAATTTTAAAGGCTTGCTTTGCTAACTCGTGTGTTTATACTTTCATGTAAAGTACGTAGGAAAATGAAAAAATAGGAGTAATGTGGCCTCATGATGGATTGATGTATGCGTTAAAGCTCAGGTCTTGCATGAGGGTCGCTAAGTTACTTTTTGGGTTGCGAACTTGTCAACCCCACTTGATGGTGGATGCGGTATCCCTTTTCGATGATGGCCTCCGGGAGGCTATCGAAGATATAGTTGTGTGTGGTGGCCCCTTCTTTGGGGACCTCCAGTGGCGCTTGGCATCCTTGCCGATGCGTTTAGGTGGTTTGGGCCTCCTTTCAGCTCAAGATGTTGGAGTTTATGCCTTTGTAGCGTCTAGAGCTCAGTCTTGGGAACTTCAGGATCATATCCTTCGAAACAGTGGGGTTAGTGGGCTAGACCCAGACTATCAACAGGCGCTCGAACGCTTAAATGTCTATCTCCCGGACTTTGATATTGGCGGTTTTTCTAATAAGGACACCGCCCCCTCAAAGCCACAAAAAACTTTGGCGAATGCTCTTTTTTAGCAAAACTGCTAAGAGCCTGGGAGAAGTTTTTGAGTTGTCCTCTCGCCAGAAGGCAGTGATTGAATGCCTAAAGGGCCCTCATGCTCAGGATATTTTGACCGTTATCCCGATTGAGGGTTTGGGTCAATGCATGTCTGCAGTGGAGTACAGGGCGATACTCAAGTACCGGTTGATGATCCCTATGTATCCGGAAGATGAAACATGCCCCATCTGCCGTAAAGCTTGCATGGATAAATACGGGGAGCATGCAATTCATTGCAAGGAGCTCCCTGGTTTCAAATATCGGCATGACTGGGTGAGGGACGTTTTGTGGGATATCCTGAGAAGAGCTGGGATTTCTGCCAAAAAGGAGGCCCCTGTAAACTTCCTCACGGACCCTACAGAAGGGAGATCCACCCTGCGACCCGCAGATCTGCTTGTCTTTGGATGGGAGAGGGGGAAACATGCCTGCGTGGACCTCACCGGGGTATCTCCTTTGGTTGGGTTAAGGGAAACAGGGTTTGTAGCTGGGCAAGCATCAAGAAAGGCGGAATCAAAGAAAGTAGATAAGCACGCTAAAGCTTGTGCAGATAACCAACATGTCTTTATTCCTCTGGCCTTTGATACCTTTGGCTCCCTGGCGCCAGAAGCTATTCGTTTCTTAACCAGGGTCCAACGGGTCGTCCACAGCAATAGTTCATCTCCAGGGGGCAAGGATTTGTCTTCAGTAGACTAGGGTTTGCAATTCAGAAAGGGGTGGCGGCGCAGCTTGTTGCCCGTCTACCTTCTATTATGATGTAACTTTCATATTTTGTTATATGTTGAAAAAACTGAGAAACTTTTGGAAAAAAAAAATACCTGGTCATCTAAACAACAATTTATTGATTAGCTGTAAATATAAATCATGTTAAAGCCTTGATGGTCTTCTAATACATGTAGAAACAATTGGTACGTTTCGAAAGATCTTATGCACATAAAAATGGTTTACAAGTTCCGGGTGCACATGCAAGCCTATCAGGGTTATGTTAGGTTGATAGGTCGAATCTATGAGCATGAACACATGTATATCTATTTGTGTCAATGACATCAACGCTAACTTGGAGACACTTAAAATGGGGTCGTAAGTTGAACAAAACTAATGCATTTCATATTCTCATTCATATAGACGAGCTAAACAAATTGGCGGGCTTGTAAACAAAATGACATGTGTCGGTGAATTGTAAATGAGTGTTAATCAATTTGCAATGGGTTAAATGTGTCATAAGTTAGCTTGGGATTTGTTTTAACTAATTACACTATATTAATAATACAATGCTATTGAACAGTGATATGATTTTCTGCTTATTTTTTTTCTTTTTTTAAAGTTCCTATATCAATAAGTATTATCAGATACAAAGTAAATCAACATGTTATGGCAGTGTTGTAGTGGTTATAGAGTAGTTGTGTCTTTGTCTGACCCGGGTTCGAGTCATGTAGGGAGCTGTTTTTTTCTTATTTTAAGTGACATTTTTTTTAATAAAAAGTCTTAATGGTTTCCAGATGTCTTGATTTGGTGTTCCCACGTAGTAAAGATTTTAAAACACGCGTCCTTCTTTTCCAGAATCATACATCATCTCCACCTCCACCTCCAGTCATCCTCTTTACGCCACCTCCCACTTTCAAAACCCTAATAACCCTAGATCTCTTCAATCTTTTCTGCTGTACATATGGTCCTAAATTTCTACAATGCCGTCACCGATTATTATTCGATCTGTATAAGCAAAGCAATGGAAGATCTCTTACCTTCAAGAACACACTACACACACCCACTAATCTGATGGTTTAGAGAGAGAAACAGATAATAAAGAGAGAAAGAGATGCGGATACATGTTTGATATTGTTGGACGCTGCAGGTTCGATTACTTATTTACCGGATTTCTTGAAAGTATTTGTCATTCAAAATTAAATATGTTTCTTTTAACCAACAGGAAGCCGTCGGTAGATAGCCTAAGGGCTAAGGCACAAAGTTGATTGTGTCTAGGACTATAGGTATATGTCTTTCTCTCTTTCTTCTCTCCTTGCCACTGTTGTTGGCTTCGTTTATGTCCAAGCATTCATTGAAAAAGCTCCCCAGGTTGTTTTTTTAAACTTATTGAATCATGTAAATTGAATTTAATATTGATAGTTTTGATGTAATCGAGTCATGTTTGCAGCTTCCTCAACATATTGATTGGCACTTTATTGGGCATTTACAGAGCAATAAAGCCAAGTCCTTAATTGGTAATTATTTGGTGCTTCAACTACTATTAGAGACATTAGTATAATAAATAAATTTACCTTTGCTTGAATCTTGGTATGCCTCTATGTATATTGGGTTGAGAGGGAAGGGATGCTGATTTTATGCATCTTTGACCTTTGGAGTGTGCATATAAATTTACTATATGTTTTGGATAACTTATAGATTTGGTGTTTCGTTAACTGCATCTGTTTGCCATGTGGTTAGATTGATCTGAGTATGAGAGGAATACATGCATGGGAGGTGAAAGTTCAAGATTATACATAAAGAATCATTGCTCATTGATGCAGGGAATACAGGAACAAAGTTGAAGAAATCGATTATGTGGTAGATGAGATAGATGGTTTGGATTTTGTGATGGATGATGTGGAGGGCGGCGGTGGTGACCAAGTTGAATATGATTATGATATGGTTAGTTCAACTTCATTTCTTTTTTCTTGCTTTGCTTCTTTGCATATGGTATGCTTTGTTATGAATGGGGTCAAATAGCTAATATGTAAAACGACCCAATCGGTCGCAAGCAGTCCGAAGTGTATGCGTTCACTCTCTTAAATCATTTGTTATATAAAATTGGATTGTTATTTGAGAATACAGTTTTTATGATATAATTTTTATAACAAATTTTTTTTTAAAGGTAACGGATGCATCTTCTACTCAAGCAAGGAGAGGTAGAGACATTCAAGGAATTCCATGTGAAAGATTGAACATGCGTTGAGCTTATCCCTTCACTAAATCCACCCTAGGATTCCAGGAGCACGCTGAGGTCAGTAACAAATGTTAATGGTTTTTCAATGATTATGCAAGTTAGAAACTAGAGATGGCCGCTTGACCCATTTTATTGTGATGGGTCACTATCGTTTGTGTTCAGTCTCAAAAAGGGTCTTTTTTAAGGTTAAATGGCATGCGGGTCAAATGAGTTTAAACTTGAAAGTCGCCTAAAGTCCACTTTTAAAAAAATACAAATATACCTTTCACAGATCCTATTGTATTGAGTTTAACCTTTCATGAGTCCTATTGTATTGAGTACCGTGCCATTGAAAGGACCAACCCAAGGGGAACTGAAGTTAGGAAATAGCACAAACTACACAAAATAATCTTAGACGACATGAGTCGCTGCTGCATAAACAAAAGGGTACACAGGTAACCAGATAAATACTCCACTATTTGCTTGGTTTACATACTTTTGCTATATATGTAATATAGCATATTAGCATGCACATATGTATATGTATGCTTACATTGTGTGGTTCTGTGTATAATAATATATATGTGTGGTTGATAGAATTTGCACCATGGGTGGCGATTAATGACACGAAGCGAAACTAAAATAAATACTTAACCAAAATTTGGGTTCTCATGTCTAACCTATTTAATAACCTTTTCTCCTTTCATGTTTTGGTTGCAGTGATTATCAGGGCCTTATCTTCAGTCGCTGCCAATATTCGAGTCTTAGTTAGATACACCTGACGCGAAAAGCCATAGACCTCTGTGATGAGATCACCATGTACAAAATGTATAATACATGTATAGATTTGTCATAAACAGGATGATGGAACACAACACATGTTTGCTAAAGCTTTCCATGAACACAACACGACACATCAATGGTGTTTTCACTGCCTGTGCATATAATGTGGTGAGTTTTTATTGGGATGGAAGTTCACAGAGAACCCTTTGATGTAGGTATGAGAATATTAAATTTAAGGTTTTGTAGTGATTAGTTTTTGAACTCAGATTTGTTTAATTTTAATTGAATTGATCCAACTTTTAGTATTCAGAACATAAGTTTTTGAACTTTGTTTGTCCAGGTTGCTAGCTTGGGAGGCGACTTGCTTGACCGTGGCATCCTAACAATTTCTCTTACCACGAGATAACCATGAAGCCCAAGGTCAATATGTGAGATGTTAGTCGTAAAAACTTATTAATTCTTATTAGATCAAGATTTTGTTGACTTACCGACATTGTTGTATGATATGTGATCTTAGTTAATTCGCCGTAGTACAGCCGTTGTCTTGTGATGAGATCTCCAATACGTGATGAGATCTCCAATACGTTTTAGCTTATATGCAGTACAGTCGTTGTCTTGTGAAAAATTGATTGACGTCGCCGCAACGCGCGGCGGGTTAAATACCTAGTTATACTAAATATGTAAACCAATATACAAATCCTTTAATTAAATGGGTTAAACAGGTCATCCCCAACTTGTTTATTAAATAGGTTAAGCATAAAACCCCAAGCCCGATTATTTTTGTGTTGGGTTCGTGCTAAGATTTGTTACCCCTACTAAGAACACCCTATTATGCCATGACATGCCCTAGACACGATTCATAACTCTTGGATATCATTCTATTATGTGCTTTCTTGTCTTGGACGCTATTGCCATTATGGAATCCTTTCCTTATGTCACGACGTGCTTTGTTTTCAGGGACTAGCCATTTGAAACCTGCCGTTTACATGTTTGCTAAGGTTTAAATGTAAACGCGTAGACGTCTTTGCTTCTCCCACGTGCGCTTTTGCCATGGTCTTGATGGCTTTTTTCAAGTCGTGGGCAATTTTTCCGAGGTTTGTGGTTTTCTCTCAAGCCATGGGGTTTTCTTTTGTCATGGTCTAGAAGTCTTTTCTACACCTAGTAAGTTATATAGTTCCTATGAGTTGTGAAGTAAATGTTATCACATCATTTTTTTGAACAACCAACGAAATCAAACCCAATCACTCTCGAAACACCCTTTCATTAATCAGGTACTCCAAGATTATCCGAGACGTCCACCACCTATTCCGGGGAAAGCCTGTTACAAATATGGTATTGAATGAACTGCTATTATTATTATTAATACTGAAAAGATACAATACTCTCACAATCTAAATCAGACTAAATTCTCACAAACAGATCATCGACTTGATGATCTGTATTCTCTAAACTCTATAACAAAACTAGTGAACTGAATAACCAAGAACCCTAATACAAACTAGAGAGAGAACAAGAGAAATCTGAGAGAAAGAGTACAAAGACAACGAAAGCAGCTAAACTCGTAAACAAAGGCAAAGAGCTGCTTTTATAGAAGGGCCTTTAGGTTCGGGAGAAAACACACCCGAACCTATCCCAGCCGTTGGATCTTCACGAAGAAACACATCTTTGATAGCTTTCCACCGTTAGATCAGTAACCACGGATTGCCAGATAAGCATGGGACCACCAGACCTCTTCAACTGGGCTGCTACACTTGGGCCTTCTGGACTGAACTCGTAAATGCTATTGGACTGCTGCTACTGGGCCGCTACTCAAGTATCCACCTTATAAATCTCTAGCCCAAAACACCTGCAATGCACTTATGCAACATATTAACGTAACCTGATTTATTATATCAAAAGTAAAAGAATTGTATTAATGTAATTATATCTATTATGATAAAATTAACACCCCCCCACAATTCTTTTACCTGAATGGGTCAAATAGCTGTAATTTTTCACATAGATGTAAATGAGCATTTGCAAACAACCCTTTTGTAAAAACATCAGCAGTCTGATTTTTAGAATCAATCCAATTAGTTTTAATAACACCTTTAGCTATTTGATCTCTCAAGAAAAATAAATCAAGTTCAAAATGTTTTGTTTTTTCATGAAACACAGGATTAGCTGCTATAGAAAGAGCAGCATTATTGTCACAAAATATATTTACAGGCATTTCAACCTTAACTTCTAGTTCATCCAAAAGATTTCTAAGCCACATAACCTCACAAGTAACAGAGCACATAGCTCTGAATTCAGCCTCAGCTGATGATCTAGAAACTGTAGATTGTTTTTTACTCTTCCAAGAGATTAAACAATCTCCCAGAAATACACAAAACCCTGTAACTGATTTCCTGGTGCTAATACACTTAGCCCAGTCAGAATCCGAATAAGCTACCAGATTAAGAGATTCTCCTTTCTTAAACTGCAACCCCTTTCCAGGAGATAGTTTTAAATACCTAAGTAATTTAAAAGCTATCTTTAAATGACTCTTGGTAGGAGCATGCATAAACTGACTTAGAAAGTGAACAGCATAAGATATATCTGGTCGAGTATGTGACAGATATATCAGTTTACCAACCAACTGTTGGTAACCTGTTATACTTTCCAGTTTAGGATCATCTTTCTTAAACATGGCAACTAAAGCATGATTCTGATCTATAGGAACATTAACAGGTTTGCACCCAATCATACCATACTCTGCTAAAAGATCAGTACAATATTTCCTTTGAGTTAAACATATACCAGTTTCACTTCTGATAACTTCAATTCCCAAAAAATATTGTAGTTTTCCTAGGTCTTTTATAAGGAACTTAGACTTTAAAAATTCCTTAACCTTAGTAATCTCAGTGGCAGAGTTACCAGTTATTACTATATCATCAACATATACCAACAAAATGATAAACACATTATCTTTATTTTTTATAAACATGGAATAGTCACATCTACTTTGTTGAAAATCACATTCAAACAAAGCATTTATTAACTTTTCATTCCACATTCTTGGAGCCTGTTTAAGGCCATATAAAGATTTGTTTAGTTTGCAAACTTTATATTCATTACCAGAACTATACCCTTCTGGTAAGGACATATATACATCTTCCCTAAGATCACCATATAGGAAAGCATTATTTATGTCTAACTGATACAATTCCCAGTTATAGAATACTGCTAAGGACAACACACACCTAACAGTAACTAATTTTACCACAGGAGAAAAAGTTTCTTCAAAGTCAACACCTTCCTTTTGACTATACCCTTTAGCTACCAGCCTAGCCTTGTATCTTTCTATTTCACCATTTGATTTGTATTTTATTTTAAAGACCCATTTTGACCCAACCACATTTTTGTTTTTAGGTAAGTCAACAAGAGTCCAAGTATCATTCCTATGTAATGCTTCTAATTCATTATTCATAGCTTGAACCCAATTAGGATCTAAACAAGCTTCCTTGTAAGATCTGGGCTCATAGCTTTTATTTAAAGTAGAGGCAAAACATCTAGACTCTATAGACAGATTTGAGTATTTAACCACATTCTCTAACCCATATTTGACCTTTCCCTCTACTATGTATTCACTGAATTTTTTTGGAAAATTAGAGGTCCTAGATGATTTTCTTAGAACAGACTCAGACACAGATTCAGAAGTATCACCCTCAGATTCTAGTCTATCAACATTTTCAGTATTCACATGCTTTGCCCTATCAGAATAGCTACCTTCCCTATAAGGGCTTTCAACACCCTCATTCAGGTTACTTTGCTCTGATTGCAAAGACCCATGTGTTCCTGAATCTTTCTTACCTTTACCCCCCCTTTCATCATTGGGATCCTTTACCTCAAAAACATTTTCAGAATCTGTGTTTTCATATATGTCAAAAAAAGTTAACTGATTTATGTGTGTTTGTTCATTTGAATCAAATTTTTCAAAAATTAATTTTTCCTTAAAAGGGAAAAAATCTTCATAAAACTTCACATCTCTTGAGAAAAAAACTGTTTTATTATCTAAGCTAAAAACTTTATATCCCTTTTTTTCAAAAGAATAACCTATAAACACACATTTTTCAGCTTTACTTTTAAATTTATCTTTTTCATCTAACACTGTACAAAAACACAGACACCCAAACATTTTTAAGTGACCTAAGAGGGGTTTTACACCAAAAATCATTTCATAGGGAGTCTTTCCTTTTAACACAGCAGAGGGGGTCCTATTGATTAAATAAGAAGCAGTTAGAATACATTCTGTCCAGAATCTTATAGGAAGATTACTTTGGAAAAGAAGAGCCCTAGCAACATTCAAAAGATGCCTATGCTTCCTCTCAACAATACCATTTTGTTGAGGAGTATAGGCACAACTAGTTTGATGTATTATGCCTAGACTGTTACACAAATTTTCCATTTGATGATTTACAAATTCAAGGCCATTATCACTCCTAAGACATTTAACATCTTTTTTAAACTGAGTTTTGACTAAGACAATAAAGGTTTTAACATATTCAAACACCTCAGATTTAGACTTCATTAAACATACCCAGACTGCTCTAGAGTAATCATCAACTATAGTGAGAAAGTATTTATAACCATCTCTACTAACAACCCTATAAGGACCCCACACATCTAAGTGAACAAGTTCACCTATTTCTGATGACTTGTGTTCACTTAGTGGGAAAGGTTCTCTATGTTGTTTAGCCTTGTGACATACCTCACAAGGTTGATGACTACTACCTAAGTCAATATTAACAACATCTTTTAAATGTTTAACAGCCTGATCTGAAGGATGTCATAACCTAGAATGCCAAAGTTCATATAACACAGAATTATTTACACAAACCTTACTTAGAAAACTAGCATTGGCACACAGATATAATCCATCTTGTTGTCTACCAGTCATCAAGACTTTCTTGGTTTTTAAGTCCTGTATATAACAACTGTGTTCATCAAAACCTATGTATAATTTGTTATCTCTGGCCAACTTATGGACAGATATTAGATTAACATTATACTCAGGAATAACTAGAACATCTTTTAAAACCACATTTTTAGTTAAACAAACAGTGCCAATTTTAGTAACTAAAGCCTTTGTGCCATTAGGATGGTTTACAAAAATGTTAAGATCAGACACATCAACAAAATCTATAAGATTAACATCATTGTTAACCATATGTTGATTTGCTCCTGAATCAACAATCCATCCTATTGTAATTTTCTTACCAAAAGAATTTACAAAAGAAAAAATGGGTTTGAACATGCAATTTTGTTGCAAAGAAAGACTGCTTTGAAAACTATTTGCACAATAAAACCTACCTGCAATATTGCAGCTTGGAGAACTCTCACTAGGCTTGTCATTAATCAAGCTTAACAACCTAGCCAACTGTTCATTAGTTATACTAGAAATAGGAACAGATGATTCATTTGTCACATTATTTGCAACTGCCTTCTTTACTTGATTTCCTCTCTGTCTCATCCAACTAGGGTATCCTACTATTTCAAAACATTTATCAATAGTATGACCATTCTTGTTACAGTGAGTACATTTTAGACTTTGATTAGAACCCTTATTAACCTTTTTGTTAAATTCAGAAAACTGTTGATTGGTTTTAGACATAATCCAACTGTTTGAGTTTTCTTTCCACTGTTAACAGAATTCCTATGGGATTCTTCTCTTGAGACTATGGCAAAAGCCTCTTTAACAGTGGGATGGATTTCTTTAGTTAATAAGCTAGTTCTAACACTTTGATATACACTGTCTAATCCCATAAGGAATTGCATAAGTTTAATCATTTGACTAAAACTATTGAATTCCTTAGCAGAATCACAAGTACAAGCAGGCAGTTGCAAGATTTGATCCAACTGTAGCCACATAACATTTAATTTTTGATAATAATCTGCTACAGTCAAACCCTCTTGACTAAATGAATTAATCTTCTGATAAAGATCAAACACAACAGACCCATCCACTTTATTATAAGTTTCTTTTATGTCTTTCCAAACATCAGAAGCTAATTTTGAAAACACCTGCCCTAAATATAACTCTTCTGACATAGAGTTGAGAATCCATGTAAGAACAATGGAATTACATCTATCCCATTGTCTTGCAAGGACTTCATCATTCAAAGGTTTTTTACATGTACCATCAATAAATCCCCATTTATTCTTAACTTGTAATGCTAACTGAAGAGCATTAGACCAAACACTATAATTTTCAGTTCCTTTTAACTTGACTGTTATAATACTAAGATTAGCTGAATCACTAGGATGCAAGTATAATGGGTCACTTGCATCCAACTTGCTTACAAGAGTAACATTAACTAGGTCAGAGTTATTAGGGTCTACCAAAGGTCTTTCTGGACCTTGAGGCCCTTGGGGTGCTTCAGATCCAGACATATTTCACAATCAGAAACAGTAAGATCAAATACACAATCAAGCACACAAAAGCGAAACCAAGTCAGTGTCCAGATTCCTGGTTCGTCACTCTAAAGGTGCCAGGACAAGTCTTAACTTGGAAGCTTTTAACCCTAAACACTAGTCACTCAACAAGCACACAATGAATGATAACCAGTAATCAAACAAGTACACACAAAAACAATCAAGAAACACAAATAACAATCAATCAAAAGAACCAATCAGACACAACCAAATAATGAGCCAATTCCGGTCCTCCTAACCCGGGCCTTGCTCCTAGACTCAACTGATCAAAACAAACTAATCAGAAGATAATGAAAAGATCTCACCAGAAACTCATAACTCAAAACCTTCACTTAGGGTTTTGAGTCAGAGAGCAAGTAATCAATCACAAGAACCTTGATCACCACTCCAGTTCCAGTCCAGCCACAAGTTTTATTTACCAAACCCTAGATCTGATGGTTAACTTCAGATCCAGAGTTACACCAACAGCCAAGATGACCTTTCCACACCAGAGCAAGCCGATTACAGCAAGATCCAAGATCGTAACCCAAAACAATATCTATAGATGATCGATGAAATACAGATAAGATCTATGAATCAAGATCTACCTGTAAATCACTACAAATAAGATACAGATCTATGAAAAAAGATCTGATCTTATCAGAACCCTAAAAATAAACGGAAGCGCCTAAGACGAACAACCAGAGCTGAGCTCTGATACCATGTTACAAATATGGTATTGAATGAACTGCTATTATTATTATTAATACTGAAAAGATACAATACTCTCACAATCTAAATCAGACTAAATTCTCACAAACAGATCATCGACTTGATGATCTGTATTCTCTAAACTCTATAACAAAACTAGTGAACTGAATAACCAAGAACCCTAATACAAACTAGAGAGAGAACAAGAGAAATCTGAGAGAAAGAGTACAAAGACAACGAAAGCAGCTAAACTCGTAAACAAAGGCAAAGAGCTGCTTTTATAGAAGGGCCTTTAGGTTCGGGAGAAAACACACCCGAACCTATCCCAGCCGTTGGATCTTCACGAAGAAACACATCTTTGATAGCTTTCCACCGTTAGATCAGTAACCACGGATTGCCAGATAAGCATGGGACCACCAGACCTCTTCA
The DNA here is from genome assembly GCA_032199755.1 of Ambrosia artemisiifolia. NCBI lineage: Eukaryota > Viridiplantae > Streptophyta > Magnoliopsida > Asterales > Asteraceae > Ambrosia > Ambrosia artemisiifolia. The sequence goes on from CM063525.1 coordinate 37,192,678, forward strand.
ACTGGGCTGCTACACTTGGGCCTTCTGGACTGAACTCGTAAATGCTATTGGACTGCTGCTACTGGGCCACTACTCAAGTATCCACCTTATAAATCTCTAGCCCAAAACACCTGCAATGCACTTATGCAACATATAACGTAACCTGATTTATTATATCAAAAGTAAAAGAATTGTATTAATGTAATTATATCTATTATGATAAAATTAACAAAGCCTAATAACCCACCCGCTTGTAGGCACAACAATGAATTACCGGTGAAACCCGTTTGGCTCAAGAATCAAACATGTGATACTGAGGTCTTCTATCATTGTCCACTAATGCATTTACCATTTTACTACAATGCTAATGGTAATGTTATCGCATCATTAAATAGCAATAGGTTGGAGTTGTACCAAATAAGATACAGATTACAGATACAAATATAACGTTTAATATATGAAACTAATAGACGTAAAGCAGAACCTCTAGTTCCTTAATTTGTAAACAATAATAATCACATAATTAAATACAATATAATAGATATCACGAGAAGAAAGTAAAGCATGAGTAGGGTTGGAGTTGTACCAAATAAGATACAGATTACAGATACACTGGGCCACGCAGATCACTCCGTCCGACACTCCACGCATGTTTTCCTCAACCGTTGACTTTTACTTTCATTAAAAAACCCGACACATGCAAATCTGTCAATTGTGATTTGGTGTGCGTGCTATGGTTCATGTGAATTCATCTACGCCGTACGATATTATATCCAACGTCTTATTTTTAAAGTTGGATAGACCTTAGTCAAAATTGGAAGGAAGTGGACCAAGTGCTACAAATTACAATTCTGTTTCATCCTTTTTTTTAAACTAGATTATGGCCGTAGGCCGCGCGTTGCGGCGGCGGCGCTTTAAACAGTTTCACGTTTTGTGATGCGTTAACCATACGAAACACGTTAGCCGTCTCGTTTCGGAACACAGTTTAAGTCAAAAAAGTATGTAACTCGAATTATACCGTCAAAAAAACCGTTTTATATTTTAGCCGACTCGTTTCCAAACACAGTTTATGTCAGAAACGTAGGTAAAACGAAGTTACACCATCGAATGAAAACGTTTTATATTTGAGCTAACTCATTTCAGAACACAATTTATGTCAGAGACGTAGACCAACCGAAATCGCACGTAAAAATAAGCATGAAAATGTTTTATATTTGACCAGACTCGTTTCCGATAAAACCTTAGCTCGAAACATGAATTTATATCGTTTACATTGAAAGATGAATTTATAACAACACATAGGTAACCCGAATTTTTACTGTCGAATTATAATGTTTTATATTTGATCCGACTCGTTTACGAACAAATTTTATGTCAGAATCGTAGACCAACCGATATCATACATAAAAATAAGAATGAAAACGTTTTATATTTGACCAGTCTGGTTTCAGAAAAATTCCCTATCATTTATTGAGAAGCTTGGGGATATACTGGGTTACATGTCAAAAGTTTCAGGGTAAAAAGAAGTTAGAAAGTAAAAAAGGGCATCTTTGTCAAGTTAAAAGGTAGGGGGGTCATGGCAGAATCTTAGACCAACCGATATCATACGTAAAAATAAGAATGAAAACGTTTTATATTTGACCAGGCTGGTTTCAGAAAAATTGCCTATCATTTATTGAGTAGTTTGGGGATATAATGGGTTACATGTCAAAAGTTTCAGGGTAAAAAAGAAGTTAAAAAGTAAAAAAGGACATCTTTGTCAAGTTAAAAGGTAGGGGGGTCATTTCTGTCAAGATAGAAAGTTAGTTATTGTAAAGTTGAAAGCTTAAGGGGTGGATTTATTATTTTATGAAAGTTGAAGGGTTAAAACCTTAAAAAGCATGGTCTTCACCGACCATGCTTTTTAAGTTATTATATAATAATTAATTATTAAGTATAATTTTATTCTAAGATGACATTATAGATTCATTTTATTTATAACTAAAACTTTAAAACAAAGTTTTCTTCTAGAAAAATAAAATGTTAATAGAATACTTAGACTATGGGGAGTGGAGGGGGGAAAGAGGGGGGGGAATTGCCATGTGGCACATGTGGGGTCCATTTCGGGGAGGGAAAAATTGTGGGGAGTGGAAGGGGGGGGGGGGAAGAGTGGGGGGAATTGACATTTGGCATTTATTTTTTCTTTTTTTTTTTGTTTTTTAAGTAACAAAAATAACTTTTATAATTAAAAACTAAATTAAAATTCATAATAATTAAAATACAAACCTAGAAAATTAAAAAAACATAAAAAATAAAAAAAAAAAACCGAAAAAAATACAAACCTAGAAAATAAAAACCTAGAAAATAAAAAATCACCTAATATTATATTTTTCCATAATCTCGCGTTTCATTTGTAGCGTGGCCTCTAACTCTGGACCGTCCATATTATCAGTGTTCAACGCGAGAAATTTCAAATCTTCGCGCTTCTCGCGCTGTTCTTTCATAGTCAACCTTTTTTCAAAGGCTTGGCGAATGGTTTTTTTCTCCTCGAGCTTCTGTAGTTGAATGGTGTTGAATTGGACGAGTGTGTCATGTATGTCGGACAAGTCATCGCTGTAAGTACCTTTGCCCGATCCCGATGCCGAACCCGAAGCAGAGGACTTATGAGCCCTCTTTTTAGACTTGTCTCGACCGGGTGGACGACTCAACTCCTCGTCGAATTCGTCATCATCATCATCCAAGTTAACATGCTCGTCGACATCACGAGCACCCGATCGGTTATGAGATGAATTTGTTTTCGTCCTTTTGGACGATTCTGAAGCAGAGGGAACGTCCGCCCATTTTGAATGGTGCTTCGCGATCTCCCAACAGTGCAAAAATTTGAAATCAAAGCCCTTATCATCACGATAAGCTTTTAGGGCGTTAGTTAAGTAGTCACCGCCCGTTTCACCGCTTCGTGGATAATTTCTAGCGTGATAATAAAAACCCTTGAAGGCGTTCATCGCGTAGTCGGGACAATGTGATGGATAGGGTGGACGGGTTGGTACGGGACGAACCGGTGGGGTATTCGGGTTCGGGACGTAGGTGAATGGGTTGTTCGGGTCAAAGCCTCTGTTGTATGGGTTCATGGTTTTATAAAATATATGTTGAAATGTATAAAATATGAAGAAGAGTGGTATAAAAATTGAGAAGTTTGGAGGTTGGGGTGAAGTGTAGTGGTTGTTTTTAAATAAAATGTGGGGTTTAAATATTAATTTTTTTTTTACCGTTAAAAATACAACGGTTATATTTTTAATTTTTTTTTTTTTAAAGTCAAACGGTTATATTGCCCCAACCAATCAACACTTGCCACCTCACCCAACCCTTTCCCCCACCGCCCGGCTTCCCCCCACCGCCCCACCCTCCCCGCCCCCCACTTCCTGCCCCATGGGCCGGTGTTCCCGCCCGGGAATGCCTCGCCGCCCCCCCAAAACCGCCCCACTCCCTCAAGTCTTAAAGCTGAAAGGTAAGAAAACATACATCCTGCTCTATGTTTTGTCTAAAGCTGGTAAGGTGTTCAGAACATGAATGGCATTGGTACCCCACTACCCTCATGTACGGGCCGGTTCACCGCAGCCGTGGTAACGGTAGTAGGCTTCTACGCCATGGTCACGGTGGGTGTCTCATGGTTTCTTTGATCCGCGCATACAACACAAACTTCTCCTTCACACCTATGGGTGTCTCATTAGACGAAACAATCGCCAACATGAGAAATGACATATATACATTCGGAGCATATTCGGGAATATACCACAAAATCGACCAGTTAGTACTACGGGATAGCAAACCCATCCCACACACCATTCTTTATTTTTTTTATGGCTTCATTAATTTAGAGTATTTAGCTATTTTTTTCCAGAGACTGAAATCTTGTCTTCTGATTCAAGTTTTCAGTATTCTCCCGCATCAATTTTTATTTTTTATTCGCGCTTTCAATATCAAAAGACTTCCACCAAAATAATTGTCACACAAGAATAAATGATGACTTTTAGTTTAAAATTATTATATATGTAATAAAAGTTTACGGGTGCAGCCCGCCGCAACGCGCGGGTTCCTGTTAGTATCCCACAAATAGCAAAAACTCTAAACCCCATGAATAGCAAAAATGTTAGTAAGGTCAAGGAAGGTAAGAAGTAAGAAAATCCCTACCTCTATCCGTCGGGATAGAGATGCTGCTTCTAGAGAGACCATCGACTCTAAATATAATGAGTAAAAATAAAATACAAATGAGTCTGAACGTACTAAACATGAGAAATGAATGGTGAATGTTTTAAAAAAAATCTTCTGCTAAAAGTATGTTTTTAGATGATTTTTACATGATTACTCTAATAGTGTAACTACATTGATTATTCTAAAATCTTTAGATTGCTAAATCTAATTATAGTAATCATACACTTTGGGACTAAAAAACATCCTTAACAAGATGAAAAAAATAATTCATTTAACTTCTCATGTTAAGACCAAATTTAGGTTAAAATTAAACCAATCTGTACAATAACTTTACCCTAAATTTAATTAATAATTACACATATGATGCCCCGGTATAAGCAAAAGATATAACCAAAAAAAAAGTCGCGATTTGTTTAAATGATATCGATACGTGTTTTACATCAATTGAAAACTATGCAAATGAGAACCCATCCCAGTACTGATGTTGTTCGGTGGATATTGGTACGATTCTTTACCTGTAAAACCCAAAATGATATCGATAAATGATTTACGTTGATCAAAACCATAAAAATGAATACGAATACCGGATTTGATTATATAGGTACAAATACTGATGTTGTTTGGTCAATATCGGATTATCGGTTCAGTTTGTTATGGTACCGACCAAAAACTATAAAAAATATCTACACCAGTTTCAATAATACTAGCACCATTGTTGTTCGATCGATATTGGTTTAGTTTGTTACTGTACTCGTACCAGTACACTGTATGGCTTAAGATTTTAAGTTACTGAAAAAAGTAGTTTATATTGAGTGCATGTTTGGCTCTCCTTATTTGCCCTCCTTATAACTTATGACTTTTTAAAAAAGTTAATAAGAGGAATAAAAGTGTTTGGCTAATGGTTGGAAAATGAGTTTGTGTGCCTTGAAAAGGAGATGAGTTATAAGTTACAAATTGTGACTTTTTGATTAAGGAGATAAGGAGGTGAAAAAGTTGATAAGTAGATAAGTTAGTTGGAGAGTCAAACATGCCTTGAATATAACTTTGTTTTTAATAAGATTTATATCTTGTGGAACTACGCATGTATCACTAGATATGAAATGGCGATTTGAGTATAATCGACTTTTAATACTTAAACATATGAGCTTTTGGTCAACTGGCAACTAGTGTTCTCAAAAATTAAGACTATGCGCTGTACTTTAACATGGAAGGGGCCGCTAAAGAGCCACGTAGGCAGCGAGAGTTCAACGAACCCACCTTTTAACTATCACGTCGTGGTTTAACTAATATTAAAATAAAAAAAAAAGAAAAACAAATGTAAATGCGTGTACGTTTGAATGTTTTGGTTTGACTGGTGATGTGTGCCATGCTTTGGTTTAGTTATTTTGATTTTACCAAAACAAAATCAGGTTTTAGTTTGATAAAGAAATGATAGCTACTTTTAACTAAACCTAGCGTTAGCGTGAGTACTTATAGTGTACAACATAACTTTTTGCAACTACCAAGTATCAACCCAAAGGAATGATTTTCACTACCCAATTTTTAGTAAAAAAATGGTTGCTTAGTTGATTTGTTTAAAGGTTTGTAAGTTGATTAACATTGCAAAAAATAAATACCAATAGCTATATAAGTATAGAGAAAACATCAAGTTAAAATAAAGTGTTGGTTGAAACGGAATTCACTTGGAATAAATTTATAGTATATAATTAGTTAAAGTGATCAAGAAACGTATCACGTGTTCCACGTGACCTTATTAACGGTTTATGTTCTTGAGATTATTATCAGGGTCGCTTCTTCCTGATTGCTCACTTCCTCGTAAGTAAGGGAAATATACACCACCAAAAAGTCTGATATTGACATCATTCTACTCTTTTGTTTTAAGATAAACTTGCTACAAGCCGTATTAAGTAGCAAACTACCACTGATATGACACCGGTCGTCATCCCTTTCGAGAACGCTCAACGTTGTTTGAAATATCTAATTTACCAATATAGCAAAGATCTTTATTAAATATGTGGCATTATAATAATAGAAAATAAAGATATACTGTTTACTTCTTAAACTGAGTTCACCAACTCTTTGCTTGTGCCAAAGCTTAACATAAAGACTGTGCTAGCAAAGTCGCATAACCAAGTGTTAGCTTAACACTAAGGTCTATTATATAGACAGTACCGACCTCAAGTGAAGTTTGGTAAACGAGGATTTATCACAAAACATGTGTTTTTCCTACTTCACAAATGGACTAATCACTACTTATGGGATTTCACAAACCAATGCATGGGTTTTTCACACCATGGATACACTTAATAAGTTGTCCCATTTTCTATCAAGTGCACTCACAAGATTAACGACCAAGTTAATTATTTAATTATTTCATCAATAATTAAAAGGGCAGAGAGAATTATCAAGAATATAAACACATCCCTTTTATTAAAAATAATCCACTAAATTTATACCATGAATCTTCTTCACCAAAAAAAAAAACACAAAGAAATCTAGCCAAGAATGGCCAAACAAACTTGTTCACAAGAAATGATTATGGGAATGATCATGGTGAGGAAGTAGGTTGGGATTTCCTTGGATATGGGTGACTTTGAGGTTTCTCTCTCTAGATTTGGCTATCACAAATATTTATGGAGTGATCTCAAGCTCTAAAGATTGTTCAATAGAACCTCAGAGTGTAGAAAATTTAGGTAGAAGGTATGGAATGGGATGGATGAGTTGTTGGTGAGGCTCTCAATTTATAGACCTAATACAATAGCTGAGCACACCCATTCCTAGGGTGGCACGCCAATGCTTGTCCTCCAGTGGTGCAGTCATTTATCTTTAGTTATAGATTCTATCCCAAACTGGTGAGGAAACATGCCCGTGGTAGGCCACGTGTCATAAACATTGTCGGTTTGGTCGGGACTCGAATTTTCTATGGCTTGTCTTGACATGGGAAGTCCATGATTGACTTCAGAGGCGGTTTCTTTAATTGATTAGATGACTTTTGTTTACCCGTTAATGAGCATGCCCTTGCCTAGGTGTGCATGGTCGTACTTGGCATTTGGTGATCTTGAAAATCTTTAATTTCTCATAATTTATTATGGTATTTTTTTTTCATTTTGAGGGTTAAAAACATGCATTTATGACATAGGAAGGATTTAGGCATGTTTTCTTAATGACATCAACAAGTTTTACCTAACAAGTAGTGATAATATGCAGGTAAAACATGTTTAAATGATGGTACATCAAATAACCCCACACTTAAACCTTTGCTTGCTCTCAAGCAAACCAACTCAAGGCACTTGGTGGATAAAAATATGTAGGACTCATATGTCTTAAGTTAAACCTACCTCTAGTGAGTCGCACTTATTAAATATCTTTAGGGACTTGGATTATCATGACATGCCTACTTAAACATTCATTATGCTTAGTTTTACGTTCCTTACACTAATCTCTTATACTTAGGTTAATTTTGTTGGGGTGAAACACTCAAATTCAATCCAAAGCATACATAAATTATAGGCTTGTGTGCAAATCTAATCTCCACCAATAAGTCTTGATAAAGTTGCACGAATCAAGAGGGCTTAGATGGGTATTGATGTAGTGAAATAAGGTAATGATGGGTAAGGAAAGGTGAATCTATCATAACACATTTAGGTTGTGACTTGAAGAAATTTGGGAGAGTGTTGGTGTCGAACTCGAATTGTAAGTTTGTCGATCATATTCCAAGGCTGTCTCACTTAACTATCCCTTCATATGAACTGTTTGGTGGGTTTTTGCCAAATAGCATCCATTTGGACTAGTCTCGTAATAGCTCTTGTTGCAGTTATTCTTCCAAATAGGCATGGAATGGGTAGAGTTTGGGACGGGTAGGTAATCCCAACCTCATACCCGATTACGTATGCTTGTCCCAAATTCGTTGAGTTTTTATTGGTAATTACCCGTCGGGTCTCGGGTAACTACTAATCAATTACCTTAAGCATTATCAAATATATATAAATGACTACAATGTATATAACTAAAATACTTAAATACATATAAAAACACTCAAATGCATCGGTAACAAATATTATATATGACGATTTTTGGTGATATTTAGCACAAGATGACAATCTAGATGGATATACTATATATATTGCACATACATAATTGAAAAATAAGAAATTATATTGGGTATCTAATATGGTAAATGGGTATGTTTTATCTTGTAACCGGGTCGAGTCAACGGGAATATCATCAAATCCCAAACCCGCGAAAAAATTTAAAAACTAATCCCATAATCGATTATCAGACCCTAAACCCGTCCCAAAAGTGTAGGGTTTTGGGTTTACCTATCTGATTCGGGTTTGATTGCCAATATTCCTACTTCCAAACCATTTCTTCCTTGTTTCTTTCTTCAACTATTACATCTCTCTCTTTCAAAATAAACATAAATTGTGTTAGAAACTTGTTGCTTTTTAGGATGAAGCTTGAAACTTGATACTATACCCTTGATATCTTCTTTGGCTAGTTTTCAAATGTTGACAGCAACTTAAGTTTTCAAAAGTTTCCAGAAACTTAAGTTTTTAAATGTTGCCAAAAATTTTGGTGTGGCATAAACGTTTTAGTTCAAAACGCCCATAATCATTCTCTAATTCTACCAACTACCTTAAGTGTCACCACCTTTGTGTTTGTTATGATAGTTGGTTAAGTAATGATGGAAATAAAAGGTTAGGGTTCAAAATGGTTGGCTAGGTGAGAGAAATTTTATGGAAAGGCTAATGAGATGGAATTTGATGGATCCTATGAGTCTAAATTATTTTCACACAATTACCTTGCTCATGGTCTTGACATGCATAAGTCATAAAAGTTCTAATTACACATTGCAAATGATGAATGTATCTCTATACCAAATGAATGAGCATGTGCTATATATATATATAGAGAGAGAGAGACAGACATACACACTATGAAATGCTAGATTGGGCTCAATATACTTACATGTAAAGGGTAGGGTCATTTGTTTCCCTAGTGCAAAATACTTGTTCATTTTTGCTTGCTATGATTATCATAAATTCAGTTTATGATTTTGGCTTTCTTTAATTGACAACCAACTTGAGTATCAATAAAGCTAGGTATGTCAAAGGGATCGTTTGACGCAGTTCTTTTCCTCCTGACGATGTAACTTATTTCATTATCCCCAACACGTAGTTTAAAAACTCCTTCACTCATATCGACAGTTTCTCTTGCTGGAGCTAAGAATGGATGACCAAGAATAATGGGACATTGTTGTTTCTCATGTTTAAGATCACGAAGTCAACATGATATAATTTTTTCTACTTCAATAAATAGGTTTTTGACTATTCTGTCAGGTTGCTTGATTGAGTCATCGGCGAGTTCAACTGTGGATTGAAAGGGATGAGGCGTGCCAGGTTGAGTTGTTCATCAATGTGAGTGGACATAACATTTGCATGTGCCCAATCGACCATGGCAAAGAGAATTTTCTAGGGTCACTCATCTTTTGAGGGATGCTTTGTTGATAAATAGGCTGGGCACTTTAGGCTTCCCTTAATTACTAGCTCGAGATTACTTTTGTTGCTGAAGAAGTCTTTTAGAAATTTTGCATATTTTGGCATTTGTTGTATGAGTTCTATGAATGGTAGGTTGACATGGATTTTACTTAGCAACTCTGTGAACCTTTGATACTTCTCATCTGTCTTTTGTTTCATCAACCTGCTAGGATAAGGTATATGATACGTCTTCCTAAAGTTTTCAATAGGTGGTTCTGGTTCACGGTTAAGAGGTGTATTGTTGAAGGCATTATATAGATTGACTGGCAAGTTTGCTCAGGCAGCAGTGGAGTCAACTTCTTCGGTGACTTTCGAAATTCTAATTGGTGGGGGTTAAGTTTTTTCATCTGTGGGATATGGTGGATCTGGGTATACTTTGTTATTTCTAAGGGTGATAACACTAACATTCTCTTTTGGATTTTTCTTAGTGTTACTTGGGAGTCTTTCTAGTGGTCTTATGGAAATGATTTTTGCAAGTTCTACAACTTAAGTTCTAACGGATTTTATAGATGCTTTTTAATACGCATCTCTGTTTCCATAAGACTAAATCTTTCGTCAGAGTGCTTATGATGAGCATATAAATCAGCTAGTAACATGGTTAGTATTTCTTCTATACTGTAGACATTTGGCATGTTGTTGCCTTGAAACGGTCCTTGTTATCGATATTGATAATTTTCTTGAGTTTGTTTTTATTGTTGGTGTTGTCTAAAACCAGGAGGTTGTGTAATATTGGTAGTCTCCTTCCAACCAAAGTTAAGATGGTTCCGCCACCCAAGATTGTAGGTGTTACTCCAAGGATTATTTAGTTGGCGGTTTGTGCTGGTGAAATCAACTTGATCAACATCCAAGGTAGGGGGTTTCCCTATTTGAGCTGAAAAATTAGTTTTGATAGCAATTACAAGTGTTTTGCTCATTTGGTTGAGTCGACTAGTGAGAGCCTCAGCTTGTGCTGTAAGTGAATTGACAACATCAACTTGGTAAAGGCCTGAGTTGGCTGGTTGACGCTTAGGTTGTGCTGTTGATAACTATTCATGGCGATTTTTTCGATTAGATCATAAGCTTCTTATGGCTTCTTGTTTCCAAATATTCCTCCAGTAGTAGCGGCTAGAGTTTGACGTGCTTGATTATTCAACCTATTGTCAAAAGATGAAATTTGAAGCCAAACTTCAAGTCCTTGATAGAGACATTTTGAAAGCAGGTCTTTGAAATGTTCCCATGCCTCATTTAGAGACTCGCCATCTTCTAGAGAAAAATGGTGATGTTAGCAGGTCTTTGGGGTTTTGGCAGGGGGAATATTTTGAAAGAAAATTTTGGGCTAAGTCGTTCCATGTAGTAATGAAATCTGCTGGTTGAGAATCTAGCCATGCTTAAGCACGTTCCGTTAGAGAGAATGAAACATGCGAAGTCGAAATGAGAACGTGGTCTCCTCTCCACCAGGAATGCTATGGAAAGTGCAAGAAGATTGGAACATGTGGATGACATATGACGTGATCTCGAGTGATCGGTGTCGATAGTGGGTCCAGAAATACTAGGACCCAAGGAATTAGTTATGGGTTTCACAAAATCACAGATTGTGTGGTCGAGGTTCGCCATTTTTTATCGGGCTTTTTCTTGAAGTCTTGAACGAAAATATCTTTCTGATTCAGCTAATGATAGTATTAATGTGGACGAGGAGCACAAGTTCATACACTACCTGAAACATACAAGATAAAAGTGATAGAAGCAACTATTAAATTAGTAACTTAGAATTTTTCTTAATTTTGCTATGTCTTTGGCAATGAGGGCTGAAACTTGATGTTTGCGATTCTTTGGTTTAGTTATTTTGATTCTACTAAAAGAAGATTAGGTTTGGAAATTATAAAGAAATGATAATTACTTTAATTAAACCCACACAATAGGTAAGATTAATTTTATTTCTGGAAATGACAAGAGAACAAAATCAATGTATTAAATTTAATTTTAAATGTTTAACACTATTTGATACGGATCCAGGCATACTTCAAGACCCGGCCGGCCTTGGTCACACAAGTGTTGGGCCGGTTATCATTCGTGGCTAGCATTGGACCTTCAGATTATTATCAAGACCCATTCCAACCACCATTTAATTTTAAGTATTGTTTGAATTTTAGAACTTTATCTTTTCCTTATTTGTGGGGGATTTTGTTTCCATGTTATCTCTTTTATTTTTCCTATTTAACTTTGTAATCAAGGGTTGGAATGTTATGCATTGTTTTCAAAGAAAGAGTTTTCTCTATTATTTTCGAACAGGTATTTTGTTCGGGTTTTCTCCTTCTCGTTCGAACGAGGGAGGTTTCAAGCTAGGGTTCTAGCTTCCACTAATACGAATCCGTATCAAGTGGTATCAGCAGCTTCAGGTTCGTCAGGATGTCTACTTTTAGGAAAGATCGTCAGCCGCCCCACAGATTCGCCGCCCGAGGCAGTGGTCCGGACCAACGTGATCCTCGCGACATCGAGATTGAACGTTTACAACAACGGATTCGTGAACTCGAAATCCACCACCAACCGGGTTTTGATCGTTACGACCCATATGATAATTCGGCCACTGAGTCGGTTCTCTGGGATGAAGACGAAGAGGACCGCTTTCACAACGTCTTTGCTCAACAACACCGCAGACCACATACACCACCACCACCTCCTGTTGACCATATCCGAGCCTTAGGCATCCGCACTGAAATCCTAGAATTCGAAGGGAGCATGCACCCAAATGATTTTCTTGACTGGCTACACACCGTGGAACGCATATTTGATCTCCGCCAAGTCCCCGAAAACCTTAAGGTAAAACTTGTCGCCATTCGCTTACGTAAATATGCTTCTATATGGTGGGAACACCTCCAAACTAAACGTTATCGGGAAGGCAAACGCAAAGTAGAAACGTGGGAAAAGATGAAACGCTTAATGCGTTCCCAGTTTGTCCCCGTTAACCATAAACAAGACTCGTTTCTAGAATACCATAACTTCAAACAGGGTACTCTTCCTGTGGAAGAATTTATCAACAAGTTTGAACAACTGCGCATGCGGTGCGGTATCGAAGAAGATGAAGAACAAACAATCGCTCGTTTCTTGGGCGCCCTACGTCCGGATATCGCGGATGTCGTTACATTGCAACAGTATTGGTCTTTTTCTGATGTGTGCAGGTTAGCTCACCGGGTGGAGCGTCAGTTCGCGGCCAAACCTAAAACCACAACTCGGTTCTCCTCTTACAAACCGGCTACGTCCTCTTCTCAGGCCCGGAACGACAACCCGAAACAGGAAGCCCCGATACCATCACAGCAGCCCACTACACAGGGGAACATCACCACACGTTGCTACAAGTGTCACGGGATTGGCCATGTCAAGCGAGAATGCCCTAACAAACAAGTGGTCGCACTCGTTGAAGAAACCGTCCCGAAATATGATTCCGAACCCGACAATGATTCGGATGAGCCATCCGAGACCCTTTACCCTGATCGTGGCGAAGCGCTTGTTATTCGCCGGGTCCTAAACATCAATGTTTCTGATACTAGCGACGACACGACTTGGCTTCGTAACAATATCTTTCGCACAAAATGCACATCCAAGGGGAAAGTTTGTACCGTTATTATTGATGGGGGTAGCTGTGAGAACATCGTAAGTCAGTCCATGGTTGACAAACTCAACTTGCCAACACAGGACCACCCGGAACCGTAACAATTGACATGGCTTAAGAAGGGCAACCTGATTAAAGTCACTCATCGTTGCCTTGTGCAGTTCTCGATAGGTAACAAGTATTCGGATGAAATTTGGTGTGAAGTTCTACCCATGGATGCCTGCCATGTCCTTTTGGGCCGCCCATGGCAGTATGATCGACGCGCCAAACATGACGGTTTCCGAAACACATACACATTCAAAAAGGATGGCGTCAACATCACCCTTGCTCCATGCGATCCAAGACAAGAGGGAGCGGAGACCATGTTAATCACCAAGTTTGAAATTTTAGTTTTGGCTTGCTCCGGCCATCCACAACTTATTTTTGGGTTATTGATTGCGGAAGAAAATCCGGACGCTCCACAAGTTCCAGCCGAGGTGATGCCCTTGCTGACCGAGTTTAGCGATATTTTTCCCGAGGAAATCCCTGCGGGTCTCCCTCTGGTTTGTGACATACAACACTGTATTGACTTTTTACCCGGTGCAAGCATCCCAAACAAGCCAGCTTATCGTATGAACCCGAAAGAATTCACCGAGTTACACCGCCAGGTCACCGAACTTCTTGAAAAGGGTCTTATTCGGGAGAGTATGAGTCCTTGTGCTGTACCCGCCCTACTGGTCCCCAAGCCAAACAGCACGTTCCGCATGTGTGTTGATAGCAGAGCCGTTAACAAAATCACCATCAAGTATCGCTTTCCAATCCCAAGGTTCGACGATTTACTTGATCATTTGCATGGCGCACAGGTTTTTTCAAAAATCGACCTATGTAGTGGTTATCACCAGATACGTATGCGGCCCGGTGACGAGTGGAAAACGGCTTTCAAAACAAGAGATGGCTTGTACGAGTGGATGGTCATGCCATTTGGTTTATCAAATGCCCCAAGCACTTTCATGCGACTCATGAATCACATATTTAAGCCTTTTATCGGTAAGTGCGTCGTTGTTTATTTTGATGATATCTTGGTTTATAGTTGGGATGTGGCGCAACATTTATCCCACTTGCGCGATATATTCATGGTGCTTCGTGATCAGAAGCTTTATGCCAATGGAAAGAAATGCCATTTTTTGACATCCGAGGTACTTTTCTTGGGTTATTTAATTTCGGGCTCTGGAATCCGAATGGATGACTCCAAAATTTCGGCCATCACCACGTGGCCGACCCCTGCCTCCCTTCATGATGTTCGTAGCTTTCATGGCCTAGCGTCCTTTTACCGCAGGTTCATCAAGAATTTCAGTTCTGTTGTTGCACCCATTACTGAATGTCTTAAAAGTAGTAAATTTGTGTGGTCTCCTGCGGCACAATCATCTTTTGACGCCTTGAAAGTTGCTGTTACACAGGCCCCGGTTTTAGCACTTCCCAATTTTTTACACGTTTTTCAGGTTGAATGTGATGCGTCAGGCTTAGGCATTGGGGGTGTGCTCAGCCAACAACACCGTCCAATTGCATTTTTCAGTGAGAAATTAAGCGACACAAGGCGCCGTTATAGTACATATGATAAAGAGTTCTATGCCATCGTTCGTAGTCTTGAATATTGGCGGCATTACTTACTCCCCAATGAGTTCATTCTGTACTCGGACCATCAGGCTCTCAAATTCATTCAAGGGCAAGCCAAATTGAACCCGCGCCATGCTAAGTGGGTTGAGACGTTACAAGACTTTTCGTTTGTTATTCGTCACAAGCCAGGTTCCGCAAATTCTGTAGCCGACGCGTTGAGCCGTCGCCCAGCTCTAACTACGGTCATGTCGTTTGACGTCATCGGCTTTGACTCCTTTTCGAACCTTTATCAAGATGACCCGGATTTTAGAGGTGTGTGGCAGAAGACTAAGGAAGGACCCTACAAAAGCTTCTTGCGCAAAGGGGGCTTACTATATCAGGGAACACGGCTATGCGTCCCTCTGTCGTCTTTTCGAGAAGCTATCATTTTGGAATGCCACCAGGGCGCACTAGCTGGGCATTTTGGACGTGATAAAACTATTGACCTTGTGCGTGACCGTTTTTATTGGCCGAAGCTGTCCACAGGGGTCTCGAAAGTTCTAGCTCGTTGTCGCATTTGTCATGTTGCTAAGACCCGTCATAGTAACCAAGGCCTTTATACGCCTTTACCAACTTCGGTTCGTCCCTGGGAGGATGTTAGTCTTGACTTTGTGTTAGGATTACCACTCACTCAGCGGAAAAAAGACTCTATCATGGTTGTGGTAGATCGCTTCTCAAAGATGGCGCATTTTATTCCTTGTGCAAAAACATATGATGCTTCCCAGGTGGCGCGCCTTTATTTTGCGGAGATTGTTCGGTTACATGGTGTCCCAAAAACGATTACCTCGGATAGGGATGTCAAGTTTGTGAGCCATTTTTGGCGTACGTTGTGGAAGCGTTTGGGCGCAAAACTGCAGTTTAGTAGCTCACACCACCCTCAAACTGATGGCCAAACGGAGGTGACTAATCGAAGCTTGGGCAATCTACTTCGCAGCCTTGTTGGGGATCATCCGAAACAGTGGGATCTTGCCTTACCACAGGCCGAGTTTGCTTATAATCGGTCTAATCATAGTGCTACAGGTCGCAGTCCTTTTTACGTGGTCTATGGTCGAAATCCTTTTACTCCACTTGACTTGGCACCGTCTTTTGATCCTGAGTACTTTAGCGCGGAAGGTGATGAACAGGCAAAGCAAATCAAGTTATTACATGAGCAAGTTCGTGTAGTCCCAAAATTACTAGATCTTCAAGTGCACAAGATTGTTAGCACTTAGAAACACCTATTGTTTAGGTGTCTTAAGTGATTAATCTATGAAAACTAAAAGAAACTAGATGAACAAAGTAAAACCGACACACAAGAAACTCAAAACGTTTGATTCCATTAACAATAGATCTTCAAAGCACCATGGATTACAATATTCTTGTGTAATGAAAGATGTCCAAAACCCTAACCTAGAGTGTGCATATGAGTGAACTTTATATAGTGAGCACCTGATGGGCCTGCGAACTTAATTAAGTTCGCATGGCCCTTCCCTTAAGTTCACACTCTAGGGTTTACACATAAACTAACAAAGAATTACATAACTAGTCCTCTAACTATCAAACTACAAAATAAGCTACAAAAAGTCTTTGTTCTGGTAACTGTGGTCTCAAACCGAGATATCACTCGATTCACCTTCTTCCTGCTTTACCCGCACTGGTTGTTTTGGAACTATCACTTCTGGAGCTTCAGAGTTTCTGGCTGCTTTTCTTTAATTGTCAGCTTTGTCTTTGTTAGCAATTTCCTTGTCTTTGTCTCCAAGCTCCTTCTCTTTGTCTGCAGCCTCGATCATTTCCAAAATTTCTAGCATCTCCAGCTTCCTTTCTTTAGCATGATCTACTGCTCTTTGAAATAGCATTCCTTCTTCCAGCAGTGTCTAACCGGCTCCAACTCTGAATGTGTTCCCAAACAGCTACATCAACTCTAACAGATAAAACATGAATACATCTACCAGATCGAAGAATCTCACAATCTAGTCCCCTGCACTGTTCTTGATCACAGACTGGATGATGATTAGGATTATATGCAATAAACACATCTCACATTCTAACACATATTTTAATACTCCCCCTAAACTTTTTATATTTTAATAAAAACAAACACAACAAGGAGGGGTTAACTGTTTCTCACCTTTTGCATACAAGATCATACTAACCATACCTGCCAGATCACATTTCAACTTTCCGTTGGATCGCTGCAGCCCAAGAAAAACTGTCGGTATGTTTGTCCACTTAAATCCATGCCTCTCGTCTTTCAACATACGTTTGGTGATGAGATTTATCATGTTTTGGTAATATTGACGGAAAGTTAGTGGACCCCACTTGTGCTAGGTGTAAGCCTACCAATCCTCAAGGTTTATTGAGATATAATGATGAGAGCTTCAGGTCTATGTTTCCATAAGCAGAGAAGATGATCATTATGTCAATCAGATGATGAGAGCTTCAGGTCTATGTTCCCATAAGCAGAGAAGATGATCATCTGATTGCTTTTTGAGCTATCTATATGTTTGCACGTCACTAACATTGCGTGTCTTTTGTTGCTCATTTGTTTGAATAGCCCCGCATTGGTAGCTTGCACACTTAGGTGTCTTGTGATTACATATGCACAAAATTTTCTGTGTCTTTTGATCTCTCAACCTGTGTATGACCGGACTCAGCTTGTGCAGACCTAAAACACAGTGGGAATCCAGCTTTCCATGTAGATCTATTCTGTTAATCACCTATTAGCAGTTTACTCGATTCCAAGCTGAATCTACCGACATGTCGTTGCTTGAAGCCGCAACATCCTCTGGATCCTATACACATGCTGACAAAATATGATTAGTCCCTATCATTTCTTGTTAATTTTGCAATAGAGATATACTTTCTCCCCCAAAAATCTTGTTTTGTATGAAAATAGGATTTTTTTTTTTTTTTAAATTTATCATTTCCAGCCAAGTGACCAATTGGAGGAAACGAGTTTCGTCAAAAGCCTTTGTGAGGATATCTGCCTTTTGATCAGCAGTATCAATTGATAACACTTGAATGTATCCTTTATCGTGAGCATCGCGAATAGAGTGAATCCTGATCTCAATATGTAGTGTTTTAGAATGGTCAATAGGATTCTTCACGATGTCACGACAAGCATCATTATCAATGAAGATTGGGGTTTTCATGACATTCAAACCGTAATCCAGCAACTGATTTTGGATCCACAAAGCTTGACATCAACAACTGGACGCAACAGTGTACTCGGCTTCATCAGTGGAGATAAACACTATTATCTGCATTTTGCTTTGCCAAGATACAAGCCGATTCCCCAAAAATTTGCAACCACCAGAGACAAATTCTCTATTAATTCTACAACCTGCATGACCACTATCAGAGTAAGCGATTAAATCAAAATTATCACTCTTAGGATACCATAAACCAAGCTTTGGTGTTCCTTTGAGGTAGCGGAAGATTCTTTTGACTGCAGTTTCATGAGATTGCTTGGGATTTGACTGAAAACGAGCACAGCATCCAACTGCCCACATGATGTCTAGTCCGCTGGCGGTGAGATACATCAATGATCCAGTCATGGATCGATTTGTATGGGGATTCACTGATGGTTCTTGACGCGCCCCTATCAACATGCTACATATATCTCATAAGAGCTATCAACCATTTATGCAGCTTATTCAAAAGAAAAAAAAAATTACAAGAAAATAATAATACTATACAAAGATGATCAAAACATGTATTTAGTTAACTTTGGGAATCCATGTTTGTTTTAGTTTTGATCTATCGTGATTTTCACCCATCATTGACTCTTTTCTCTTCCAAAATTGTGTGGTTTTAACAAAACTTTTTACTGTTTCTTGAAGATTTTTGATCTGATCAGAAAAAGAGTTTTGAGTTTTACATCATTTTGTGGTTTAGGTTTTAAATGACACTTTTTGACCACATGTCCTTCTTTTCCACATCTAAAGCATTTTGAGTGTTTAGGCTTGATCTTTGGAGAAGATCTGGATGATGATGATTGTGATGTTCTTTTCTTGATCTTGTTTGAGCAGGAGCTTTCTCTTGAACATGATTCATCCTTGCTGCTACTTGATTCTTCATTTGTGTTGCAGTCAGGTATGCTGATGTTGCTCTCTGTATCACTTAGTGATTCTTCAGAACTTGAGTTACCTGTTTCACTTTGTGATTCTTCAGAACCTGATACATCTGTGGATGAAGGGATAAACTCTGGGATTTCCTCAGTGAGAAATTTCCCAAACCTGTTAAACTTTAGTTCTGGTACAAACATAGGTGGTTTACACGTATGTTTATCATCAGAGAATGCAGCATTAAGATCAACACAAACAGGCATAACATCATTAACACAAACATTTGAACGTCTGATAGGATTCTTCCTATCATCAGGGGCCACAGCACCCTTTAAATCTAGTTTAGAAGTCAAGTTAATACAGTTATCCGGCCTAGATAAACTATTACAGTTATCCATCCTAGATAAACTATTACATTCATCCATATTAATTAAAGTATTACAGTCATCCGAAATCAAATTGTTTTTAGACTTTTCTTTGTTCCAGATGAACCAATTCACTGTGGAGTAATTGGCACCTGGATGTCCTAACCCCATTGTCTGCCCACCACAACTCTCATCATCTTCCACCCGACCTTGTTGGGTCACATCTGCATCGCTTTTACTTATGTTAGCATTTGACTCAGATTCATCACATTTGTTTTCAAAAAGATCATTTTTAGGATGAGGTGTTGGAATGGGTATGTATTCACTTCGGCTCAAGGGTAAGAATAGTGATCTTTCGATTCCATTCTTATCCTTATACCCAATTCCATCTTTTACAAATGATTGCCTTGAGCAATCAACGATATCAGCATGAGCCTGTTTGCTTACATTCCATTTGTCAATAATGATTTGAAGACGAGTTGTTTCATTTCTAGATTTTTCTAATTTTGAGGTTAAGTCATTTATTAGAAAATCCTTTTTGAGAACAAATTCTTTTAGAGTCTGCATTTCAGCTAGAGTTGCATTCAACTTTCGCTGATATGCCCACTCATTTTCTTTCATTTCAGAGTTAATTCTTTGGATATCATCCATTTCTCTCAAAACCCTTTTGTTGTGTGACAAACAGTAAGCAACAGCTGTAACGCACCTAGGTGAGCACAGCTTTGATTTTATTTCAAGAGGAATGTTTACCATATCTTTCTCCTCAGCTTTCTTGGGTGCACTTTCCATCTTTTCAGCTGCTTTCTCAGTGGGTGTCTTCTCAGCTATCAAAGCCTCCTCTCCAGTCTGATCTTTCTTCTTCTCAGCAATCAGCACACTCTTCAAACCCGCACTCTCTTGCATTCCTCCTTTTGGCACTCCCACTGAAGATCCTTCCACAGAGTTTACACCATTTGCGGATTTGGTGCATATCGTTACCATCAATGCTTTGTTAGCATCTGCTTTAGCTGCAACAGCTTCCTTTCCCCAGCCAAAGTCTTCAACCACCAGTGCCTTCTGTCCAATTGGAGTCATTAAAGCCAGATTCTTTAGAGAGCTCCTTGGAGTAACTTTTGACACTGTTTGATTCATCTCTCTCTTTGTGATGTCCATTTCAAACGATTTCAGAGTGTTTATAAGATCAGCCAAAGTAGACTGAGCATCCAAGTAGTCCTTTTTGATCAACATACATTGGACACTCCGCTCCTTTGGGAGAGAATCGAGCAGCTTCTTGATGGAATTGCGGTTGTTTACAGGAATACCAGCTTTCTTCATCTTAGTCAACAGATTCATGAACCTGTCTATATGTGACGACAGACTCTCACCACGGATACTTCCAAACATGTCGTATTCCTTTTGAATCATATCCTGCTTGTTTTGCCTCATCTCTGCATTTCCTTCATAATACTCACTCAGAGCGAACCACAGATCGTGCGCTGATCCGTATTCTTCAAACATATTGTATACATCGTTTGACAAAGCCATGGTGAGAGCACCATAGGCTTTGTGGTCTCGCTGCATCAGTTGTTTGTCGAGATCAGTGTATGTAGTGGGATCAGTGTTGAACACTTCTCCTGCATCAGTGGTTCTTGTGGGAATGTGAGGTCCGAGCTGAACTGAGTTCCATTGGGTGTGATCGTTAACAAAATAAAAAGCTTTCATTCTGTTTTTCCATGTACCATAGTCTTCAGCACCCATCAACTTGGGAATACGTGTTATAGTGCCGGTTTCAAGTTCAGCTTGAGTTATGGGGTTAACTTGAAATGAGTTGTTACTAGACATGATTTAAGATTGATTTTAGATTGATTTTAGATTGATTTTAGGGTTTTGATTAATTAGATTAGCAAGTTACAGTCCAAAGTCCTTGAAAAATTCAAACAGTCCACAAGTTCGCAGTCACTAAGTTCGCAGTCACTAAGTACGCAGCAAGTTCGCAGTTCCTTAGTCACCTGAAACAGTAAGAAGCAAAGATGATAAGTTCTTGATTCTCCTGTAAGTGCGCAGTCCCTGTAGTACACACTCTGGCTTAAGTTCGCAGTTCAGCCAAGTCAGAGCAGCACAAGTGCTCAGTCTTTGACTGATCAGCCTGCGTACTAGTATAAGTACACAGACACTTAAACTCTCGTTTAAGATTTAAGTTCGCAGAAACCCTAGCCAAGTGCTCAGAAAATGCACCTTTTCAGTAAGTTCGCACACAAACTAGAAATTTCAGATAAGTATGCAGAAACCCTAGTTGTGGTGCCAGGAGAGAGAAAGCTGTAAAGCCTTGTGTAAATTTAAATGCTCACACAGACACAAGTGCACACATTTTTAGACAAGTGCGCAGTTGTGGTTGTAATAAGTGCACACTTTGAAATGTCAAGTATGCAACTTATGAGCTAAGTACTCAACTCTTGAAACAAGTACTCAGAAGCAAGAAACAAGTACTCACTCTATGAGCTAAGTTCGCACTTTAAGTGCGCACTTACGGCTGTTAAAATTTTAAACCATATCAGAAACATGTCCAAGAGATTTTCAATTGATCTGAAGTTCTTGAATGATGTTTCTACTGAAAATAATACCTTTTAAACACCTTAGAAACACTCGTTCACGAGATTTTAAGGCAAAAACTAGTGAAAATATTCAAAGTTTGATAAACACAAAATTTTTGAAAAACTTGATAGCAAAAACTAACAAGGAGGGTTTTGATATCTTTAGATAGATACAATCTCGAGCACAGAGGCTCTGATACCAAATTGTAGTCCCAAAATTACTAGATCTTCAAGTGCACAAGATTGTTAGCACTTAGAAACACCTATTGTTTAGGTGTCTTAAGTGATTAATCTATGAAAACTAAAAGAAACTAGATGAACAAAGTAAAACCGACACACAAGAAACTCAAAACGTTTGATTCCATTAACAATAGATCTTCAAAGCACCATGGATTACAATATTCTTGTGTAATGAAAGATGTCCAAAACCCTAACCTAGAGTGTGCATATGAGTGAACTTTATATAGTGAGCACCTGATGGGCCTGCGAACTTAATTAAGTTCGCAGGGCCCTTCCCTTAAGTTCACACTCTAGGGTTTACACATAAACTAACAAAGAATTACATAACTAGTCCTCTAACTATCAAACTACAAAATAAGCTACAAAAAGTCTTTGTTCTGGTAACTGTGGTCTCAACTGAACCCAACAGAAAGAGTTGGAATGTTATGCATTGTTTTCAAAGAAAGAGTTTTCTCTATTATTTTCGAACAGGTATTTTGTTCGGGTTTTCTCCTTCTCGTTCGAACGAGGGAGGTTTCAAGCTAGGGTTCTAGCTTCCACTAATACGAATCCGTATCACTATTGATATAAAATCTCCTAAAATGCAGATAGAAACTTTTGTGAAAACCCTTAAACAACTGTTTATTTATGAATGAACACATTTATTAAACAGGTTTTACGAGTCAACCCTTATATTAAACAAGACTTGTTCGGGTTAACCCGCTTATGAAACATGCCTTGATCGGATTGATCGGCTTAATAAACAACTTATATTAGTCGACCGTTAGTTTTGTATTGTTTTGTTTTGTTTTATATAAGGGAATGTTAACACTCTTAATATAGCATCACGTAAAATGTAGATATATATATATATATATATATATATCTATACTACATTAATATGCATATAGCAAGGGCAAGATTGTCATTTGACAAAAACTCTTAAATTTGACTCTTGATGCACAATGTACAAGTTTCTAATGCTTATTACCTCAAAACCCAAAACACCCAAAAATCCCGCTTAACCCATGTATTTCAAAATTCAAATCTCTCAGGATAAAACAAACAACCCCTCACAAAACAAAAACCTTAAAAGGTAAACTTATCGTCTCTCTCTCTCTTCATTCGTACAACCACATCCTCTCTCAACCTTCCTCTCAAACTCACTCCTTCCCTCTTTCTTTACGATCAAGATTTAGGGTTTGAAGACACCAGATCAAGATCTAGGGTTCCACCACCATCTCGCTGCCTTCTCTCTCAATCCAGATACTTCTAATATTATCTCGGTGCCGTTTTTAAACCAAATCTGTCTTTTTTGTTTGTGATTAGAGTATTTTATGTTTACACGCTGTTAAATTTTATATGTTATGAGTTTTTTTTAAACAATTTTGCTACTTTCTTTGGATGTATACATGTTGGATCTGTGCAATACTTTTAGATCTATGGAAATGCCAAACCATAAGTTAAATTTCTAATTTTAGATCTAGAAATCAACTTATTTTGATATAATGGTCAGACAATATTTTTGTTTGGTGGCAATTATATATATTTTTTCTTTTATTCCCTTCTACAGGTTGTTGCTGTAATTAGTTTCCAAATAATGTTGCCTGATACTTGTTTTGCTGAGATTCCACTTGCTGTTGTCAGTTCTGTATACCAACATAAGGTCTTGTGTTATTACATTATTTATACTTACTTTTGTAGATACATATGATAATAAGCAATAATAGATGCATTGTGCAGTATATTAACTGTGATTTTAATGTCTTGACTGTAACAAGTAACAACAAGTTTTTCAAACATAAAACATACATGGATACCAACTCTGTTTATTTTTGCAGAGCTTGCAAATGATGAACTTAGGCACACCAAAATAAAGCTTACAAGTTTGAATTATAAAATTATTTGGTCTATTTTAAACTTCACAAGCATCTCAGGCACTTTCATTTTTTTTTTTTTGAGTTTACTCCGTTCCACATCTTCGTTATTGTGTTTCTTACTAGGTTTAAAAAAGCATGCCTGATTTGTGTTGCAAGGCGCCCTAAGGCGCAACCCCCATCTCCTCATCCTACACAAGGAGCGCTATTTACAAGATGCGCATCAGAGGCATGGTTTTTGGTTGATATATAACTTGGTTGTTTCAAAGGTAAAGACTGCTTCTTCAGCGCCTCGACTGTAGAAGTATTCTTAAGAAGCGAGCCACAGTCTACCTCGACGAAGAACTTGGTTCATTTAGCTCAAAGTACAATTCAATTACTAAAACTAATAGTTGCAGCTGTTAATTTAATGATTTAGACTATTTAAACCGTCAAACATTAATTATTTCTTATTTTACTAATACCCAGGTTTCTGATTTCTTTGTTAAGTTTAATACATTGAGTAGCACCTAAGAGTTACCGGCAAGCTCTTGGTGAAGTGTATGCTACAGTGAAGTTTTATATGATTGTCGGATACAGTTTGAAAATTTTGCTGCTGTCATACCAAAATGCAAATGGTTTATGTGATATCATCCATTGTTGTCAGGTGCACCCTTAAAATGACCCCAGTTTGGGTTAAAAAAAGTAAGAATGAGTATTTTTAATTGTGGTGAGAATTAGCCAGGATGGTCTGATAACTGTAAATAAGTCATTTAAGGTTATTTCCACGAGAACAAATACTCTTATGTTTGTGGCATTTGTTTCATAACTGTAAATAAGTCATTTAAGGTCTCAATCTTGATTTCTGCATATTTTTTTAGGTTCGGTCGCTTGTTATTTCACAACAAATGTGCTGGCTATTGATGATGATTGCAACTAAAAATGGAAAAAGTTGGTCTCATGGTCGAGCTTCTAAACTGGCCTCAACGGGCCTTTGCATCCAAGGTTAGTGTTGACTGTTGAACGTGTAATGGCCATTTTTATGGTTATGTTATTTTCAAGTAATGTAATTTAATGGTTCAACATATATAATTACATGTTTTAGAATGGGACAAAAGAAGATATATTCTAATTTACATGTTGAGCCTTGTTTTGGTTTATATTTACTAAAGCTATTTTATCTACAACATGTTCTTCAATATCTACCGCCATCCCCTGTTCCTGCATCCTTTTGCACTGCTTTACTGGAAGCTCATAGTGAGTCATTCTCTCTTTTGGTCCCATATTATTTTTTTGTTGTTCTTGCATAAGTAACTTACATTTGGGGGGCTAATCAACATTATAACGTGAGAGAAAGCACACACTATCATCTCAGAATTCACTAATGGGAAGTGATGATCAGCAGTGGACTGTTTTTCATTTGGTGTTTTGGTTTCAAAATTGTTTTATCGAAGACAGAGTGCTTGTTCACAGAAACTGTTGAATTCTAATTTGGAAGCTTCAGTTTTAGTTAAGTTCTTGACTCTCAAAATCATACGTACTAAAGACGGATCCATATATCTAATAATGAGATTTTATGGTTTTAAATATGTGTTCCTAATTTTACTATCAATTCACAACTGCAAGTCAGCAACTGCAGTCAACAAACCTGAAAACCAATTTTAATAGGAAAAGGCGTTGACCCGTTTGAGATAAAAATTCAGTCAATGACCCATTTCACCTGAGCAAATTTCGACTTGACCCAACCTAACCCGGACATTTTTTTAGTCTTAGCTGTTTACATATGATGTAATGACTGCTATGTATGTTATATGTATTAATCACCAAAATCTGACATTTTTGTTTATTAACTGCAGGGAAGATAAGCAAGAGGAACTGCAGAGATTGTGGTGAACGGGTCAATCGGATTTATGCAGAAATAAAGGGTGAGTCCACTCGCACGAACATTGTGAAACTCGCTACGCCGGGAAAAAAGAGGGTACGGGCGGGTCTAACATGTGTTTCTTGAACGGCAAATAGCTGATAGAGGGTAAGTTGTTGGGCAACAACAAACAAGTCAAACCACGTCTCAACAACTTTTATATTCATTAGTTTGTAATTAGACTACTTATGTTGTTATTGTTGGTAGTTTTGTTATGGCTACAAATAAATGGGCAGCTTTGTTAGTTTTGTTTTAATGCAGACTTGATTGTGGTCTAAAACTCTTTGGTGCTCATTTTAGTTATGGAGGATTTTGGTAAGGAAAGAGAGCAGGAGGCGAAGCTATGTACGGACAAGGTAAGAGCGCAGGAGGCGAAGCTGGTTACATTGTAGCAATGTACACATGTTATCCTAAAATTGATTCAGTGATAATAGTTAAAGGTGAAGTTGGAGGTAAATTACAACAATGATTACCTTTGAACTCGGATTCTTACATTGTATGTATGTCACAGAAATGCAGAAAACAAATATCATAGGCAATTATGTAGACGATATAAACGAAATGCCTAAGTCGCACATGTTTTGGCCCCAGGAGATATGGCGATTATGCGAATAAATTAAAAGACCTCAAGTATGAAGAGAACTCTAAAAAGGCCATTCAATGCCATAATGGTATGGTGACAAATGCTTTAAAATACATTAAAGACGGTTTGAAGTATATGTCTGACTTGCATGACCTGGCCATCTTTAAGTTTTGTGTGTATACCATAGGTAAATTTCATACATTTCCATGTATAGTGAGATAATGTTCATCACAGTCTAATTTCAAACTTAAATACTTTTCAGATTTGGCAATCGGAACCCTATCTATGTGCTACAACAACATTCAAGTTTTCAGGGGTGTAGTCAAGATGAGACGTGGTAAGGTTTTTCGTATTTTATTTTATTTATTTTGATGTATGTCTGAATCATCTTAATGGGTTCTTCATTCTGCTAGGCCTTACCGCAAAAGTGATTGATGGGACCAGATAGATGGGCGGAGCCTCATACAAAGATTTTATAAACAATATGCGTCTTAATTTGAAACTGAAGTGTAATTTACAAAAACCGTACACGTGTGCATTTTTTAAGAAAGTATTTACATAAATTATTATTGAATTTATTTCAGTTAAGTTGATCCAATAGTGGCGTTGTTTTCATGTGAGGCAATGGGTGTAATTTCAAATTTCATGTTACTTGATGAGGCGGTCAAAGGTGGGTTCATGTTCTATCATAGATCTGATAATTAGTGTTGTCACGGACTATCAAATTAGGTGTCTGTTAAAAGCTGACCTGGACCGTCCTGAACTACCCAAAAATAATTACCCTTTTGACGTGTTTCCTAACCTGGATTCCAGCCCATTTGTAGGGATTTGAACTTTTCATACGCATTCACAATTGAGTAATTGACCTTTGACCTATTATTTTTTTAAGCTATAAACAGACAGCAGACTGCCTGTTGATTGAACAGTTTTGATCACCATCTAAGAGTTTATTGTTTTTATTTCAGGTTCAAAAAGGGGCTTAAATGCTGCTATATTTATTCTTATTTTCATTGTTGGTTATGCAAAACATATTTTAACTTAAATGCTGCTATATTTATTTTAATGCAAATGTCATTGCCAAATAATAATTTGTTGAGTAAAGTTCCTGTAGTTTGTAAATGGTATTGGATGAAGTGAAGGAGAAACTTAAAAGGTTAGGATCTCAGATCATGAACAAAATTTATACAACGTATGATTAAAAATGTGAGTTTTATAATGTACTCAAAAAATGTAAATGTCCTTTGACATCTACCCGGCAATTCACCTGAAGTCCACATACAAAAATTACGTTGCAAGACAATTGAATTGGCTTGCAAATAAAGCTAATGGCAATGGTTCCATTTTCGTAACAAGCACCATCAAAATGAGACGATTCCCAAAAATGGATAGCTAGCCCTTTGCCAAAAGAGGAGATCATTACTTACATAACACACTACGGTGAATGTCACGAGACCCTTAGAAAAGTGGAGGCCGGATTCAATATGTATAAAATTTCGAGACGAAAACACATAAATTTACACTACTAAGCAAAAAAAACAGTAGGGGCCAAGGCACCTCCTGGCCCTCTAAAAGCTTCGCCCCTACATTCTATCGAACACTACTGTCATAGTCCACATACATTATGTTTGACCAATTTAATTATTTAATCAAGCAATTGCGTCAGTGTACCATTGACAATATTTGTTGTTGGGTAAAACGTAAATCGTCAATAATATTTGTTGGTAAGAGTACAAATTACAATCATACATGTACTATACAATATATCACAACGTGTTGCAAATTGCCACCGCCGCAGCATCGCGCGGGTTCCCTACTAGTATATATATATATAGGGAAAGGATATTTTGGAAACCCACTTGAGTTGAGAAAACCTTTGAAAACCCATGTAAAAAAACTATTATTTTTTTTTTTGAAAAAAATAACCAATGTAAAATACATGTTTTTAAGCATTTTGGGCAAAAAAAAAAATAAAAAAAGTGCCGATGGGATTTTAAAAAAAAATAAACAAAGTTGCTAAAAAAACATATGTTTTAAGCTATTTACCTATGTTTCTAGCAACTTTGTTTATTTTTTAAAAAAAAATCCCATCGGCGCTTTTTTTTATTTTTTTGGCCCAAAACGCTTACAAACATGTATTTTACATTTGTTATTTTTTCAAAGAAAAAAATTGTTTTTTTACATGGGTTTTCGAAGGTTTTCTCAACTCAAGCGGGTTTTCATTTTATAATTGACCTATATATATATATATATATATATATATATATATATATATATATATATATAGGGGATGGTTAGAATGAAAACCACAAAAAGTTGAGAAAACCTTGTAAACTCTCTTTGAGCCATTGATCAAACTAGATGGATGGTGTGGATTGAATCTAGATTATTTTAATATATTTATGTAGGTAGATGACAAAAAAAGGGCACAATGGTAAAATTGCATTTTTCTGAAAAGGCACATATGACAAGTGACCCCATACATGTCACATCATCTCTCTCATACTTTTGTGACCATGGTCCTAAATCTGTCAGCACGTCATGTTACATATGTAACATATGCAATGTTGCGTACGTTAAAGTTGCACAGACTCTGGTCTCATATGTGATTTTTTGTTGCATACGTTAAAACACATAGATTGTATATAATCAATTAAAAACTTTATAGATCAAATAACATTCAAATGTACACAAGAAGTGTTTCTTACAAAGTGATAAAAACAAACAAAACGGTCATTACAAATCGACAAATGCTAAAAAAAACTATCATAACTAAAAAATATTGTCTAGACTTCATTCTTGATAATCATCTTCATCCTTAATGCAAAAAATATGCTCACCTGCAAAAATAAAACAAAAATCATCAATTTACATGTAAAGCCCCCTGCCCCCCCCCCCCCCCCCCCCCCGCGGTCTTAACGTATGTTAACCATCTGGATTACAAAAAAACATACAAAACTGATACAAACAAACATTGTTTTATCCATTTAGTTATCAAGATTATCAAACATACGAAACTGATAGCAACTTAGTTCTGCTGTTACATACGAAACAGACGCAAAACATATATTTGATCCCATGGTTAGTGACTTGTTTTAATCAATATATGGTAAAAAAATCAGAAGCTAATTTATACCAACTTAGTTCTGCTGTTACATACGAAAAACATACGAAAACTGATACAAAAAAAAATGTTTTATACATTTAGTTATCAAACTTAAAAAATCAAAACTTTGTATCTGGTAAAAAAATCAGAAACTAATTTATACCAACTTAGTGGTGCTGTTACATACGAAACAGACGCAAACATAGATTCACCCATGATCAATGACATTAAATTAAACCTTTGTATCTGGTAAAAAAATCGGTAACAAATTTATACCAACTTAGTTCTGTTGTTACATACGAAACAGACGCAATATAGAAAACAGATGCAAACATACATTCCTCACATTATAATACTCATACAAACATGCACATACTGGTAAAAAAACAAATCAGACATATTGTTGCATATGTTAAGGGACATTAAAATTCACCAATTTTGATTAAAAAAAATATATTAGTAATAATAACATATAAAAAGGTTAATTAAGATGTAAACATACATTTTCAAAACCATCACAAACAACTTCTTATTACCAAACACTAATTAGCTCAAATTCAAACTCTAACCATTAATTGTTTTCTAACCCCTTTCAAAATCATATTAAAAATGTTTTCTGCTGTTACATACGAAACAAACGCAACATAGAACAGAGGTCAACCGATCCCATCTTTTTAATACATAGAATAGTATAATAATAATAATAATAATAATAATAATAAAAATGTTATTATAGTATAATAATAATAATGTTGTTATTATTATTATTATTATAGTATAATAATAATAATAACAAAATACCCTTATCATTTGATTGCTCCTGCTCTTCATCCTGACCAACGACTATGAACTCGTCATCCCGATTATTATACAGATCCAAAACTGGTTCATCACTTGGCTTACATTTATCTTCCATTTCTTTACTCAAAAACACTCCTATAAAACACTAAAAAGAATGTTATTCAAATATTAATAAAAATAGAATAAACTTATAAACAAAAAAAAAACAACGGAAAACCCCAAAGTCAAAATCTTCCATATTGAGTCATATTAATTAGTAAAATATTAATTAAAATAAAATAAATTCTTTTGTCAACGGAAACCACACATAGCCGTCAAAATCTTTAATATTGAGTCATACCCCTTGAGTCATATTAATTAATAAAATAAAAATAAACAGAAACCTTAAAATCTTCACTGCAAACCCACGAACCACGACCGGAGAGATGACGGAGCTCCGGCTCCACCCTGAGTGATTGTTGCAGATCCCCAACGTTTTCATCTGTCGTCGTCGATCCCCCCAACGTTCAGGTCCCCAACGTTCAGATCCCCCCACCATCTATTATCTGTTTCAGATACGAGATACGAGAGAGATGGATTTTGATATACGAGCTTTTAAGATCTGATATACAAGCATTTGAGATATGAGAGAGATGGATTTTTTCTTGGTGATACTGGGCTTTTAAGATCTGTGTAGAGAGATGGAGAGAGGGGATGAGAGAGGATGAGAGATGATATGGGGATAAATCAAAATTTTGAAAAAATGAGAGAGAGGGGGGAAGATATATAACTGTCACTTGATAGAGAGAGAAGAGAGAAATTACTGAAACACCCTTGGGTTAATAAAAAATAATTTGTTTTAATTGTTGATGTGGAACAATGTGAGCCACAAGATGGGTTTCCGGGAGTTTTCTCGTTTTAGAGGGTTTTCTCTATACCTTTAGCCTATATATATATATATATATATATATATATATATATATATATATATAGGGTAAGTATCCTCTAAAAACCTTATTGAGTTGTGCAAACTATAGAAACTCATCCAATGGCTATTATGCTTCCACATCTCCCTTCTTATCCATTAGCAAAAGGGCAAGATGGTAACTTCACCCCTCTCATTTGTCTGACCACCTTTAAATAAACATCACACTCTCTATCTCACACACACTCATGTCTTTCTCTCTCTCCATCAGACACTTTCTATCTCTCACACACACTCCTATCTCTCTCTCTCTCTCTTTCTCTCTCTCTCTCATCTGATAATGAGGTCGTGGTGGTTCGACGAAGACCACAGACGACGTATCACGACGCTGAATGTTGGTGGTTTTTGGTAACTGAAACAGATCTGAATGTCTTAGGGGTGGGATCTGAACGTGGTGGGTTTTTCGAAGGTGGAGGGTTCTGGATGAAGCGACGGTGGTGGTTTCGAGGTGGTGGTTCGACGATCTAGAGATCTTTATTTTAAGCAAATGTAAAATTTTTTTTGGGGGTACGTTGGTCAAATTAAAAACATGCTTTCGCAAAGGTTTTAGTTAATTATTTTTTAACAGTTGGTCTACGGAGAGTCTGAACTCATGCTGCTTCTAACTCTCTGTTTTGTTATCTTGATAAGGTCCTCTGAATCAGTTGTGCCACAAACAAGAAGGTAATACTCTTTTCTTTATTTTATTTATTTATTATTTTTTTTCCTTTCAAGAAAATCGGTTTGTGTATTCTTGATTATATAATTAGTCTTGTTTGCTGATTGGATGGGAAATAAAACCATTGAAGTGGGATTTTAAAATCTTGAGTCATTTCTTGTTTTAACCAAACGTGTTCAAACTTTGGTTTTTTTTATTATCGTTTATTATTATTATTATTATTATTATTATTATTATTATTATTATTATTATTATTATTATCATCATCGTTTTCAAACTTTGGTTCTTTTTTTTTGGTTCATCAGATCTCTCTCACACACACACTCCCCTCTCTCTCTCTCTCTCTCTCTCTCTCTCTCTCTCAAAACAAGATCTGAATGGGGTGGGGGTGGGATCTCGAAACAGATCTGAATGGGGTGGGTGGGATCTCTAACGTGGTGGTTTTTTTGAAGGTGGGGGGGTTCTAGATGGTGGTGGTTTCGTGGCTTCGGAGATAGGTTGGTGGATCAGTTGTGCCACAAACAAGAAGGTGTATTCTTGATTAGAGTCCTCTGAATCTGTTTTTTGTTATCTTGAAAATGTCCTTTGATTAGAGTTGATCTCGACATCTGCTTCACACTCTTTTCTTTTCTTTCTTTTCTTTATTTATTTATTATTTTTTTCCTTTCAAGAAAAACGTTTTGTGTATTCTTGATTTAGGTTGTCTTCAAATTATATAATTAGTCTTGTGTATTATTATTATTATTATTATCATTATTATTATTATTACTATTATTATTATATACGTCAAAAATCCAGATCTACTTGAGTTTGGCGAAAAGATTCAAGAAATTTAAAGAATAAGTTTGTTTAGATCTGGTTTGGTTGTTTTTTTTTTGTTTTTTTTTATCTTGTTTCAATTTACAACTATCACTTTTCTTACCAATGTACTTTAAAAAATGTTTAACTAATGTTTAATTTTTTAAATGAAGGCAGATGGTTTGATGAAGATGAGAAAAAGAACTTGGTTTGGATTTTTTTTTTCTTGGAACATTAAGTTGTAAATCATATGTTTTTTTTTTCTTGTTAGATATGTGATCCGACTTGATACAAGGGAATAAAGTGCATTTTGTTGAAGTTAAATTGGATTTTCTTATGTAACTTGTCTTGTTACAAAGTGATATATGTTTTTTACTGAAAGATGATGTGTTTTGTATGTAACATGTCTTTGTTACAATGTAAAAATGATTAACATTACTCTTACAAATAAATTGAGTTTTTGTATATACTGTAACATTTATACAATATATAAGTTGTAACAGTTTTTGTAGATACTAACAAAAGTTGTAACATACTAGAACTACAACTACAAGATGTAACATAATATCAAAAACAGTAACATGACAAAGTACATGTTGTAACACAATAATAAAAATTGTAACTTGCGAACCAAAGTTGTAACGCAGTATATGTTAGTAAAAAAGACAAATATGCATGCACTTTGAAAAAATGAAAAAATTGAAAAGCTGATGAAAGAGAGAGGAAAGAGAGAGGAGAGAGATTCAGGAGAGAGGAACGAAAGAGAGAGGAAAGAGAGAGGAGAGAGAAGAGATGGACAAAGGACAAATATGAATGTACTTTTTCAAATTTTAATGTCCCTCTTGGACAATAATGCCCTTCAAAGACACTTAAAATAAAAAGGACAACTTTTTTATTAATATAAAATAGAAGATCATCCTCATCCATTGATTAGAGTAGATCAATGGTCACAAATGGGTTTCTAGGGTTTGCACAACTCAAGTGAGTTTTTATTTTAGCCAAACCCTATATATATATATATATATATATATATATATATATATATATAGGGGAAGGTTCAATAGAAAACTCATAGTTAGGGAGAGAACTCGAGAACTCCTTAAGTATGGGGGTATTTTTGTAAAGTTGCATCAAAACCATTATCTAATATATTTTTCCATATCAATTTACAATCTCATCCCACTATCATATCACAGATCTGTAGATCTCCTTCCAATCAGTCAATGATGTTGAAGACCGATTACATGATATTTGAAGAACGTTAACATCGATTCAATCTTTGTTCATACATATATAAATTCGTATTTCAACTTTCTCGATATCATCATGTCAATCAAAGGTATAATTTTATGATTCGTAACTCTAGAGCTTGAATGTCAATCGATATCATGTATGCTGTTTTTTTGTACTGAATTGCTGAATTTTTTTGATGTTTTGTTGTTATTAAACGAGGTTAGGCTTTGTTTGTTATGTGTTGCGCATGTGTAATATGATTGTTTCAACTAATGTTAACAGTGAACACGCTTTGTATGCAATGTATTGCACATGTGTGATAATCATACCATGTATTACACATGTGTGACAATAGTATATGTGATAGTTAGTGTTAAGTTAGGGAGAGAACTTGAGAACTATATTAGATAATGGTGTTTTTTTGTACTGAATTGCTGAATTTTTTGATGTTTTGTTGTTATTAAACTGATTAGGTACATCTTCTTGTTCGAGTTGAAACAACATTGTAAGGAATACAAATTCTACATAAGATATTAAAGGTTATCAAGGAAAAATCTATGTCAGTAGATGATGACACAGATTCGAGCTCTGTTAATCGTACCTCTTGAAGTTTTGTTAATCTTGCATATGATAATTTGGAAGTTGTTGGAGTTAAACATTGAGGTACATAATTTGCCTAATGCATTGCACATGTGTATTATAATGTTGCAAATATATATTAAAATGTTATGATAACTAGAAACTGCATGTATTCTATTATGAAATTTGTGAAGTTTTGAACATATTGTAAGATGTAGGTTTGGTTAAGCTGCAACAGTTGAAACGATTACTAATCTGTTGTAGGTTAGATTTTTTTGTTGTTTTGGCTACTTTTGGTGTTTGATGTGTTTTAGTTAGGGTTTGATTGTTGAATTAGAGAGTGTATTTTTTCGTATTGAGAAACTTATGAGAATTGGTACATCTAGATAATGAATTTTGAACGTTTTACAAGAGGTAGGATTAATAAAACTGCAACTGTTGAGATGATTCAGTTGCAGATTAGGTTTTTTTGTTGTTTTAATTTGCTGGATTTGAACATTGAGGTACATAATTTTGTTAAAGTATTGCGTATGTGTATTATAGTACTGTAAATATGTATTAATTTTGTAAATGTTAAACATCAATATGTTCATTAGTATTACATGTATGTGTTACATTATCATATTTGTATATGTGACCTTAAAATCCAAATAACTATTCTCATCTCCCTTTTACAACTAGTTATATACTTTTTGAACATAGTTATTTTTCTCATTTCCAAAATTCTGTTTTGCTCTTGTAGCTTCTACATGCGGATGCAACGCATCGGGAAGATTGTTGGTATGGCTACACATGTCGAACAGAAAACCACAATGACGGCCATGCTCGTAAAAGGAACCACGTTTGTCGTCCAACCAGGGGGTAGTATTGGAAATTAGCTGCAGTTTGATGTTTTCACACCTATGTTCTTTACTTTGAATCAGTATGTTGGTAAAAAGATAGATACTTGTGTCGGTAGTGCAACTAAAGTATTGTTTTTGGAATGTTTAGGACGATGTTTTTTGAATCATGAAGTGCTTGTTGATAAAATTTCATGTAGAGGGAATGCAGCACGTTGGTTCTAACAGTAGTGTTTTTTTTTTTTTTACAGAAAATATGGTTTGTAATGGAACCATCCCCTGCTTCTATCCACTTTGTATGCGTCATTATAGTTCAAAACCAGAAAAGTGTTAAATGTATGGGCATTCCAATATAAATTTTAACCTTTTTCAATCAATCAAAACGTAAAAACTTTTTAAAGATACATATTTTTATTCCTTACTTTCCAAAGAAACTAGTTTGTTTATGATTTCAAACTTGCATAAAGGATTAAATGCATAGAAACTCGCCATTTTTCTATCAATATATTTGTAAACTTTTCTGTTTGGCATAAAAAAAAACTCATCTAATTACGTTATTACATGAACATATTTTACAAAAAAAATAAATAAACATGTTAAACGGTTTAACTTGTTAAACCAAACAGGCTAAATCGAATACAACTTGATTAGGTAGATGCATTCATGGGTTCAACTAGAAATTGGGGTGCTATTTACAAGTGGTAAAGGGAAGACAATGATTTATATTTCTAAGAAAGAATCTTAGTTTCTGGCTTTCTTATACATCCAAACTTAGTACATAGGTTAATTCATTGAAATACAAAATACATTATGAAAAGGACCCAACTAAAAAGAAAAACTTCAATCTTTTTATTCTTCCATGCCATAGTTCTAGCTTGTTCTCCATGTCGCCTAATATGTGATTCCCTTATCCTAGCTTGATCTTTATGGTTGTTAATCGATCTCAATAGACCTGGTATCACTTCATTAGCTCCTCCACACAATGGAGTCTCAACCAAACCCACAAACCCGCAACTCCTTCCCTGACGCATTACACTATGTGAAATATTGTTCACATTTAACATTGCTATAATAGTCGCATTTCACATGCAAAATACAATTACATCAATAACATATGGCAGTACATGACAAACAAAACTTTATATCATTTTAACATTAACTATCACAAATAAATTATCACACATGTGTAATACGTTAAACAATTATAACACGGGTGTAGTACATTGCATACAAAGCCTATTCACACTAAACATCAACTAAAACAAGACTACCACATATGTGAAATACAATTACAGATATCTCATATGTGCAACACAACACAAGACAAACTCATCAATCTAACTTAACACTAACAATCATAAATATTATTATGACACATGTGTAATACATTACACATTTATAACACATGTGTGGTGCATTGCATACAAAGCCTATTCAGATTTAACATCCACTAAAACAATCCTATCACACATGTGAAATACAATTACAAATATCATATATGTGTAACATAGGACAAACAAATCAGTCTAACTTAACACTAACTATCACAAATACTATTATCACACATGTGTAATACATGGCTTAATTATCACACATGTGCAATACATTGCACACAAAGCCTGTTCACAGTTAACATTAGCTGAAACAATCATATTACACATGTGAACTACAGTTACATCTATCACACATGCGCAACACATAACAAACAAAGCCTAACCTCGTTTAAATACTAACTATCACCAACCATATTAACACACATGTGTAATACATTCACGATTATCACACGTGTGCAGTACATTGCATACAAGCCAATTCACGAATAACATTAGCTAGAACAGTCATAGTACACATGTGGAATACAGTTAAATCTATCACACAGAAACATAATCTCATTTAGCATCAACATTAACCATATCTCACATACATCTAAAGAATAAAACATGTAATGTTACTCGAAATTTTGTTATTTATACAAAACACTCAACAATTGATTCAAGATGTGTATTAAGATGCGGTATGTTTGTAATACACCAAATAGGTCACGATTTGTATCAGATTATAACTAATTACGACTACAGATTCGTACCTGATGTTGATCCATGATGAGTTTATTGATTTTCGTGGTGGATTTGTAGAAGGAAATCAGGTTTATTGAAACCCTAGAATGTTGTATGAATGATATTGATGAAAGCTATAGAGAGAGAGGGGGATGATTTTCCAGGAATGAGAGGAAATGATTTGTGTATTTTTTTAATTTCCAATTTTACCCTCCCTTGTTTAAAACCCTATATTTTTTTAAGTTAGCAATCTCCTTTGATCACAACCATTGATCTTGTGAGATCAATGGTTATTATTTAGTTCTCGAGTTCTCTCAATAAAATGAGTTTTCTATTGAACCATTCCCTATATATATATATATATATTGAAAACCCTTAAAACAACTGTTTATAAGTGGACATTTATTAAGCGGATTTAATGAGTCAAGGCATATGTTAAACAAGACTTGTTCGGGTTCGCTTATGAAACGAGCATTGTTTGAATTGAACGGCTTATATACAACTTATATTAGCCGACCGTTAGTTTTGTGTCGCTTTTTCTAGTAGTTCGGGTTCAACTAATATTTTTTTAGAATGTAAGTCGTAAACTTGGATGATCTTAAATCAAAGCTTACTTGGTTTTAATTTTTTAAATGTTTACATACATTTCATGTTGGGCTGCGTTTGTTATTAAACTATTGCCCAAGTTAAAAGTCATTTATGGATTGTAGCTTGTAAGGGAACAAATGAAATGGCCTTTTGGGCCGATTTGTTTGGGCTCCCGTCTTATTTTGGGCTACGTAAATGATATTTTACATAAGTTGCAGGCTTGCAAATTGACATTTTTTATTATGGAATGTTTTAGGAATTTTTTTTTAACGGTGACTTTGTTTATTTTTTTTTTATGAAGATAAGTAGGTCATGCTCGTTTCTTGGCAGACTTGTCACCCAACATCTGGCTAGACTATGTTGTCTTAATTAGGTCCACGCTGACATCGGTGTGGGATTTGGTATTTCACAAGAACCTTATCACATTTGTTCTACCATACTACACAGGATGACAACGGTTGTGCCATCACAGGAACTATGTTCTCTGAGGTAACACTGAGGATAAAACTCGTGTTGGCTTAGATTCGAACTTTTGACCACAAGGGTCTAGTTCTTATATTTATTACTCTGACCACTCCACCACGATGAAGGGTTTGTTTCATGTGATTATCCAAATGTATTCCTAACTAGCAGGAGCCCGCGCGTTGCAGCGGTACTGTACAATGTTTGGATGTTGCGTTTGGTCAAATTTATGATTTTCGACCCGATTCGACCTGAAAATTTAAATTGAATTATATATAACTTGAATTTCTTTTATAAAAAGTACATATATATAATTTTGTTTATTTAGCTCGATTTGAATTCAAACATAAATCAAATTGTAATTTAAATAACCTGAATAACTCGAAAACAGTCGCGCTAAACATCCATATTCCACTTGTTACTTTTACATGTTACATTAGATTCAAACCAACTTATAACTGGATCAAATTTATCCTCTATTATTGATTAAAAAAGAACATTACGCTGTTACCCGAAAGCATGATGGGTAAAGTGCATTCTTGCTACTTGTTTGTTAATCTCCATAGGCTAATTCCAAAAATTATATAACGAACATGTGAGTTTGTTTGCGGTTAATTTATTGTAGATAAGACATACAAAATATAGGGGATTAAAATTGTGAATGGTGTAATATTATACAAACTAATTTTTTGTTTCTTGTTTTTGCTTTTTTTTGTAACTTTCAACTATTAATCATTAATTTTTTGTTCTTTTTTCATTATTTTTTTTGAAAGGTTTTTGTCATTAATTAATAGTTGTATTAAATTTGTCTGGTCATTCTAATGAAATAACAATTTTACCCTTATGCATAAACATGAAATGACAACTTTACCCGTCCAGCACCCACTATATAGTAGTATAGATAGATATGTAAATTTATATTTTTATTTACCCATAATATTTTTATTTATTTTAAAATAGTTTGTTAAATATCAACGCTGTTTTAATAACTCAATGTGTGTTATCTTACATCTTAATTAAATTGTACACAATATAACGTTGTGAATTTACCATCATAAGTTCTTTCTTCACACATACAATATCCGTCA
This sequence comes from Ambrosia artemisiifolia, assembly GCA_032199755.1. Classification (NCBI taxonomy): domain Eukaryota; kingdom Viridiplantae; phylum Streptophyta; class Magnoliopsida; order Asterales; family Asteraceae; genus Ambrosia; species Ambrosia artemisiifolia. The sequence goes on from CM063525.1 coordinate 37,232,330, forward strand.
ATGAAATTCACAACTTTAATAAATAAGTTTGCACTAAAATATGAACAAACATTCATGGTTTTGTAAAATATAACAATATACGTGTTGCGTTAAAAAGTTATTAAAATGGATATTTTGAATCACCAAAAATATATTATAAATACTTTAGATTAAAAGTATTAGTAGCTAATACTAGATGTGAAATTAACGATTTGTTAGTATACGTGTATCAGTATGTTAACTTTGGGCCATTATCATGGTTAAAATTAGGGTCTGTTTGATATGGGGTAATGAAATAGATAAGGGAATAAAATGGACGAGGTAATGAAATGGATTATTACCATTCTATGTCTTGTTGGATATGCAGGAAAAGACAAAGGAATAAATTCGATGATTAGTGGCGGTGATGGGTGGTCGTCAATGGCGGTGATGGTGGTGGCAACAATCGAAGGTAGAGGTGGATGGCCGTGATGGTGGGTGGGCGATGATGGTGAGTAGTGGCGGTGGTGATGGTAGGTGGTGGGTGGTGGCGACAGCGGTGGTGGGTGGCGGCAACGGTGGCGATGGGTGGAGGTTGATGGCGGTGATGGTGGGTGGGTGACGAGTGTAGTGGCGGTGGTAGTTGTGGGTAAAGGAAATTGTGGTGAGTGACGGTGGCAAGTGGTAGAGGCGGCGATGGGTGGGTGTTGATGGTGGGCGGCGGTGGGTGGTGTTGGATGGTGGCGGTGGTGGGTGGGTAACGGTGGTTGGTGGCGGCGACAGTGGTGGTGGATGGGTGAAGGTTGTGGGTGGAGGTGGTTGGTGGCGGCGATGCCAGTGGTGGGTGGTGACGGCGGTGGTGGATGGTGGTGACAACGGTGGTGGGTGGTGGTGGTGGGTGGTGGTGTTGTTTGTAATGACTGAATGAGGGATGGAACGAAAAATAACATGGGGGTGGATAGAATAATTTTGAGGGAATCGAATGCCTTGTGAAATGGGTGATTCAATTCCTTTAACCAACCAAACACACTATTTTTCATTACCTCGTAATAGCCCATTCCATTCCCCCTTCCATCCATCATAACAACCGCTACCTTAATCTACCCAACATTAGAGTTGTGCACAAACCAGTTTTTTTAAAACACGGTATCAAACCGGTTTCGGGTTATAGTATTGAGAGAATCTGGGTAGAGTTCAGGTATCGGTTTTGAGTAGAAAACCATAAATATGTATTCGGGTATGGTATGATTAGGTTCGGGTATAATCAGGTATCTGTCTGGGAATTAACACCTGGTTTTAAAAAATAAGTTTTTTTATTATTATTTTACAAAAACAAATTCGTTTAAAAATTAAATTTGGTTTGTTATTTGTAAAAATAATTAAAATAAATTATAGTAAAATAAATTCACTCAAGTACAAATTATTTGCTTTAGAATATGAATTTTAAAAACTTAAATATAAACATTGTAATGTTGAATTAAATTTGATTTGTCATTTGGAAAAATAATTAATAAATTACAACAACATAAATTCACTAAAGTACAAATTATTGGCTTATAATATGAATTTTAATTGTGTATTAAAATAACAGTATTGGGTATACGGCATAACCTGGTTAGGGTAATAGACTCATCAAGTGTCATGTGTCCCACCCTTTTATATATATATATAAGAAGCTAGCTTATAATCTTGTGTATTACACAAGTTGAATAATTATAATTTTTGAAAGGGTAGGGTACCAATTTTGGCGCGCAGACGCACCCTACCCCACAACATCGTTCTCATAATACACCCGCAGAGAACTTACCATTCGAAATGGTTAACTACAAGAGCACAACACTCCTCTGCGGAGCATTAGCCCTGGGCGGAGGACAGGTTTCATGTGCATCACATGTGGAGTGCAATCCACCCTCGTCACACGATGTGCCAGTCCTGGCGATGGTCTCCCGCGACAGATAACAACATCATGCACCTCAGGCCTGCTGTGTCTGTCCGGCGCCCCAGTAGAGAAGGTGCAGCTCCCCTGAGCCACACTTGCTGCAAGGGTTCCTAGGTGTCAAGGGTCACTTCAGTTAATCTTCTAGAGGAAGCTAAGCCGCTTGACACATCCTGCCAACAGGAAGAAAATGAGGTCCCTGCAGTCAACCACAATGCGCCACGTGTACTGGTGGCAGGGCGCCGCCCTTGACAGCCAATCATAGCGCGTCACATGGACCAATGGCAGGCCACCGTTTCTACTTGGTTTGCTTTATGCAAACCTTTGGTCCAAACCCAACCGGATGGGCTTCTCGAAGACAGGCCCAGTTCCCGGGCCCAAGCCCGTCGCTCTTGATATGGGCCGCAACGCCTAACCCATGCACCCGCTATAAAAAGGAGGCTTGTAATACACTTGTATCTCTTTATTTATACTTGTAATCATTCGAGTAATAAAGATCATACTTTTACAGTGGACGTAGGTCAACGAGACCGAGCCACTTACATCTTGTGTATTCGTGTACCATATCTTTACTCTCTCTTTATCTTACGGGCCACATATATAGTCTCGGTGTGAGCAAATGATTATATCCTGTAGCGAACACGAGTAGCCAACCCACATTGTACACCAGTTACACTCGTTGTTTCTTCAATTTTATATACTTAGGGTAATTAAAAAGTTACATCTTTAAAAAAACCCGTTTATTGTATGAGTTGAATAAACTCGAGTTAAATAAATATAATGTAATTAGTTAACACATAGGGTATGAGTGGTTCTGGTTATATTCGATTATAAATCGGGTAAGAGTTTTAAGCTTAAATTGTATACTCTATCCATACTTTACCCTGTGGGATTAGGTTTGGTTACGGAATATAAAATACCCGGGTACAATAAATAACTAGTTCCTTAGTTTTTTTTTCTCGGGTTCGGTTACGGGGTTTTTGTGTACCTTTACCGACATTATATTAATAACACTAATTGCCCATGACATTATAGCCTAGTGGCATCTTGGGTGTGAGATAAGACTTATGGACCATTTGGTCCTAGGTTCAATTCCCACAAGAGTGTTTTTCTCAAATTTACTGGATTTCTTCTTGAATTGGTGTATATGCATCATTGCCTGGGAGATGCATATAATTGGGTGGTTCTGCTGATAACAAATGATACTCCAGTGATCTGTCAGTATCCTAATTTGCCGTTGAAAACAAGATTTAAAAACACTAACTATAACTTAGATACGTTTAAAGTTGTGCTAGCTAAACATGACATGTTTGACTGATTTATCTAAGATATTATGGTTTATGGGTGTTGATTGAATATCCGATATCGGCATGCTAAACTTTTACAATACCTCTTTTATTCTTCGATTCTAATTTTAAATGAGTTTAATCTTTTAGTTTTAGTATCGGTCGTACACGACCCTTTTAATTAAGTGAATTTATCGGGTCAACTCGAATACGCATTAAATTAAACAAATTATATTACGATTCAAAACCTAATTATTTTTATATCGTGTTAATGTAATGAGCCGCATTGACCACATTATTGTTCATTCGTTAGTCAAGTTTTTATTGAACACGCAAATATATAACCGAACAAAATTTTGTGTTCATGTTCCTTTCTCTGTAGCAATGATTTTGTTCGTTCAATAAATTCATAAACGAACTGAAACCAACAAAGAAACACACTCAAAAATAAGCTTTTTAATCCCATGCATTAGTAAAGATAAAGTTACGTACTTGACATTAATTATATGAAAATACTTTGAAATAATCTATATCTATACTATATTATAAAACATTTTATAGGGACGTCTTAAAATTTAAGAAGTACAAATGTAATTACATAATGCACATATTAAAAGCTTTTTAAGGGCAAATTTGTCTTTTATGCATTACTTACACCTTTAACCCATCATAAATTTAGGTCCAATTTTTTCATTAAATTTTAAGTGATACAACTCCTAAGAACACTAAATGGTTTATCAATTTATTACTTGAGGAAATATGATGAGACACTAACTCCTCAACTTTTAACCCCTCATAAATTTAGGGCCAATTTTTTCATTAAATTAAAAGAGATGCAACTCCTTTGAATGTTAAATAATCTATCAATTAATTACTTGAAGAAATATGAAAAAACATCACACTCTTATAAACACCAATGCAAATATTGCAAATGTGTTACTGCGGAACACACAATTTGCATTTGGTTTGTAATTTTCAGGACAGTCGATTCCGATCAAACAACATGTAAACCCTCCCAAATGATTTGCTACGTGTAGCGCGGGGGAATATATTGATTCCGTTATCTTTTAGTGCTACGTTTTTAAGTTATCTTTACCTAAATTATACTTATATTTGTAAATTGCTCACCCGCCGCATCGCGCGGGCTCCCCACTAGTAATTATAAATATAGTTATCTAAAAATTATGTCTCAAAGAGAAATCGTGGAACTTGGTAGCGGGTACTAATATGATGTGAGGACTAGAGTTTCTACTTTAGATGTAATGGTAATAATCTAGTGGGGAGCCCGCGCGATGCGGCGGGTGAGCAATTTACAAATATAAGTATAATTTAGGTAAAGATAACTTAAAAAACGTAGCACCAAAAGATAATGGAATCAATATATTCCCCCGCACTACACGTAGCAAATCATTTGGGAGCGTTTACATGTTGTTTGATCGGAATCGACTGTTCTGAAAATTACAAACCAAATGCAAATTGTCGTGGAACTTGGTAGCGGGTACTAATATGATGTGAGGACTAGAGTTTCTACTTTAGATGTAATGGTAATAATCTAAAAATATTTCTAAGAAGTTTAAATGTTTGGGTTATAAATAAAATTTGTAAAAAGAAACTTTTATAACCAAACATAAACGAAAGAACCTTATCGAATGTGACTGAACCGACAAAAAATACATTACAAAATATTCGCGCATGTGACCTACTTCACAATTGCTTATTTATTAGACGAACGAATGTGAAAGAACTTTCAACTAAACAGTTCATTAATTGAACAACCGAACGTAAAGAACTTCCCAATGAACGGGTCACGAATGATGCGTTAAACGTTTGTTTCGTTTATATTGATGAAAGGTTAGGAATTCAATTAAGAATCCCTTTGTGTTTATAACTTTGTATATTATTTTTGTTTTTTAAATAGCTTATTGCAAATCATTCGCTGTCGACTTAGGGTGATCGAGCATATTGATTACGAAAAGACAAGACATATAAATATTGATAACTTCCAACATAATAATCATTAAAGCATCCCAAGAATTTAGTACTACTTGCCGATTATAGAACTCTTTCTATCATTATCCTAATGATTATCTAATTATCCACAAATCATTCTTCATATTATATATTGGCACATCTGTTATATTTTCTTTATGAAAAGAGGCACATCTGTTATGTATGTTTTGACTTTATTTTATCAATTATCATATACATTGTCTATGTAAACATAATAAAAAAGGTTGTTGATCACTTATGTTATATCATATATGTATATGTGTATGTAATGAGAACCATCTAAATTTGAATTATCATTATCATTATATTTAAAGTGTAAGACCAGAACAAGGAAATTTATGTGGGTACAATTTTGTGATTAAAACTCTCAAAGTATAATGGGTATGGGTGAATACTGAATGCACTAGTTGTCTTTCGTAGAAAGTGCCAAGCACAGCAGGTATAATTTAAAGTGATTGGCTAATTGCGTCCACTTACACATGGCATTTTTATAGTAGTAATGGAGGGCGGGCACTACCCGTAAACCTTACGAGTATCTCACTATCCTCACGGTCACAATGTCGTCGATGACACAGGTAGTTGGGTACAGGTATGTTTCACGCGTAGAAGGCCGCGGATTGTGTGTGAGGTTTTTGTTTTTTTACGGGTTGGGTAGTGTCACATTTTCAAGATCTAGATATGGAAAACAAACATCTCAACATTAACCAAAGAAACAAAGAGCGTTACAAAGTATCCAGAACCAAATACACTCTCAAACTCTTACCACTCAACTAAGATCATCAACTAGATAACCTTTACACCACATTCAATGAATCTACATAGGAAATCTCGACTCTTGAGTTAACCCTAATCGTCGGTTCATCAGGGAGCCAAGAAGCTGTTATTGTGAGAGTTAGGTGAACATAAGTCTGGAGACTTCTCTCTTCTTTTATACTCCATCCACACAAACTGACTTATAATAGAGGATGGGCTAGGCTCCAAGCATAAGCTCCACAAATAAAAATAAGCCCACATCTGCTACTCAACACAACTGCAATAATAAGCCCACATCCAGACTGTCTGCTTATCCACTGACCCATCAACATATTAGCTACACGCGACTCCAATCTGCAAATGCTTATGCAACATGATAAAATACCTTGAACATCATAACAAGTAATAAAATTGAAATAGGAGAACTATTATTTTCAACACCCCCACAATTTTATTACTTAACCATGTTTAATAGCTTAATCAGTCCACACAATCTGATGTGCCAACAACTTTTTAGACAAGACAACTGTTATATAGCCAGACTTACAAACTCTTAATATAATGACTTTTATTCAAAAACTTTCATAACACAATACTCATGCAAATATTCAACTTAGACCAACAACTACTGACCTAATAAAATCTCTCAAAAGCTCAACGTATAAAGATACATGATATGTATATAGAAACACATTATAAATCAAGCGAATAACCTTAACTGAAACATGAACCAGGCCTAGACAATCTATCTAAAAGATGAGAGACAAAGATACGAAAAAAAAAACCCGACTCCAAACACTTTATTCAATATCATTATCCAATGAAATCGATCAGAACACAAGAATAAACTTTCACAAAAATTAACTTTTAGTTTTTTCCATTTTAATGGAAAAAGGGATAAACCCACAGAAACAACTCACAACCTATTTCTCACAGCCTCTTAGATCAATAAGATCTAACTCTAGACACCGATTAGAAACTAAAACAACAGAAAGAATATATTGTTGGTTCACACAGTGCTCTAATCATCTAGAAAAACCAGAGGAAGAAATTCTAGAAGCACTAAGAGAGGAATCTCTTGATTTAAACCTTAAAAAACAAATAAAAAAGGTGTGTGAAATTTTTATAAGACTTAATAATGACACGAGTCATCAATACAAATTGAATACCATGTAACACACAACGGCAACCTCAAATACTAGACCAAAGACAAAACATACTATGGTCAAATTAATGAACAATAAGTGCAGCATAGTCTTTTTTTGACAAAAAAACCATATGTAACTGAAATACTACTTTGCACATTTAATCCTAAGTTGGTTATTTTGTGAAAAACACACATATAGCAGCACATATGAAAAGACACTCAGATTAGCTATATGTCCTGAAACTATGAACTGCCCTTGTTAGTTTTCTAAGTTTCTTAAGAAACTCCTGAAAATATACTAAACACTTCCTAGTCATATTTATGTAAAATATTTTACTTTAAACTTACACAAAATATGAACAATAAAAATGACATACAATAAATCCAATGAATACAAAGGACTTTGAATCTGATTACAAAAGATCACAGAGAATTCATACTCTCGTTCAGATTATCAACACAACAACTTGAATACAAACCTCACACTATGAACAAACTACCAAGATTCAACCACATGATGAATCTGATATGAACAGTGAGAGAACCAACGAGAGAGAACAGATAACTTTAAATAGACTCAAAGACAAAATTTTATAGAGACAATCTCAAAGCCTTTATCAAATTTAAAAAAAAGTCAATATCTGGGAAATGTCTAAGAACTCCTGAATTCCTTAAAAGATACTTGGATAAAAAATTCAATTCTTTTGAAAATTCATCTTTATTAGTACATGTAACCAACTTATTATTTATAAAAATAAGTAGTATAACAAAACATACAAATTTTATCTTTATGACCAAAAATTGACCACAAAGAAACCAAGAATAAAATGATTTGAATAACTCAATACATCTCTATAACATGACAAGACCTATGAACTAATATCAATTACTGATCAACTAGAAGATCAAAAAATATTAGAACAAACCTAGCCACAAAAGGATTAAGAAGACTTTGAGATAAACAAATACACAGAGTTTAAAAGCCATAATTGGAAACAATCATATTTGATTAAGGCAAGTGAAACACACAATTTAGCTAAAATCCTATCAATCATGCATACAACATACTATAGGACACAACAAAAAAAGCATGTTCTGGTTAACACCAAATCACACGATTTATCAATCAAAACATACATACAAGACAAATTTTTGTTGATAAAACCTTGTAAAGAATGTAAACATTCATTTAATTTAACAAAAAACTTTAAATTTTAGCTAATCAAATATTTACAACTTCACAAACAACAAGAACTATACAAGCTGAATCACATGACTCAAAAACATGTAAGAACCGTTATAGCCTAAACTGTGACACCCGGCAAACTCAGGTTAATACTTTTACAAACATATAAGTCTACCTTAGCAAAAACATTTATTTAACGTACTTGACTTGGTCAGTTGAGTCAGTTCGATGATTCGGGGAATCATCGGGAGTCGATTTACACGTACGTATTGTACAGGGTTCAATGATTCGGGGAATCATTGGGGGAAACATACGCACACACGAGTATTGAGTCCCGTTGTTGGTGAAATTACATAGTTGGATTAAGTATCAAGTATTGAATGTTCCATAAACGATGTACAACTTGCGAATACGTGTTTATATGATTAGATATGATTAACATATGTTAGAAATGCATAATCATGTGTTAAAATGTGTTAAAATGGCAAAATCATGAATATCTGAATATCTTAGTTTTGGTTCGACCTTAAGGGGGGGTGGAACCAGACTCATGGGATCTGATTCGTTCTCTTAAAATTTAAATAGTTTCCCTGCTGATTATGTTAACAAGTTGGATTTGACACTGACCTTGCGGATAGGTCTCATCGCTACTTCCTTCCAATATTATTGAGATGTGATGATGCCCCTAAAAAAGGAGACTAGCTACTTTATGCATTACATGACACAAGTTTAAGTCTTAAAAGAACGGTTTTGGTCGGTTTTCTCGTAGAGTACTCGGTGTGATACCCCGCATTTTCAGGTTCATAGTTTAACTAAACTCTAGTTAACTTGTACTTACATTCACAGCATTTTACTTAACTAGGGTTAGTTAGGTAAGTCACACATTGCACTGTTATAGGTTAATAATTGCATGAAACGGTAATTTGGAAAATTACCGGACTATGTATATGAGTATTGAACCCCGAATGTTGGTGAAATAATAAAAATAAATAATTGTGAAATAGTTGTTTGATATTATTTGCAATTATGTGTTTGTGTAGAATTTTTTATGAATTATTATACAATTACGTTTACTTGAACAAAACGCGTCGCCGAGCTCGTATCCAACACACGATGAATCAGCAAGGTTGTTCGGGTCCAAAAATATTGGGTTGAATATTAGTGATGTTGGGTTAAGTATTTAAGGCTCAAAACAAGAAGCAAACAAAATATTGTAGACTTGGACCCGGCCCAAAAAAGAACCAGGCCCAAGCCGGGTCAAAACAAAGGGATGCCACGGTACGCAGATAGTCCAACAAACACCTCAGCGGTCCGCGGGAGACCCAAATTCGTGGGGAACAAGTTTAAGTGTTTTATAAAACGATTTTAATCCCAATTTTCATAATCACACAACCCGAATCTGCCTCCAAACATCCCATTACGAAAATATAACCCTTTAACACCTGCTAAGGCTCAAGAACATCATTTGGGAGGCTTGGAAGGTTTTCGGTTCGTGATTGTGAAGTGCTTTGGGTATAATACTTAAACCTTTGTATTTTAATCTTCTTAATTATGTTTTAAAACACTACAAACTTGTTTGTCCAGGTCTGATGCAAACTTTTAAAGATTAAAACATGAGTTTTATAAAAGATTAACATGTTAAATATTAAGTTTTTGTGATTATTTTGTGGTATGTTACATGTTAATGCATGGTTTTGTTTTATGAACATGTAGGGTTTATAGATAATAATATTTGTGATAAAAACTTGCATGTTAGGACTTTTATGTTGTATGATCATGATGTGTTACACTATTTTTGTTTTGTGACAAACCCACGTTGAAAAATTATGAAAAATCATTTACTACAGCTAGGTTCTGAAAGCATTCAAATCAGATCAGTTTACGAGAACTTCATACGCTTGTATTTGATCATAACACTATGTATGAGTCAGATTTCTGCTAATGTGTTCCAAACATGCCTATGAATTTCATATGTGATCATGCACCATTGTAAATAATTACGTAACATATGTTTATAACAATGCGTTGTCATATATATAATAACATATCATTATGTATATGTGATATGCTTAAAATTATACATATTTTTAATTATCATTTTACTCACATTTTTAATGGTTTTCTTGAAAACATAAATGAAATAAGCTTAGTTTAGTTTATTTTTTTGTTTTCAGGACAAATCAGAACAGACAAAGCAAAAACATGGAAAAATCAGAGTTATGTGAAAAAGTTGGCCATACACCGGTCGTGCATCCCAACCACGCCTCGTGCCTCAATCAGAAACAAGAAAATCTTATTCTTTTAGGATTTGAATATCTCATGTCCCCAGAAAATGGACCACAGGCCATGCCTTAGTACAATGGCCGGTGACAGTTAGATTCGATAAATTTTATGGCCACCTCATCCAAGCACATGCCGTCCATGGTTGCCCAGTTCAACTTACAAATTGAAGCTTCCCAATTCCTATTTTCTTGCTCAATTCTTTCTGCCATTATCAGATTCTCCCCAGTTGACATCAAAGATTTTATTATCTGCATCTGGATTGCATTCAAATGTATCATAAGGAAGACTGCTCGAGTTAACATACCCATAAGTGAATAAACTTTCTTGAGTGGGTTGTTGAGGTTGCGGAGGTTGAGTAGCAGGAGTGGAACGCATCTGTTGTTGGCCCTGTTGTTGAGCAGGCATCTGTACATATTGTATTTGTGGAGCTTGTGCCTATACATAATGTGCACTTCCTTGAGTTCCTAAATTCATGTTATAACTAGAGTTTGTTTGATTTCCAAACTGTGGTTGGTTATAGTTAGAGCTTCTACATTCTCTAGCAAAGTGTCCCAACTTCTGACACTTGTGACATCTCAGTTTAGATTTGTCAAAATCAACTTTTGTTTGATTGTTCAGTCCTGGAAATTTTCTACCTGGCCGTTATGGCTAGTTGATGTATTATGTCCATTTCTTCTAAGTCATCACTACTGAAATTTTTTAAATCATCCAGAATAAAACACATATTATCAGTAGTTTGACTATTTTTGTCATTGTCATAAGCTGTGTATGATCTTTCTAATGAGATCCCAACAGTTATGTCAATGCGATCAAAAGATCCAAAATCATTAGAACAAGTTGGTGAGTCTTGTCCTAATAATGTTGTACTACCTGGAATATAGTCATCAGCAGTTTTTCCAGAGTTTTGTAACTTTTTCTTTTGATTTATTTCTCTTTCAAAAGTTAGTAATCTCCCATGTAATTTTGTAAGTGAAAGGGAGTCAAAATCTGGTCCTGATCTGAGGACTATAGAATAAGTTTCCCATTTTTCAGGTAAAGACCTTAAAAATCTATGCAACATAGATGAGTTTGTATAGGTCTGACCATTTAACGTTAACTTAGATATTAATAAAGAAAATCTTTCAAATTGTTGTGTCAAAGTTTCTCCATTAACATGAGTAAAGGTTTCATATTGTTGAGCCAAAATTTCTCTTGTGTTGGCAATCACCTCATGACTTCCTCCAAACTGTTCTTTCAGGCAATCCCACAGCTCTTTGGCACTCTCGCAGTGTAAGAGCCTAGCATAAATTTCATTTGGGAGAGCCATTACCAACATAGAAAAAGCCTTAGCATCTAGCTCAAGTTTTAGGAAATCTTCATCAGTGTAATCTTTTGGTTCTTTTGCTTTTTCCACTTTAGTTTCTAAATCTGTAGTTACTGGTTTATGGGGTCCATACATGACAGACCTCCAACACCCAGTATTTTGTTGTGACAAAGTATGTGCCATCCTTCTTTGCCAGATATTATATTCATTTCTGACAAGCATGGGAGGCTTATTTGCAGATCTATTATTATGAGGATCCATTTTTAAGAAATTTGATTAATCAAAGATTTCTTATTGTGATGGATGTTTTTTAAAAAGTGAACTTTTATCCTTGATTGAATATCAATAAGAGCCTGTGTCTGATTCTCAATTTGTTAGATTGATATATTATCAGTTGAACCAGAGCTCGGATACCAATTGTTGGATCAGTTCTTATAGTTTATCACAGTTTCTTTTAAGAACACTTTGTAAGATATATCAAAGTAAATGCACAGCGGAATAGTATTAAGTGTTCTAAGTTAAAGTATCACTTTTAACAGGACTTATTGCTTCCTCTCAATAATAGAACTAAAGTAGTTGATATGAGAGTCAAACAGTTGATGAATAAAACAATAATAAGTGCTTCAAATGATTCTCATATATTAGAAATGTTTACTACAAAAGATGTCTAAAATAGAAGGGGTGAACCTATCTATTTATAGACTAAACAATACGTACAAGGGAAGTATTGAAATAATATAATAATACTACGAAAGGCTATAGTATTGGAACTTGTACATAAAGTAACAAAAACTAATATAATATAGAAACTACTGAAGTTAAGGGCGGTGGGGAGCTTCTACTAAAACTACTAAAGACAAAACTTCTGATGAAAAAGTTGTTCTACGGGTGTTCTGTCTGGTTCACCTTTCAGCACTTGTATTATCTTCTTCAGTACTTTGTCTTCTTCTTCTTCTTCAGTAATTTCTATACTTAGCAAAATATGCAGAAGGTGATTCAGACTAAGGTTTATACTGGCTTGTCAATCCTCTTTGACCTAACAGCTGCAGCCTACGGTTCAAGGCTGCCGGATCTAACGTGTTTTGCCATACGTAGCCAAATTTTAAGTCCCTCTTTGCCCTGCACCAAGGTCAATCAAATGTGCAGCCATATTATCCATTTTGGACCTCGTATACTCCTATATTTGGTCCTCATTACGAGACTATATAATGCATATATCCGATCCGAGTTCTTTGATCAAATCCAACCCATTTGGCTTTCAAACAAATCACCACTCAAATGACCCATTAAGGTTTGATCAAAGGCGATTCTTGTAATATTAATCACGATGCCTCTATTACGACTTTGGAAGGCATCAAACCTTGCTCCCATTGTTTCTAGATAAAATCTATGGTCAATTTGGTTAGTTTCTATGATTCTTTCATCTTGGATCATTTCATGCACTACAACAAGTTGTCAAGAACTATTATGAATCCCATCCATCACATTGGACCATTCCTAACTACGCACATTCAGTTTTGATGATTGTATGGTATAATTAACATCCCACCGTTGCAGCGAAGCCTCGTGTCCATGGCCACCTGTGCCACTTCTCTCGGTCTTATTCGCCCGATCCGATAGTCAACTAGTAAGGCTTCATTCTCGTATGGGATGTCCAGTACAATAATTGGTATCCACTTCTACGTTTATCATATGCAACTAATCTATAACATGATTAACCGTTACAAAAGTTTGGAAGTCATAGTATGACTTACCTTACTCGTGTCCCTTTAGCTTCAATTCTGTGACACCCGGCAAATCCAGGTTAATACTTTGACAAACATACAAGTCTACCTTAGCGAAAAAGTTTACTCAGCATTATACTTAACTGGGTCATTTAGGTCGTTTGGATGATTCTGGGAATCATCGGGAGTCGTTACAATGACCCACGGGATCATTGGGAGTCGGTCCATAACCATATGTACAAGGATTGGTGATTTGTAGAATCGCCAGGTTTAACGCACACACGAAAGTCTTGAGTCCTGGAGATTGGTGAACGAATGTGAACATGTTAGTTTTCAAGTATTATGTGTTTATAATCATTATATAACTTTTCGGTATGTGAATATGTGCTTATATGCGTTAAAATAGTGTTTAACGCGCCGAAAACTCACAACAACCTGCAGGGGGCGATTAGGATTCCTAATTGCCACCTGTAGGGGCAATTAGGATCCTACTCGCCTGATAAAGGGGCAATTAGGATCCTACTCGCCTGTAAACGGGGCAATTAGGATCCTACTCGCATGTAAAAGGGGCAATTAGGATCCTACTCGCCTGTAAATGGGGCAATTAGGATTCCTAATTGCCACGTGCAATTCCCACTCGTGTGTAACATCAGAAATGACTAGTAAGACCTATAAATACCACCCTTGTGTTGTAAAACATCATTTGTGAAACCCTAACTCGCCCCAAACCTTTCCCACACCATAATCAACCTCTGGAACACGTGTTTGCCCTAGAATCCATCCTTTCAAGCTTTACACATCATTCTTTAGCAAAACCTAAGGTGTGTTATCCATCCTAGCCTTTATCATGTTATTATGTTGATCCCTAAAGGTCCAGACCTGGTTTTATGATGTTTGTGTCTTTGAAAACCTTTGAAATCGGTTATTAAACAAGTATAATCCTTCATTATGTGTTCTATGTGGTGTATTCCTGCAAGATATGATTTTATGGTTAAAACATGAAGATTCTTATGTGTTTGAGGTATTTCTGATATAAATGAGTTGTTAGGATGTTTATCTATGAGTTTGAAGGTTAATGGTTGTGTATTGGTGATAATATGCGTTTTGACCCGTTTGGGTGATTTAGGAAGATTTAGGGTGTTATGATATGTTTTGTTGATTGTATGATGTTAGGGTTTGTTCTAGTATGTTCTGTTAACAGTAGGATGATGACTTACAACGTTGTTATGTGATGAAATCTGGATATTTTCCATTTAGGGTAAGTTGTGCATGCTTTGATGTGATGTTTTCATAATATTATGCTATTTCTGGAAATGCTTGCAATTAGGGTTGTTAGATTAATGATAAATTGGGGGTTTTCACTTGGAATGGGTTGCTTAATGATTTGGGATTGATGTTGGGTGTTTTCACATGTTTCGGATTTGATTTGAGAGGTTATGTTGGATCAGTGGCCTCTTTATTTCAGTTCAGAACACTTATGTGTTTGCAGTTTATATCAAAGTTATTTGCACAGCGGAATAGTAAATGTTCTAAGGTTAAAGTATCACTTTTTAACAGGAGTTATTACTCCCCCTTTACTGAGCAGTTAATGAGAATCAATAAGCAATTGAAAGTATAAAGCAATAAATACAAGTTATGATTCTCAGATGTGAAATGGATAATAAGTTTAAAAGCCTTAAAGGTTTTTCAATTAAAATCAAAGTATATCACATGTCTAAAATAGATGAATAAACTCATCTATTTATAGACGAAGTTACAAGACTGTTGTACTAAGTAATCTAAGATATTTAGCTAAGATATTATACTTAGGATAATGCTTACAACAGGCTGTAGCATTGAAACTTGATCCAAGACTTTAACAAAACATTATAATACTAAACTACTGAAGTCTGATGTCGGTTCTAAAGATAAGATTAGCAAACTACTGATGAAAAGACAAACTACTGATGAGTAGTTTTGTCTTCAGTAGTTCTGAAGTGAGGTGTCTGGTTAGACCTCAGAACTACTGATCAGTTTCTTCTTCAGTACTTTGTTCTTCTCTTCCTCAGTACTTGTGTTTTCCTCTTCAGCAGTTTCTTCTATACTTAGCAGAATTATGATTTGGACTAAGGTTATCAAAAGTGGTTTCTTCAATCCTCTTTGTCCCAACAATCTCCCCCTGGATTGATGAAGCCAAAACCTTATCCAATCTTTATTTTTCTTCATTCTTTCTCTCTTCTAATATCCTCCAGACTTCTGCTGTCATCTTGGTAGTAAGAGTATCTTTTTGTTGCTTTGTGAGAGATCCTTGTTCAGGCTCAAGATGTTGATTGGTAAGAAGGTCTTTAGTTGACAGTATGCTCAACTCCTTTGAATTTTTGTAGACCTTTCTTGAACGATCTCTTCGTGTCACCAACACTGAGTTGGAATCAGTGAATGACCATTTGACAATGTTTACCTTAGACCTGTCAAAGTCTGAGGCATAGGAAACCAAGCTAGTTCCCTGGGTTTGTCCTGAAGAAGATTGGGGTATGTCTTCTATTTCAGTGACCTTCAGGTGAGAATCTCTGCTAGCTTGAAGATCAACACCACCTTGGATAGCAAAGTTGGGTAGGTGATGTGTTGTTACAACCTTGGTATGAGATTTGTCTTTGATAGACTGTTGTATTTGGTAAGCATATGTAGCAGGATCTCTGAATTGTGTCAACAGAGGTTTTTCTTCAATGTCAAAGTCACCATGTACTAACTGATTTCCTTCTAACAATACCATCTTGAAATCAGTCTTCACATTCTCCTCTGCCTTTCTCTTTCTTGTAGCTGGTCTTTGTAGTGCACCAGATGATCTTCTCATGACTAAAGTTTGTTGAGCTTCAGGAGTTTAAAATCTATCTGGATTTGCAGCTTTTGCTGGCCTTGAACTTTTTGTAAGTGTCATATAATGTTTCTTCTTTCCATCTTGACACTGAGGCCCTTGAACCAAAATCATTTGCTACAAGTTCATCAATAATTTCAGCTCTTTTAGCTTTTCTCTCCTTCTCAGTTGCCAACTTATCAGCTATAAGTTGAGCTCTTCTGGTTAGTTCTTCTGTGGAGAGTCTGTTTAGAGAGACTTGTTTTGCTTTGGAGTTCTTTGTAATCATCAAAATCAGCTGTGCTCTCTTGTCTTCTTCAGCAGCAGCCTCAAGTGCTCTCTCTTCAGCTTCTAATTCATCAAGTTTTTCTTGATACTTGATAAGCTTTTCTTCATAGCTCAGATCATCCCTTGCTTCTAGGCTATTCCATACTTTGTCTTCCTTAGCCTTCTTCTGAGCCTCTTTCAAACTCTTCTCTAGGTATTCCTTGGATACTGAGATTGGAGAAGGGTTTAAAATAGTTGTTGTAGTATGCACAGGCTTTGGAATTGAAGTTGGTTCTTGTTCAGTTGCCTTGGAAGACTGTCCTTGATCAGTTTTGGAAGTTAAAACTTCTGAAAGGTTTATTGCAGCAGTTCTTGTCACAACTACTGAAGGGTTGTCTTCAGCAGTTTGAATAATAACTTCAGTAGTTTCTTCAGGTTGCCTTGGTGATGGTCTGAACTGTTGAATGATCTCTTTTCCAGGTCTCTGAATTGTCTTTTCAGCATCAAGAGATTTTTCAACTGTTGGTTCCTTAATCTTCTCCCCCTTTTTGGCTTCATCCACTTCTGGAAGCTTCAAGGTTGAAGAAGTTGCAGCAGATAATGTTGCAAGCTGTCTTTGGTTTTCATCCATTTTCTTGTTCAGCTCTGCAAGTTTTGTATTAATCAACTCAAATTGAGTGTTTGTCTTCAACTCCCAAGCAGTTGTGAATGATTTGAGTTGATCAGCTATAGCATCCTTGATTATCTGGTACAGGGGACCATCTGGGCTGCATAGTTGGTTCAAGTTTATGCTTGTAAGCCCAGAGAATTGGGTAGGCTGTTTTTGTGAAGGGGGTGTTTTTGGGTGATCTTCAGAGTGTTCTGAAGATGCCACTTTAGGGGAATCAGGTTTTAAGTGGTCTTTAACCTGATCCTTTGTGACCAGCTCTTTGAGCTTAAAGACATTAGATTCAGGATCTTCAACATCAGCTGTCAATTCATTTTGTGGAATTTGTGATTCATCATCCAAACTAATGGAATCATCTGAATCCCTGATAGTGTCCTCAATGAGGGCAGCATCAGTTAAATCATGAGCTAGCTCCAAACTAGTCTTCTCATGAACCTCTTTTTCTTGGAACTGAGGATTTCCTACTTCAGGCAATAAGCCTTCATTAGTAGTTGCCAAATTTGAGGTCTTCGCAATGTTACTACTGTCCTCAGGTTCACCACTGGGTGATAAATGAGTAGTAGCAGCCTCAAAAGTACCTAGAGTTTCTAAGTTTGGGCTTAGATACTCTGGTTCATCCTCATCTCCCTGGTTAGGGCTAATAAGGTCCACATCCATGTCAACTTCTGAAGGCATCTCCCCTATATGATGTGTTGCTTGGGGAGTGACATGTGTTGGATGGGATTCTTTTAGTCCTGAGAGAAGTTGGGCAATTTCTATGGTTGTATGTGAGGGTTCAGGTTCAGTAGTTGTTAAGGGTTGTTGTTCAGTAGTTGGTATGGGTTCTGGTTCAGTAGTTTGGAAGGATTGGTCAGTAGTTACAGTCTTTTTGAGTCTTTTTCTTTGGAAAATGACTGTAACTGGTTTTCTTTTGGGTGGTGGAGATGGTGTGGACTGAGAGGATGTTTTAGCCACAACCTTTTCAAGTGCAGATTGCACATCAGTAGTTTCAGGGATCTCCACTTCCTGAACTACCTTTTTCTTTGGGTTGATTGGTTTTTGTTTTTGCTGTTTTGGCTTTTTGGTTTTCTTTGTTTTGGGTTTTGAAGATGTGGGTTCCTCAGGGATGGGTTGTTCTTCCCTTTGGTCATCTTCTGGCAAAAGTGCCGGTTTGTTATGCCTTGAGAATACTTGTGAAGTCAATGGATTTAAAGTTTTTGACTCACCCATAAGTACTCCCTCACCAAGTTCTTTGATTATGCATTGCATAACAAATCTTGGGTACAGTAAAAACTTTTTCTTATCATTTTGATGGTGTAATACCAACTCATTGAAAAATAATGAAGATGCCTTAAAAGATGTTTCATTTATGATTGAATGAAAGATAGGTTGAAAAGTTGAAGGCATCTGATCATATGATCCAGTTTTAGGGCTTAAGCACATAATAATATAATGAAATAGCAGTTTATATTGTGGATCAATAAATTTCTTATAAACTGTTGCTTGTGCTAAAGTACCTTGGTAACCACATTCAGTCATGGTTAGATGAATATCTGCAGTGGGAATATGCTCAGGAGCATCAGAATCATTAAGGCCAAGCCTTATTCCCAGTGACTCTTGTGTGATTGCCATATGTTTCCCTTGAATGGTTGAGTTGAGGGAAATCACTTTGTTGTTCACTGTCACCGCCTCTGCATTTGCCCAGAACTCATTGAGAGTTTCTACATGAATAGGAGGATCAATGGTGAAAGCTTGATAATACTGGGATTTGACGACTAAATCTATGATTTCATCGTATTGGGACCAGGCATCATCGTTCTCGAAGTAGCCTCTTTGATTGTGTCCCTGTTTTAGAACAAGAGCCATGGATTCTTTGATCGAACAGTAAATTTAGGTTAGAGAGGGGGTTTTGGTTTTGCTTTGAGAGAGAAAGAGGGAATTTTGCTTTTTGAATGGATAAGTGTTTGAAAAAGGTATTTATCAGAAGTTTTTAACCGACTAGGTCAAACTTCTGATGAGTGAAATGTCAGTTTTACCCTTTTTAATGAAACTACTGATGAAGCAGGTTTCTTCATCAGTGGTTTTAGTCATCTCTTCAGTAGTTTGAAACAGCTGATGAGAATGACTTTCAAAACACTTGAATAACTTCTGATTATCATCAGTAGTTACTTCTTTTCTAAAATTTCCCATTTTGATGTTTTTCAAAGTATCAGTAGTTTCTATCTTTTTAATTTGTTCATCAGAGGTTTTGTGACAGATAAGTATGTAAGTGAAATAAAATATGTGCAGAACTAAAAAGTGAAAACACTTACAGACTTTCTTCCAAGTTTAACATCCCAAGCATGGATACTAACCTCTGAAATGTTGTTGAGTCAAGGGGTTTGGTGAAAACATCAGCTATTTGATTAGCAGTTGTAACATGTTTCACCTCAATCTTGCCTTTTTCATAGCAATCTCTTATGAAATGATACCTGATTTCAATATGTTTAGTCTTTGAGAACTGAAAAGGATTTTGAATGATGCTAATGGCAGATTTACTGTCTACTAAGAGTGGAGTCTTGGTCACTTTGATTCCATAATCAAGAAGTTGATATTGGAGCCATTGTATCTGGGATGTACAGCTTGCAGCAGCAATGTATTCAGCTTCAGCTGTTGAAGTTGCCACAGATGTTTGTTTCTTTGATTGCCAGGACACCAGACAGTTTCCCAAAAATTGACAACCACCAGATGTTGATTTTCTTGACATTTTGCACCCTGCATAGTCACTATCTGAAAAAGCTGTTAACTTGGTATTGCTTGAAGCAGGATACCAAATTCCTAAAGTAGGAGTTCCTTTCAGATATCTGAAGATTCTTTTGACTGCAATTAGGTGTGATTCTCTTGGTGCAGATTGGTATCTAGCACAGACACAAGTTGAGAACATAATATCTGGTCTAGAAGCAGTTAAATATAAGAGAGAACCTATCATACATCTATACATGGTTTGATCAATCTGTTTTCCTTGATCATCTGGTTCAACTTGTGTGGTTGGTGTCATGGGAGTGGAACATGATTTGATTTACAGTCTTGTAAAGAAAATTTGTTTAATAATTCTTTAACATATTTTGATTGATGTATAAATGTTCCATTTGATTGTTGCTTGATTTGCAGTCCCAAAAGTACTGCAATTCTCCCATAGTACTCATTTCAAATTTTGATTGCATGAGTTTCTTAAAATCTTCACACAGTTTTGAATTTGTTGAACCAAAAATGATATCATCAACATAAATTTGAACAAGTAAGACATGATTTCCAACATGTTTTATGAAAAGAGTTTTATCAATGGAGCCTCTTGTGAAGTGATTCTTAAGTAAAAAGTTGGAAAGTGTTTCATACCAGGCTATTGGAGCCTGTTTTAGCCCATAAAGAGCTTTGTCAAGTCTGTATACCCAGTCAGGATGAGAAGGATCCTCAAACCCTGGAGGTTGACAGACATACACTTCCTCTTTTATTTTTCCATACAAAAATGCACTCTTGACATCCATTTGATAAACTTTTATGTTGTTGGAAATTGCATAAGCTAACAATAACCTGATAGCTTCAATTCTTGCAACTGGTGCAAAGGTTTCATCATAGTCAATCCCTTCCTCTTGAGAATAACCTTGTACCACCAATCTTGCCTTGTTCTTGATGATCATACCAGCTTCATCTGATTTGTTTCTGAAGACCCATCTTGTACCAATTGGCTGCTTGTTTGGAGGTAAGGGACAGATTTCCCAAACCTGTTGCTTCTTGAATTGAAGCAGTTCTTCTTGCATGGCTTGCACCCAATTGTTATCTTTGAGGGCTTCTTGATATTTCTTTGGTTCCAACTGAGAAATAAATGCTGAGAAAAAGCAAAAGTTGGAGAGCTGGTTTCTTGTAAGCACCCCTGAAGCAATATCACCCATGATTTGATCCAATGGATGATCCTTGTGTTCAATCAATTGTTGTAGACCTGTACTAGAGGATGGCTCTGTTATTTCTTCAAATAAACCACTGAGATTGATAATATCTGGTTCAGCTGTTGTTTGAGGTTCAGGAGTTTTAGGTTCAGCTGAATCAGTACTTTCAAGTTGTTCATCAGTAGTTCCTGAAGTAGAAGCTTTTGAAACTTCTGAACGTTTAAAAGTTGATCTTTTGACTGTGTTTGGAGTCCATGGTGTAAGACTATCATCTTCAAATCCTTGAAAACCATTTTGAGGAGGTTTGGATGATTCAACAGTCTTTTCAGGTCCGAAATGAAAATTGTCAAGGTCAAATAATTCAGCAGGATTTGCTGGAATAAGAGTGTGTTTTGATTCATTGAACTTGACATTCAGTGTTTCTTCAACTATCTTGGTTCTTGAATTAAAGACTTTCTAAGCTTTTCTCATTGGAGAGTAACCAAGAAAGTAACCTGTATCAACTTTAGCAGCAAATTTTGAGATAGAGTCTTTGATGTTGAGGATAAAACATTGACATCCAAAAGCCCCGAAGAAGGAGATAAAGGGGCTTTATGCCATGAAGAATTTCATAGGCAGTCTTGGTATGTCTCTTGTTGATAAGAACTCTATTCTGAACATAACAAGCTGTGTTGACTACTTCAGCCCAAAAGTACAGAGGTAGGCCTGAATCAGCTAACATTGTTCTGGCTGCTTCTATTAAGGTTCTGTTCTTCCCTTCTACCACACCATTTTGTTCAGGAGTTCTGGGAATGCTGAATTGT
Organism: Ambrosia artemisiifolia; assembly: GCA_032199755.1. NCBI lineage: Eukaryota > Viridiplantae > Streptophyta > Magnoliopsida > Asterales > Asteraceae > Ambrosia > Ambrosia artemisiifolia. Next base: position 37,254,385 of record CM063525.1, read on the forward strand.
CTAACAATCCCTTTAGACAAACAGAATTCATCTAGAGTTTTGTTCCTGAACTCTGTCCCATTGTCACTCCTGATGACTTTGACAGAGAGAGAATATTGCTTCTCTACTTGTAGAATGAAGAACTTGATTATTTCAGATGCCTCATCCTTGGAATATAGGAAGAAGACCCATGTGAATCTTGAGTAGTCATCAATGATGACCAAACAGTACTTCTTCTTACCAAGGCTCATTATTTTGACTGGTCCAAATAAGTCCATATGGAGTAGTTGAAGACATGCAATTGTTTTTTATTCTTCAATAGACTTATAGGAGGACTTATGCTGTTTACCTTTAAGACAGGAATGCAATTGTTTTTTATTCTTCAATAGACTTATAGGAGGACTTATGCTGTTTACCTTTAAGACAGGAAACACAGTGTTCTTGACACTGGTATTCCTTCAAAGGTAGACCCCTGACCAAGCCCATTTTTGTGACTTTATTGATGGTTTTAAAGTTCACATGGCCAAGTCTCCTGTGCCAGAGATCATTTTCTGAAGTTGATGCCTTTGAGAAGAAACAGGCAGTATTGTTCAATACTTTTTCTTTTTCAATGTCCACTGCATAGACATTGCCACATCTTTTGGCAATCAGCAAAGTATGATCTTCAATGATCTTCTCAATCAACTTCTGGCCTTCTGGTGATATGATCTTGCATGCTGTCTTTGTGAAAAAGGAAGAATATCCTTTATCACACATTTGAGAGACACTCAACAAGTTGTACTCAAGGTTTTTAACCAGATTGACCTTGTCAAACTGCATTTTGCCTGAGGATACATTGCCATATCCTAGCACATATCCCTTTGCATTGTTCCCAAAGGACACAGATCCTTCTCTTTGACTGATAAAATTGTTTATCAGGTATCTGCATCCAGTCATGTACATTGTGCCTCCACTATCAACATACCATATGCTATTCAAACCTCTGGAGACCCTCTGCACAAAATAGCAAATTAGTTAGATTTGGCAACCCAAGCCAATTTGGCTTTGGGTTTGCTCTTGAGAACAGGTGCAGCTTGTTGAGGACCAATTTTTGAAATCCATGTCTTTTTTGCAATGGATTTGTCATTAAGAACAATGGTGGTTTCTTTTTGGTGACCACCATCAACTTTGGTCATCAGAAGTTTAACCAAATTTATCAAATCTTTAACTTCAGTAGTTTGTGAAACTACTGATGAGTTAGGTGTAACTTCTGAAGATGAACTTTGAGAAAAAGACTTTTGTTGAGATAAAATCTTTTTATGAGAAAGGTTTTTACTTGATTTTTGTTTGTTGGGAAAGAAAGTGTTTTCAAAATCTTATTTTATTTGTTTTCCCACAATCAGTTGTTGATTTTTCTTATTGAACTGATTTCCCTTTCTATATCTGCAAAGTTCAGTTATGTGGTTAAACAGACCACATATTTCACATGCTTTTGCCTTCTCTTTCCTTTTAGATAAAGCAAGAGAGTTGGAAGGCAATTTACTGACAATATCAGTATTTTGCAATAGGTCATCAGTAGTTTTCAGGGTCTCAACTCCTGATGTAGATGAAACTACTGATGGCTTGTTGTCAGTGGTTTTAACTTATGCAGTACTTTCATTTTTGAGAAAGTTCTGATGGTAGGATGTGCATTCCTCCATATCAGAAGTTTGAATCAATTTCATCCCATCATTATCAGTTTTGTGGGTGAAATCTGTTGGTGATTCAGTGTGGGTATACCCTATGCCAAACTTAACATTTGCTGCAGTTTGTTTGTTAAGCAGCATTTGGTACCCTTTTACAAGACTCAACCCATTTTTCACAATCAACCTTAGTGTCAGCAAGCTCTTTTCTGACATTTCCTAGGTTGTCTATCATGCTTTTAATTTGTGCCTGGGTTTCTATGGATTTATCAGTTAATTTAGAAATTTCTTTATTTTTCAAAGCAATTTTTCTTTCTAAATCACACTTCATTTGAGTATATTTTCTCTCCATATCATTCGATTTGCCTTGTAAATGCACATTGGTTTCCCTTATTAAAGCAAAAGATTCTTTGCAAGATTTTGAGCAAAGCTTTAAAAGAGATTGTTGTGATACCTGAGTGAGTGCAGAATTCGAGGAGTATCCCTCAAAAGCCATTAAGGCAAAGTTCTTTCTGCCATTGTCAGGTTCTCCCCAGTTGACATCATACACTTTATTGTCTGCATCCTGACTGCATTCAGATGTGTCAAAAGGAAGACTGCTCCAGTCAACATACCCTGATGTAAATAAACTTTGTTGTTGAGGGGGTTGTTGAGTTTGTGCAGGTTGTTGAGCAGTTGGAAAAGGAGGCATTTGCTGCTGTTGGTGAGCAGGCATTTGAACATATTGTACTTGTGGCACATATTGGACTTGTGGAGCTTGTGCCTGTACAAAATGAGCACTCCCTTGAGTTCCATTATTCCTATTATAAGTGGGGTTAAATTGATTTCCAGACATGGGTTGGTTATAGCTAGAGCTTCTACACTCTCTAGCAAAGTGTCCCAACTTCTGACACTTATGACATCTCAGTTTAGATTTGTCAAAACCAACTTTTGTTGAGTTGTTTAATCCTGGAAATTTCATTCCTAAGCTTTTGTAAAATTTGTTAGTTTTAATGCTTAACAAGGCCAGTTGGTGTAAAATATCCATTTCTTCTAAGTCATCACTGCTAAAATATTTTAAGTCATCCATGATAAAACACATGTTATCAGCAGTTTGACTCAGGTCTTCATTGTCATAAGCTGGGAAAGATCCATCTGATGAGATCCCAGCAGTTATGTCAATGTGATCAAAAGATCCAAATTTATTAGAACAAGATGGTGAGTCATGTCCTAATAAGGCTGTGCTACCTGGAGTATAGTCATCAGCAGTTTTACCAGATTCTTGTAACGTTTTCTTTTGATTGATTTCTCTTTCAAAAGTTAGTAATTTTTCATGTAACCTAGTTAAATTTAGGGTGTTAAAATCTGTACTTGATCTGAGGACTATAGAATAAGTTTCCCATTTTGAAGGTAAAGACCTTAAAAATCTATGTAACATAGATGCATTTGAATAGGTCTGATTGTTAATTTTTAACTCAGAGATGAGTGAAGAAAATCTTTCAAACTGTTGTGTTAAAGTTTCACCATCTATGTGAGTAAAAGCTTCATATTGTTGGGCTAGGATTTCTCTAGTGTTGGCTATCACCTCTTCAGTTCCTGCAAACTGTTCTTTTAGGCAATCCCACAGCTCTTTGGCACTTTCACAATGTAAAAGTCAAGCATAAATTTCATTTGGAAGAGCCATAGCCAACATAGAAAAAGCTTTTGCATCTAGCTCAAATTTTTGGAAATCTTCTTCAGTGTAGTCTTTTGGGTCTTTTGGTCTCTCAGTTTTACCTTCTGGATCAGTAACTACTGGTTTGTGAGGTCCAAACATTACAGACCTCCAACAACCAGTGTTGGTAGAGAAATTGTATGTGCCAACCTTCTTTGCCAGATATTGTTTTCCTTTCTGACTAGCATAGGAGGTTTATTGGCAGATTCAGTATTGTAAGGGTCCATTTTTAAGAAGTTTGGATTTGCCAATACTTCTTTAAAGTGATGGATGAAAAAGTGAACCTTTTAATCCTTTATTGGATATCAATAAGAGCCTGTTTCTGATTCTCAATTTGTTAGATTGATATTTGATCAGATAAACCAGTGCTCTGATACCAATTGTTGGATCAGTGGCCTCTTTATTTCAGTTCAGAACACTTATGTGTTTGCAATTTATATCAAAGTTATTTGCACAGCGGAATAGTAAATGTTCTAAGGTTAAAGTATCACTTTTTGACAAGAGTTATTACTCCCCCTTTACTGAGCAGTTAATGAGAATCAATAAGCAATTGAAAGTATAAAGCAATAAATACAAGTTATGATTCTCAGATGTAAAATGGATAATAAGTTTAAAAGCCTTGAAGGTTTTGCAATTAAAATCTAAGTATATCACATGTCTAAAATAGATGAATAAACTCATCTATTTATAGACGAAGTTACAAGACTGTTGTACTAAGTAATCTAAGATATTTAGCTAAGATATTATACTTAGGATAATGCTTACAACAGGCTGTAGCATTGAAACTTGATCCAAGACTTTAATAAAACATTATAATACTAAACTACTGAAGTCTGATGTCGGTTCTGAAGATAAGATCAGCAAACTACTGATGAAAAGACAAACTACTGATGAGTAGTTTTGTCTTCAGTAGTTCTGAAGTGAAGTGTCTGGTTAGACCTCAGAACTACTGATCAGTTTCTTCTTCAGTACTTTGTTCTTCTCTTCTTCAGTACTTGTGTTTTCCTCTTCAGCAGTTTCTTCTATACTTAGCAGAATTATGATTTGGACTAAGGTTATCAAAAGTGGTTTCTTCAATCCTCTTTGTCCCAACAGGTTAAATGCGCGAAAAGTCACCTTGGACTACAGGGGGTGATTAGGATAGCTAATCGCCTGTCCCAGGGGCAACTAGGAAGCTAATCGACTGACTTGGGGGCGAGTAGCTTCCTAATCGCCTGATAAAGGGGCAATTAGCCTTCCTAATTGCCTATTTGCTTTCCTAATTGCCTGTTTGATTCCTAATCGTGTGTTTTGCTGCTGTAAGTGTATTTTAAGATCCCGGAACATGGTTTGACACCTAGGAACATGTTTGGAACCTCGTGACATGTCTAATAACACGATAACACGTGTTCAGACTCGTATATGCGATATATGAACTGTATGATGGACTTTGTGAACTATAATGCGTGTTAAGTGCATAGTTGTGTATGATTACTTGATATCTTGATTCTTTGCTAACACGTGGGATGTCGGGTCACCAATAGGATGTCGGGTCTTGTCTTGTATGGTTTGGTTATCAGTCAAACATGTTTTCAAATGTATAATGGTTATGGTCTGGACACTTAGGGACTAGTTGACCTGCGGGTCAACAGTTCGGGTACTCATATGCATTTAATGGTAGGTTGCCGATACTAGGAACTGTCATTTGCATTGTCAGTGGTTTATTAAGAAGAAAGAAATCTAAGGTGAGTTTCACGGCCCCACTCTTTACTGGTTTCGTTTTCGGGGGAGAAACATGCTACGTGCTCGTACCTTTACTTATCATGTTATGCTAGTGTTGCTTTCTGTTCTTACTATACGATAGTTTAGTTCACCGTTGGACTGTAGTTCAGTTAGACGTGGTTCGGTAGTTCGGTTGGCTGGGGCTCGGCCGTTCAGTTCGCCGTGGGTCGGTAGTTCAGTTATGCCTGGGTTGGCAGTTCGGTTACACACGGGTGTTACACACCTGGTATCGTATTAGTGGTTTTCAAACGCCCGGTTGGCAATCTTATAGCATAGTAGTAACATGATGGATCTTTCAAAAACTCATAAACGTTTTACTTAAAACCTGTGAATTCACCTACCCTCTTATCTACTCTAATCGGACATAAACAAACTAAAACCAATAATGTGGAGGTTAAAACAATGGATGTGGAAGTTTGAATATAAAACTTATCATGTGTAAATTATAAACTTACATATATACACACAACTTAAGATGTGCTTAACATTATACGACACTCTTTGTCGGGTTTGTAGTTATTCCAGCTTCTGCTTTGCTAGATCACTTACTCGAACATCAAGTGAGTTTCATGGCCACTTTTACTGTTTTACTATTTTACAACTTTGGGGGAGAAACATGCTTGAGACCTACATTTGTACATGATAACCATATGTGTTACATGAGTTGGACAACATTATCACAACAAAGTCCCTGGACAACTATAACCATTAACTTAGCAATAAGTCATGGATTATTTGAATAGTACTATTTGGGTTGACACCCCCTTTCATGGTTAGTCGCGCTAACCACGACAATGGTGTCAAATGATTGCATATTATCCATGTTTTTCAATGTTCTGTAATAAGGCATTAGTTGGGGCGTACAAGGAAGTCCAGGTTTGGTTATGAGACTCATGGTAACTATATTCTGCATGTACGCAGACAACAAACTTTGTGGAAGACAAACTGTTTTATCGAGACATTAAAACCTACGTACTCACCAACTTTTTTGTTGACACATTTAAGCATGTTTTTCAGGGAATCCAGTAAGGACAATAAGATGGCATGCTTAGGAATGCATGAAGAAGTCTTTGGTTTTATTATTTGATGTAGTCGTTGAACTCATTTGCTATGGCATGTAACTCTATTTGACATCAAGACCTTAATTGTTATGTGGAATGAATGACATTTAGTATTTCTCATATAAACAATGTTCGTGATCACCATACCCGTCTCACCTCACGTTTTCGCCTATGCGGGGTGTGACACATAGGTAAGGAAGGCTTTGAACCTGTGTTGCATTTACTTCCTCTCCATTCGCATACAATAAATAGTGGGGTTGCCAATCGTTTCCCCGCGAATCTTAATTTGCCTCCCGCTTGGTGACACCAATTGTATCACCTTTTGGTAGCAATTCACATTTGCATGGTACTTGGACGGCTAGACCATTCCGATCACAACTTCAAATTCTCCCATCTTCATTTGCACCAGGTCTACGGGAATTTCTCCCCATCGATGACGATTTCGAAACCTCGGCATTCATCACAAACAATAAAGTGTTTATTATCGACTACTTCTACTTCGAGTGGAATAGGTAATTTAGTCAAAGTAAAAGTCGGGTGTTGAATAAGTTCGTATGAGACGAATGATTTATTAGCACCCGTATCGAATAAGACCCTCGCGGGTATGGAATTTATAGAGAATGTACCTGCGACCATGTTCGGGTCCATCTTAGCTTCTTCTGCAGTGATATTAAACGACCTTGCCCGCGACTTAGATGCTTTAGGTGAAGGTTCGGATTTACCCCTGGATTTACTAGTTCTGGACATTTGGCTCTCATATGCCCCAACCTGTAGCACTTGAAACACACGTCAGCTTTGGTGGGGGCAATTTGCTAAGATATGGCCCATCTTCTTGCAATTTGGTCATGGTTTGTTTTTAAAGTAGCACTCGCCTTTGTTCCAAGCATTGGGCGATCCCCCTTTTGCACCTCCCTTTTTGTGGGATTCGACTACTTTTTGTTTCTTGCTTGGGCTTTGGGTTTGAATCCACTACCCTCCTTTCACCCCTTTCGATCTGTTTCTTGAGCTCCATTTCTCACTCGTGGGCCGCATTAAGGATTTTGGTTAAGGTTTCGTATTTCGAGGGGGTCATGAACTCCCTACACTCGGCTCCAAGCATATTGTGGTAGTAGTAGATCTTTTTCTCCTCGGTTTGAGCCAAGTCATCATAAAATTTCAGCTTGTCTAAAAAGATCCCGATGATCTTATCGATTGTTTCGCCTTGATGTCGGAGCCTTGTAAGCTCCCCTTTAATCTGGTTCACTTCTGCCTTGGGGTTATGATGTTGGAGGAATATAACTTTGAATTCGTCCCAGGTCATGTCCCTTAGGGCCTCTGAGTTAAATCCGCTCTTCTTCACATCCCACCAGTTCTTGGCTAGTTCTCTCAATTGACCCGTGGCGTATGCCACGCGGTCTCACGTATAACAACCAGTCCTCTCGAATATGTCTTCGATCTCGGAAAGCCATCGATGACATTCCACCAGATTCATTTCCCCTTCGTAAGTTCGAGGTTTGCATGCCATAAATTTGTCATATGAGCATGATTTTCGGACTTTGTTCCGGTTGACTTCTTGGAGAACATTTTCCTTGATTTTATTGCACTTCTCTTAGATTATCAAGAGAAGGGTCGTTTTAAGCTCGCTTAAGAATCCTGGGATACCGTTCTATTTGGTCGTCCTGATTTCTGGGGAGATGTTTCCCTTAATCTACTCCCGTCACACGGGAGTTTGTCTACTAGATGTGGAGTCATCAGCCATCTTATGCTGAAAAGGTTTACCAGGAGTTAGAAACATTTCGAATTGATTCATTTGATTGCACCCTATAGTGATGCGATCATGAATTCCCAATTTCCAGTTCGGACGATCCCTAGCTCACCATGACCGTTTAATTGGTGGGTTTCCAGGTCTTAGTGCTAAATGCGGTATCCCCGTGTTTATTCCTGATTGACTTGAGTTCAATCATAATGTATAACATTTTAACTAGATTCGGATAATTTGGAACTAACTTTGGAAGTCAAATTCTTACGGGAAGGATGATCAACTTGAACTAAATGCTTACTTCGTTTAACCTTGGGCTCTGATTACCACTTTCAATACCCCGTTTATCAAAACAAGTCTAAATATGAGCAATTAGGACTTTAACATAATTAACTTGAATATTAGCACTAATTGTAATTCGATTGAAAAGTGGATGGTGTTAATTTTTGACAATTCTATTACAACTATCCAAGGTTAAAGATTGGACAAAAACTACAAGGATGTACAATCCCAAAATAATAATAAACCTAGGTTTGTTTTTAACAAAAGGGTTTGCGTAAGTGTTCAAAATGTAGAGCATTCGGTTCTTGAATCGTTCGCGACCATCTTCCGACTTCCCATACTTGATACGTAAGGTTTTGCGCACAAAATCAACAAGATAAGATTAGTATGCTATGTTAGTTTAGGTGGAATTGAATGCTAGAAGGATTAGCAAGTTGTGTGTTGAGGGGACAAGCCCAAAACGACCCACATCAGGACCACCGTAGGCTACGGTCCACAAACCGTAGCCTACGGTTCCTTCATGCTGTTGCCGCCTTCATTGGGATTGGGCGCCGTAAGCTATGACCGATGATCCATAGCTTACGACTTGGTGTTCCTGCCCGAGTGGAGCTTAGTAACCGTAGGTTACGGCAAAGAGCCTTAGCCTATGGTTCAAGGCTGATGGATCTAACGTGTTTTGCCATACTTAGCCAAATTTTAAGTCCTTCTTTGCCCTGCACCAAGGTCAATCAAATGTCCAGCCATATTATCCATTTCGGACCTCCTAAACTCCTATATTTGGTCCGCATTACGAGACTATATAACGCATATATCCAATCTGATTTCTTTGATCAAATCCAACCTAATTGGCTCTCAATCAAATCACCACCCAAATGAACCATTCGATCAAAGGCGATTCTTGTAATATTAATCATGATGCCTCTATTACGACTTTGGAAGGTATCAAACCTTGCTCCCATTGTTTCTAGATAGCATCTATGGTCAATTTGGTTAGTTTCTATCATTCCTTTAGCTAGGATCATTTCATGCACTACAACAAGTTGTCAAGAACTATAATGAATCCCATCCAATATATTGGACCATTCCTAACTATGCACATTCAGTTTTGATGATTGTATGGTATAATAAACATCCCACCGTTGTGGCGAAGCCTCATGTCCATGGCCCCCTGTGCCACTTCTCTCGGTCTTAGTCGCTTAGTCCGAGAGTCAACTATTAAGGGTTCATTCCCATATAGGATGTCCAATACAATAATTGGCATCCACTTCTACGTTTATCATATGCAGCTAATCTATAACATGATTAATCATTACATAAGTTTGGAAGTCATAGTATGACTTACCTTACTCGTATTCACATAGACATTTAAGTGTTGGTCGTTAGTCGTGATTTCAAACGACCACACGCATTTATTAAGATGTGTCCATGCAAATCTTATCTATAAGCATGCTAACGAGGTCGAGCCTCATTGTCGCATTTTGTCAAAAACTTGGTGGGCAACATTTTATACGTTTTATTCATTGGCCTTCTAAACCGTGAAATCCCACCTCAATCTAAATTTCAAAGGTCATGTTATACAATTAACATCACTTTCATCATATTTCATAATTTAGATTTAAAACACACATAATATCATCCAGATTCACCGAATTTCACACACAACCCACAAACCCACCAAGTTCATACCATGAGCTTCTACCATTTCCCACCTAGGTTAGTATTAGCATGATTTACCTAAGATTATATCGTGTTAAGGATCTCTTATACTAGAGATGCCTTCCCCAGGTATCAATTTATCAAAAGCATATACCCCAAGAATTTTGATATCATCACATACATCTATAGGATGACAATTTGGATGAATTCAATGGTTACCTAGATAACTGTTGGGTCTTAGATGACCGGAATTTCACTCATGTAAGAGCTAACAACCAGCTTGTTGGATTATTTTGCCGAAATTCTGGGATTAAGGACTTGTGTGTGTAGAGTGTGTGTGTGTGTGTGTTTTTTTTACATGAGTTGATAATCAGGGAATGAATTCTTGATTTTTTATGAAGGTTTTAGACCCATGTTTGCCTTTTTGCAGGTTTAGTCCCTTAAGATTCATTAAATCAAGTTTTTAATGATTTTCACTAATGATTTTTCAATGAAAGTGTATATGTGTTGTGGTTTCATTAGTGTCATGTGTCGACTAAATCAGGTTCCAAGTACGCATATTAATTGATAAACATACTTATGAAATTTGGGGCCTTGCACTTTCCCGAGCGTGCTGTTTTGAGTGGTCATATCTTATCGTGTTTTCTAGATTTAAGACTTGATCCTATGCAAAAAAAAAAAACACAGATAAAACCATTATTTATATACACTCCAACACACGTCAGGTTTTTGGCGCCTTTGCTAGTTTATGACTTAGTCTTTTATTTTATTTACAAAATGAGTTATTTTTTTCAATAGTTATCATACAACACTCGTTGTGTAATTTGTGGGGAACTACACACTGAACAAGATTGTTGTGTTTCAAACTAGCGTCCCAATTTTCCAAGAAGAAAAAAGTTTTCTAGATAACCACAAAAATCAGAATCCGAAAGCCTCATACATAGATTGAAGGCTCTTGAGATTCAAATTCATGAGACCCTCGTGGCAGAAGAAAGAGCATTGAACTATACCAACAAAGAAGTTGTTTTTGAAATGTTACAAATAAATGAAGCCGAACCTAAAACCATCCTCCAAAAGAAGGACAAACATGATAATGCCTTAGGTATAGATTAATACAAAGAGTGGAAAAAGACAATGAAGAAATCAACTAAACCTCCCAGTAAAATGACAACAAAGACCAAATACGCACCTCTCAACCTAACAAAATGAAATGTCTGAAGTCTCTCAAATGAAGGAAGAAAACCAACTCCTCTCATGAAAACGCAAAAAGGAGAATATATGTAAGTACTTTTCATTAATAAAAGAGGTATGTACCACGCCTACATCAGCCGAAAATCTTGAAAATATCCCTTTTCATGCTAGGTTTTAGAAGAGATTTTTTCTAACCCAAAAGTTAAAGAGATTCAATATCTCATCTTAGGTAAATATTATTCATCTATGCTCAATAATTGTCTCATTGATAATGTGATTCAATGCTATATTGAAGAAATTTATGTGTATAATGATACATAGATGATTGTCTTTGCATAAGTTTAATGACATACTCAACTTTAAAAAAAAATCAATGTTTACGATTATCTTCCTCTTTAACATCCTATTTATCTTTCTGACTGTACCATCCGTCATACCAAGGGAATTGTCATTCCAAGCAATTTCGCTCTTCTTGATGAAACACCCCTCATTTTCGGTAAGCCTTACATGGCCACAACCCGAGCCTCGTCGAGTGTCGTGGTCTGGTCAAAGATAGAGTTAAATTTTCCTAATTATCACAAACTATGTAGCTAGTGGCAATAAAGGTGTCGAATCCACGAAGATTATGTGGTTCGTGTTTTAAAACTAAGTTGATCGTAAAAAGTACTTTATGAAGCTTGCTATGTAATTCTTTTAGTTGTTGTTTGAAAAGGTTGTTGGGAAGTCCAACGGTTTATGATTAATAATAAAAATTATAAAGTGTCACTTGAAACTGAAATGAATTGAGTTTGTATAAAACAAAAATTGGTGAAACTGATAACACTCGGTTCAACTTTGCAAGATCTAAGGTTCTATCATAATTAGGTTTAGGAACACGATTGCAAATTTGTATTAACGAGTTAGGTGTTTCAACGCTTAGGCTTCAAAAGCTATCAACATCTAAAATTGACAAAGATACGTTTTGTTACTATAGAACATGCAAACCCTACTATCATGTTAAAGCATAATTAACCGATTCATTTCATAAAGTCAATGGTGAGAGAATATATTAACAATTTGTGAATCCAAAACAAGATTAAGACAATTAACGCAATTATCCAAATAGCCAAGTGAAAATACAATGATAAAAATAAATTGTTCAAGAACCTTAAAATCTTACAAGTCTACACCGCGGTGAATCTTGTAGACATTAGCCTTTCATGCTTGGTAGAATTTGGAAGCCGGATGATTTGATTGAAGAAATAGCCATTCGAAATTAATAAATGATTCTGGATGAAGGTTGAGTGCTAATGGTGATTTTGGATAAAAGATGATGAACAATGATGAATGCGGTTGATGATTCTTGATGAAAGATGGAATGGATTCATTAATGGTAATGAAAAAATGTGATAAAAACTCCCCAACTCTTGAATATAACAGCTCCAATTCGAATTATTGGCGAGTCCCCATCAAAAACTCCCTTTATGATCATAAAAATGGGTCAAAACGTTGACTGAATAGCAAGCCTGTCGCCGACGATCCCTAGGCCTCGACAACGCCCTGTGGTGATTTACGAGGTATTTTCTTGTGTATAGTGTAGTTAAGCAATCGATGACACCCTCTTCAGCGACGCCCCTTGTATTGCACTTTCTATTTTTCTTGTTTTTCTCGTAACTATTTCGTTTCAACTCCATTTTCATGATTGAGATGTGACGATGCCCTCACAAAGGAGTCTCACTACTTTATGCATTACATGACAACTTTTTATTACGTCTTAAAAGAATGATTTAGATCAATTGTCTTGCAGAGTACTCGAGATAACCTTCTAAAGGCGTATGGTTTGGATCAATTGTCTCTCAGGAATCCATAAGGACTTTAGTTAACAATATCATTAAGGGGAAGTACACACTAAAGTGACTCTTCTTTAAATTTGATTCCAAAACCCATTATGTTTTCTTTATTTATATTTATGTTTTTATAAAAAAAACAACAAAACCACTATTATTAAATTGACTAGACGTAAATGACATTCGCACTTGCCCCAGCGTGTTGTTTTGAGTGATCACATCTTACTGTGATTTATAAATTTCAATTTTTTTATCTGTGTAAAAACCAGCTAAAAACATGGGTGGAGCTTTATGGTGGCCCGAGGGTGCCCCACCATTTTTTCGCTAAATAGTGTAAATCTAAGCCTTTCGTTCGAAATTTTTATACGTATTGTGTTCGGTCCCCTCCGATTTAAGGGCTTCGTGACTTTCAGTTTCTACGAAAAAAAAATTCAAGCTCCGCAGCTAGCTAAAAGTAAACATTATTTATATAGACTCATGCACCTTTATGCGCATATAATAGCATGCTATGTACATAAGTGCGCACCGGTATACATACTAACAAGCATATCAATGTTTAACAAGCCGTTTCACTTAAAAATTTAAAATGATAGATTATAATATAATTTAAAAGAAAATCGTTACCTATTATATCCGTTCAGAAAATAATGAATGCAGATAAAAAAATAAATTAGTTATGACTAAGAAGTCATAACTAACATCGAATTGACTACCGAAGTGACACCTTCTCATTAGGGTCGTAATTTACTTTGAACTCCACTTCATAAAATCTATTTAAATATGATACATGTTATAAGTACACTAGTGGGATGCCCGCGTGATATGGCTGAGAGTACAACACTTAAAGATTGAGTCGATCCAGGGCTAATTTGAGTTTCACTTGCACTTCATACCGAGTTGGTTTGGGTTGACTCTAATTTAAAATAAAGATGGAATCTTAAACTCGAGCTCGACTTGATAAAAAATCAAGTTGGTTTGCATAACTTGATTTGATTAGACTTTACAACTAATTTGCCATGATGGTCAAACATATAAATTATTTTTTTATAACTTTACATACATTTAGTATTGTCGTGTATTTATTATTGTTGTTTTGTTAACCTCTTCACTTCAATATCAATCGTTCTTTTCTTTTGTTCTTTGTACATGACATGACGAAGACAACGTATATAGGGAATTATAGTAACTTTTACTCGTAATAAATGTAACGAATACAAGGAAAGTTAATGTATTTAGTTTTGTAACAATAACATGGAAGCCATCCATGTTGGTGCGTTCTAATTCGAATGGATGTGAATTATATTAGAGATTCAAATAACAACATCAAACTACCACAAATCGTCCTAGATGCTAGAGTTCCATCATCATCAACATACATGCGAAATCAAACAAACAATGAGCTTAATCATATTACAAAACGGGAGTGTTTTTATTTGTGTTACATCACCGACATGTGTCATGATGCATGAATTTTCCAACATTGTCCACAATTTCCCTCGTAATACATTTCGCTTCACATCTTGCGTGTTTCTCTTTTGAGCTATATCTCAATCAGGAACATGAGTTGTTAAAGTTTATTGCAAGATGCTACCATTTCCCGTATTCTCAATGGTTATTCTTAGCAACCACTATATAACGTATGTAAAAATAAGAACAAAGATTATAGAGAGAAAGATAGGATGGAAAATGAGAGAGCTCTTTATCAATGAGTTTTACCAAGTACAATAAGCCTCTATTTATAGGGACATAACATTAATACAAACTTAATGGTATATGGGAGTTAGAATACGTATAGTCGCTATAATATATATGTTTATAACAAATAAAACATTAATACAAACTTAATGGTATATGGGAGTTAGAATATGTATAGTCGCCATAATGTATATGTTTATAACAAAGAAATTTTAATTATATCACAACTCTTTTTACTATCTTTTTATATTATCAATATTTATACTTAATGCTAGATGAGTTTTAATTAATATAATTTAATAATATTGTAGAAAGATTATTTTAACCTCTTACTAACTTCATTAAGGTGTTGTACCATAAGCATAAAGTATAGTAATTACTTAAATTTGGTTGGTATCATAGCCTCATGCTTTATAATATAGTATAGATATGTGTGCTGGTGGAATTTTTTTATTGAACGGCTACATTTTTTGTCACTCATAGAATTTGAACTCCTCAAGGAGACAAAGTTTTATCTAACACCTTAGACTATATGTTTTGGCCCGCGAGCCACCAACAAAGCCACGCGGATCGCGTGAACCATAACACCCTTCCGTGACTCTGGCCGGGAGCGAGCCCAAGCAACCTGGCTCGTGTGAGCTTTCGAGCATAAATTTAAAAAATAGTCGTTGGCTGCTAGCCAACGGTCAACAATTTAAACATTGTATATATATATATATATATATATAGGAATGGATATATAGGAAACCCATCCTTATTCGGCAAACTCTGGAAACTCTGACTTCCCAATATTTTTTTTTTTGAAAAAATAGGGCAAGTAATATACATGATTTTAAGCATTTTGGGCCAAAAAAATTAAAAAAGCGCCGAGTATTTTTTTTAAAAAAAAAATAAATAAAATTTTGACTAACACATGTTAAGCGCTAATAACAGGTGTTAACCATGTGTTAACTATATGTAAACAGTAGACGTTTTTTATTTTTTAAAAAAAAACCGTTCGACGCTTTTTCGATTTTTTTGGCTCTAAATGCTTAAAAAAATGTATATTACATACCCTAAAATTTTCATTAAAAAAAAAGTCGGGAAGTTAGAGTTTCCAGAGTTTACCAAATAACAAGGGTTTTCTCTATATACTTCCACTATATATATATATATATATATATATATATATATATATATATATATATATATATATAGATTATCTTCATTTACCTAAAGACCAAAGCATTTTTTATTATTTTTCATTATCATTTTTTTACCTAAAAACGGATCTCAAATGGTAAACGAAAACCCAAATCCAAACCCAATCCCGCCCCCACAAAACCCAATCCAAACACGACGTTGGACCGTGGACGAAGAACTCGCGTTGGTCACCAGTTATATTACCACATTTCAAGAAGTAGTACATGAGCGAACGGAAACTTTTTGGAGCACAATTGTGACTAGGTTCCATCAACAAATGGATAACGACCATCGTTTCTGGGAAGAGATAATAGGAAAATTTATGGCTTTTTGCTCGAAGTGCACATTATTGGAGGGGTTATTCATAAGTGCGTTGAACAACAATGCGAGTTTGAACGAAGACGAGGCGATTGAGGAGGCACGTAACGAGTAGCGTGTCATGCATAATGATAACTACCCGAACGTTGCGTTTTGGAGAGCTATGAGACCACGCTTTTAACAATAGTCGTGTTTTTAATATTTATTTATCTTTTTTAATATCTATGTCACGTTTTTATGTAATGTAATGTTATTTTAATGTTTATGTAATGTTATTTTAATATTTATGTAATCTATAACTTATAATAAAAGAATTGAACTTTGATTATGTGGCATTCAATAGAGGCCCAACCCCTCCTTGAATGTGCCACATGGCATCATGTAGGATTTTTTAATTTTTGAGTTTTTTTAATAAATCTATATATAATTTAATTATTTTAGGAAAAGATAAGAATTTAAAAACAAAATTAAATTTTCTCTCTAATCTATCCTCCCATAACTTTTAAACGTTAATATCTTTTATATACGAGATTTTTTAAAGAAAAAAATTACACCAAATTAACGAGCGTTTTATTATCTTTCCAACGAGTACCATAGTGCTATATAAAAACGGAGAAAAAAAACAACTATTTTTGTGGGGTTTTGTTTTCAAATATATTTTACTCTACTAATAAATCACAAACGATAAACTTAACTTCATAGGTAGAGATTCTTTTTTTTTTATATTTGAATATGATAACTTATGGCAGAAATTTGTTTAAAATAAATAATAATAATATCATTATTATTATTCATTAATCATGTATTGGCAAATCATTAATTATGTTGTCATATTAGATATTTTATCTATAACTTATAATAAAAGAATTGAACTTTGATGATGTGGCATTCAATGGAGGTCTCAACCCCTCTTTAAATGTGCCACATGGCATCATGTAAGATTTTTTAATTTTTGAGTTTTTATAATAAATCTATATATATTATAATTATTTTAGGAAAAGATAAGAATTTAAAAACAAAATTAAATTTTCTCTCTAATGTTTCCTCTCATAACTTTTAAACGTTAATATCTTTTATATACGAGATTTTTTAAAGAAAAAAATTACACCAAATTAACGAGCGTTTTATTATCTTTCCAACGAGTACCATAGTGCTATATAAAAAACGGAGAAAAAAAACAACTATTTTTTTGGGGTTTTGTTTTCAAATATATTTTACTCTACTAATAAATCACAAACGATAAACATAACTTCATAGGCAGAGATTCTTTTTTTTTTATATTTGAATATGATAACTTATGGTAGAAATTTGTTTAAAATAAATAATAATATTATTATTATTATTATTAGTATTAGTATTATTATTATTATTATTATTATTCATTAATCATGTATTGGCAAAGCACTAATTATGTTGTCATATTAGATATTTTATCTATATCTATAACTTATAATAAAAAAAATTGAATATTGATGAGGTGGCATTCAATGGAGGCCCCTCAACCCTCCTTTGAATGTGCCACGTGGCACGTTAAGGTGAGAGTTTTTAATTTATTTTTTTTATTTTGTTTTTATCCATTCTCCTACACTTATCTAACTCTAATCTCTTTAAGAATTTAAAAACAAATTTAGATTTTTCTCTCTAATGTTTCCTCCCATCATTTTTAAACGTTAATATCTTTTATATACGAGATTTTTTAAAGAAAAAAATTACACCAAATTAACGAGTGTTTTATTATCTTTCCAATGAGTACCATAGTGCTATATAAAAAACGGAGAAAAAAACAACTATTTTTTATGGGGTTTCGTTCATACAGGAAAAAAAACACAATGATATCATTGGAATTTTACCCTTCTAAAGATGGATAGGTATACTTCATCAAGAGAAGCTACGAGAAAGAATCGCGCAACACTGCAACACATGGTGTCACCTTATAGCAAGGTTATTTTTTTATTTATTTAATTACAAGAGTAATAATTATTGCTATTAGTATTATTAGAATGGTTATATTTTTCAACCCCGGGACACTCCCGGGATAAAAGCTAGTGTTTTATAAACAAAAAATAAAAAAACATAAAAAATAAAAAAACAAAAAACTGGATAAAGCCTTGCTTAAGATGAGTCACAACAGGGCCAAGTGAGTGAAACAGAAGCTTTATCCAATGTCACGTTAACACCCAGTTAAGATGATATGAAAGGATAATATTTAAACTCAAAATGAGTAAACGCCCTTTATTGTGGGTGGAACTTGCTAAGCGGAAAGGGTGGAAGGGAATCATACACCATAAAGCTTAGGTGGGTCTCACATGGCTAACGCTTGGATTAAAGAATAAATAATAACCCAACCCATCATTAATTAATTAGTTATATAATTAGATGCCAAAGTAATGGATATGTTTATTTATTTGGATTATAACTTGTCATCTTTCAATATTAATAGTATTATATTCGTTTGACATTAAACTTTCGAGTCTTTTCAATATGGCCTTTAACCAACCATATAATGGACTAATTTTTATATTTTATCGTTTGTATTCAACTCGTATTTTGTATTTCTTTTCTGCTCCAACACTTATTGTAACCCAGTTACACGATATAGACTATAGATACAACATAGATATCAACGGTTTATGATGTAGGGGCATTTAGATTTTAATAAACATGATTGTATTTGCATTTTATTTGAATAAGTTGTTACATACATGATCTCACGTGTCATGGCAATCAGAGCCATAACTTCTATAATCATATGTTATAGTTACATAGTAGTTCTTGTAAATACGAAATACTATAATATACGTATAAACGATTAAAAGTTGTAGCCTGTATCTTAGGCTAGTAAACTATTTTTTTGCAAAATAACTACTTTATTGTCACATAACCGCAAAAGATTACATCAAGATAGCGGGCAGGCGGGCAACAAGCTGCGCCGCCACCCCTTTCTGGACGGCAAACCCTAACCTACTAAACACGAACCCATGCCCCCCCGGAGTCGAGACACTGCTATGGATAACCCGTTGGACTCTGGTCAGGAAACGGATAGCTTCCGGTGCCAAGGAGCCAAAGGTATCAAATGCCAGGGGTACAAAAACGTGTTGGTTCTCCTCACAGGCTTTAGCATGCTTCTCAACTTTCTTCGCCTCTGCTTTTCGCACCGCTTGCCCTGCTACAAAGCCATTATCCCTCAAACCAACCAAGGGAGATACACCTGTTAGGTCGACACAAGCGTGTTTCCCCCCGGCCCACCCAAAGACAAGCAAGTCTGCTGTACGTAGGGTGGATCTCCCTTCTGCGGGGTCCGAGAGGAAATTCACAGGAGCCTCCTTCTTGGCTGAGATCCCAGCCCTTCTTAAAATGTCCCAAAGAACGTTCCGGACCCAGTCATGCCTATATTTGAAACCAGGTAACTCTTTACAATGAACAGCGTGTTCCCCGTATTTGTCCAAGCATGCCTTATGGCAAATCGGACAGACTTCATCTTCATGGTACATGGGGATCACCAAACGATATTTAAGAATTGCCCTGTATTCAACCCTAGACATGGTTTGACCCAAACCTTCGATTGGGACAACATTCAGGAAATCTTGGGCATGGGGGCTTTGCAAGCATTCAATAACTGCCTTTTGGCGAGGGGACAGATCAAAAGCTTCACCCAAGCTCTGTGCGATTTTGCCAAAAAGGGCATTCGCCAAAGTTTTCTGAGGCTTTGGGGGGCGGTGTCCTTGTTAGAAAAACCGCCAATATCAAAACCTGGGAGATAGTCATTTATCCTTTCGAGGGCTTGCACGTAGTCCAAGTCCATGCCGACAACCCCGCTATTCCTTAAGATGTGGTCTTGGAGGTTCCAAGATTGAGCTCGCGATGCGACAAAAGCATACACCCCAACATCCTTTGCTGAGAGGAGTCCTAATCCTCCCAAACGCATCGGCAAGGACGCCAATCGCCACTGTAGGTCACCAAAGAACGGACCCCCACATACCACTATGTCTTCGATGGCTTCCCGCAAGCCCTTGTCAAAACATGATACCGCATCATTCATCATGGCGGGTTGGCAGGTCCGCAAACCAAAAAGCAACTTGGCGACCCCCATACAAGACCTGAGCAAGAGGAGTTCACTCTGAGGATCCCTAAGGCAGGGCAAAAGTTTCATAAGATCAACCGCGTGCGAGGCTCTCCGCCCTGCCAATTCCCGTATAAAGTAAGAGTCCCGACTAACCAAGGAGCTTTACCCCCTTTTCTGGCCTGCCAATCCCACTAGGGAACAGTCCGTCCCTAAGTTTCACCCCATTACAAGACGGCCAAAAAACCTCAGTTTTCTTAATATTTAGCTGAAGCCCCAGGGATGGCCCCTCCTTCCGAATGATGCCTAAGGCTTTCGCAACCTCGGTGGCCTCACCAATAATCGTCCCATCATCAAGGTACCACGCATGAAATGGGAGGTTACAATTTTCTTGCACCCGGAGAACCATAGGGTGTAACGCCAAGGCGAAAAGGAGGGGACCTAAAGGGTCCCCTTGTTGAACCCCCGTAGTGGCCCCTATACAATCATTGCCAACATACAACCTAGCTGGCTGGGCATATAAGAACTTAGACGGGCAATGCTGAAGAACTTCACGAAGAAGAGTAGTGCGGTCTATCATGTTGAACGCGTTTGAAAAATCCACAGTGAGCATAGCCAAAGAACCGTCTTCATGGAAGGAGCTAAGGAACCTGTTCGCACTGTGGAGCACCGCCTCTGCCCCATTAGGAGTCCCCACCCCAAATTGGAAGTCCCCCAGATACTTAGCCATTTCCTTGCCAACCTTCCTCATAGCCACTTTAGATACCAGTCTGCGCCAAATGGCCCCTATTGCGATGGGTCGGATCCCATTATCAGGTTTCAGAAGAGGGGTAAGGGGGGCCGAAGCAATAAATTCAGCAAGTACCTTGGGGCACAACCCCCCTAGCCATAAGTTGACGACTTCAGTAATAGCTGAGAGCAAACCCATGGAAGCCACGGACCCCTCTCCGCTAAGGGCGTCCAACAGATGTTGGGCCCTCAATCCGTCCCTCCCGCAGGAAGTCCCTTTAGGGAAAGATCGGAGGCATCGAAGCACACAATCCTCATCCACAACAAGCGCGGGCATGATGTCGGAGTTAGAGGGCAAAGACGGAGGAGGCAACACCAGATGTTTATCAATGAGGGCTTTCATGGTAGAATCCCCAAAAGGAGCAACTCCACTAGAACACAACACCTTGACAGCAGCTGTGAAATGACCGTCCCTTACTTTCCGGAGGCACTGTTTGACATTGGGGCTCTTTTTAGTATCCTCACTCCCCCTGTTTCCTGCTTGATAAAAGAAACACCCCCCACGCAATCGAAGAGAGAAGGAACCAAATCTGCAAACCCTGAACCGTCTTTCCACAAAGAAAGCGATTGCAGGATGCTGTTACACTGCAATGATTTCCGATTCCCAGACCTTCGCTCCTGCCTAGTGGACGGTTTGACCACCCGCAGGGTACATCGCGGCAATAAAAGCAGTTTGACCCAACTTTCTACGGAGCCTGGTGAAGCCACCACTTTGCGTAAGGCACCTGTCAAGGCTTGGACAAATGCCAATCGACAGCTTGGGGGGATGCTCTTGACAGTTTGAATGGGCAGTGAGAAAACCCTTTCTAAGAGGGATATATCCCCGACCACACCTCCTGAAGGACCAGGGTCCATGTCCACAGTCACGTGACGAGGTTTTTGGATCCCAACAATGAAATCATCCACATCTCCTGTAACCACAGAGAAGGAGAGGACATCATCAGCACTGTGATTGCACCTTTTGCTGAGAGCATGCATCACCATGCACCTCCCACATAACCATTTAGCCCCGTCCCTAAGGGCGCCCCCAACATCCATAAAAAGGTCCAAGTCTTGAGAGATTGCATCTTGCAAAGACGCCCTCCTTTTTTCTGTCTTCAAATGAAAACTCTGCATGTGCTCTAGTGTAACACCCTAACCCGTAATCACGCGATCAACGCCTAATCATGCGGGTTTTGGCCTTACTTAAACCACTCCCGATTAAAACTTTGATATTTATTATAAACTCAAACCATTAAGATCAAACACACATTTGATTCCCACAAATTTTTACACTTTTATAGCTAAAACATATACTACTATTTTGAGTTTTAACGGGAGTTCTTTGAATTCTATTGCGGAAGCTTGATGAGTGATCGGGTGTGTTCGGCTCTTTTCACGACTTGATCCTTGCTACAGAACTTCAATCCCTTGTTTACCTAGCACCATTACACAAAGAATGGTTAGTGAGTTATCAATGATTCATTTAAACTAGTATGCTAGTCGTTACACGTCGAAACGGAACGAACCAGGCCAAACGACCCTTTATCAGGAGAACAAACTGCTGCAACTTTTGCGCAGCAGCTGTTCGGATAGATTTTACCCTTTTTAAAACCCAAAATCTGAATTCGACTTTCAAATAAGAGTTGTTCTACGCTCCGAGAGCTTTCCAGGCATATAAAGAACACCTCCTAACAATTTTTCTACGATTTTATATTGAATTTTAAAGATCGCGTTGTCTGGCTGTTCTCTGCGCGCGGCCGGTCGCTTTTATCGCGCGGCCGCGCGAAGCTTCTGATCAATTTTATCAATTCGCTGGGCGCTGTGAGCGGCCGCGCGGTCCCTTTGAGCGGCCGCGCGAAGCCTCTGATGTTTGTTTGGTGACTTTTAAGCATGGGAATCATGTTGCAACCGCATTTGATGATTCCCGAAGCCTAAGCCTTTACTTGCCGACTAAATAAACCTTTGTTTGACTGAAATTATAGTCCGGTTCATGTCGCCATGATCCGGTTCTTAGTTTTGAATGTTTATGGCGACTTTTACCCAATTTGACCCATTAAGGCCTTAAATCAAACAAGGCACTTTTGACCACTTAAATTGTATACCGTTTGAGTTGTCAAGTCATTAGACACTTGATCAACAAAAGCGTTTGTCCGATTTGTTTCATTACGACTTAGATTCTTAGAATCAACCTTTATTAATCCTTTAAATCCCCAAAATGCCCCTCATGACCAAATCTTTCAATTTAGCCATTCGTGGCGAAACTTCTTGTTTCAAATCCAATGTTTTTGACTCAATGACTTGTTTAAAAACCTCTAAGTCCTTCCGGACTTAGAGTTTCATCATTTCTCAAGTTTTCACTTGTTTAGTCAATTCTAAGCGCATTAGCGCGCATTTGACACAGTTATGAAAATAACTTACTTGATTGGCACCCTCACCTCATGTGAGTACTTTTATCACCCATGTTGCTTCGCCCGAAGGCGTTTATTCGACTACGGACTTACCGGGTGGCGTTGACCCATTCTCATACCTTGTGCGTATCCTCCACGATTCTTAGCATCAAGCGTGCATGCGCAAATGCATCTACCTGCGTGCTTTCTAAATATACACATTAATTCCTCGAAACTCAAATGGTAATACCTTGCCATTTGGTCCGTTTAACCTCATGAATCTTATTGCTTGAAATACAAGCATCAAGTATTGGACTCACATGGTGAGGATATCACCATTTGATCCGTTTAGACACGTCGTTCATAATACTAAGTTATCCAAGTTTTATATATATGGTTCAAGTGTCACAAACTTGACCCATTTAACAACATGGTTAACAACTTCATTAAATTGATTTAATTGGATTAAAACATCATTTCTCACATATCTTTATTAGTTGACCCGTTTGATGGATTTCTCCATTTGGTCATAACTCATTATCTCGATTAAGGTCATAAACTACATTTTGTATTGAGAGCACATATGGCGACCCACTTAATAGATTCTACCCCTTAGGGTTTATTTTTATCTCGCACTCAAGATTTAAAACCAATATTTATAACAATTAAGCTATGTTATAGTACATTGGTGTAAGTAAAACTTACCTCATATCCGTTCTTGCTTCCATACGCATTGCTTGCATCCGTTTGACCCGTTTGCATCCCTAGTTCTTGTACCTACTTAGGGATATGTCAAACTTGATTATTAGAATACATAACATGGATTTAATTCACTATCCATAAATCATGTATTCATTACCCATTTATAGCTGTAGAGGATGAATTCGACAACAAAAACAGGATTATATGATCATACAAGTTGCTAAACCAGGTGCGGAAACCCTAGCTTAGAACAAACTGATATAAACTCAATCAAAACACAATCAAGGTCATTTTAAAGGCTTTTCATAGATTAACTTTTCAATATAATTGATTACAGATCAGTTACAGTCAATCTAACACACTTCTAAACACTCTCAATCCTCTCAGGAACACACACACAAAACACACACTCTGAATGACTCATTGTACATTACAAAAACCTGAAATCTATATATAGTAGCTGTACGTTCGCCCAGATAGACTGGTCGAATGTAAGCTTTTCCACATTCGCCCAGATGAACTGGTCGAATGTGTCTTCTGTTCAGCATTAGTTCCAGATTCGTCCTTGTACAAAGCTACCTTCGCCCATACTATATCACCTTCGCCCACTTCTGTTCTCATTCGCCCCTTAACACATGTTAGCATCTAATCATTAGTCGCAAAACGGCATCTACAAACTCCCCCTCGACTATTGATTAGATCTTTTTCTATCTTCATCCATGGCTTTGTTCAGCAGCTTAATTCTGAGAATACTCTTCTGTTCTTTCGTCATCTCCGGCTCTAACTTTCTCTTTACCGGTTTTGACACATTAGCCATCTTCACCTTCTTGCCAAGCTTCCCTTCCAAATTACTTCCAGCACTGATATCATAAGCAAAGCAAACACCCACAACTTGTGTGTATTTCCTTGCTTGATCAGCATCGTTTGGCTCATGATGAATCGGATTATAGAATAACATGATGATGTCTTCGAAGGTGCAATTTATCAGCCACATAGGATCAAATACATGAACATGCTTGTATTTATCCTTTCCATCTCTCAACACAATCACCGCTTCTGCCTTCCTCCAATCATAATACCAGAATATGAAGTCAGCACTGAAGTGTTGAGGCATAGGCATTAAAGGTATCTTTCTCATAACTTCAGGTGCCTTATAAATCAAGGTAACCCGTTTCAACTTGGTTCTGGGATCAGTATCCCTGTGAACTTTCCTCCGGGGATACTGTGGTTTAAATCTGTTCCATCTCGTCCTACTCTCCCAAACTAATTTGTCTGCACACCAACCGACGTGAGTATTATTCACTGAAGCACCCGACATAGGGAATCTGCATAGATCTCTAACCGCCCAGTACGGTAGAGTTAGCAAATCAATGAATCTGTAGAAATACAAGATCCCTGATTCCCACTTAGCAGCTAAACACTTCAGCCTGCTCAAGTATGTCCACCCAAGAGCTCTTCCTCTGAACTTTGCATTATGAAATCTATAGAAGTTTCCTTGAGCTTCAGGTTTAGGTCGGTTTTCATCCATCAATCTTAGTTTCTTCAAATACTCCTTCAACTCATCAGTTTTACTTGAAGATTCAGGCAAATCAGCTCCAAGCACTTTCTCAACAAACTCAGCACTTCTCTTCCTTGCCTTTCTTTTTGCAGACGTATTATGCCTTTCAGTAAAATCAGGAAACACCACGTCTTCATCATTTTGTCTGAAGTACTGTGGATATTCCTCATGTGTAATATCCTCTATCTCAACTTCCTCAAACTCAGGGGTTTCTTTATCATCAGAGTGAGTTCCAACATCCTTTTCAGGAATAGGTGGAATCGACTCATCAACAATGAATTCTTCAAACGTTTTTCCTACTCTCTGTGCAAGACCATCCAGTATCTCCTTTGCCACAGAAGCAGGTACTTCCCCTTCTTCAAAATCAGGATCGTTATATTCCAATTCATATCTCATATCATCTGTTTGGAATATTTCTGCAAAACGACCTGTGAACTCAATGGTCCACTCTCTCTTCTCTAACATGTCCTTGTAAACTTGTTTTGCATCATCAGATAAGGACCTCACCTTCTCGTTCCAGAACACAGTCTCATCATCTACATTCTCTCCCTTTTTCTTAGAACTTGACTCACCTGTGTCTTTCTTCTTCTTAGAAGGTGGTCTTTTCTCAAATGTAAACTTAGCAGTATCATCTCCTCCATCATTATCATCACTGCTACTACTATCATCATCCTTTTGGCTTCCCGAACCTTCAACATCATCATCATCATCATTATTATCACCTTCATCATCACTCTTATCCGATTCTTCATCCTCATCATCCTCATCCTCCTCTTTATCAGATTCGGATGGTTCAAAATCTACTTGCTCAACCTCTTTCTCTACATCTTCCTCACCTTCCTTCAGCTTGGGTGCTATGTTGTACAAATCATCAATCAGATCACTAAGGCGTTTGTTTTCAGCCTTCAGCTCTTTGTTATCTTCTTTAATTGCCTTGTATCTGTTCTTGTTTCTCAGAACCTTACCTTCAAGCTTCTCATTCTTTGCTTCAAGCTTCTTTACCTTCTCATCTATTTCATCTTGATTAGATTTAGAAGCAACAACAATCTGAAGCATTTTCTCTTCATTCTGCTTAAACTTGGCAATCTCAGCTTGTTGACCCACAAGCATCTTCATCATATCGTCCATTCTTTTATTCATCTGCTTCATCACTTCATCATCCACAGTGACCTTCTTAGACTTGGACTTAGACTTAGATGGCTCATCCTCAACTACTTTTTCTTTCTGAGGCTTAGTAAACATATCAAGAACATTATCCAGTGCAATGTTGAACTTATCCACTGGTAATGTTGTTGCCTCCACAGTCTTTTGCTTCTTAGCTGCTGGTGAAGAATGTTTTGATGATGTACCAGCATCAGGTAATCTTTTTCCTTTCAACAATAAGTTTAGTTCTTTCTCTCTCAGCTGCTTTGTACTGGTCTTTTTGGCCATGGTTTTGTGTTTGGGCTTGGGCAAATTCACTACAACTGTTTCACCCTCATTCAATTCATCCAAATTAATTGTCAACCCTTCTTCTTCAGCACCAACAGATTGCTTGCCCTTCTTGGCTTCCTCAATCGATCTGTTAAGTGATTCAGACTCACCAACCAAAGTGGCCTTTTGTTTGGTAGTCCGGACATTTTCAGCATCCGAATCCCACTGTTCTTCAGTTTCTGTCTCTTCTGAATCAACAGACTCCTCATCTACCAAACTCATTCCCTTTTTAGCAGTAGTCTTCTTCCTCACCGCCTGTTGTTTTGAACTTCCCTGATCTGTCTTTCCCTTGCCCTTCCCTTTGGCTCCGGGATTGACAACCTGCCTTTTCCTCTTCGTGCTTGCATCAGCATAAACAAGTGGATCATCATTATCACTATCACTGTCAGGATGTCTTGCTAGATTCTTTCCAGGATCCATGTAATCCTCTCTAGCCAAAGCTCCAAATAGTCTCCTGTAAGGTGGTCTCTCATTTTCAGGCACACCTTTGTAAGCTTTCATTCTCGCTAAGGTTCTAACATTCATATGATCCATATTAAGTATCTGTGTTGGATCCTTCTTCAAGTGTGGATATTTGTGATCGAAGATCATCATCAAAAATCTAGGATAAAGCATGAAGTATTTCTTCTTCAAACCCTTCAACATCTCCAACATGTGATCTAAGATCATCCCAGCAACGTTAAATGGTTTATTGAGAGTCAATGCAACCATTAACGAGCTTAAACTCTTTCTCATCACGTCATAACCACCACTAACACATCCAAATACTAGTATGATGACGTGAGCAAAATACTTGAACTGTACGCTCAGTTTCCCTTTATACATCGAACCATCAGTAATCGGTCCTTTGTATTTCATCCTCAGGAAACATGCCTTCTGCTCAGTCCAGGACAATTCCCTTGGATCCTCACTTGTTTCAAATTGAATCTGGAGAGCTTCTCTGATATCTGCTTCAGTGATAAACATCTCCATTCCCTGAATCTTGCTTTTAATTATCGTCTGATTATCAAAGTAATCATACTTGGCGTTATTGTAAAAATCCTCAACTATATCCTTGTAGATAATAGTTGGTGTGGCCAAAGCATAAACCACTCTACATCTCTTCAAAAACTTTATGATTTCTGTGAATTCTACATTCTTCTCCACATCTCCAAGATATGCGCAACAGTTATGGGTCTTCTCAAACGGCCATTTGCTACCGCTTGATGATCCTTCTTCTTGCACAGTCTCTGGAATAGGATCAGTCACTGTAGTCTCAACAGGAATATCAACATTAGCTTGTTCTTCAGCCATCTGAAAAATAAAATCAAAATAAAACGTCAAAACACAAAATCGTCAAAGATTCAAAATTTTAGGTTTTCAAAGATTCACATTCGCCCATAACACACTGGTCGAATGTAAGGTTTTGTGGCCGAAGGTGTAATTTTTCTGGTCGAATGTACAAAGATTTTGAATAAAAGATACATTCGTCCGTTTATTGTTTCCTTCGTCCGTTCCACTTCACCTTCGTCCATTCGAAGACCCGAAGGTGGAAATAGATCATACCCAAAATTTAAAAATTTTCAAACTGTGTTTTTAACCCCTAATTTTGATTCAAATCTGTTCTAAAACAGCCGACTAAGCATCGTCTATCATCAGTTTACCCCAATTTTCATTTTATATCGGTTTTCAATCGAATTTAGGGTTTAATACTTTCATTCAATCAATCAACACTTTAACCATGTTAGAACTCTAATTCCTTTAATACTCTCCCCCTAAAACTGATATATAATGAAAATCTAGCAACAAAAAGCATTAACAATCACTAAAAATCCCTAAACCCCTAAACCCTAGGTCGGTTTAGAAAACCAGCGATTACATCTTCAATCTGTGTCCATTACCTGTAAACTTGATATAAAAATGATCAGAACGAAGCAAGGATTAAAAGGCACAAGCAGAGAATTCAAAAACAACAAGGTTCTGTTATGATGAAAAATTTTGAAAAAATTTGAACTGTGTGGTCGAACCTGGTTTGGCTTATTTATAGGCTCCACATTCGCCCGTTCTGTCTGGACGAACGAACAAAGTTTTCACCTTCGCCCCTAATGAAAGGCACGAAGGTAAAATGGTTTTACCCGAATGTAAAATTTAGATAACAGCCACATTCGCCCAAACTGTAACGGTCGATAGTGAACAAAAATCCCACATTCGTCCCAAATTAAGGGCGAATGTAAAATGGGAATTTTGAAAAATTTTGCCAAATTACAAATTCGAATCCCGTTCAACATTATTCAAACCGTTAAGCTTCCAAAACACAAAATTTCACTTTTAGACTGATACAAAGCCCAGATGGTGTTGTCAAATCTCAGAAATTGACTATCAAGCATCCCCGGTTATCAAAAATAAAGCAGAAATGCAAAAATTTTGGATTTTTCTGAAATTTATCAAAAACACACCTAAAATATTTTTGGATTTTGTATCTTTTTGACATTAAAAGTAAATTGCCACAAATAAAATGCATCAAAGTAAATGAAAGCAGTAAACATTTTGTGAAATCCGGTCAGAGGATCATATCAGTTTTCTGAGAAATCTGATCACAGCGTTGATCTTTTTGGTTTAATATTATCATTAGAAACAGTATGTGATACGGCAATTGCTGATATTGTGGTCCACGTAAGCTCACATGCAGACAATTACGCAATGCTTTAAAATGATACGAGTTAAGTGTATTAGACTAACACGATGTGGTGCCCACACACACGACATACTCCCGTATCAAGTAATTGCACAAAGCTTCGTCGTAACGCGTGATTATGCCAGAGTTATCCGTAAAAGTTACAAAGTATATAGCACAGAGGTGTACAGGTCAGCAAATGAATGCAGCAGAGTAACATGTGCGTATACACTAGGTTGAGGCTGATATTAATCACTGATTTGCATCAGATGATTAATACGATGTAATAATGATCTATGATCAATTAAAACATAAAGTTCCTCAATTCGGTAACTTCCGGTTTTGGCAATTAAGCTCTTTTAGCAAATATTCTGATAAAACTAGGTCCGTAAATCAATACGACAAAAGTTTATCAGAATATCCCGGATAACCATAACATAACGACCCGAAACCTCAGATTTTGGCAATCCTATCAAACGAAATTACGGTACTAAGACCATATGCCCATGAGGTGTTCAGCCACGAACGCGTAGTTCGTTATGTTTGTATCACTAATGCACGCAATATTTAGTCTACGAAGCCTATCAGCATATCACACGTAATCAACACACGCCTCATAAACTATACAATTCTTTAGCCTGTGTCAGATTCCCACTGATGTACTATCATTTCCTCTGTTTTACCAGGAAATCATTTTTGATTTTCTAATTTTTAGGTCTTTTTGAATTTTATAATGTTTTTGGTTTTTCTGATAAAATGGCTCCCCCTAAAATAAAGAACATATTTTTGGATTTTCATTTTTCTGAAAAACAAAATAAAAACAAAATTTTAAAAGAAACAATCCACTCGAAAGCATCAACTTCTTTGAGGATTAAACAATCCCCTCGAAAGCATCAACTTCTTTGAGGATTAAGATAGTAAAGAGAAATTCCCAATTAGCAAAGAGAAATTCCCAATTAGCAAAATATAAAAACTAAAAACTAAAAAGCGATAAACCGAGGTGCCGATTAGTCCTGTTTTTCCTTTATATTGTTTACTTTTAAAAGATATTCAAAGCGTGAACGGTCAAAGGCTTTAGTAAACAAATCTGCACGTTGGTAGTCAGTGTGTATTTTGATCATATCGATCAATTCCTTAGCGTAACAATCTCGGATAAAATGATATTTGATCCGGATGTGTTTCGCTTTAGAATGATTTTCCGAATTTTTAGTTAATGCTATTGCGGCTTCGTTGTCACAGTAAATAGGAGTTTTTAGAAACTGCAAACCGTAATCCACCATTTGTTGTTGAATCCAGAGTACTTGCGAACAGCAACTCGAGGCTGCAATGTACTCGGCTTCACAGGTAGATTGTGCTACGGAAGTCTGTTTCTTGCATTGCCAGGTGATTAACCTGCTCCCGAAAAACTGGCAACCAGCTGTAGTAGATTTGCTATCTTTGTCACAGCCGCCCCAATCTGCATCACTAAAAGATATGAAATCAAAATTATCATCATTAGGGTACCAAAGTCCTTTTGAGGGACAACCCTTCAGATATCTAAGGATACGCTTGACCGCCGTCAGATGACTTTGTTTCGGCTTCGATTGATAGCGGGCACAGAGACACGTTGCGTACATAATATCTGGTCGAGACGCCGTCAAATACATCAGAGATCCGATGATTGCTCTGTATGTAAAAGGATCCGTCAGCTCCCCCTTAGCGTCCACTCCAATCCCGTGATTGGGTTGAATCGGGGTATCCATTGGCTTTGAGTCCTCCATCTGGAACCGGCTCAAGATGTCGGAGACATATTTCGTCTGGTGAATGAAGATCCCGTCGGGTCTTTGATCCACCTGCAAGCCTAGGAAAAACTGCATCTCCCCCATTGCGCTCATTTCGAACTTTTCCTGCATGACAGTTTCGAACTCCCTGCATAAAAGCTCGTTAGTTGAACCAAATATTATATCATCAACGTATATCTGTACTAGAAGCAAGTCATCTCCCGTCTTTTTCGTAAAGAGGGTGCAATCGACGAGGCCGCGCTTAAATCCTTTGTTGATGAGGTATGTACTTAGCTCCTCGTACCACTGTCTCGGAGCCTGGTGCAAGCCATAAAGAGCTTTGTTCAGCACGTAGACCTTATCCCGGTGGATTGGGTCCTCAAAGCCTGGTGGCTGCCCTACATACACCTCTTCCTTGACTTTACCGTACAGAAATGCGCTTTTCACGTCCATCTGATAAACTTTGAATTTCTTATAAGAAGCAAACGCGAGGAACATCCGAATAGCTTCGATTCGTGCTACCGGTGCATAGATTTCGTTATAATCAATCCCTTCGATTTGATGGAAACCCTGCACGACCAATCTGGCTTTGTTCCGAACAATTACCCCACGATCATCCTTCTTACACTTGAACACCCATTTGGTGCCAATCTTCTTTCTATCCGGCGGTAAATCTGTGAGCGTCCACACTCCCAATTTCTGGAATTGTAATAACTCCTCCTGCATAGCTTCCGCCCAGGCATCATCCTTCAAAGCGTCCTTGTATGTCCTTGGCTCTACCTGCGACACATAACACGCAAACGACCAATCATTTTGACTACCAGATTGTTGAATTTTGGCATATAAAGCTAAAGCACCAAAACTCTCTGGCGAATTAACGCTTTTAAGCTGCCCTCTGGTCATAACACTACTTCCAGGATCACCGATAACTTGCTCCAGCGGGTGAATACGATGAATCCGAGATTCCGGATAATCAGGTACTTGCACTCCCGTCTGAACAGTCAAGTTCTCTACAGCATCCAGATCATGACCCGTATTTGATGATGAAGCCACATCAGAAGTTGGAGTTGGGTTCACTGGCGGTGCCTCCTGTTCTTCAGCTTGATCAAGAATAGCTTCTTCAAATTGTTCATCTTCAGATTCTGAAGTGTCTAATGAAGTTGAAGCCTCTTGAAATATTTCTTCTTCTTGTATAGGAGCATTGGTATCATTAGAAGCTGGTAGGGGGTTCACGGTGATCGGACGCACCAACGGTGAAGTTGTTGCATTTTCACACTCGTAAAGTAATCGAATAACAGCTTCTTCAATCAAGCTATCTAGATTGAATGATTCAAAGAAATCTTTGTAATCAAACATCCAATCAGGACCCGTGCCTTGAATATTTTGAGTATATCGTTGAACTTCCACGTTAGCCCAGTCTTCCACACGACGAGTTCGCTTGTTGTATACCCGTTTGAGAGGGGTTGCATATCCAACAAAGTAACCCTCCTCGGCTTTAGGACTAAACTTTTCGCTTGGATTCACCATAGTGCAAGGCGCCCCGAAAGGTTCTAGATACTCTAAGTTCGGCTTCCTTCGGTGTAACAGCTCATAAGATGTTTTTCCAAACTTCTTCACTGTTAGAACCCGATTTAGTGTGTAATTTGCTGCATAAATCGCCTCATTCCAGAACATTACTGGAAGATTTGAATCAGCAAGCATTGTTCTAGCCGCTTCAATTAGAGTCCTATTCTTTCGTTCAGCAACACCGTTCTGTTGAGGGGTATACGGAGCCGAATATTCATGATGTATCCCTTTGTTTTCACAAAGTTCATCCATCTTGGCATTTTTGAACTCCGTCCCATTGTCACTCCGAATCCTCTTTATCTTCACATTGTAGAGATTCTCCAATCGAGTGAACAGAACTTTTAGATTAATAAAAGTGTCGCTTTTATTCTGCAAACACATCACCCATGAAAATCTTGAGTAATCGTCAGTGACGACTAAACAATAAAGCTCTCCAAGATGACTATGACGCTTGACCGGTCCAAAAAGATCCATGTGCAATCGCTCTAGTGGCATCTCAACAGAGTTAACCTTTTTCACTTTGTGGGACTGTTTGTGCTGCTTCCCCTTTTTACAACTCACACACTT